>OZ017739.1:96828909-98028909 GCA_963969285.1 Odontomyia ornata | reverse complement strand
AACATGACGCGATAGCTGTAGTCAAAGTAGGTAGATATAAATGTCCGTGAAGGACTGCAGCGATAGTCTGCTGTCTCGGCGGAAGAAGATGAAGAAGAAGACGCGTGAATGCGCTGGCAGACTATTGTTGCGGTGTCGTGGGGCGGGTTCTTTTCCCCAGCACAAGGGCCCACTGCAAAAAAATTTCGCATTCACGAATTACAAAGGGTCAAATGCCAATCAACTGGTGTCGAGGCCGAGGTAACCTACTGTTTATAAAGCGATGAAAGGCTTTTCTTTTACAGCTTATTTGGATGATTAGATGAGCCGCCAGATACAAACTCTGTCGGTGTGTCGTTATTTGCTTTACCACGTAGGCATCCATATGTATCTTGTAGTTCGTCTGCTTGGATTCTATTGGCAACTTTATTTGTTTAGTGGCCTTTTGAATAACTCCTCCAACGCTACCAACCGCAATGCTAGCTAATTGAGCCTTGTGGTTAAGTTTCTTAAAGGTAGCTTCCGTGCTCAAGTTTACTTGTGAGCCACTGTCTAGGATTGCTCGGAGCTCTACAGTTTTGCCCTTGCTGTCTGAATCATCACGGTGCTGAGTTATATTTCAGCCCTTGTGTCTTCAGTAGCTAAAGATATGTTTTCTTTCGACTTAAACTCAGCAGTTGGTTGAAGATTGCGGTTTGCCTGTTGAGGTTGTCCACCTGCGGCGTAAATACTGGGTGTTAGGGTTGTACACTCTGGCTTATGTAGTAAGGTGTTGTGCCATTTGTTGAACTTCAAACAGGCACGAGAACTGCACTCTGAACTTCTATGCCCAGCACGTAAGCAGTTCATGCAGAGTTTAAGCTTGTTTACCCTTTTTATACGGTCTGGTATTGCGAACTTTTTGAACTGCTCACAGGAGTATATTTTATGGCTGCCATTGCAAATTTTACAGCCACTGGAGAACGTTTGATTTGTTGACACCAATGCCGATAGTTTCTTGGATTGGTTTTTAATGCTGGGACGCTTTTTGTTGCCCGGTATTGTTTGTAGAAGTTGTGTGATGTCTTGTCTAGCTTTTTTCAACCAAAGATGAATCAAAATCGAGTCCCAGCTCATCGTGTCAACTTTTATGTTTCTCAGGCCCAACATACATTCGTTGGTGATATCATGGCACTGTTTAATTGATACGGCTGAGTCAGCCAGAATAGCTGGTTGTGATAGTAACCTTTCAAGAAAAGTAGTTTGTCATTACATCGGCTTCGGAGAGCAGCCCACGTATTCTTATAGTTTTCCTCTGAAACCGGCATGTTTGATAAGCCGTTCTGCTTCACCCGTTAAATTGGCTTCCAAGTACTACATTTTTTGAGCAGTTCCAAGCGGCTGTGAATCAATTATTTGATGAAAGAGGTCGTGAAAGGATGTCCATTGTCCATAATCTCCATCGAATTTTGGAAGAGACCTATCTGGAAGCTTGATGTCTGGCTGGGAGTGAAGGAGACCCTGTTGTTCTGGCTCAGCCTTGTCCTTGTTCGTGGAAAGGAATATGATGGCATTTTGTATGCGCTCTTCCGTTTGGTTGAACTCCACGCCACTATACGTGGCCTTGTCGTCTTGGAACCTATGCACGTCTCGCAGTTCATCCCAGTACTTCATCAACGTACTCATCTTTAACTCTTAGTAGGATTAACTTTTGGCTGGGCCCTTTTAAATTCCATCGATTATGAAATGTATGGAACCGATCATTGCCTCCAGCTGATATTTTAAACCCTCAAACTCATTTTCAGTTTAATTTACCTTTAGTGATGGGATACTCTGTTGCTCAAGCTCCGAACTAGGGCCTGGATTGATCACACATGGATTGGGAACTTTTAATAGTCATTCTTCCTTTTGCGCTTCTTTCAAGAGACCAGTGATAGCATCTCTTGCGATCATGTATTCTCGTTGTATGACCGTGTAGTAGTTATTCGCAAAATATGGATGATGAGCTGAGGCTACAGCATATTCTTGTAACTATTTATCTTTATTACAGAAGGACTCCCAAAGTTCATTTGATTCGGCAAGTCTCCTGTTCAGGTATCCCACTGTTCTTCGTGTAGGCCCATCCTTGCGGTAATTGGTGATCTCGAAGCCAGTTTGATCTTGCTCCCTGGCTAATTCTTCCATTTTAATGAATTTAATGGGTTGATCTAAGAGAAGCTATTCAGCACCATGCTGGAAAAATTTAAAAATTCAAAGGGATGGTATACTGAACGGATTCTCTTAAAATTTTGATGTCGGAAGAATATTTTCTTCAACTTGATCGCGTGAAAGAGTAATGTAAGGTATAGAATTGAAACTTCTTATTTTTCAATAAAATCATTTTTCAATCAAATTTTTTTTTTGGCTTATAAGTTGTACGATTTGGTTTTGAACACCTACTAAGGGTTGAAATTGCATATTCAAAGAACAAATTGGGCCTGGAAAAAAACTGATGGACTTGAGAGCCTTCGCCGTTACCGGCGATAGTTATGGCCCACAAATAAGAGTGGGGCATCCAGGTAAAAGCGGTGCCCCCTCGCATCCTCCCAACCGGAGCAAGATCCAAACGTAGATGTGGCCATATATTCCCCATTTGAGTGAAAAACTCATACAAAGATAATACCATAAAAGGGCACGTGAGCGAAAGGCCACTCTACCCGGGCAAGAGCCCCTACAACGCTATAGAAGGGAAGAGTGTGCCCGATGGCTAGCTCATTTCAGTGGAGGAGCCTGCCATCGCTGCGGGTCCCATACCCGGTCAGGGTTAATGAAAAGAAAGACCAAATTTTGTTTCTCTACAAATTCAACATTTTTTTGTTTATTTGTCTTCCAATTTCACAAGAATATTAAATTTGATTGTACAATTTAAATATAACGCGATCTTCTTCTTCCTCTTTTTTCCTTTTTACATGAAGTAAATTTATTGAAATAAAATCTCGATCTGCCCAAACAAACCACATATAAATATTTTTCCAAATTTTTTTAACAATGTATGAAATGTGTAAAAATGAAATGAAAAATACGGCATTCACCGGCATCCTCGACCAGCGCTCGTTGACGATGTGGTGATGACTGAAACCGGTTTAAAAAAAATTTTTTTTTAAACCTCAACATTCATGCAGTAAAAATATTAACTAACGGGTAGCTTTGTTCCAGTAGAGGGCAGTAAAGTGAAAAAAAACTATTGTGAAATCTATTTAAAAAATCAATTAAGCAGCAAAACAATAGCATTTTCAATCTCCAACCTGGTGCAACATCTTTCTGGATTTCAGATAATTTCAATGATACCGTCGAAATTCAACGCGTAAAATTCATAGCATAAAGTCAAATAGCTCAAACTGATTTAACTTTATCGTTAACGTCTTGGAGAATAATGCCAATTCTTGTAGTCGTGAATAATTGAAAGAGGACCTTCACATGAACCTTGACAGGTGGCAAAATATGCGGTGGATTCATCACTATCAACAATACATTCAGCCTTTCATCGAATGGCATGAACAACCGCATAATATGTGTCCGCGAAATTTCCTTTCTCAATGCGTTGCTGGACGTTCAGTATATGCTATAACTTTTCGAACCCTCTCAAGCTCCACGAAAAAAACTTTAAAATGCCTGGTGGAAAGACTTTGAGGAGGAAGACTACGGCCCAGTAATAAAGAGGACCCAAAAAATCTTCTATTTGTCTGGAGAATATGTTCCCCACGTGTATCAATTAATAATTAAAATTGTCTAACTTTGAAACGGTTTTTAGAAAATAATTTATTTTTCCACGGTTATGACTACGCTTCTCATCATGGGTCAGATCTTGTCATGTTTAATTATTTTTTTAAGACTAAACAAAGTATAGCTTTGCTTCATAAATAGTTCAATTACTTTATCGTTTAATTTTTTTCCAATTGTACTCTTTCTCCAATCTCTTTATATTCAGTACCATAGCGTGTGTACGTAACCCTATAAATTTTTCAGTAAATCATAATTTTTTGGAGGCCCAAGATAGATCACTTTAATTTTCGTTGACAAAAGCACCTTACACTTTCATAATTCAATTTAATAGATTAAAATTTTACCGCACTAACTGGAATCAAAAATTTTCCGACGATCCCCTGTTTAATTTTATAAATAAATGATTTTGATCTCTCGCGGCGTCCGCGCTGGTTGGCGATTTCAAGCAGACCCTCTCTTCACGTATGATTTACTTGCGGGCTACGATTATTATTTGATAAAAGTTAGTACACTGGTCGCGAGTACACGGTTCCCGAGACCTGCGCAGTGTGTGTGGTGATCTCGAACCAACTTCCCCGATGTCCTTTGTTCTTTGTTGTCGCCTTACGAGACCCTTGCGACGGCAGTTGACGGGCCTTCTACTCATTCCGCTACACACCTGCCTTCACCAATGCAATACGTGGATGTGCAGCAGGAAAGAAAATGCCATATCCAAATTTTACTTGCAGATTTAAATTTTAAAAATTTACAGAAATAAAAAATTAAAAAGATTATAAATAATAATAAAAAGTTAAATATCATAAAGAATATAATTAAAAGGAAACGTTCAAATTTCATATAGAAGAAAATGATATAAAATTTACATTTAATAGCAATAATAAAAATACTTTATAATTTATAACCAGGAAAGGAAGTAATGGAATTTTTTTTCCAAATTTGCAATTAAAATTTATTGCTGACCAATAATGCATTTTTTGCTTATTAACAAAGCCATTAACCCAGAAATGAGCTTCATAGCTGAATATGGTTTTTCGATAATAGTAATTTTTAATAATTTATAAAAGTTGCTGGTTCGTGATAAAAATGTGGATTTTGTTTATTTACGAAAACAAAACTTACAGCCCAAAGGCCCACTTTCAAAGTTAAAAATTCAAAATTTAAAACAAATTAATGAACAGAAAAAAGGGGACAAAAAAATTTGAAAACTTTGAAAAGTATTATAAGCTCAGAATTTTAATTTTAAGCAAAGATTTGAAAATGAAAATGGAGTGAGGAAATGCTCCAAGTTCCAGATTGTTATAGGCTCTGGGTAGACACACCTTGGCTGAGTGTAAATAAATGTCAGTTCGGACGAAAGGGGTAGTTAATAACTGATTGGTGTGAGCATTCCAAACATGGACCCGCCATTGAATATTATGTGCTAGCTGCGACTTAATCAAACGGCGATGGAGTTTAAATAGAAAACATTCATCTAAATAAATACGACGAGAACACAAAGTGGGTAAGTTAAGAACGGAGAGTTGAACAGGATGGGAATGATAAGGAAAAGTGAATTTATAAAACAAAAATTTAGTTATTTTCTTCTGAACTGTCTCAAGAATAGAAATAAAGTATTCTTGATGAGGAGTCCAGACTTGGGAAGCATATTCTAGGATATTACGAACAAGGGAGACGTTAAGTATGGTCATGAAATATGTGTCAA
Source organism: Odontomyia ornata (assembly GCA_963969285.1). Taxonomy (NCBI): domain Eukaryota; kingdom Metazoa; phylum Arthropoda; class Insecta; order Diptera; family Stratiomyidae; genus Odontomyia; species Odontomyia ornata. The sequence continues at coordinate 98,023,487 of OZ017739.1, read as the reverse complement.
GTACATCGAATTTCCGGAGGACTTTGCACTCAAATACGTCCACTGCCTTTTTGGACTCGCTCGTCAGGGTCCATATTTCACTTCCATATAACAGCGCCGGTTTGACTAGTGTTTGGTAAATGCAGAGCTTATTTTTCATGTGTATAACTCTTGACCTTAGAATGGGAAGTATGGAGTGGTAGGCTTTATTTGCAGCGTTTATGTGGTATCCAATCTCGTCTTTTCAGCGTTTTTTCTATTTAGGTTTGCTTCAAGTTACACAAAATTATCCACACTCTCAAGGTTGTAGTCCTCTATGGACATGTTTTGTTGAACAGGAGTTTATCTCCTCGTTTGAGTCAGAAATTTAGTTTTAGTTTCATTAACTCGTAAACCAATTCGGTTTACCTCAGATCCTAGGCTCAAAAATGCTCCTTTGGCATCTAAGATTGAACGTGCTATAATGTTGACGGCATAAACGTATGATTCCAATCGTGTGGACTTTCAGCTGATGTCTTCCTGATGACGTATTCCAGTCACTATATTAAAAAGCATTATGGCAAGTCCATCTCCTTGTTTTTAGCCTGATTCCGTTATAAAGCTGTCTGTTAGTTCACCGTTTACCTTGACTGGGACTCTGTGTTTAGCATCGTAATTATAACCATCTGGATTAGTTTTTTTTTTGGGACGTCAAAGTCGCGCATTCTTTTGTACAGTGCATTTCTATCGACACTGCCGTATTCTTGCATAATGTCTACAAAGAGTTGGTGCACTACGATATCACACTTTTCAAGCACCTATTTTACTGAGAATATTTGTTCTATTGTAGACCATCCACTTCGAAAAGCTCTCTGATTCTCTCCGATAATATTTTCATAGTACGGTTTTAATTTTCTTCCTATGATTTTGGAGAGCATTTTCAAGACATGCACAGCAGAGCGATGCCGTTTTAATTTTTATGCCTTAATATTTCCCCCTTTTTGTATAAGACACATGATACTCTTTCGTCAGAAAGTTATTTAGATGGGGACCCCTGTTTTGGAACACTTCTGCTGGTATTCCATCTATTTCAGGAGCCTTACTATTTCTAAGGTCCTGTACTGCTACCTGTACTTCGTTTCTGGTTGATGGTGGGACTGGTAGTTCTTGCCTTGCTTCTAGTATGTTCACAGCTGTTTTTGGGGATGCTGTGAATAGCTTCGACAGGATTGCCTATGGTTGCTTCTTGTACACTTTTGCAAAGCCTTGTTTGTGGATTGTAGCCGTCTCTTAGTTGGGTGATGGAGGCATACGCCGATGTGACTTCAGGTAGGGCTATGTTTTCGTTTATCTGCTGGATCTTGGTGTTAATGGTTACTCGTGTCTTTCTTCGGCACATTTTTATAAACTTGACGTTGAAGAGTTTTATAATGTTATTCTTTGGCCAGAATTGGTCAATGGATATATTCTTTGATCATCTGGTTCCGTTTTTAATCACATCCTTGCATTTTTTGCCGTATCAGTCGTTCCTTCTTTTCCTTGGCTGGTGCCCCAAGACCTCCTCGACTTCTTCTGTCATTTCACCTCTTACTGTCTTCCATACGGTTTTGATGCCATCATTACTTTCTTCCGCCTGCGAGGATATGTTGATGCAATTTCCAGCGCTGACATGTATGTGGATGTTACTGAGCTATTTTCAAGCTTGTGTATCTGGTACCTTGGAGTAATTGATGCTCCTTGTTTACAGCTCTTGGAAATGTGGCATCAGATCTTGACCCATATAGGGTGGACGTTCGAATCACAATCAGCACCGCAGAATGAGCGCGTAATGACAATGCTGGTTGCGGCTCGTTTTTGTATGAGAACATGGTCGATTTGGTTGAATGTATGACCGTCTGGGTAAGCCCACGTTCTATTATGGATGTCTGGATGTGGAAAGCCTCTACTAGTAGCGAGGTCGATCAGCCGTTGTCCGTTGTTGCTGGTCTGGAGTCTGTATCTTCCAGCTGATCCTTTATGTGCCGTTGAACTCACCCAGAAAAATTTTAATATCATTTGACGGCAATGCATCGACAATGCAAGCCAGTGTGCTGTAAAATTTGTCCTTGATTGCCTCTTCCTTGTCTTTTGTGGGCGCGTGACAGCTGGCCAGCCAGATATAAAAAAATTTGGTCTTGATGCAAACCGCATCGAGCCTTTCATTAACGGGCTTGCGGTCAGTAATAATTTGTTTAAATGTGCTCTCAATAATGAAAGCCTCTCAGAACTCATGGCTTCCTTGCAGTTTTCCGCTTTTAAATACGGTATGTGTTTGCATGTCTCATATGTCTTCACCATGCCATCTGGTTCCTTGCACTGCGAGGATGTTGATTTAATAGGTTTAAGGGTTTTGTAAAATAATTTGACAAAACCCTACTAGTTTTGCAACCAGTCTGTCCGTCTGTCCGTCCGTCCGTCCGTCCGTGTGTCACAGCAGTTTTTCTCGGAAACTACTTAAGCTAGAAACATCAAAATTTCTGTGTAGGTGTAAAGTGATGATCTCTTCAAAGTTCAACTACAAAAAAAAAATTTATAAGGTCATTAGGGGGGGTCTCCCCATATGGGAGAAGGATCCCCGGAAAAATTTCATTGAAGGTAGCCAATATGGGTATCAAATGAAAGGCCTTGATGAGAACTTTTCAAAACAGGTCTTAGTTTGGCAAATTTGCTTGGAGGGGCGCACAGGGAGGGGAAATACACGAGAAATGTGTGTCCCCCCCCTCGCGATTGGACACCTGTGATCCGAAAAATCTGAAAAAACAGGAATGTAGGCCTTGGTGAGTACAACAACAACAAATACGTTAGAAATCGCAGTTCGCTCAAATTTGTTAGTAATAGTATGATTTATCGATTTTATGTTTTCTTGAATAAAATCTTAACGGTACCCTTAAATTCAATGAAAATTAGTACGTAGATGTCTATTTATAAGATTGATCTATCCTGAAAGTTTCATTTAGCGAGGTTATAGCGGTTTGAATTTTTCTGTATTACTATGGAACAATATGCGCTGCATTTATTACTATGGCAACATATGGCTATGGAACAACATGCGCTTTTTACCGACTCAGACACTACAGTTTTGCTAGGATTTGCATGAAAATTTCAGGAATGATATGTGTCATATATATCTTTGAGAATCGGTTCAGCTAATGGCATAAGTAATCGTAAAACAAAATATTGGCTGTTTTAAACGCGAAGATTGAATAATTTTGAGTTATTTTTTCCCAACTTCAACGTTTAAGGTGCATGCTTTGAACACTTGATTCAATTTAATGAATGACTGAAGATGAGTATCTACAATTAATGCTCATAAGTGAAACAAGTCAAGTAGGTGGGAGAGAGCTCCTAGCAAAAGGGGTTTTGTAACCATTCTAGGATTCAAAAAAATTGCCCATTAATCGATGATAACAGTACAGGAGAGTGGCCCCTGAAAAAAAAATTCATCAAACGTAGCCGATATGAGTATGAAATGAAAGTTTTCATAGGAGCTTTTCAAAACAATTGTTAAACTGTCAGTTTTAGCTTCAGTGGGGGGGGGGGGGGGAACAAGGGGAAATACATGAAAAATGTGTTTCGTGGATGGACATTTGAAATAATTATCAAGGGAGATATTTATGAGTATAACAATACCAAAAACCTCAGAAGTCGAAATTCGTTCAACTTTGTTAATAATAGTATGATCTTCGTATTTCATATTTTCCCCAAAAAAATCGTCTTGACATGTTTCTTGATTTGATTCGATCTGGTGACTGCATTTTGTAAATTGAATACAAAACCCTTCTGACATGAGCGTAGGTCTGTTTACCCAACTTGTTTTATTTCATCCAGAAGCTGTCGGAGTGTAACTGGTCTGCTCAATAATCTAACATTCCAAGTTCCAAAAGTTAAGTTCATCTAATAATAAACATATCATAAGCTAATATTGAGTAAAAATTTGTTAGGATTTGTTTCTTAACCACTTAGAAGTAGAAATACAAAAGATCAAGAACTGTACCCACAATTTTGTACGGCACTCTATGTACATGCCCAACCAGAACGACTTGTTAGAAAGCTATTTCCATCATTTTGAATATAATAAATACTTCTTACTCCTTCACTCTAGTACTTCACTAACAAATTCATTCATGAATATCTTATCCACCCAAGAGGCAATATCAGAAAAATCAATTCATCATCTGATAAAAGTGCTATATTATTTAAATCCTCATTCTACGCTCATTACAGTACAATATGTTGAGAGAACGTTACTTTGTACATAATTTGCAGCTTGAAAGCAATTTAATAATTTACGATGCAATGGTAGGAGAACTAAAAATAGTTGTTTTGCGATTATAGATTTTCTCAAGCTAATTAAAGATAATTATTTTCTCGAAATGCGGCCACCAATTACGTATGTCCTGACTTTTTATTTAATTGGAAATTTGTAACTAATTGGCAATGATAAATTCATGTTGATATCTGTTTGGCTATTGATGTATTGAAATAATTGATTCGACCCTTCACTACCGGGCTATCCATTCTGAATGATTGTCTACAATGACATCCTATCAAATTACTAACATAAGTAAAAAATACATTGGTTTAAAAAAAAATGTTATTACTTGCACAACAAATATACATATTCTTGCTTTAAAAGAACTCAATTTTAACCAGCCAACGTTTTGTTCCAATATTCCTAAAATCATTGACTGACCTGAATCTTAAATGTATTTTTGTTGTTCCTCATACCTGAAAATTTGGAGAAATCGATCAAAAGTGCAGTATCTGGTTCGATGGAAAGCCCTTGTAGTAGGAAAATCGTATATGATTGTTGTAATCGGAGGAAATTCAAATGGCTATAACTTTTGTAAATTTTATTGAAACAGTAAGGATATTTTAAAGACCTAACTAAATGACTGATTTCATCCAATTTAATGATACTCATACAGTTTAATTGACGAAAATGTTAAATCCTACTATTGTTAGCAAACTTCAACGAATTTCAACCTCTAAGTTATTTGTCATTGGATGTACCTCTATGATTTTTAGGGCTTTGTGAAAGAAATTTTACAAAAAACTAAAGGTTTTACATTCTGCTTGTCTCTTCGTCCGTCCGTCTGTCCATCTTTCCATTTATCCGTGCGTGTCAAGAAAATTCTTCAGAAACTATAGAGTTACAAAGCTAACACTTTGTGAAAAGATTAAAAATGGTGGTCTTTCAAAAGTTTATGTCATCAAATATTTCGAAAGTATGTAAGAGGGGTCCCCCTTCAGAATGAAGTGGCTCTTAAATATTTTTTTTCATTAAATGTAGTTGAGTAGAATATCAAATGACAATTTTAGCACATTCAGAATCTGAAAAAAAGTCATTTTTTGCATTAGGGGTCCAAGAAGAGGCAAAATACACGAACAATATTTTTATTCCCTCCCCTCGTGATTGCACACCTTTGAGCCAAACACCTGAAAAAATCATGAAGGTATGTCTTCATGAGTACAAGGGCAACCTCAGAAATCAAAATTCACTCCACTCTGTTAATATTAGTTTGATTTGTAAATTTTACATTTTCCCTCAAAAACCCAAACGGTGCCCAGGAACTTCTTAAAATTCTGCAGTTTTATAGGCTGATAAAAGATCCTTATGCATACCAAATTTCATGGAAATCAAATCGTAGTTAAGTGAGTTATCATTTCAATCATTTAAATCAATCAAACTCTGCATCTTTTAGATGAATTGGAATGATTTCTTATGTGCTTTAAGTCGTCGATTCATGCTGTCAGAAAACTTGTTTCGAACATTAAGATAGTTACAAAATCCGTCTGGTATGAGCACTCTCCTGCTTATCCGACTTGTATTACCTCTGATCTTCAGCTATTCATTAATCAATTCAATCAAGCGTTAATAGCACGTACCTTAAATGTTGTAGTATAGGAAAAATAAAATAAATTTATTTAATCTTCTCATTTAAAACTCCCTTAAAACTCTCTGAAAAGTTTGTTTGCCCTAAAATTTTCAAGAAGTCAAAACTTCTGACCTTCCCACAAAGTTTCATGTCTGTAGCTTCTATAGTATCGGAGAAAAACTGCTGTGACCTACAGACGGACGGACAAACGGACAGACAGTATTTTAGTACAAAACCCTGAAAACAAGAAAGACAGACCCACGCTCCTGTCAGAAGAGTTTTGTATCATCTTGCGATATTCAGTCAGTAACAACGTATAAAGTCAAGGAACACGTCAAAGAGATGTACATGTTTAAAAGAAAACCCACTGATGCTTCATTTTCAATGGTCTCTATGTTGTTGCAATGTAAAGCCCGGTCCAGACGCTACGTCTTGCACAACGTTTTGCCTGCGCAAACTAAAACGTTTCAGGCAAAATGTTGTGTGTGGACCAGAAAAATGCAACGTTTTAGAACTAGGCATAGAACTGTGCAGTTGCAGCGATGTTTGAGCTGGTAGGGCTTAAATATGACTGCGCAGGCAAAACGTTGTGTAAGACGTAGCGCCTGGACCGGGCTTAACAAAAGCCACTCACGTCCAGTCGTCCGTCCATCCGTGTGTCACAGCAATTTTTCTCGCAAACCACTTAAGCTAGAAACATCAAATTTTACATGTAGGTGCAAAGTGGTGCCACCAAATAATTTTATAAGGTATTTAAGGGGGGTCTCGCCATATAGGGGAGTGCTCCCCGAAGGAAAAAAATTTCATCAGAAGTAGCTGATATGGGTATCAAATGAGAGGTCTTGGTGAGAGCTTTTCAAAACGGTCTTAAACTGGCATTTTTAGCTTCGTGGGATGCACAGGGAGAGGTCACACACTCAGTAAAACTCGATATTAATGTAGTTTTATAAAAGGTCCTCATGTTTTGTAAGTTTGTTGAAAATCCAATGATATACACGGAAGTTATAGCCATTTGAAATTTCTCCAATTACAACACCGATAACACATTTTTTCGTGTTCTCCCGCTTCTCCTGCCTACTCCGTCATCGATAAAATTATTTAATATCTGATACTGAAAGTTACCGTCGAGACCTTTCATTTGATACCCTACTCAACCACTTTGGTGAAAAAACTTTTTTGAGGTATCAGATTCTTACATGGGGAGACCCCCTTACAAGCCTTTGAAATTTCTTTCGGCCATGGAACTTGTATTAACCCGAAACTTCTGAGCTGTTGACTAAATTCGATGACTGTAGCTGCTATAGTTCCTGAGAAAACTTACTGTGAAACTCTGACGGACGGACGGATGGACGGACAGGTCCCAATTTTAATAGGGTATTGCAAATATTTTTTCACAAAACCATAAAAAACTTAATTGAATTTCCATTTCGAAGGTATGTGATATTGTCGCATTCATAAGAACCTACTATGATGATTTTGTCACCTATAAAATGAACGTATGTACTTCAAATGTTGGAAATGAGGAAAAGTTACACAAATTTACTGAATATTCACATTTAAAACAGCCACCTATTTTACGATTGCTTATGTTACCCATTGAATGAATTCTCAAGAATATGCATGATTAATATCCTTTTTGAGTTTTTCATGTAAACCCTAACAAGCCCATAACATAGTGTCTAAGTTGATTGGAAGCGCATATTTTCCGCGTAATCGTGTATTATTATTGTTGTAATACGGGAAATTTCAAAACACCATAACCTCGTTAAATATTATTCTATCCATCTTTCATTATTGATTAGTCTTATAAATAGCCATCTATGCGTGAAATTTCATTGAAGATAAGGGTACCTTTACGATTTTATTTAAGAAAATGTAAAATTGATAAATCACAATATTCAAAGTTTAGTAAACTTCGACCTCGGAGACATTTGTCGTTGTTGTTCTCATAAAGAACAACCTTAATGATTTTTTTAGATTTTTTAGTCCACCCGCACCCAATCGCGAGGGGGAGATACAATTTTTTCGTGTTCTTCTACTTCCCCTGTTAACATCGCTATCGACATTGAAGTTTCAAAAACGGGTACTAAAAGAACGCAGCAAGAGTTTTCGTTTGAAAAAAAAAATTTAAGGTTCACATTCTTACATGGGCAGACCCCCCTTAAAACACTTTGAAAATTTTTTCGACTATGAAGTTTTCAGTAACCGGAAATTCCTTTTCTATTTCCTGAGAAATAGACACACTGACGGATGAATGCTGTGACACACTGACGGATGGACGGACGGGTGAACATCGAAGTTACTTTGAAGACTACCATACGCGATTTTGTAAAATTTAAGCCTATGTAATACCAAGCTGCACTTGATCAAATTTTTGGAATAATGTCATATTGTAGCTAAGGCAAGAAATTTTAACTTTCATTCGTAAAACTACTAATTGTAATATTACTAAAGGCAAGCCACATAATATTTTTTACCCTTCAATACCATATAATTAAACTAGGGGGGGGGGGGGGGGTCGCTTCTTTTTAACACGCCACAGTATGGACAATTCTAGCAGTAACATGCACCGAAAGCATCACAGACCAACGCACGTTCGGCATGGATTTAAATCATACAGAGGAGGTCGGCAAGGTTCCATAGAACATTCAAGCATGAAGGCTTCTAACAAAATGACTATCACAGAGTTTGCCCATCAAATTCGGAAGGAATCGTTGACGCAGTTGGTCTACTACTAAACTAACCCGTGACTTCTAAGCAAACGTACTCAGGCAAGTGTTATTACAACAGCAACGGAAAACAATAACAAAAGGATAACCTGTCAGCCAATCTATCAACCAGCCCCATGCGACTGTAGTGAATAGTAGTTAGATAAAATGTCCGTGGAGGACTGCAGTGATGGTCTGCTGCCTCGGCGAGAGAGGATGGCGGGTTTCACCGAGATTGGCCTGGTCTGAGGACGCGTGAATACGCTGGTAGGCTAGTATTGCGGTGTCATGGGGCAGGTTATTTTCCCCAGCATAAGGACCCACTACAAAAGAAATTTCACATCCACGAATCTCGAGATTCAAACGAATATCGACCGAAGTCGAGAATGAGGTAACATACTAAGGGTCAAAAATTGCTGACTCAGATGACGAACCGGGTCTGAAGAAAAAAAACGGACTGAGAGGACTTTGTCATTACCAACGATACTTATGGCCCCCAAACAAGGGTGGCGCATCCAGGTGGAAGCGGTGCCCCATATGTAAGTGTAGACTGGGATGTCCCCTTTCAAACGCATGTCAGTTTGACTCAATCTGATTAGTATTGCCCGATATATGACAACGAACACCATCTAGCGACAAAAATAAAATAAAATATTCAATATCACAAAGAATATATACTAAATATGAAGAAAAATTTAAATTTGATATAGAAATATAATATAAAATTTAATGAATACTAAAAAAAGATTTTTTTAAAAATTTTATAATTTACAAAAACAAAGTGTTATGCTGGTTTTCGATCAGTTTGCTTAGGCAACTGCTCGATTACTCCACGAATTTAAACAAAACAAGAATTCTCGGCTCTACGACTAGATTATACGGAAGCGGAAACTATTTACACCCATACAACTTATGCTGAATCACCGAATACATAACGATAATAATGACGATGAAAAGATACCAACACGTACCGCACGATCAAGAATGTTTATGTAGCACACGCTATAAGATACTACGTTATTTCATTTGCGGCATTCAACAGTATGCTAGAGGGATGCTTACCATCCCGTTTCAGAGTGGCCATGGATAACTACAAAGCAACACAAGTCCAATGATTTGTTCCTAGTTGTCTTGTACGCCTTGAATAGAAAATGGCAATGATCATTTCAAGTGACAGTGAGCATTTTTAGCTCATTGATTGTATAAACGAACAATACTATACATATAAAATTTGATTAAGAGTTGACAAATAAAATGATTTCACTCCAACAAAAGATCGACGAAATTAATCGTGAGTACAATTTACTGAAAACGCAAACGGTTGAAGCCAATGACTTAAAGGCAAAATTAGAAGCGAAGAAAAACTTTGAAAAAAGAACTCAAGACTCCGATGGTAACACTTTTGCAAAAAGAAGCTTCTATCATGTCGCTAACGAAAGAATTGGAGACAGAACGCTATGAAAAAAATGATGTTGCTGGAAGGAAAATCACGGAAAGAGCAAGAATTTCAAAACAAACAGCAGGAGACTGAAGAGCTTAAGCGTTAAGTAGATGAAATAACTAAGAAAGTAGAATCATCGTCTATGCATGGATCACGTTTGATGTCAGAAGAAGACACAAACGATTTGAATAAAGCATTCCAACGCGCTGTTGAAGCTAAAGAAGTTCTTGAAAATGAAAATTTCATGCTCAGAAGAGAATAAAGTCGCCTTCAGGGGATAAGTGAAAACCCATCAGCTTAAAATGGTTATCCAAGATCACCAAGCAGTACTTCATTAAATGATGAAGATTTTGGCTACCCTTCAGCCAAAAACACTTTAGAGCTCAAATGGGGCACCACTATTGCGACTGATTCTCACATTGAACAATTGACTCTAAAAGGACACAAAAATGGTTGATAATCAAAAGGACAATTATGTTTTCACTTATTAAACACCTGACCTCCCTTCCTGGTTGGTTAGCAAGATTGTGCCGCTGCACATCACAACCGAATAATTCTTCCTGTACAAGTTATTCACCCCAGCAGGCGTAAATAAATGTAATTGCGACATTTTTAAACTATAGCGGAAGGAATTGGTAACTGAAATTTCGACTATTGGTTAGTTTATACAACGCACGGTGCCCTTCGGGTAAATAAAAACGCTACAATTCAAACCGAGGATGAGATTCACTAGCGAATTTTAACGCCACTGCTCGGAACAGATTAGTACGCAAGGATTATCAACGAAATGCTTTCCACGCGTCTAGGGGTAAATAAACATTACTGACAGATCAAACTGTCAGCTAAATGCCTTCAGCACATTTAACTCGTGATTTTCTTTATTTTCACCGGGGACGCTACCGAGTGAAGCTTATTGTGAAGAGAACCAAAGCGAGGAGAAATACTCTCACGAACAGGAAAAACTAGTCCTGGAGGGTGGTGAACCCTTGAATCCAGGGGATGAGAAGTGGCCAATACCCGAGGGTGTTTAAGTCCGGGAAGGTTGGCGATCTTTTATTTTTGATTTTTGGTGGATAGACAAGACGGCGCTGAACGACGAATAATTTTCCAAGTGGAAGTTATGAGCACAAGTTGGAGTGAATAGTGGCCGAATTTAAGGGAACGCATCAGTGGGCGGAAAAGAAGAAGCGGGCATTGGAAAATCGTATGAAACGGTTTGAAAAAGTTCCTGAAGGTGGAAACAAGTTTTGGTGGCTGCATTAAGAAGCGAAAACATGGGCCCCTGGTTAGCTTAGGAAATTGAAGACAGTAAGTGGCTTTGTATTTCTCATTAAACAATTTTTTAGCTGAGAATTACTTTGAGATAATACATATGGTAAATAATTCTTAACGAAGACTTTATATTTTCTTTTCTTTAACTTTGATTTTATAGCGTGTGAAATGTGTCGCTTGGCAATTCATTTTCCCGGTCGTTAATCAAGCGAAGAAGCCTGAAATAATATTTGAAGTGGTAGTGTTCGGCAAGTTGAAATTGAAGTTTTTTTCTTTCCCACGTTATAGTGATAAAGGTGTCCAAAGGTGGACATCGCGGTTAGCGCCAAACAAATTAAGAATGTTATCGTTGCTCCAGTCTGTCATTTTCTCGTTTGGGCAACCTTTGGAAGGCTCGGTGGACCAAACAAGTGGCACACACACCCGTCTTTGGGTGAGTTGGTCGGGACTGGAGAGCCTCAACCAGAGTAGCCCCAACAAAACAGTGGGGGTGGTGACGAAGTCGGTAAAAAGTTATCGTTATTGATAGGGTATTGTAAAAAAGTGTTTTTAGAAAACCTTTAAAAGGGCCATTCCCCTGCTACTTTGACTTATCTAAGAGTCCAGTTAATTTAGATGACAAAACAAGAACGGAAACCAGTCAAACTTTCTAAACGCAAGACAGTTGTTATATATTGAAATGAATTATATTATTGTTAGTCCTAAACATTTACTACGTCTGAGTTTAGTGCAAAGAATATATGATATTTAGATGTGAAGCTGAAATGTCAAAGAGTTAGTACTGTGTAATGAATAGCATAAGTCAATCATAAATCAGCCCGTCTCAATTGTAGAAAGTTGATATAAAAGTTGGCGCATCCGGGAAAAGAATGAAGAAAATATAAAACCAAAATTGGAAGCAGAATTTAAAAGGCCAAAATGGATTCAACGTTTAGGGCTCCCGAATCATTGAGTTTTGAAGGAAACCTAAGCGGAGAGTAACGTAAGTTCAAGAGATCTTTTGAAATTCCTGTACTTGCATTCAGAGCGCAACAGCCAGACGATGAGGTAAAGATCGCCATGCTATTAAATTTAATGGGCGCGACAGGCATCAACATTTTTGAAACATTTACTCGTAAGCTGAGTGATAATGACAAGAAAGTATTTCAAAATGTAATCAAGGCAAATTTTATACCAAGCAGCAGCAACCAGGTAAACCAGTCGATAATTTTTTTACCGACGTTACGAAGCAAATTCAAAAATGTAACTTTGGCGGTGATTCGGAAAATATTGTTGATTAAATGGTGAGAGATCATATCTTACTTGGGATAAACAATACCGACTTACAGAAGAAGCTTTTAAAAACGGAAAATTTATCGCTGAAAAAAATCTTCGAGCTGTGTTGTGTGGCGAAGTTACACACCAGCAAGCAAAAGATGTCTTGTGGATCCAGGAGAATCTACAAAGGTAAATCAGGTCAAGTCTAATAAAAATACTTTTAAAAGCAATAAGGCTAATTTTTCGAAGAAGAATCTGAACTTGGAAAAAATAAATCACATAATAATAAGATACCTGTTAACAATATCACTAATTGTAGAAGATGTTCATTTTGCCATCCTATTAATAAGTGTCCAGCTTATGGAAAACTTTGTATAAAATGCAAGAAACCGAATCATTTCACAAATAGGTGCAGGGCTAAGCAAATAAATGCGAAAGATGGACATGATGACATTGGTCTTAATGCTTTAGTTATTGACATGGTGAAAGTGGAAGGAATAGAGAAAAGGGACTCATGGTATACTAAAATAAAGATAAATGGGAAAGAAATACAATTTAAAATAGATTCGGATGCTGAAGTAAATACTCTTCTTTATGCAGAATTTAAAATGATAGAAAATCAGACAACTATTGTTGAGCCTGTTAAGTTAAAATTGGAGGCATATGTTGGTTACAATTAAGATGTTTTAGCCGCAGTAAAACTTGAGATAAAACATAAGTCAGAGGCGAGTGTGGAACAATTACTTATTGCTAATGTGGATTCGTCTCCAATTTTAGGATTAAGAACCTGTGCTAAGCTTAAATTAATCGAGCGCATAGATAATCTTAACTAAAACTCTAATTCAAAAGAGGAATTTATTCGGAAAAATGGTTCATTATTCGAGAGATTGGGTGCTTTTCCAGACAAATGTAAGATTTAAAGAAAGATGCGGTTCCGGTCATACATGCGCCTCGCCGCATAGCGAGGAATCTTAAAAATAAAGTGAAGATCAAATTAGATGACATGGAAAATGCAGGAATCATCAAAAGAGTTAGTTATCCCACTGAATGGGTCTACAATCTAGTTGTGGTTGAAAAACCCAATATTTCTGATAGATTATGTTTGGATCCCAGGGATTCCAATAGAAACGTGATAAAAGAGCCTTTTCAAATACCACGATTGTCAGATTTATCGTCACAACTCAAAAACATGGAGTATATCACGGTATTAGACCTCAAAGATGGATTTTGGCAGGTTCCACTGGAGGAAAAAGTCGCGACTTGTGTGTATTCAGCATACGGTTCGGAAGTTATAGATTTTTAAGGTTGCTATTGGGGCTCAATTTTGCTCCCGTGCTATTTCAAAAACTAAATACTAAATATTTGAGTCACCTATCGGACCGATTCATCTATTTTTACGATATTTTGATTTTTGAAAAAAATATTGTGGAAAACGATAGCAATCAGGCTAATGTTTTTAAAAGAGCAAGTGAATTAAATATTAAATTTAATGCTATAAAAAGCTGTAAATTTCTTGGGCTTGGTATTTACAAAAGAAGGTATTGGAATATATGAATCTCCGATTAAAGCCATTGAAAATATTGAAATCCCTAAAAACAAAACACAATTACAAAGATTCTTAGGATTAGTCAATTTTGTAAGTAATTTCGTTGCGAATATGCCACAGATAGCAGTGCCTCTAAGAGAGCTACTGAAAAAGAGTTGTTCATGTACATGGTTAGAAGCAGACTCCAAAGTATTTGAAAATCTGCAATTAATTGTTTCAAAATCTCCAGTATTGCAAAGTTTCAATGAGAAAATTCCAATATATATCCAAAATGATAGTTCTCAATTTGGAGTTGGAACATGTCTTATGCAAGACAGCAGACCGGCTTTTTTTGCATCGAAACGTTTAACAAATACGGAACAACAATATGCGCGAATTGAAAAAGAGATGTTGGCCATCTTCTTCGCATGTGAGAAGTTTCACGATTGTATTTATGGGCGGAAAGTCGTCGTTTTACCAGAACACAAACCTTTAGTGGCAATTTTCGACAAATTAATATTCCAAGTTCACTCCATCAGGTTATAGAGGAAAAAAGTAAAATTATTGAAATATGATATTGAAGTCAGGTGCCTTCCGGTAAAAGAGATGCACATAGCGGATACACTGTCAAGAAGTATCAAGGAGAAAAATTCGGCTCCTGTTGACTCGACATTAAATACTGTCGTTCATACCATCAATGTTAGCGATAGAAGAACGAAGGAAATCCGTAAAGCCATTCTTAATGATGATGAGTCGAAAGAATCGATAGAGTTAGTGTAAAACGGTTGGCCTAAAATAAAACTAAGGTTGAAGATAGTATTAAAAAGTACTGGCAATTTTAAAATGACATTTACTGTGAAAATTGTCTTTTATTATATGAAGATAGACTCATCATTCCAATTCGTCTTTGTGCACGGATATTGAATAGTCTGCACAAAGGGCATCTTGGGATGACTATAACAACGGAGCTAGCAAAATTAACTGTGTATTGTATCTGGCCAATAGGCAAATAGAAGATTTTATAAGTAGCAGTCGGACATGTGAGAAATATAAGAATCAAATTGTAGGTCTACTTTGATTCCACATGAAATTCCAAATCTGCCATTTAGTAAAGCGGCTTGTGATATACTTGACTTCTGAAGAATGCCGCTTTTAGTTTTGATGGATTACTTCTCGAAGTGATTGGAAGTGAAATTGTTAAGAAATAAGACATCTGAGAAAATTTCGAGAAAACTTAGGGTAATATTTGCTCAACTCGGAATCCCTCATACTTTTGTATCGGATAATATGCCATTTAGTTCATATCAACTTAAACAGTTTGCACAAGAGTGGAATATTTGCTTAATAACCTCTAGTCCAAACTGCCCTCGTAGTAAGGATTTAGCGGAGAAAGGTGTAGGGATAGCGAAAAGCTTACTTCGAAAATGTGGAGAGAAGGAAAAGATGCGGAGTGTGGATTTCTGGCATATACGAGAACTGTCCCAAAAGTACCCGACCCGACAAAGAAAACAGTAAAAATTTGCGAAAACGTTTTTTATTTTTCAACATATTCTCTTTTCAGCTCGATACACTTTTCCCAACGATGTTCAATAGCTTCGATACCCGCTTTATATTAGGAACCGTCAAGCTCCTCAGAATAGCTATTAACTGCAGACCCTACCTCTTCATTGTTGACAAATCTGTTGCCGCCGAGTTATTTTTTTCCAAATTCAGAAAAAGAAAATAATCAGAGAGAGGCCGATCTGGCGAATAGGGTGCGTGAGGAAGCAATTCGAACTTCAGCTCATTGATTTTAGCCATTGCAATGATGCACATGTGGACTGATGCGCTGTCGTGATGAAACAACACTTTCTTTTTCGTCAGATGGGGCCGGTTTTTTCTTGATTTCATGACTCAAATGCTGCAATAAGGCTGCATAATATGCGCCGTTGATTGTTTTTCCTTTTTCAAGATAATCAGTAAATATTATTCCACGCGCATCCCAAAAAACGGATGCCATGACCTTGCCAGCTGGCTGAACTGTCTTTGCTTTCTTAGGAGCCGGTTCTTCCTTTGTCTACTCTTTGTCTCAGGTGTAAAATGATGGACCCATGTTTCATCCATGGTTATAAATCGATGCCAAAAATCGGCTTAATTGCTGCGAAACATTGTCACACACTCGATGGAAACATCCTCACGTTTCTGTTTGTGCTCCATTGTGAGCAAACGCGGCACCCATCTTGTGCACAGCTTTCTCATGTCCAAATTTTCGATCAAAATGATGCACAGCACTTTTTGAAACGCCTGCCATGTTTGCTATCTCGCGCACTTTTAGTCGACGGTCATCCAATACCATTTTGTGGATTTTCTTCACATTTTTTGACGTAGTTACCTCACTTAGTCGACCAGCGCGGTATTCATCTTGGCAGCTCGTAAGACCTCACTCAAACTCAGCTACCCAATATTTAACCATTGTAAACCAAGGAACAGACTTTTCCAGAGTAAACTTCAACTCGGCTGTGATATCGGTTGGACTTAGATCTTTCAAATGAAAGTATTGTATCACATAACGATCCCCAATTTTGTCCATATTTACAAATTCACTGAGAGCGTTCACCTTGAATGTCTGTAAAAAAATAATAATAAATGTACCGTTGGGAATTTATCACATTAAGTTGTTGAAAGGTGGTGGTATTGTCAATTGCAGTAATTGTTTTTTGAAAACTACTTGTATTCATTAGCCAGGTCGGGTACTTTTGGGACTACTCTCGTAGAAACGCTCCAATTCCGAGTTTATCGGCGTCACCAGTGCAACTATTAATGAGCCTAGTACTTCACCCCAAATATTCGGTTCTGTTAGAAACGAATTATTGAAACCAAAAGTTATTGAAGGAACTTATGAAAAATTGAAAGTAAATCAAGACAGGTATAAAACATACTACGATAGGACTGTAAGGAAAATGAGAAAGGAGGGGTTTCAAATGGGGGATAATGTCGTTTACCAAAGAAAAGGAATTTGGGAACCAGCGAAAATTATAGAGTCAATTCAACGCCAAGATCATTTATCATTCAGAATGAAAATAATCGATAATTGAGACGAAATAGCATAAACTTAAGAAAAATACACTCCCAGTTTTAAAATGACAGACTCAAAATTTTTGGATATTAATGAGCCAATCCTTATTAATTCGGAAATAAAACAGGGCGAAGTTAACCAATAATGAATGAGAATAAAGAAAATAATTTTAATATAAGTAAAGAATATCATACACGATCAGGCAGGGTAGTAAGACCCATAAACAGATGCTTAAGTGCAAATTGAATTAAAATATGGTTTATTCAATAGTTTGAATTACAAATGATCAATTAATTTCAATGTACAATGAGGTAATGCTTTCAAGTGTACAATCACGAAGAATTTGTAAAACCCGCAATAGAAGTCTCTTTCTAATATGATGAATCATTGTAATTGTTGAATTTAAAAACTGTAAAGAAAACAAAAATAATAAAATAAAAAGAGGGGATGTTATACAGGATGCGTACGGTATTTAAGGACAACTTTAGAGTAAAATTAATTAGCTTGTATTTTTAACAAAATTTAATGAAATTTCTGAAATTTTTTATACAACGTTAAATTAATATATGGCTATAAAATTATTCAATAAAATCCCCATTATCAGCAATAACCTCTTCGATCCGAGTCCGGAAACGAGTACATGCCCGAATCAAATGTTCCATGGTCATATTGACCATAACGGCATTAATAGCAGTCTTCCGCGAAGAAGTGGTATTATGAGGACGCTTATTGGTCTCACGCTCAACTACGCCCCATACGTAATAATCCAAAGGATTAAGGTCTGGGGAGCTAGGTGGCCATAGGTTCGGTGTTATGTGGTCATGAAAATTTTCAGCCATTCAATATTTTGTCGCCATCGCTTTATGTGAAGGAACAGAGTCTTGATGAAAAATGTATGGTCTGCCTCCGCTTACATTGTCTATCCAGGGTTTCACTACCGTTTCCAAAACCTCGATGAATGCAGCAGAGTTCACTCGAAGTCCTTGAGTAAAAAAGCATGGTGGCATAACATGTCCTTCGTTGCTGACAACACCTAAAACCATAACAGTGGCTGGAAATTTTGTGTACATAACAACAGGAACCTCCGTAGGATTTGGTCTTTTGATCTTGGTCAAAATTTTTTTCGTCGGAAAAAAACCATAACATTTTGGGCGACTCAGGGTGTTTGACTTTGTTTAAAATACGTTTTGGTCGGAGAACTCTCTGTTTCCGTGTTCGTTCCGACATAAACTGTCCTCTGTGCATCACATAAGACTTATACCGAAGATCTTCGTGGACAACTCTACGAATAAGACGCTCAGAAACATGAAGCTCACTCGCAAGGACCCTCATTGATTTTGAAGTGTCCTCGTCTATGATCGCTTGCACTTGCTCTAAAAATTCTGCAGATTGGACAGTGTCAGAACGTTGTTCGTGCTTTTTGCGTTTTGGAACTGATTTTGTATCGCCTCCTGATGCTTCCAATTCACGGCGAACCTTATGCACGAATAAACGGACGCAATTAAGAAAATTAGAGATCTCTAAATCTGTATGGTTCGCACATATAGCGACGATGACAGCATGTCTCTTCATTTCTAGAGTGATGTTGAAGTCTACCATTTTTTATCTGAAAAGGAAAAATAAAAAAAAAATAAAATTCGCGAAGTTATACTCACATTTATTCATGTCCTCAAATACCGTACGCACCCTGTGTATTGAGATGAATTATATTAAAGCTAGTCCTAAACATCTAGTACGTCTAAGTTTAGTACATAAGAATATATGATATTAAGAGGTTAAGCTGAAATGTCAAAAAATTAGTACTGTGTAATAAATAGCATGAGTCAGTTATCAATCAGTCCGTCTCAATCGTAGAAAGTTGATATAAAACAACCATATTTGAACACCACAGCTCATGTCCGTTCGTCACAATATCACGATCAAGCGTCAATGTAAGCTGGAGTAATCCATACAAAATTTTGGGGTCTTAACATTAATCCATGTAGTGTTTTCTTAAAAATGAGATAAATAGCTGTAATATCAACAATTCATTCCATGAATCATAGGAACCATTAAAGAACATTTATGGTTGGTGTATATTTTTCACAATATTTCTGTCACATTACTCTAGCCCTCAACATGAAAGCCTTGGTGATCACGATGATTCGCATGAAAACTGTTGCTTTTGAATCACATCAACTTACTCCCTCGTATTCAATAGCTTTCACCTCACTACATAAACACCACCCTTCAGACTGAAGCTCAAATAAATTTCCGTCTATACTAAAAACCCGTGAATATTATCACTTTTTGCCATCCATTTAGATGATTGATCGAAACCTCTTGTCAAGTATCTGCTGTAAATCTGTACAGTGAATTTATCAATTTATGCCTACTCATCCATGCATTCAAAAAAAAAAAACATGTTCTATACAACCTCTAAAACCTTTAACAAAAGTCGCTGACATTAGCAATGCACGGCGAAAAGAGAAAAGCGGATGCGAGAATTTCCTCCGAGCGGATAACAAAGAATAAATAATGAAAAATCGATGACATCATACCGGAAAATAAACGAATCAAATTCGTTGTGCACATACATACATACATTAAGCTTCACTCTAAGGGACGAAGAAGTTGTAAAAAAGCCACGAAATTCTTTATCGATCTCATCCTCTTTACGGAGACCGAAATGTACCACAAGAAAGCCCATCGCCTCAGTTTTAAGAGCATTGCGAGCTTCGCACCTGTGCAGTGAAAAAGATGTGTCCCTACGTAGTAGGCTTTAAGCATCGGCAAGCATTGAATTTATTACCTGATTTCAATAAAGTCGTAAGGAAGATAATAGCTGTAACGACTGAAAGCTTACGATAAGTTTTATATCCTTGGATACCCTCTAGTCAAATAAGTACTTTTTTCAAATGGTGGTTGTGGGCATTTCCTTTTGCTGAGACACATTTTTCCAGTATGTATACAACCCATCCGTTGGCCGGAAACAGGCCAGTTTATGGTGGGTGTAAGAAGGATTAGAATTACAATATTAAACGCAAGTTGGTATGTACAGTGAAGTCCTCGGATCGACCCAAGTGAAATGTTGCAGTTTTGATCCTTCATAATCTTGCATACATTTATGAGTTAAATATTGATCAACCCTATGTACTTAGTACTATGAAATGGTCGAAAATGAACAATTATAAATATTTTCCAAAGAATCTGTTAATTTTAATACTAACTCATATATATATTATTTAGCAACTCAAGTCAATATTTAAAGTAAAATAAATGATTCACAAGTAAAATTTTCCTATCAGATTTAGTGCGCAAACTTTGCACTAAATTCCCGAAAATTGCTTAAAACACAACGAAAATTTTGCAAAGTTTTTTGTTTATCTTAGACCCTTGGCAGCAAAATAGAAAAGTTTATTTGCATTAAATGCTATTGCATGCAAATTCATTGTCATAATAAGAATTTATATGGCCCTTCAGGACGTGTAAATTAGAGTAAGTACGGTACCGAGTCTAATGACTGTGATAATGTTCGCTTTGCACGGTGCAGATAGCCTTGAAGCTAGCACAGTCATTTATTCTTGCTATCATTAGAATCTTGAATGTTTTACACTCTATACCCAGGTGCCTACATTAAAGCACAGTGGGCTCTGACATGTCTCGGTAATTAGGTAAACAGCAAAACTTGACCTCAATGTAAATAGCTTGTATGGATGATTCTTCAGAGCATATTTAGGTTTACTCACATATTCAGCGGGTTTCGAGCCATAAAAATAGGTTAGGAGATAAGGACAAATTTCTAAGGATTGTATATATGAACTCCTACTCACTAAGGCTTGAATTAACTGTTTACTCATGTTTATAAAGATAATATCAGAACAACAAAATTTGCAGAGAAAACTTCAACATAAAGCTCATACATAGTTTCATCCCAATCGGTTGATTTAAACAAAAAAATATTGATAAACTCAACAATGAAAAATATCTTTCGGCAATGAAATTTAGATGATGTACAAAAGAGAACAAAATTAAAGGATAACGTCCATTCCTTTTTGCCAAAGAACATACATATATTTTTTGCTGCCTAAAATAAACTTCCGGGTTTTCTGTATTTCTGGGAATTGAGAGGACCAAAATAGTTCAATGTATTATGTTTCATAACGATGTGCTTATTTTGGGTAAATTTTATTTCATCTCATTCCAATGTGAGAAAAATAATTCCAGGATATCAAGCATCAAGAACAAAATCGAACATTTGCGCCCACCAAGATAAGATGTACGATACTCGGATAGTTATGAGAATGATGTATGTATATATGTATGTACATTAATTAGTTCATTTATGTGACTTTGTAGCTCATGTTGCAAGGAACTTCTATTTTAAACTTGACTAGATTCAACTGAACATGGGGAAAGAGGTTATTTAGTAAAATAATTAGAACTATGTATTTTTGTTTGTCGAGTATATAGAAATATGCTTCAGTCAGGATTTTTACTCAACATATGTACGCACTTTAATTCACTTTTTAATTGTCTATCAATTTATGTTTCAACTGTCTTCAAATATATCACAAAAATCTTTTACTTCACTATCAATCAATATCACCTTTAATTCGCCCTCTACTCCTATCGGGGTTTTACTATCATAGTTTTTACTACTGCTCTATCCCCCATTCATTTAGCGTGGCCTTATATAGGGTCTCTAGTTATTCAATCCATTTCATGTATATTGGTGAACGTTCTGACGAGAACTACCTGGAATATTCAAGCGATTCTGAATACCTGCAGTGACGTCACTTGCTTACTTTCAGATATTGATCATGGATCTACTTGGTCCATTCTTGTGCTTTCGAGTACATGCTTTTAACATCATTCGTTTACTTTTCTTGGTTGCTTCTTTTCAATATTGATCATGATATTATTAAAAGTTGCGACAACAATTGTGACAGTAGTTCGCAGAATAGTGTGGACATGTAATACTGCCCTCACCTCAATTCTTTTTGCCCCGCAAAGGTGTGTCACCAGGGGAAGCTAAGTCTCCCTGGATGAAATATGGGGCAAGACGGTCTGGGCGTACGATTTTCATTTTGGCTCTCAGCTGACAGTGTTCCTGTTTTTTTTTGTTTTTAAATACCTCCTTCCCTTCCACTCTCTCCATCACACTTTCTTCGTCGCACAACGCTCGTGCGATCTGCACTTCACATTTCGTCGTTTCTACAGGTGTGCCACCCAGACAATGTTTAAAACATCGGTATAAAGGGGCACACAAAAAATATGTGAAGTCATCCTGTTAATCTTTTCATGTCCGATTCGTTAACAGCTCTCAGAGATAAAAAAAAATATTAATTCGACGCAGTAAAAAAAAACTCTGCGTTAAAAGAATGGCTGTTTCTTCAAGTATCTCGACGATAGGGTCAACAATGCCCTAAGATTCTATTTTGAAGTTACTGGACAGATAATAATAAATCATAAGGCTAGCTGTGTCTTGAGGCATCTCGATGATAGGATCAAAAAAATTTCCCTAAGATGCTATGTTGAAAGTTTCTGCGCTGAGATTCAATCGCTATTCATTAAATAGTTCCTGAGTCTTTTCTTGAAGATCATAAGTGAATTCGCTTCTTTTACTGATTCCGGAAGATCATTGTATATTCGAAGGGCATCATTTGTAGGATCGTTCTTTAGACGATCTGTTCTTGCAAATGGTATAACAAATTGGTCTGCGTTCCTAGCATTGTATTGATTCTTTTGTGATACCCTAACAAATGGCACTTGTGGGGACAAGTTGAGATTTAAGCATTTGAAGATAAACTTAGCTTACACGATTGGTACACTTATTTTGTTGACGTGAGCCTTGGGAGATTATGCATATTTTTATATGCCTTAGTTAACATCCTGGAGATGATATTAATGTTTATCTTTGATGACTGACTCCAGATTACCACTCCGTAATGTAATTTCGACAATACGAATGCATTTAGAACCAGTTGTTTGATGTTAGTCGGGAATCCCTCGTACCTACGTAATAAGCCGATTATGGGGGCTAATTGCCTTCTTAAGCTGTTTATACGTGGGAACCAATTTAAACGGTGGTCAATGATTAGGCCAAGATATTTAAATTCAAATACCCTTTGCAGATTTTCGCCGTTAATTTTTATATCAATATCAATGTCTTCCTTGTTCTTTTGTTTAAAAATAACAAACTTAGTCTTTGTTACATTCAGCGCTAGTTTATTTTCGTTTAACCACAAACTATATGTTTTCAGATCCTCATTGATGGAGTCTTCAATGGCATTCTTGTTACATCCCGAGTACAGGAGTACTGTATCATCAGCATATAATGTGTAATGCCCATTTAGTCTACATGTAATCAAATTATTCGTGTTAAATAGGAACAAAGTGGGGCCTAGTATGGAACCTTGTGGAAATCCTGATTCACTCAAAAAATTATTGACTTCTGTTATCTGCAATCTACCTTTTAGATAACTGTGAAATAACTGATTCGCTTTGCCTTGTACACCATATGATTCTAATTTACGAAGCAGAAGGTCATGGTCGACCGTATCAAACGCTTTCTTCAGATCCACAAAAATGGCAACAGCATAGTCTCCATTGTCAAGCCTTTCATTGATGAAATGGGTTACTGAGATCAAAGCATCAAGTGTTCCTTTGGTTTTTTGAAAACCATATTGATGGGAATTTAGGATAGAATTATCCACAATGAACGATGTTAAACGGGTGTTAATTATTTTTTCAAAAATTTTACTGAATCCTGTAAGAAGCGCAATCGGGCGATAGTTATTCGGGTCCGAACGATCACCTCCCTTAAATATAGGAATTATTTTCGCTAGCTTCCCCTCCTCAGGAAACGTCCCGTTTTTGATGTGCTCATTGTAAAAGTCAGCAAGGAGACCTGCTATTTCGTCTCTGACGAGCATAATTTCATCCATTGTTATGTTATCACTGCCTGGAGCAGTGTTCTTCTTCATTGCCTCGATGGTTTTATGCACCTCGTCTTTGTTGGTTGGATGGATGTGAAATGGGGATCTAGGCGAGGTATTTGTATCATTCCTTATACTTGTTGGAGGAGCACCGAGTTCGCTCGTTATTTTTTCACCAATAGTTGAGAAGAAGTTATTTAAAATTGTTGCTGCTTCATTTTGTTGCGAAGAATCAGGCAGAGAGACTGGAATGATCTGCAAATCAGGTGAAAAAGTCCGGGGAAGAGAGTTATCTTTTACTTCGTTTATTATTTTCCATATTTCGCGATTATTATCAGCCGCTGCCTCCAATCTTTTGGAAAAATATGAAAATTTTGCTTCCTTTACGAGACGCTTTGACTCTTTTTTCGCTTGGATATATATGTACTTAAGCGTCAGATCTTTCATGTTCCGTCTAAAATCCGTATACGCCTTCCTCTTTCTTATACTGGCTTCTATAACTCGTTTCGTAATCCAAGTTAGCTGGCGACATCTAAGTTTTTTCTCGATGGTCGAGTGACGTATGGATTCAGAGATCATATTTGTCAGTTCTGTTAGATTAGTAGGTTTCTGGGTTTCCAATACCCGTTGAAGATGTGTTTTGAAGAGGTCCTTGTTTACATATCGAAACGATTTGTAACTAGGCTTTTGTTTATGAACGTTGAAGTTTTGGATGCTTATTTTTAGAACCTGATGGTCTAGCTCTGGCCAGTTCTCTACTTTGAAATTAATTTTTTCCGCAGTAAGCTTGTCATTTATGACTATATGATCTAGGCAAGTATTCGAAACAGGACGAGTAATTGTTTCGTTATTGATAACAACAGCACCATTTGTATCGAGAGTATCTTTATATAGCCTTGATTCTGAGGACTCGGTGATTAAGTCAATGTTTGTGTCAGCTACTGTGAGTAAATTTTTTTCTGCTGAGTATATGTTGTCTAGAACAGAGCAAAGATCTTGCGCGTTCAAACGGCTGGGGTTGTAGAAAGTGCCGATTTTTATTTTTTTACCAGCTTGGATTAACTCGATTATTATCATATTATATTTATCAGGGGTCACACGACTAGTGGTGAAATTTATTGAGTTTTTAATATAAATTGCTGTGCCGCCACCTCTTCCGGGTCTGCAGGAGAAAACTGAATGATAACCCTGAATGTTAAAATATTTAGCTTCCTCAGGATAAATCCAGACTTCATTTAGTATGATCACATCTATGTTGGGATTATGCTACAGATAAATCTGAATGTCACTTAGTTTGTGCCGTAAGCTTCTAATATTCGCATATAGGAGAGTCAGTTGCTTGCCACTTAGTCGGTTTGTATCGTTACAATTCATTTGCAGTCGTAGTCAATGCTCCTTCTGGCAATCATTATCCTACGTTGGTATTCTGGGCACTGAGTAGAGTCTGATCTGTGGGAGCAATCAACATTCTTACTGTTACCCGCGCAATTGAAGCATTTCTCGAAATCACTTTTACAGGCCTTCGTTTCGTGCTTTCCTGCACACTTAGCACATGTTTGCTCCCCTTCGCACTTCAACGTCTTGTGATTAAACTTTTGGCATTTATAGCACCTCGTAATATTGAAGTCTTCCTTGATAAAATAAGACCCATAATCAATATTGACGTATCTGTTTACCAATCTTTGGTACATACACCCATTCACCTGCAGAATATGTAACCACTTTCCATTTCTTGTCTTTCTGGCGTGAACTACTTCCATTTTTTCACTCTCCCCAATATTAGGGTTCAAGGAACGTATTTCATTCGTTAACTCCTCAGTAGAAAACTCTTTTTCTAGGCCATTAATGACCAGTCTTGGTTGACGGCATTTGGTCTCCATAATATCATATTCGTCCTGCATTATTTCTTTTGCCATGTTGTAAAGCGTGGTTGTGTTTTCGTTTGATGATGTTTTTATGATGGCACCGCCATCACGAATTGGCCGCAGTAGTTGCAAAGGAATTTTACATTTGGACGGCTTTATCTTCGACTTGAAATCTGCAAGTGTTTTTTCCGAGGACGAATGTTTTTTTGGCTTGTTTGCAATATACGACGTCATTGATTCGCTTTGTACCTCAGTACGATCCCTCGCAATTATGCTGCAACTTTGGAGACCTACCCTTTCGCCGTTGCGGGTTATAAGGCCACACCAAGTCATCTTGCTGCCTTTAGATCATACCTGGTCTTCATGCGGTCAGTAGCCGATTCGAGGTATTCTCGCACTGTCCGATGTATCTGGTTCAACCGTTGCCTTAGCTCACTTACGTACTCCGAAATCGTTTGGGGTCTCTCAGGGGGTGTTCCGAACTTTATATCAACCGGCAGACGAAAGGTCTTTCCAAAGATGAGTTTGACTGGGGTTTTGGCCGTCGATGCATGTTCGGCAGCTCTAGTCGCTATTAAGAATATGGGATGTGCCAGTCTCAGTCCCTTTGGTTCTCGTCGACCATCTTGACCAGGTGTTTATTGAGCGTGCCGTTGAGACGTTCGACCATTCCATCGGATTGGGGATGCAGCGGTGTTTTCCTTGTTTTCCGTATTCCCAGCAGCTCGCACATTTCACCAAAAGCTAGTGACTCAAAGTTTTGGCCTTGATCCGAATGTAGTTCACAAGGTACGCCGTACCTACTGACCCAATTCAACACTAGCTGTTCGGCTACAGTAGTTGCTTCCTGGTTTGGAATGGGGTAGACCTCGGGCCACTTACTGAAATAATCGGTGACAACCAGAGTGTATCGATTTCTCCATTCGGATTGAGGAAAGGGTCGTACAATATCAACAGCAATCCTTTCAAATGGTACCCCCACGTTATGGGTTTGCATTTGCTAAGGTCTTGTTAACGCCAAGTTGGCCTCCTGAGGATCATTCGTGCATTTGCTTAACTACATCGTGGGTTCAGCTTTTGGGAAGTATATTTTGCATTCTATAGGAGCTGCCGTCCGCCATTTCCCATTTCCGCTTGAGTACGCGACCCTCCACCTGAAGGTTCCATTGTGCATAGTAACTTTTTAGAGTGCATCGAAACGTCCTTCCATTCAGGTCGCCTAGTTGTCTCCTTCCATACGAGTAATGGTCCACCGGCTAGCTGGGTACTTCGGATCTCCTCCAATGACCAACCTTCAGCAAAATCGGCCGTTATCACTCGCAGATGAACGGTCGGCTCCTTTTCCTCAATCCGTCAGCAATACTTGCAGTTCGCTGGGCTTGGACGACGAGATAGCGTGTCAGCATTTTTATGAACTCCGCCTTTCCGATGAACAATTTTGTAGTCGTATGACTACAATATTTCGATCCATCTCGCAACTTGTCCCTCGGGGTTTTTGAAGTTAAGCAGCCATCTCAGCGGTGAATGTTCTGTTCAAAGAACGAATTTCTGGACATATAGGTACTTGTGGAACTGCTTGGTGGTGTCTTTTATAGCTAATAGCTCCTTTCTGGTTACGCAGTAGTCCCTCTCACTTTTTGAGAGAACTCGACTGTAATGCGAGAAGACTCTTTCTTCCCTATACAGCGTACAGCTCCAATCCCGCTGTTACTCACATCGGTGTCCACTACAAACATTTTTCCGGGTTTTGAACATGCCAGCACGGGTGATTCACACTTCTCCTTCAAGGTCTTAAACGCTGCTTGGCATTGTTCATTTCACACATACTCGTACGAACCATTATTTTCAGTTAGCTGATGGAGGCACTTGGCTATTTAGGGAAAATATTTGACGAATCTTCAATTTTCCCATGGTCTGTTTTGACCCTTTCTGCTGATACAACGAATCCCATGTATTTTACTTCAGCTGCAAAAGAAGCACACTTATCGGGACTCTGTTTTAAATTCGCCAGTTGTAATCGGGAGAACACCTCTTTTAAATTCCGCACCTGCTCTTCAAACGTTTTCCCGATAACAATGATGTCATCAGGTACACTAAGCAGGTCTTCCAGGTAAGACCTCGGAGCACGTATTTCATCAGGCGTTCGAAGGTAGCTACAGCGTTGCAAAGCCCAAATGGCATCACCACAAATATCACAATCCAGTCCCAACTAAAAATGCGGTCTATTCTCGGTTCTTCTTGTCGATTTCTACCTGCCAGTAGCCACTCTTCAGATCGAGTGTCGAAAACCATTTTGCATCGGCCAAAGTGTCCATGATGTCGTCAATCCGTGGAAGCATGTAGCTATCTTTCTTAGTGACGTCGTTAAGCTGCCTTTCGTCGACAGAAAAACGAGTGCTACCATCTTTTTTCTTTACTAGAGCTTCTGGTGCGGCCCATGGACCGACAGAAGGCTTGATAACACCTTATTTTTCCATGTCCGAGATCGGTGCGCTCACTTTTCCTTGTTTGGTCATAGGAAGACGTCTTGGTTCTTGTTGAATCGGCTTGGCTCCCTGTGTATCTGTGACGTGAGTTACCATACTTGTTCGGCCTTGGTCATCTGGGTTTGTTGAAAAGATGTCACTATACTTGGTGACCAGATCAGAGGTTTCCTTGAATAGCTGCACTGGCAATTTGGTCAACTTCAACTTTGAGTTTCTGGGCTTTATCTGTGTCTTGCCTCTTTTTCCAGCGATGGTCGTGAGTAGCTTCCAAAGAGATGATGGTGGAAACAAGCTGGCAGCTGCCAATGACTTCTCTTGCTATAATGCTTGTGGTTGAGTCTGCGGTGTCAAAGACTCTAACCGGCTCGTATCCGTTCCTTATAGATCTTACAAGACTTCGTCCTACAATCAAACTGTGCAATGCCGACGCTCTATCAGATAAGATCGGTGGTCACCACCGATCTTATCTGATAAATATCTGTGTGGGCCAAGCCATCAAGCTTAGCCCGCACAATGCTCTCGGATGCTTTTGGTACGTCAGTGTCGGCACATACTACCACATTCATCTTGGAAATTTGGACTCTGGGACCCCCATCAACAGGTGCAGTTTTTCCCATGGCTGCCCGTAGTGATAAGATTCTGCCTTGGTGAAGTAGTTGTTGCCTCACTAGGTCTGGTCGGATAATCGATCGGGTTGCACCAGTGTCGATTGTGTATGGTGCAATGCTCTGCCTCAACTTGACCCGGAAGGCAAAAGTCTGCTTCTCCCCGATGTAGTCTTGACACGGTGATGGTGGTGCTGGAGATGCCGATCCTCCTAGCTAACCTCTGCCCCACGAAGTTGGCTCCCTAAGTTTCAAGGTCTTCCATTCTGGGCTCCTGACTCAGTCTGGATCTCCTCCACCCTGGACAATAACTCAGTGTTCTTCAATTCTCGTAGTCTTTTTGCAGGTGCCCCTTCTCACCGCAGTTCCAGCATCTAGGCGTACCATTTACCTGCTGCTCTCACTCTATTTTCACGCACTCACACCTGCACTCGTCTGTCACTACCTTGCGAACCTGGGCAGTGGTAGGAGTCAAATTTTTCGCTGCCTCAAAGTTCAGAATATAATGCTTAACCGTTTGCTTTTGAGATAAACGCACAGCTTGTTGCAATTCCTGGTCCTTTAATGCGCTGATGAATGCTTCTGCATCTGCATTATCTCGATGTTGCGGGTCATAAGCTGGGTAAGGCAAAAGCGCTAGTTGCTCAATGTCTTGGGCTAGCTGTTGTAAGATTTCGCTAGACTTCTGCATCCGATGCCATAGCTGTGACCGATAAATCTGCTTCAGATGATTGTCTCAATAATGCATGTCAAGCGCGTTTATTATAGCAGCCAAGTTTGAGTGCAACTCAATGGGGATAGTCTGCAGAAACTCAGTAGGTGGGCCTTTTAGAGCAAAAATCAATGCAGTAGCTCGTTCCTGCTCATTCCAGTGATTTGTCCCAGCGGTGGCTTCAAACTGAATTTTGTAGATACTCCAGACCGTTTGCCCGTCGAATATTGGTGCTTTTACATTTATGGATGTGCTTTGTGCTGCATTTATAAGCGGGGCTTGTGAGGTGGTTACTACTGCCTTCGCTGCTTCCAATTCCTTTTTCATTTTTTCCATCTCATGGCTGATTCTCTCTTCGACCTGGCTGACCTTCTCCTTGACCTGGTAAACCTTTTCCTCGACGCATTTAATTTGGTTGTTCAGACTTTTGTTTTGGTTGACAGTTTTTACTAATTTGCCTCCAAACCAGTCCACGCAGTTTGGCCGTGTGATGCCATGAAGGAAAAATTGAATAGAGCTGGACCAAGAATTCAGCCTTGGGGAACCCCAGAGTGGATAGGGATAGGATTGGAAATGAGATTCCCTAATTTTATTTGAGTGGTTCTATCTGAAAGGAAACTAAAGGATTCTGAGGATTGCGACCAGGCAGGATAACATCTTTAGTTTGAGCTTGAGCCCATTGATCCGTACTAAGTCAAATACTTTTTTTAGATCTAGAGCGCAGGTCGCTATGCACCCTTTTCGTTGTATGTTGTGATTGACTTAGTTATGGAGTAGCGTTATAGCTTGTTCTGTAGATCGTTTGCGTTCGAATCCAAACTGTAATTGAGGAATCAATGGAGAGATGAAGTTATCGAAGCAACGCAGGATAATCCTTCCAAGGATTTTGCATGCATTCAGTAGTAGAGAGATTGGCAGGAAGTTGTTCATACTCCCTTCGCAGTTTGGTTTTGAAGTGAGTCTGCTGGCTTTCCATGATTGGGGAAAGTAGCCGTTGTTTATACAATTATTATATATTATGCTCAAAAAGGAGGGGACGGTTTTCCCACACTTTTTAATTACTCTGTTTGGGATTCCTTCAGGACCATCAGGACCATAAGACAGCTTGCTGTTTAAGGTACTAAGGATATCTTCAACTTCTTTGTTCGCAGTGAAAAACGCCCCAAAAACTGGATGCCGCGGAACCGTAGCTTTATTATAACAAGAGAATATGTAAAAAATTTTTGTTTAAGAAATTTTTATAAGTTCGCCACCACTACATAATACTGCCATGTTGCAGTATATATATATATATATATATATATATATATATATATATATATATATATATATATATATATATATATATATATATATATATATATCATCTGGAACCCACTCAGTCGAGCTGCCCCGAGGTGACTGATGTGGCAGCTCCTGAGGAGTATATCGGTCACCTCGCACGAAACTAGGAGAAGAGAATATGGTTAAGAAAGATCCTCCATATCCTTCAATTGTAAGCTGAACTTCCGCATTGGCCCTGTTATTTAATGCTGTACTAGGTGACTCACGGTTTCTGCATAGATGTTTGTAGAGATGCTTGTAGTATCCCTCACAAACACTAATCTTACCTGAAGGAGCAGTTAGATCCTCATTTCTTTGCCTTACATCAAGTGAAGGCCTCGTGGAACTTAGCCTTCGCTTATAAAGGTTATTGACTTTGTATTTGATACATTTGTGGGTTTCACTGGTCATTATCGTAATTTTCGTTTCGAGCTCCAAATACTCTTCATTTAAACGGTTATAGTTTTGATGGAATATGCGCTTTAGCAGTTGTAATATATGCTTCCTTATTTTTATTAAGTGAAGAGTCTCCTCAGTCAAACATTTATATATATATTTATACGAGCTACGGGGCTTGTGGAAGGGGGCATGCTTGCCTAGATACTCAATTGTTGCTGATGATACTGCTGATATATGGGAGAGAATCTTATTATCCGGTGGTAGCTTGGAAAAAAGGACATTGAAATCTCTTCTGAAAATTGGCCATTCTATTGCATTATATGGTGTGTAGTGTGGTGGGCAAATCGGGACTCGTATATGGGCTCTGGAGGATATATTTAAATAGAGACCATGGTGGTCTGATAAAGAATCGAGTGTGGAGCATTTTAAAGGAATTGCGGGGTCAGAGAGAAGGCCAGGAGAGATTAAAAAGTTGTCCGAAAATGAACCACCTCGCGAAAATGCTGGGACACCTGCCTTTACAACAATAGGCTGGTAGAAGGGCTTCTGGGTGGAGCCATTCAAAGAGGAAGTTTCCTTTCATGTTGTTAGTTGTGAGTTTTTTTTTCTAAAAATCCGTATAGAACGCGAGTGCCGATTGTCTGGCACAAGTGTCAGCGAGCTATAAACAACACCGTGCTCAGCTAACTAGCTTCGCTTAACGATTGCATACGCGTGCTTGTCAACTAGCATTTGCGGGATCATATGAGGCGGCTTCTTGTCGAGCCACGAAGCTACACTACAAAATATTTATCACGCGTACTCTTCTCTACGAGACGAAACGATCAATTTTTATTATCTTTCAAAATGTTCTATTATGTGTCAATTAAGCTAGTAACTTTCTCCGATGAAAGTCGTTGCATTACAAGGGGAATGTCAAACCTGAAGATGTTAAAGTGGCTGAAGTGAACCACTCATCTCTGTTCAAAGAATGAAAACTTGACGGATTTAGTTCACTTTAATCTAGTGAAAAACAAACTAAACAGTTTCGATAGGGTGACCAGCTTATCCCTTCAGGAGCAGCCACTCCTGACCACCACGGAGCTGCTGGATTGCTTATAATCATTACAGAATCACCTCAGTGCTCGTGTCTGGCGTTGAGGTCTCCCCCTAGTAGAAAAGAGTTGAACGACGATGCTATTGCTAGGATTTAGTTGAGCGTAGAAGAGATTAGGATACGAAGGTTACACGATAATTAAAGGCAGCCTATTAAAACTTTCGCCAGAGTTCCATTGGAGCATTTGGTGTGGAGAGCCGCTAGTAAGCATGAGGAGTAACTTTACTCAAAAGGGACGTCTAGATCGTCTCGAAATAACATCTCAGTGCCTCTACCATCATATCGTTACACAAAACATTCTAATTATCTCCATGGGCTTTGTGATGAGGTGTAACAACTATCTAGTTCAAAAGGAGGATGTCGTGTTGTAATAATTTGACTAATTCCAAAATTAAGAGCTTTTTGTCATGTGAAACTAGGGATGGAAGAAAAAATGAAATCTTCGAAAAGAGTTTACTGAGATATATCCCAAGCCACAGAACATTCCTGCTTATTGGCAAGTGGCATTTGACCTCACAGGTAACAAATTCGTGCTGAAAATTTCACGATTAAAAAGTAATATATGCATTTCGGAGTTTGATATGTGAGAATGAAAGGTGGAAACACAGGATTTACTCGAGCAATTCTATATAAAATCGTGATTAGTATAAGTGCCTGGGTACAAAAGAATGCTAAGGGCTGGGGAAAAGAAATTTATGCTAAGCGCTGGGGAAAAGAAATTTATATATAAAAAAAAGTGAAAGAAAGTATATACCCTTTAATTCTACTATTTATTTTAAATTTAGTATACTATTGTTTCGTTCTCTACTTGAGAACTTCCTCAGTACTACTATTCCCTAAACTATAAGTGTCCTAATATTTATACTAAACTCATTAACGTATTAATATGAATCTCTAATTACATTTAATCCCTCAAACTACTTTTACTTAATCTCTAATTACCTGATCCTTTACCATTCAAAAATTTGTTTTTCCTTAATTACTACTTAACTACCTTCATTATTTTGTAAGCTTGAATAGCCAGGTGTATCCGTTACCTGGGTCGCCGTTCCAAATGTCCTGCGTCTTCCGATTGAATATCTCCAAGCTTTCTGCTACATCAAGCTTCCATCCGTTTGTAACCGTTTTCAGCATGCTTACGTTGTCCGCAGTGATGTCATGTTTTTCAAGGACTATATGTTCCGCTACTTTTGATTTGAAGTTTTTTGCATCCTGCTTTTTGTTTTTGTTGACTGCTTCCCTTAAGTGTTCATTCCATCTGACACCTAGAGATTTCCTCGTTTGTCAAATGTAACATCCATTACATTTCGTACACGATACCTTGTAGACTCCACTCCGCCCCATTTTGGGAATGGGGTCCTTGGCTGATCCAAGCAAGTTCTGTATTTTTGTGGCCCGGCTCGTATAAACTAGGTCGATGTCTACGTTCTTCATAGCCCTCTTCATTGTTTCCGTCCTTGAGTCAAACGTTACAACCAACCTCTTCCGTTGCTCGACTTCCGCAGTTAGCGTTGTGAACTTTTTATTGAAGATCTCCTTCGTTCGTTTGGCTATCAATTTGGTGACTTCATCCGTAGGGTATCCATTCCACTCGGCTAGCTTATAAATGTGGGACGTTTCTTTTTTCAGGCCTTCCTACACAACATCATCAGTTTCACCCACGAGCTGGAGTTGGAGGGGCGGCTACCATTCCTTGACATAATGGTATGTAGAGGAGCTAATGGATTGGAATTCGAAATATACCGCAAACCAACGGACACCATGCGGATAATTCCTTTCACTTCGAACCATTGCCAACAGCAAAAATGGGCGACATTTAGCTGGCTTGTGAATCGAATGCTCACGCTTCCATTGAATAAGGAAGGCCTGAAAAAAGAAACGTCCCACATTTATAAGCTAGCCGAGTGGAATGGATACCCTACGGATGAAGTCACCAAATTGATAGCCAAACGAACGAAGGAGATCTTCAATAAAAAGTTCACAACGCTAACTGCGGAAGTCGAGTAACGGAAGAGGTTGGTTGTAACGTTTGACTCAAGGGCGGAAACAATGAAGAGGGCTATGAAGAACGTAGACGTCGACCTAGTTTATACGAGCCGGGCCACAAAAATACAGAACTTGCTTGGATCAACCAAGGACCCCATTCCCAAAATGGAGCGGAGTGGAGTCTACAAGGTATCGTGTACGAAATGTAATGGATGTTACATTGGACAAACGAGGAGATCTCTAGGTGTCAGATGGAATGAACACTTAAGGGAAGCAGTCAACAAAAACAAAAAGCAGGATGCAAAAAACTTCAAATCAAAAGTAGCGGAACATATAGTCCTTGAAAAACATGACATCACTGCGGACAACGTAAGCATGCTGAAAACGGTTACAAACGGATGGAAGCTTGATGTAGCAGAAAGCTTGGAGATATTCAATCGGAAGACGCAGGACATTTGGAACGGCGACCCAGGTAACGGATACACCTGGCTATTCAAGCTTACAAAATAATGAAGGTAGTTAAGTAGTAATTAAGGAAAAACAAATTTTTGAATGGTAAAGGATCAGGTAATTAGAGATTAAGTAAAAGTAGTTTGAGGGATTAAATGTAATTAGAGATTCATATTAATACGTTAATGAGTTTATTATAAATATTAGGACACTTATAGTTTAGGGAAAAGTAGTACTGAGGAAGTTCTCAAGTAGAGAACGAAACAATTGTATACTAAATTTAAAATAAATAGTAGAATTAAAGGGTATATACTTTCTTTCACTTTTTGTTATTTGAAAGTTCTACTAAACGCGGAATATTTTTTAACTAAGAAATTTATGCTAAGGGCTGGGGAAAAGAAATTTATTCGTGCATGTAACGGTTTGTACAGAAAGCCTAAAATAAGTTGGAAATACTACACATTCAACTGAAGCGTTTGTTAAGCTGTAAAAATAACGGGAATCTGCACGTTATTTTGCACAGTACTCATGGTGCATGAAAATCTGCTAAATACTTCACACCGTAGAAAAGATTCGAGTTACCTAAGTAAAAAGGAAACGTTTCAACTAGCTAATACGGTTTCTTATTTTAAGGTCGTAGTAAAATTTTTTTACAAAGACCTACTAGTTTCCTCAAATTTTGTGAAAATGTCAGAAGTGGTGATCTCTTAAAAGTTTAGATCTGACCAAACATTTCAAAATTGTTTACGGGGATCCCGCTTTATAACGAAGAAACCCTTAAAAAATGGTAAATGCCCTTAAAAAATGGCAAAATGTGCCAACATTTTGTACCCCTCCCCACGATTGGACACCTTTTAGGTGAAAAATTAAAAAAAAAAATTAGAGAGATGCGCTTTTATCAGCGCAAAGGCAACAAAACCTCAAGAATCAAAATTCACTCAACTTTGTTACTAAAAGTATGATTTGTAGATTTTCCATTTTTGCCCATCAAATTAAAACTGGAATCTGAAGCTTCTTTGAATTTTGCAGTTATATAGACTGATATAAGATTTTGATGCTCACATAATCAAATGAGTTATAGCCATTTAAATTATATGCAATTACAACAACAATAACACGTGTTGATGGTTGATACATATTTCAAATTAATCTAGGCACTTTTATTTTTTCCGATTTTTATGAAAATTTAAGATTAAACCTAGCCATTATACATGAAACCTAGCCATTATACATGAAATACAACATTATTCAAATGTCTTCCAAGGGACCTCTTACAGGCCTTAATCCTTTTCAGGTAATTTTCAATGACTTTTCGGCACATTGTAGTGAATAGGGATGTTCAAAAATGTCCGTGAAGGACTGCAGCGATGGTCTGCTGCCTCGGCAAAAGAAGGTGTCGGTATCTGCCGAGAATGCCCTCGTCTGGAGACGCGTGAATGCGCTGGCAGGCTAGCATTGTGGTGTCGTGGGGTGGGTTCATTTCCCCAGCACGAGGACCCACTACAAAAAAATTTCGCACTCACGAATTTGACTGCTGGAGATCCAGGGGCAACCGAAGTCGCAAAAATTGTAGATAACTACTCAGAGGGAGATAGAGCTTGTTACGAGAACAAGTGGAACCTGAAAAGAAAGGCGGACTTGGGGTTACCTCGTCATTACCCGACGAAGTTAATGGCCCACAAATGAAAGAGGGGCAAACGGGTGATGGTGAAGCCCCTTCGCACCCACCCAACCGGAATAAATCCATGTATATTATGTTGCAGTGGCCAGGTATTCCTCTTCTGGGGGGAAAACTCATACAACTTGAATTGCATGAACTTTCCCATCAGAAGGGGAGCACCCCGGTGACCAATTTATGCCATAGAATTATACAATTTGATTGCATAACTCTATGCCATAAAGAGGCACTCTGCTTGGGCCACTCAACCCGCGACGTCACCTGAAACAGAAGGAGTTTATTTAGTGCCCGATGGCTGGCTCATTTGTGGCGTGGAGAGCATACCATCGTACCGGGTCCTATACCCGGTCAGGGAAGACAAAATAGAAAGACCGAGGTTGTTGTTTTAATTCCACATTTTTCTTTTTATTCCACTATTAATGTGTTTCTCATACAATTACAAATCAGTTAATTGTGTGCGAATTGGAATATATTGTAAGAATGTAATTACTAGGACAAATTCCGACACACTACTCTATTTCCACAATTTTTGAATTTTTCTTTTTCCCTTTTCTCCTTTTTTTTTCTTTTTCTTTTATTATTATTCAAAACATATATTTTAGATTTGTATATAATTCGAAATAAAACATGCAAAAAATTTGATAAAAAAGGGTACTTACACAGTCCTCCTCCTACGAGCGCTCGTGTTCGGGGCGGGTAAGGGCTGCGACTGTTATGGCAATTATTTAATTTTTATGTTATTTAGCTTCAGCGTGGATATTCAGATTCGATAATTATGTACATGAAGAAAAAAAAATGTAGGAGTGTAAGATACTAAACGTTATATGAATCGGGACTACTTTTACTTATTATAAACTTTGCATTAATTCCTTGGTTGGAACATTTTGGTCGACGCTTACTAGCCAGTTGCTGCAGATTACAGAAACGTATCAAAAAAAAAATGCAATTTCGTATAGCAGGATGCCATTAAGAACGCGAACCATTCAAAATACTAGCCCCGCGGGCTCAGAACCAGCGACAAAAATTTTCCACAGCATCGACTCCCGGGGCACCAAAGTACACGTCTGAACCACCGGTCGCGCATATAAACATCAAACAACCATTCTTACAAGTATTGCGTGGCGTTTCTGAATTTGTATTGGGTTATGCACGATATTTTAACAACAACGAGGTCGATTTACTAAACCCACATTAATTCCTATCTATCCGGAGATCCTCCCACGCGTTGTCATCAGCGAACAATATGTAAATGTATTTCGTAGGTATTCACTTGATGAGCAAATAATGCTCATTGAAAGTTTATTCTAAAATATCACTCCCAAAACTTCATTTGCACCAGATATGCACCATACAAACACAGAATGTATTCCATGCAAGTGTTCTGTATACTTCCGTGAAACGTTCCACGTTGTTTGTACTCCTACAATTCATATCTATGTGCACGGTTCTTCTTATAAGTATTGCGCGGCGTTTCGGAATTTGTACTGGATCATGCACGGTATTTTAACGCCAACGATTCCACGCGAACCGGGTTCTCTAATTGTTGAACCGAAGTGGCAACATAGCATTTCGACAAAAGCGTTAACGGTTAATTGCGGATTCATTACGCGTTAAGTGTATTGAGTAACTCATTGTTATTAGATTCCGGGCAAATCAAAGACGTCCTATAGCCAATTGTTTCTCAGTTTCCTAACTCCTTTGGGGACCTGGTTATTTCTGGGAGCTAAAGAATAACTTCCCGACAGAGGGTTTAAGGGAGGGAGGAATCTTTGCACACCCAAGTGAAAACACTTCCACCATACAGCTTAGCGGAACACGAGTTTCATTCCCTTTTTCACTAATCTACACGACTCACTAAGCGTTCACTATTTACACGAACTTTAGAGCATTCTTTGTACACTCCTCGTTAGCTTAAACTTTCGATCAATCCCGGTACCGACTACCTTCGACCAACACTTCCGTTTTTTCTCCACGGTATCCTCGAGCCGTCTTCCGCTCCCGACCTTCTCACCGTCACGATCCCAAGCCGACCCCGAAAACTCCTCGCGACAGCACCAGCAACACTGAGCGAAAAATGAGCCTCATCACCAAAGAAAATTTTGTTCGAAAAATCGTTATCAATGGCTTGTTGTTCAATCACCCAATTCGCGTACATTCTGCGTTGTGTATGGTCTTGAGGCTTAAGTTCTTGAGTGAGTTGGATTTTGTACGGATGGAGATGCAAATCCAAATCCAAAATCCGCCACAATGAGCCGTAAGACAAGCCCAAATGTTGAGCACGTGGAGGAATCGACAAATTCGGGTCAACCTCCACACTTTGACCAACGACAGCGATATTTTCGGCAGAACGAATATTGAGATGATGCACAGGCCTTGCAATATCAATAACTGATCCAGTCTCTTCAAATTTTCTCACTGTGTTCGACCATTTTTATAATAAAATTTAATAATTTTAACGCGTTTTTCGACTATCAAACGATCCATATTTCTAAATTGCAAACCTTCAACTAAAAAGAAAACACGCCTTGGATGACATTTAATTTTGACAGATGTCAAATGGCGGGGCTATACTTCCCTACCACGAAATGGATAACCCTATAGTGTTTAATCTGAATATGTTCAATCGGGCGAGCATTCAGAAAAAGACGGTTGCAATGTACTTATGAAAGTAATTCTGTATATTTTGCATAAACTTGAACGATTTCTCATCCAAGCATTTTTTTTTTTTTTTTTTTTTTGTGGTAGGGAGGTGAAGGCATTTATGCCCGCCGAGTCTGGCAGTGTGGGACTCCCATGGAGGATACCTTTGGACTACCCACTAAACACCTCCCCTGTCAATCTGAGAACCTAGCCTGGAACCGTTTGACACATTACTTCGGGCCAGGTCTCGTTTTGTTACGCCGTGGGGCGCCTTCAAGCTGGGGAGTCCCTTTCCTAGCGGGAGGGGAGGGGGGAAGAGGAATTGCCAGAAGAGCGATCCCCCAGCCCCAGCGCCTCCGGCTGCTGTGAGTCCCTTTTATATTTTAGGACTGCCCGAGCATAATGTGCCACCTGGTTCCATTTGTCAACCGATTCGAGCATCACCGCAACTATATTATCCGGGGTGAGCTCTCCCGTCTCCCTGTAGAGTTCCCTTCGCAGCCTGGCCCATTTCGTACACGCAAAAAATGTGTGACAGGCATTGTCCTCTTCTCCTGGGCAAAACCGACAATCGGGAGACCGTGACTTGCCGATCTTGTGCAGGTAAGACTGAAAACACCCGTGCCCGCTCAAAAGCTGGGTCAGATAGAAGTCAGTCTCACCATGCTTTCGATTTAGCCACGGTCTCACATCCGGGATGAGGCGCGCAGTCCACCTTCCCTTCGTGCAATTCCTCCAAAACTGCTGCCAATCGTTGAGCGAGCGTTGTCTCTCCTCGCGGACAACCATCTCCCTCGCATCCTCGTTTCGGCGCAGGTAAATAGCGCGGCGCTCTCTAGCAAGGAGGGCGACAGGTATCACGCCTGCAATCACTCTCACCGCCGAGTCGGAGACTGTTGGATACGAAGATGCAATTCTCAGTGCTCCTCTTCTCTGTACCTGTGCCAATCGTTTTCGGTATACCTCCTTGCTGAGAGCGTCGCCCCATACCTCTGCTCCGTACAGTAGCACTGACCCTACAGCACTCATCAAGAGGCGTCTTCTTGATGGGCTGGGTTCCCCTACGTTGGCCATAAGTCGACTCAGGGCCGATATTCCCGAAGCAGCCTTCTCAGCCGTTGCCCTGATTTGCTCAGAGAAACTCATCTTCGAGTCGATCAGTAGCCCCAGGTACTTCACCGCTGGCTTCGATTCGATCTGTATATCTCCAATACTGATCATCCTTACTCTAGGGATTCTCTTTTTTGTCAAGATGACCACTTCGGTTTTCTCCAGTGCTAGACTGAGCCCGCGAGTAGTCATCCAGTCCCTCACTCGGCGCATTAGCATACCTAGCCTAAGTTGCGCTTGTTCAACGGTGCGTCCGGCGACCAGAGCCGCAACATCATCCGCATAGCCGACCAAGCGCGACTCATCTGGCATCTCAAGTCTCAGTAGCCCGTCGTAAGACACGTTCCACAGGTCCGGACCAAGGATAGATCCCTGGGCAACACCCGATGTAACCGCCATCCTTCGTTGGCCCTGTGTCGTGTCGTAGAGCAGGCTTCGGTCCTTTAGGTAGTTCCTCAAAAGCCGCATTAGATATTCTGGAACTTGAAAAGAGTTTTCCAGCGTATCCAGAATATCCACCCATCTAGCGGAGTTGAAGGCATTCCTGACGTCGAGTGTCACCAACAGGACGATCCGTCGCTTGGTGCGACTACATGCCTCTGCCTTTTGGACCGCGTTCACCACCTCTGCAATCGCATCAATGGTAGAACGTCCTGCTCTAAAGCCGTACTGCCGAGGAGATAGGTCCCCAGCAGCACGAATCGCGTCAGTGAGTCTTCCCTTGATGAGTTTCTCTAGCACTTTCCCAGCCGTGTCTAGCATGCATAACGGGCGGTATGCAGACGGTGATTCGGGATTTCCCTTCCCCTTGCTGACCAGCACGAGCCTCGCTACCTTCCA
The DNA here is from genome assembly GCA_963969285.1 of Odontomyia ornata. Classification (NCBI taxonomy): domain Eukaryota; kingdom Metazoa; phylum Arthropoda; class Insecta; order Diptera; family Stratiomyidae; genus Odontomyia; species Odontomyia ornata. The sequence goes on along the minus strand of OZ017739.1, from coordinate 97,982,243 downwards.
TCGTACCGGGAAAACCCCGTCCCGTAGGCAAGCGTTGAATGTGCTGAGCAGCAAGTCAGGACAATGGTGATAGACGAGCTGCAAAACCTCAGCTGGAACACCATCTGGACCTGGAGCCTTCCTTGCCTTCAGGGAGAGGACTGCCTCCTCCAGTTCCAGCTGTGTGAAGAGTGGACACTCGACTGCTGTTTCACCATGGACAGCGTCAACACGGACGGGATGGGCGGGGAAGAGTCCCCGCACTATCGCGTCCATCTTTTCCGCGTCATGTATACAAGGCTTCCGTAGGGCACCAAGTTTCCCCATGACCAGCTTGTAGCCAAGGCCCCACGGATCCCTATTTACATCGTCCACGAGGTCTTGCCAGCGTCGGGCCTTGCTCTTGTTAATAAGCCTGCGAAGATATTTCCTGCCGGAACTGTATGCTGCTAGCCTAGTGTCTGCCTCCTCCCGTGTTCGCGCCCGCTGGGCCTCTCGCCGAAGTTTGTGACACTCGCTTCTTTGTTCGGCGATCTCGTTTGACCACCAGTATACTGGAGGCTTACCATGTCGGGGTCTCCGGCGGGGCATGGAAGACTCGCAAGCAGCTATGATGGTACTCATAGTTGAGTTCACCAAGTCCTTGGCTGTAGGCCCTCCACTCCCTGGCGGAGCTCCCAGCAACGGTGCGCCTGCCGTAAGCGCGTCAGTGAACTTCTCGACGTCCATCCTCCCAGTCCTCCATCCGAGGATTGAAGTTTGGGCATATGCACGCAGAGTGGCACCGTCGTGAATCTCAACAGCTATATACTGGTGATCACTAGCCGAGTAGTCCTCTAGTACTCGCCAGTTGTGTACTCTAGGTACCAGGGACTCCGAAGCGAGTGTCACATCGGGTATGGTTCCTACGCAACCCCAGCGGCGGAAAGTAGGGGTGTTACCAGTATTTAGGACAAAAAGCGCTGTTCTGGCCGCCATGTCCAATATTTGCTTTCCCCTTGGGTCGGATTGTGGCATACCCCATTCGATGGCTCTAGCGTTGAAGTCTCCCCCGACCAGCATGTGGCCCTCTGTGTTCGAGACAGCGTCCTCCAGGGCATCGAGTTTGGTTCGAAAGGATCGCATTGCCTCGTTAGGCGTCAGATAAACACTGAAATATGTTATCCCTGAACACCGCACCCACACAAAACCATCCCCGCGCCCATGGCCCTGCACCTGAAGGCGGGCGCTGTCTCGAACCCAGATGGCCGAGGTACCAGTTTTGTCAGGGTACCACGCTTGCGAGTCCTTGTTATGATGTTGCTCGCTCAGCAACAGGAGGTCAGCTTTCTTATCCCTCGCAAACTGCTCAAGTAGGTCCTGGGCGTTTGTGCTTCGGTGCAAATTGACCTGCAGGATACGGATCATTTGAGTATCGATTTGGCTTTAGTTAGGGCCTCCTTGAAAACCCGGCATCTCCCTGTCCCCGGCTCATGTTTGAGGTCGCTGGGTGCTAGCTTAGCATCCTTGCAAAGAATGCATTTTGCCTCGTTCGTGCACTCCTTCCTTTTGTGCCCCGTTTCACCACATTTGTAGCACAGAGATCTCCTGTCGGGTCCCCTACAGCCATACGCGGTGTGTCCGTATTCGAGGCATCTGAAGCAGCGGATAGGGATCGCTCTTCTCCGTATCCTGCAGATCACCCAACCTATCTTAATTTTGCCCTTCGCCAGGATTTGCTGGGCGTCTTTATCAGCTAGTTCGACAATAGCCATGCGTTGCCCCCTTGTGTTTTCACGCGTCAATCTTGCCTTGACTTCACTTAAGCTGGGGAACTCCCTCCTAATGGCATCCTCTACTTCAGCTTTGTCCGTGACGCAGTCGAGGTCCCTGATTTCCAGGGTGGCCATTGGTTCGAGCGAGGCAACCGTTGCCGCATCTCCAAGAACCTTTTGAACCGCGTCACGGAATGCATCTTTGTTTGTGGCCTCTGGCCCGAATTCCACCAGCAAGCCACCGGTCCGGGTTGGTCGAACTGCTTTGATGGCAGTTTTGGTGTCGTCTGGCTTGACCGCTCCTTTAATTTCACGGAGGACATCTGCGTAGGTTCGGCCCTTAGTGGGTTTAATAAGCAGTGCCTCTCGCAAGGGTTTGTGCCGCGGTTTGCTTTTTGTTTTCTGCGGTATAGCGGGGGGCTCCTTGTTCTCTTCGTGGTTGAGCTCTTTGTCTTTTTTTTCTAGGAGTAGCTTTTTGGCCGCTTTTTTCGCTGCCTTGTTTCGCACCACATGAAACTCCTCGCCTGGAGTGTCAACTTCGTTTATGGTCTCATCCTTCCTCCTTTTCTCACAGTCGCCTTCAATTGGGCTACCGACCATTCTTTTGCTGCTGCTAGGACCCACAGATGCCTCGAGGGAGAGCGTGTCTTTTTGGTGCTTTTCGGTTGCAAGCCACCTCCGCCTGTAGTGCGTTATGCGGCCAAAAAGCTCCTCCAGTTCAAGAATGCCATTCTTGACACTCTTGCCTATGTTTTTCTGCACTTCGCAGGCAGCCCTCAGTTGTTTGACGATAGTCCCCGCTTTCCGAGTAAGCCGCTCCTCTTCGGCGCGGTCAAGGGCGATTGTGTTATTTGGCGCCACCTCTTGGGAGAGGCCCCCGTTTCCTAGCCCTTTTGCTTCTATCGCTTGGATCGCGTTTGAAGTGGCGTCGGCCAACGGCAAAACTTCTCCCTCCCCCAGTCTTACACTGGCCTCCGTTGGTGTCGCAACTTGATCCGGATTGTGTACGTCTTGCACTGGGCGCTCCGGGGTGCGCATAGTCCTTCTACTGCGCCCAAAGGCTGCAATGATGCCAGGTTGCACAACGCACTCTGCCCTCTTTCGTTCGTTAGTCCGTCTGTGGTCTGTCTCCGATGATTTAACCTGTGGTGTTGACTTTAACAGTGTTTCTGGGGTTTGCTGCCTCCCCCCGCAATCGGTGACTTGTTTTATCGGTGTTCTTGCCAACAGCAGTTTTTGCCTGAAAGGGTTCTCCGTGCTAGCGTCCTGTTTGCTTGTGGTTTCATTTGTTTGCTCCATTTTATTGGGTCCCCCCTCGGAGCCGCTATCTCCGTTCGTGTGTGTAGTCGCCTTTTTGGTCCCATGGTTATCTTTGCAGAGCAGGGAGGCCATGCGAGGGTTGGCACAAGCCCTTATGGGGACAAGTGCTCAGAGCCAGACCAGCGCTAATCGGGAGTCCGTCTCAACCGAACCTACACCACCAACCCAATGGTGCGAACTTCGAACGTACTCCGAGGCCTGCCAAGGTTTTACCGGGACGGAGACGGTATGATAGTTGAATTGGAGCCGTTCACACACGAGTTTCACCTCGGCGCTACTGTGCAAAGCAACTAGGTCCAAACCATCACATCCGCCAGCCCAAAGCGTCAATTCCAGTTCGTTGTCCAAAGCGTAATCCAGATACAATAAGAGGGAACCTCACGGCACCCCCCATATCCTCGGGTCCGTGGGGGCGGCACTCCCCAAAGAATGCTAGCCTCCAAGAATGTTCTTGTCGACCGGCTTTCTCCCTGCGGGAATTTCCTCGGGTACGCGGGGGCGGAACTCCCCAAAGAATGCTAGCCTCCAAGAGTGGTCTTGTCGACCGGCATTCCCCCTGCGGAGTTTCCTCGGGTACGTGGGGGCGGAACTCCCCAAAGAATGCTAGCCTCCAAGAGAGCTCTTGTCGACCGGCATTCCCCCTGCGGGGATTCCCCCTCCTCATCCAAGCATTGGATGAATAGTTCAAGTCATCGATTCACACTATTAGAAAACTGGTGACGAATCCTAGGATGGCTTCGAAGACCTTTTGGTAGAAGTACTCTCCTGCTTATTCAACTATTTTAAGTCAAAATTCGCTCAACTTTATTAATACTAGTTTGGTCTTTGAATTTCACATTTTTACCAATAAAATCATATAGGTATCTTTAAACTCAGAGGATCCTTAACTCTATAAGTTTGATGAAAATCAAATCATATTCACGGAAGTTATAGCCTTTTGAAATTTCTCCAATTGCAGCAACAATAACACACGGTTTTGGTATTATGTGGACTTTCCATCGATTCAGACACTGCCGTTTTGATTTGATCTTCTTAAAATTTTCAGATAAGATCAATAAGATACATATTTTTTGGAATTCATGATTTGAGTGGTTTTTGTTGGTTTGCAACAAAATGACGACCGTTGAAAATGAAGAAACAATGAATTTTCTTTAAACGTGCACATCCCTTTGACAGGTTTCTTGATTTTATTTGTTGCTGGTGATAGCATTTCGGAGAAGTTGGGTAGAAATCCCTTCTGATATGAGCATAGGTCTGTCTACCCAACTTGTTTAGTTCTAAATTTACGTTGCGCAATGTTATTCATTAAACCTTTTTGAAGTTTGCTTCTTCTATAGTTTTGCTTTAATTTGCAGTGTACATCCATTATTTTCTTTAGTTATTTGATCTTTACTTTTAATTTTATTTTATTCTAAATACAAATTTTTTAGCTTCAACTTGCTAAGTAAATCTCAAAGTCGAAAATCTTATGTCTTATATATGTATATTAAATATAATCAAAATCAACTCATTACATCCCTTCCTGTTAACAACTCCTCAACAGTTAAATATATCTTAATGTGATATACCACCTTGATTAGGAAGCAAATATTATACCAAATTATTCCGAAATAAAAGGTCATGAAACTTCAGCCAACAGCCCCGAAAACTGCTCATAAAAGCAATAACTAGCCAAAGTTGCTTCCTTCTTTTTGGGATTCAACACTCCAATGCACGAAACGTGTTTAATTGTGAATTAATTCAATTAAAGTGCCAGCACGAGTCCAACGAAATTAGAGACGCTCAAGGACCTCCAAGGCACACATACTCGTATACAAGACCAAACTTATGTATCCCATGCATAAACTTATTATTATCCTATAATCACTAGAACGTCTATGGCTGATGTGCAAAAATATCAAGCGACGAAGGACTAAAAGTATATCCTCTATACTCTCTCTGCTACTCAACTCAATAGTCGGCAAGGAGAGGGATGGCGCGGAATTCCGGAGCAGGACTGTAAATCAAGACATAATTTTCGTCTCTTTCGGCAAAGAACTCTTGAACTTTGCCGTTATTCGTCGATTCTCATTAAACTTGATGTCAAAGTCTCAAGGTGCTTGTTTGCCGACCTCTTTCGATCAGAAAACGTGGTTCAACTCTCATGCTCTCTTGGGACTTGTGTTTGTCTTTAACTTGAAGGGCGTTTTCCATTCGACGAAGTCGACATGCTGCCTCCAGTGTGTAATGAATGTATTAATGGTATGCAAATAACGAGTAAATATTATATAATAGAGAACGGAGATTTTCTTTTAAAATACCACAATTAAATATGTATTCAACTAATGAATGAATCATGGCACTAATGAAATTCTTTTCTATTTTGATTTCGTTAAGAAAAATCGATAGAATGGAAGCAGTTCATTCTTAGTGGCGTGCAAGGAATAATTTAAGTGCCGACTTTAGTTTACATAATAAGATATTTTCGCTTCCAGTTCATTTATGTATACAATGTGAGTTATATTTGTAATCTAAAACTTCATAAATCATGGACATTGCGACAATTAAGAATGGAAGGATTTTCTTAACGTGCAAGGTCATGGCAAAGTATATTTCAGGCACGAGAAACTGCTAATTGACTTTTGTCGAAACAAAGGGTTGAAAAGAAATTTGATTTCATTTCTTTACCGCAGGAAACTGCTAATATTCCTTTGTATTTTCAACATAAGACTATTTTCAAACTGCTTAACATTGTTTTTGCTAACCCTCTCACGTCCATAAGGTTTTGAAAGCTTATTTGATGAGTGTAATGATAAATAATAGTTATTATATATGATTTTTCTTTATTAAAATGTATGCGGTACAGAGGCCTGCTATGTGTTCTGACAAAGTCATTTCACCATCGTTTAAACATTACTTAGAACTATGTGTAATTAGCTAGAGGAAAATTTCAGCAAAAACCTCTACTGAACTTAACTTAACATTACTTAACTATCTACTTATAACTAGTTAAAATCTATGAAGCTAGGTCACGGCCAAAGAGATAGGTGGTAGCAACTTCGGGTTATTACTTCGCTAGGGCACAAATTGGCGGATTGGCCAAGTCATTTGCTTTCGCAATTAGTTTATCACGGCGCGACGCAGCGAGTTTATAAATTAGACTAACGCCAGCAAGGCTGTGTAGCTTTTCAAAAGAAAAGTAAAACGGTTTATTAAGTACAATTTACAATTTGTTTTGTATTTTGCGTGATCTGAAGCTTTGTTACTAGATATTTAGACCATTGGATCCAGGTAGGTGAGACATAGAATGATCTGTTGGATTGCCATTTTGACGATGAGAACTTTGTTTCTGGTGTTGAGACGTGAATTACGATTAAGAAGGGGTTATAGCGAGAGCACGGCCTTAAGCACTTTGGCGCCAGTATGCTCAATATGACTTCTGAAGGTTAGTTTTTTGTCGAATATATGCCCAAAGTAATTGAGATCCTCACTCCAGGGAATAGTTTGCCCTAAAAAATTTATTAGTCGCTTGGGTAGGTGAGCAGGCATACGCTTCTTGGTGAAGAATATTGACATCGTTTTTGCAACATTTTTTTTAATTTTCCATAGATGGTGGTATTGATATGTAAGTTCTAACGCCGTTTCAAGGCTGGCAATAATGGAATTTGGATCTGCGCCTATGCTGTATATGCAAATGTCGTCTGCAAAAGCTGGTACGTAGCAGTTTAATGTCAGTCAGACGTATAGATGCTATATAGTGAAGGGCTTAGGCAGGAGGCTTGCGAAACACCGGTAGAAATACTTTTCACTGGGGAAGCGCCTTCCCTTACTTTGACCTTGAACTTCCTGTCAATTAAAAATGCTTGTAAAAGGTTCAACAAGTATGGAGGTGTGTTACATCTCTGAAGTTTATAGACAAGAGCATCATGCCCGACTGCATCGAAGGATTTTTCTATATCCAGCGTCACCAAGCCTGCTGACAATTTATTGTATATTGGTGCTTTGACGTCCTTCGTAACACGGAAAAGCTGATGCTCTATCGAATATCTGTTTCTGAAGACGAATTGGAAATTAGGTAAGATATTATTGTTAGACATTAAGTCATTTAATCTTTTTAGGACTACTCTTTCGAACAGCTGACCGAGACCTGGTAGTAGCTAATGGGCCCCTAGTTGTTGGGAGGGTTCGGGTTTCTTCCAGGCTTCAGGATAGGTATAACTGGAGCTTGTTTCCAGATGGATGAAAAGAAAGAGAGCCTAAGCAAGCATTGAATAGGAGGACTATTCCTTTTTTGGTAAATTTTTAAGAACTACATTCGACAGACTGTCGATACCTGGAGCTTTGCCGTTTTAACTTTAATCTGTCCAGGCTTGAACACTAAATTGATGGAACATAAGTGTCTCTATGGTCGTTAAGGGTAACTTTTTGCTTAGAATTCATGATGTTTAAGTAAATTATTTATTATAAGAAGTTTCAAAGCTCATTTTTGTGTATATAAATAAAAAAAAATTTCCTGTGACATATCTAACAAAACAGAAAAACTGACACTCTAAAACCAATCAAATCAACCGCGATATTCACTAAAAGAATTCCTTTAGCTGGTGAAACATAAGTGCACTTCACATATGAGGCAAGGGTTGTTTGTACGACTTTCTTGCTATCTTTTGCTGCAATTCACGCACCTTTTCCTAGCATTGGATGTTCCCATCGAATGAAACTGTCACTTAAAGCATCTTTGTACTAAACTTGTCACTGTAATGGCAGCTGCTCGTTGTCTCGCTGTGAAACCGTTTAACAAACTTCGAGAAACAATTTGTTTGTACTCAAGGCTAGTCAAAATGCTCCCTTACATGCGCTCAGCAGCATGAAGTTTCGCATAAACTATGTATGCATTGTTCACCACGATGTCCAATGGATCAAAAAATAATCGTGAGTAATACTCCATTCGGTCGACTCCGCCCAAATTTTTATTGTAGTTTATCAGAATTTTATAGCACACGATTTAAATATTTTCTACCGAACCTTATTTATGGCGCTTCACGATATCAGTTTCCGATGGAAGCGAAAGGTTGGTCAATTAATGAATTGCTTATTATACTGTGAAGCCTAATGGTATAAATGTCCCCACGCCTCATATTTTTATTTGCTGGTTAGATTTCGGAAGATGTCTGCGGTTAATATTCCTACCAAAAAAGTTGTATTGCAACCTAGGAGAGTTGAAAAAATTATCAATAAACATTTTACAACCCAGCTCTATCAGCCAGGCTGTTAATTGCAACACGATGGACTCACCTACTCCATATCTGGTCTCACCATTGCCTTTCCCCGTTAATAAATCAAACTCATACAAGAAACCTCTCGCTGCATCACATCGGCACCACGTTTTGAATCCCCATTTACGGGCTTTCAATGTAACCATATGTTCATCGATATTTTGTATTTTGGAATTGCTGAGGGTGTTTTGGAATACTATGGTCAAGTGGTCCATTTTGGGTCGTATTTTATACGCCCTATCATCATCTGGGCTATTGACTTCTTTTTTATCTTCGTTGTCACAAAATAAAAAAGCACATTTCTGAGTATTTCTTCGTACTTTACATCAGAAAATATATTCGTTAAATGTAGGTGCTTAGTAACTTGCCAGGTAGCCTTTTTTGCTTGAAAACCTCCTTCAGTCGATTTGGCATAGAGTGGACAAATTTGCATGCATCCTGTCAGTTTATTTTTGCCCATTCATCCATAATAACCCCAATTTAGCATTTCCTTGGAAGTTATGATGCGTTTACAAATCCTGCCCGATAACAAACGTAGTGTTATTAATGAGTTGTTAATTATCCGTTAAGGGGAGCAGTGATGTTCTGCTGCCTCAGCGAGTGAAATTAGTGCTACGCTGGAAATGGCCTTGTCTGGGGAGACGTTAGTGCACTAGCAAGCTACCTTTGCGTGGTCGTAGGGCGGGTTCTTTTCCCATAGCACAAGCACTCACTGCAAAATATTTTCGCTCTTACGAATTGTTGGGTGACCCGAGTCAAAAGGCCAAACCGATGGGCTGGTGAGAAAGGTGCAAATGGCCGAAGTAGCCTACCGAAAGGGATTATAAAGAAAAACGCGACGACGAATAACTGGTTAGTCACGAGAGATACGTAAGACGATTTCGTCCTTGCTAACGATGGTCACGGCCCACGAAAAAGAGTGGGGCATCCAGGTGGTGATCGAAATCCAAAACTGATGCCTTGGTCCATATCGAGTGTGGAAGGCCAAGCATCCTTGTGAGAGCACCTGTAACAGCGGAACGCTCACTCAATGGCTAGCTCATGAACGGAGAAACCAGCCAACATGGCGGGTCCCGTACCTGGTCGGAGTTTATTATTATTACTTCTCCGCTCACAAAAAAAATCATTACAATGTTTGCTCTACCAACCAACCACCAAAATTATTACAAATTTAGCTTTTGGCCAATTATTTCAAGGGAAAAGTTTTTTATAAAAATATAAGTATGTTATAGAAAGAAAATTTAATAAAATTTAGTTTAAAAAATTTATTAAAAAATAATGATATTAATTTATAATAATTAAAAACAAACCAAAGAGTACTTACCCACTTCTTCGACAACCACTCGTTATTGGTGGGATAAGAATACCTGAAATCTTTAATTTTATGGTGATCGTACAATTTATAAGGCTTCGATAAATTGATGGGTAGGTCAACATCAATTTCCTTGAATTCAATATCTTGCTCTCTTATAGCTTTCTTTACACATTCTTGGTATACTTTGAAAATCGCGCGCACAGAATCATCCGTTTGGCCGTTTTGAAACTTTCCCGAAAACCAATTATTAAAGCAAACACCGTATCTCTGTTTTAATTCATTGCAATCTTGTCCGCTGCTGTTCATTTTAAGCATTTGATTCATAAATCACATTCAAACCATATAGTGTTTCCTATAGCATAAACATCGAGTTTATTTAACTGTAACACGATTAAGTATCAATAAAAATATTTTAAGTCACGGCTTGAACACTAAAGATAAAAAATATATTTGTTATCACGTGGGAATCTTTTGACAGCTACTCCCTGTGTAGAGTAGCTTATTAGAATTCCTTCAGTCGAGACACGCAAAAAATTTGCATTGAGCCCTTCTTTATAATTTAAGCAAACCACGCGATATTTAGAGTATTATGACAAAAGATATTTGATTGCTAGCGATCACAACTTTGACGGGTGAAAATTGTTCAAGGAAAACGTCGTTGAAAGAGTATACACTCTAGCGCTGCATAAAAAAAGCTGTTTGAATCTCTTTACTGGACATACTCTTCTACAGACAGGAAGAGCTCATCCACTTGTCTACATAACGGTACCAGTCGTCAAATATCGTATTCAAACTAGAATTATAACACCACCCGGCAAAGTATTTCAATCGAAAGATTGCTTACATCCAATACGTGAATTATTATCTGCAACAAAAATTCTTTTGAGCGCTTTTCAAAGAGCGAACTTTTCGCAGCCAGTGGAATTTTTCTTGTGCATGGGAGGAAAAATCACAATTACACTCAGCTTCGAGATGAAAACCGATTACAAATCCAAATTCCTTTTTATGCGGTACGCGGGGTCTATTTGTCTGAACTTTTAAATCCAAATTCGCGCCTTGATCAGCTCGATTGCTGGGCTTCAACTCCCCGTTGTCGCAAAACCGCCGCTACTCGTCGTCAATGAGATAAAAAACGTTTCCTTATCATTCTCGTGCCGGAACGGGACTTCGTGCAAGTGCAATTGGCAAATTACCATAAGACAGTTATTTCTTGATGTTATCATGCTTCTTGGATTTGTCACCGTGACGGTAACTGTTGAAGGGGTTGCAATTGATATATTGGGACTCCTTCGGCCCATTTGCATAGCACTGGTGCTAGCATTATTATTATCGTTGTCACAGCTAATTGCATTACTACTTAAACTAGGATTGATATTGTTCTTACTTCTCATCGCCCTACTATTTTTTGGCGATATAATAAATTGAGGTAACAGCTGCTGCTTTTGTTGTTGTTACTGTTCATGCCAGTGAAAAAGATTTTGTTGAATTCACTGCTGGTGAGGTTGCAATATTTGTCGATGTTCTTGCAGCATTTGCTGTTTTTGTGGCAGTGATAGTTGTTGGCGTGATTGTTGTGATTGTTGCTGCTGCTGTTACCTTGTATTTGTTGATGTTGGAAACGAACCATGCTGGTGGTGGTGCTGCTGCTGATGGCATTGATTGCCAATTAAATTGAGTCTATTAACTGATGCTATAGTTGATGATAATTTATTTGACGATGATGTTGTTGTAATAATTTGCTTAGCTGTAAGATGTGTATTTGTTGGGAGAACTGAAGGCCAGAGACCAGTGGGGAAACCGAGGAAACGCTGGTCTGATTCGGTCGACGAAGACATATCATGGCTGCTCGGATTTCGAAATTGGAGGACGCGGTCAATGGATCGAGACAGTTGGTGACGCTATTTGCAGGAAGCGAAGGCCCGAGAAGAAGAAGATGTGTATTTTAAAATTGTCATGTAATGCATTGGCAGTGATAAAACTGTTGTCGCCGATGATATTGTTGTTGACATAGATGATGTTAGTGATAATGCGGCAGATAATAATGTCGTCGTCGTTAATGTTGACGACATTGGTATTGACGACGATGATGATATTGTTAAAATCAGTGATTTGATAACATTTGGTTGTTGCTATATCTTCCATAGCATCGCAATGAATTAGTGTTTGGATCATGTTGAACACATGATCATATGAGATCTGTGGATCCTTAGACGAACTTACAGCATTGTAAAGCCGATTCCAAAGGTGTAAAATCTCACTTCAATTGGTGAGAGCCATCTATAAAAAATTTCCACTTTCTTAATGCGACGGTGATTAGATGTTACGAGTAGCATGATGTTCATGCTTTATCGCTATCTGTTGATGACTTGTTAAGTTCAGGAACATTGATTTCACATCGTCAATTGATGACGATCCGCTAAACGTTCATTGTTACGACAATTGTGAATGTGTTGAATGTGGATGAAGATGATGTCGGGCAGAGTTTTGATGTTGGTGTTGCAAAATTAAAACATGTGCAACGTCTACTCACAGATCGTGTATAATTTACTTGTACATCTAGAGTTTGTGTATTGATTAACGTTTGCTCCATCATTTCGGGAGTGAAAAGCGTTCGCCTTGGATTCGTTGGAGGTTCCGGGGTGATTACATTATTATTAGTGGCAACATTTGTAATATCCCATTGTTCTTTTCGTGGAGGTTCCTGGAGCAGTTTGCCTAGGCGGACTTTTCGATTACTACACAAATCCCATAAACGCTTAATTGGATTGAGATTAGGGTGGCGTATGAAACTGATAATTCGTATTGTATAGCTCCCAAATCTTAACCTTGTGTGCAGCGTGCTTGGGATCGTTGTCGTACTGGAACCAAAAATTGTCACCAACTCCCAACTGGCGTACACTTTGCTTCATACCAGTCTTCAAAATGTTTAGATAAGCAAATTGATCTAGTCCTCCATCTCCTTCCACTGCCATACATCCCCAGACCATCACACTACCTCCACCATGCTCAACAGTTGGTGATATATTTCCTTTCTCGAGGGCAGTACCACACTTCCGTCATACAAGCCTTGCTAGCAGAACTTTCTTTCATCCGAGGATAATATATGTATGTTCCCAAAACTCTGGAGGCTTATTTAAATATTCATTTTTAGGGTTTTGTAAAATAATTTTACAAAACCCTTCTAAAATCGCGTCCTGTCTGTCCGTCTGTCTGTCTGTCCGTCCGTCCGTCCGTCCGTGTGTCACAGCAGTTTTTCTCGGAAACTACTTAAGCTAGAAGCATCAAATTTTGTATGTAGGTGTAAAGTGGTGCTCTCTTCAAAGTTCAACTATAAAAAAATTTTATAAGATATTTTAGGGGGCTCTCCCCATGTAGGGGAGTGACCCCCCGAAAAAAAAATTTCATTAAAGGTAGCCGATATGGGAATCAAATGAAAGGCCTTGATGAGAACTTTTCAAAACAGGTCTCAGTTTGGCAAGTTTGCTTCGAGAGGGCCACAGGGAGGGGAAATACACGAAAAATTTGTGTCCCCCCCCCTCGCGATTGGACACCTGTGATCCGAAAAATCTGAAAAAAATCAGGAATGTAGGCCTTGATGAGTACAACAACAACAAATACGTGAGAAGTCGCAATTCACTCAACTTTGTTAGTAATAGTATGATTTATCGATTTTATGTTTTCTTTAATAAAATCTCAACGGTACCCTTAAATTCAATGAAAATCAGTATGTAGATGTCTATTTAGAAGATTGATTTACCCTGCAAGTTTCATAAAGATTGAATGATATTTAGCGAAGTTATAGCGATTTGAATTTTAATGTATTGTTATGGAACAATATGCGCTGCATTTATTACTATGACAACATATGGCTATGGAACAACATGCGCTTTTTCCCGCTCAGACACTACAGTTTTGCTAGGATTTGCATGAAAACTTCAGGAATGATAGGTGTCATGTATATCTTTGAGAACCGGCTCAGCTAGTGGTATCAGTAATTGTAAAACAAAATAGTGGCTGTTTGAAATGCGAAGATTGGATAATTTTGAGTTATTTCTTCCCCAACTTCAACGTTTAAGGTGCATGCCTTGAACACTTGATTCAATTTAATGAATGACTGAAGATGAGTACCTACAATTAATACTCATAAGTGAAACAAGTCAAGGAGGCGGGAGAGAGCTCCTAGCAAAAGGGCTTTGTAACAACTCTAGGATTCGAAAAAATTGGCCATTAATCGATGATAACAGTACAGGAGAGTGGCCCCTGGAAAAAAATTCATCAAACGTAGCCGATATGAGTATGAAATGAAAGTTTTCATGGGAGCTTTTCAAAACAGTTCTTAAACTGTCAGTTTTTGCTTCAGTGGGGCACAGGGGGGAAATACATGAAAAATGTAGTTTCCTCCCTCACGAATGGGCATCTGAAATAATTCTCAAGGGAGATATTTATGAGTATAACAATAACAAAAACCTCAGAAGTCGGAATTGGTTCAACTTTGTGAATATTAGTATGATCTTCGAATTTCATATTTTCTCCAATAAAATTGTCATTGACATGCTTCTTGACCTTATTCAATCTGGTGACTGCATTTTGAAAATTGAATAAAAAACCCTTCTGATATGAGCGTAGGTCTGTTTACCCAACTTGTTTTCTATTCACTTCCGATCTTTTTAATATTTTTCGCAAAGTATCTTCGTGGAAATCCTTACGAAATAATTTTTTTTAGGTTTTTCCTTATTTAAGAAGCTGTGACGTTTGGGTTCTTTTCCACTGGTTGTAAGACTCTAAGTTTCTCGCGTTCATTTAATTTACTTGGCAAACCGGAACGTGGCTTGGACACTGTAGAGACAGTTGTATGAAATGATTGCACTACATACTGGAGTGAAGAGTGGGTTCTTCCTATTTATATTCCTATTTCACGTAAGGCTTTGCCTTCTTCTTTGAGCTTAAGGATAATTTTTCTTTCACCAACACTAATTTCTTACGTTTTATCTGCCATCGGAATATATTCCTTGACGAAATACTCGTATTGGTTCTATACACTTCAAAACCTTCCACAAATTAACAATTAACTGTCATATGGTTCAAATGCATGCACACGTATCCTCATGTGCCACCACATAACACGGGAAACCCCCTGTTTTGTCGTGTGCGGAAACTTTTTCTGGTTGAATTTGCTGCCATGTATTGTATATGTATCTTATTAATTGAAAGTTCTTTTAGCTAGTAAACATGGCAAAATATGCAGGAAACTAAGAAAGAATATCCACTTAATGTGATCTTAAAAGAAAGGGTCGAATTACATGAACGCCTCCCTTTTAATGCGCATATTAATTTTAATTTATGCATGTAAAGATACTTTTTCTGACAAGTTTATGTTTTCATCAAGCCTGTACTTTCAATGCTTAATGGTGAAAATTTACCCAATATTCTCGTTTAAAACGGCCACCATTTTGTTGTATGATTACTAATATCATTCGTTGAACAGATTCTCAAAGATGTGCATGAAGTGCATCCTTCCTGAAATGTTCATGCCCGTAGAGTTTTAATCGATTGAAAGCACACATTGCTCAAGTCGATTCGAAGCGCATATTGCTCAATATCCACGTATTGTTGTTGTCGTAACACGGAAAATTTAATCCCCAATAACTTCGTTAAATGCTATCCGACTCTTCTGAAATTTTCACAGCTTATTAGCCTGATAAGTGGCCATATATAAATTCCATTGAATTTAAGGGTACCTCTATGATTTCATGCAATAAAATGTTAAACTGACAGATATACTGTTACTAACAAAGTTTAGCAAATTTCAACTTCTCCGGTATTCGCCGTTGTCGTACTCATAGAGAACTAACTGCCTCTATGATTTTTATCAGATTTTTCGGTCCAAAGGTGCCCGCCCAATCGCGAGAGCAGGACACAACTTTTTCGTGTTCTTCCGCTTCTCCTCCCTACACCGTCAACGATATTTCAATTTTAACAACAGGTACTAGAAGATCTTATCAAGACCATTCATTTAGTACCCTACTCGACTATCTTTGGTGAAACATATTTATACGGGGAGACCCCCCTTTAAAGCCTTTGAATTTCTTTGACTACGGAACTTTTATTAACCAGAAACTTCTGAGCTGTACACTAAATTTGATGACTGTAGCCTCTACAGTTACTGAGAAAACCTGCTGTGACGCACTGACGGATGGACAGAGAGGTACCAATTTGAATAGGGTATTATAAAATTTTTTTCACAAAACCCCTAAAAAATACAAAAATATCGGCAGAGTTCAATATCTTAAAAATTTCAATCATAAATTTTACCTGATAAATAGTTTACGTTAACAATCGTAGGGACATCGGCGCTCATTATTTTTTGAAAAATCGAAAGAAATCCTCGTACAAAACACATGTTCTGCACAATTGTATGAAATCATTTTTAGGGTTTTGTAAAATAATCTTTTTGTAAAATAATTTTACAAAACCCTACTAAAATTGCGTCGTGTCTATCCGTCTGTACGTCTGTCCGTCCGTCCATCCGTGCGTTACAGCGGTTTTTCTCGCAAGCTGCTTAAGCTAGAAACATCAAATTTTGTATGCAGGTGTGAAGTGGTGCTCTCTTCAAAGTTCAACTACAAAAAAATTTTCTAAGGTATTTAAGGGGGGTCTCCCCACATAGGGGAGTGGCGCCCGAAGAAAAAAATTTAATCAAAGGTAGCCGATATGGGTAACAAATGAAAGGTCTTGATAAGAATTTTCCAAAACAGGTGTTAGTTTGGCAAAGTTTGCTTGTAGGGGCGCACAGGGGGGGGGAGGGGGGATACAGAAACAATTGGTGTCTCCCCCCCTCGCGATTGGACACCTGTGATCCGAAAAATCTGAAAAAAATTAGAGGCAGAGGTGTTTATGGGTACAACAACAAAAAATTCGCTCAAGTTTGTTAATAATAGGATCATATTCGAATTCACACTTTCCTCAATAAAATCGCATGGGTATCCTTAAACTTAACGAAAATCGATATTTAAGTAGTCCTACGACTTAAATTACATTTAAGTAGTCCTACGACCTTAAACTTTGTAAGTTTGATGAAGATCGAATCAAAAACACAGAAGTTAGAGCCATTTGAAATTTCTCCAATTACAACAGCAATAACACATGATTTTGGTATTTTACGGACTTTCCATCGAATCAGTCACTGCAGTTTTGACTTGATCTTCTTGAAATTTTCAAATAAGTTCAATAACATAAGGATTTTTGGGAATTCATGATTTAAATGATTTTGGTTGGTTTGCAACAAAATGGGGACCGTTTAAAGTAGAAAAACAATGGATTTTCTTCTAAATGTGCACATCTCTTTGACATATTTCTTGACGTTATTCGTTGCTGGTGACTGCATTTCTAAGAAATTGGGTACAAAACCCTTCTGACATGAGCGTAGATCTGTTTATTCAACTTGTTTCATCGCCCGTCTGTCTGTCTACCTGTCCGTTCGTCCATATAGAAGCTACATGGCTCAAACTTTGTGTAAAGGTTAGAAGTGGTTGTCCCCCAAAAGTTTAGTTCGTATCAAATGTATCGAAATTTTTTGAGAGGTCCCCCTTATAACGAAGTGGCCCTTAACAATTTTTTCATTAAATGTAGTCGAGTAGGGTTTCAAATGGAAGGTCATTGCATTTGAGAATCTGAAAAATAAGTCATTTTTTGCGTTAGGAGTCCAAGGGAAAAATACACGAACAATATTTATGTCCCCTCCCAGCACGATTGGACATGTTTGAGCCGAAAATCCGAAAAAAATCACGAAAGTAGGTCTTTATGAGTCCAAGGGCAACAAATACCTCAGAAATCAAAATTCACTCAACTCTGTTAATAATGGTATGATTTGTAAATTTCACTTTGTCCCCCAAAAATCGAAACCCTGCCCTTAAACTTCTTAAAGTTTTACATTAAGGTAGGTTAATATAAGACCCTTATGTCTGCGAGATTCCATGGAAATCAAATCGTAATCAAGTGAGCTATCGCAAATTCTATTACACCGAATTACAAAAAAAATAACACATGTTGATAACTAATATATATTTCAAATCAACCAAGGCACTCTTATTGTCTTCGGATTTTCATGAAAATTTAAGGAATAGTGGTTTACTTGAATATGTTCAATGAGCCAAGCATTCAGAAAAATTATTTAGTATGGAACAAAATTGCGGCTGTTATGTGCTCATGAACGAAACTCTGCATATTTTTGATGAATTTGAACAATTTCTTAAACAAGCATTGGGTGAATAATTCAAATCATCGATTCATGGCATCAAAAAAGTTTTTTAAACCCTAGAATGGTTACAAAGCCCTTCTGTTAGGAGCTCTCTCCGGCCTTCTTGACTTGTTCCACGTATGAGTATTAATTGTAGGTGCTCAGGCTCAGTTATTCATTAAATTGAATCAAGTGTTAAAAGCATGTACCTTAAACGTTAAATTGGAGAAAAATAACTACAAATTATTCAATTTTCTCATTTGAAACAGCCACCATTTTGTTTTCCGTACGTTCGTACATTTCCTCTTCCGCTGCTTCCCACGGTACCGATAAGGCAGTGTTAAGACTTGTTTCGGAAATATCTCATTGAGACCTTTCTAATGCCACCCTGCTCGACTAACAATGGTGAAATTTTTTTTTTAAGGGTCACCTCCCCATATGGAGAAACCCCCTTTAAAACCCTTTGAAAAAATTTTCCCCACTTGCACTTTTAAGAAGTTGCCGCTTCTGACCTTTTCACACAGTTTCATGGTTGTAGCTTCTATTGTTTTGGAGAAAAAATGCTGTGACATATAGGATTTTCCAATAAGATGTGTTATTTTGAATAGATCTTGTTATTTAACACCTTGCGACTTCTTCCTTTGGGGCCACGTGAAAGAAACTGTCCATTCAAACAGCCCAGCGTCGATTCAAGACCTCAAAGATTGGAATCCATGAGGCAATCGAGGACATAGGGCAGCCGCTTTGCGATTTGGTTATGGAAATTTTCATGTAAAGGATATGGTCCTGTAAGCGTGGTCGTGGTGGTCATTTGACTGATGTAACTTGGTCGGGACACCCGTTTAGGCATGCCTAAATTGATTTCTACTCAGGTAGAATAACCAGCGCACGGCTTCACTAGTAAAACTGCAGAGCTCATATCTTTCTCTAGTTGCTAACAATTACAGTGTGGTCTTATAAAGGGCCTAGGTTACAGTCGACTAACGGATCTACGTATTTGACTGAGATCCTGGTTCTATGAGCATTTCAGGTTACGTTGCGCTAATATAAGCTGTACACAATTTTGTGTCACTAGATGTCCTGTAGGCTAGGCATTTTACTAGAGTGTACGATGTTTTTCTATAAACTTACTAACCTCAAGTGACACTGGTTGGTTTGTAAAAATATAATTTACTGGTCTTCAACCTTTTAACAAAGTAGCCTAAAACGAATCATAAATGTGCACATGGACCTTAGAGCATCAGCGACTGCAGCGGCAATTGTGGCAATGTGAAAAAATACCAGTTTCTCAAAAGAATCTCGCATTCACGAATTCCGGGGTCAAATAACAGTCGACCGAAGTCGAAAAAGGAGGTAACCAGCTAATGGTTAGAAATCGCAGACGAAAAAGGACAAGCTGGACCTGGGGAAGACAGACGGACTTAACGGGACTTCGTCGTTACCCGATGATTCTTATGGCCCACAAATATGAGTGGTGTATCCAGATGGTGGTGGTGCCCTGTCGCAACCTCCCAACCGGATCAAGATTCAAACGTAGACGTGGCCATATATTTCCCATTTGAGTAGAAAATTCATACAAACATAATTTGCATGAACTTTCCCATCAAAAGAGAAATATTCACGTGACCAATTTATGTTATACGAGTAGAATTATGTGATCGAATCACATAACCCTATACCATAAAAGGCCACTCTACCCAGCAAGAGCACCTGTTAAGCGACAAAAAACGGTGGAGCGCACCCGATGGCTAGCGCATATGAGCGGAGAAGCCTGCCACCGATGCGGGTCCTATACCCGGTCAAGTAGAGAGAAAAGGAAAGTCCGAAAGCTATAGTGTTTAACAATTCATGTTATATTCTTACACTCCTTCAAATTGGTGCTGATATATGTTAGTATTACAAAGCTTTCTCTTAGAAGATATATGTTCGCGTTGCTTTACCCCAATTAGTCATTACGTTATATTGTGGGTTATTATTGATTATAGTACTTTAAACCTGAATAAATTTGTAAGTGATCATCAAAAATGAAGTTAACCATAAATGTGAAATTATTCGGATTATTGTAGCTACAATAAAAATGAAGTCTATGCGAAATGCACTATAGGCTAAATTTTGATTCGTCTGTAACCCTATGTTGTTATCATTATAATTATTAATATGTATAGTAAATTGCTTTTCTTATTCCATGTAATATAAGCATGGCAATTAAAATAGTATTTTATAGATTTTTCTTAGTCTGGTATATGATTTCTATTTAAGATTTTTGATTGTTCATCAATTCAATTTCCTCGCATGTTTGAAAAGAGTTAATTGTGGTTGTTCTCGAACTTGCTGCAGTGTAACCTCCAACTTCTTCGTTTTTAATTTTGCCAAATGGAATGTCGTTGGAAAACGTAATTGTAGCGCTGGTTCGAGCAAGAATGATTTTCATAGGAAGAGTAGGAACTTAAGTCCCTATCGAAACTTGAGCAAAAATTCCCACACAGCGCAGGATGATTTTTAGTAATACCCTTGCGGGTTTCGTTTTGATTCTTATATAATTGAGCATTTATCTCCTTTAATCCTCTCATTCCGTTATAGTCAAAAGAAGGCACAAGCACAATTCGAATGTATAGTTAGCGATTCACTGCCTGAGAGTTAACTATACCAATTTTAAATATAAATGTCCGTGATTCGTGGCTTTAACGCCACTAAGTTTCATTGGAAAATCAGTCTATTCGGGCAACGTCACCTAAACGCCGATACACGCTTCCGGCATCTGACGACTGAGCAATCACGCATTACTAAAATCACAATGGTTTTATCATAAAATGGAAGGCTAGTTATAATGAAGATCTAGAGCAAATGCTTGGTTCTAAATCGTTTTCCTCTAAATTAGAATCGAAACTACTTAATTCGGGAGAGGGAATATAGGTCTCGATTTCCTCTATTAGCCAGCATGAATTTTGTCAGAGGACACTATCCCCTACATTTGTTTTGCGAAAGTTCGCAAACTTATCTAGGAAATTATTTATTTCGAAGCCAGTTTAGTTAAGCTAATTGCTTCTTATTATGGGATTAATGAAGAAGCTTTGATAAAGAAGGAACAGATAACAAAATACCTGCCCTTGCTGCACAAAAGCGTTTACACTTGAAGCCAGTGAACTGCACCTTACACTTCTCGCATAGCGTTTTCCGACGAAGAAAGAGCGTGAAGAGTGACGAAAAATGGAAATATCTTTTTACTTTATCCTTCCTGACCTTGAACACTGACAGCTCAAATGTCGAGAGAATACTGGACTCGAATCCTTAAAAACTAGCTGGAAGATGCATGCCAATTAAACGAGAGATATAAGTAAAATTAGCACAATTCACCTGAGCCTGATAATACGTGGAGATGACGCAAAAAATAAGTGCCTTAATCAGTGGTCAACATCGTACGTAAACCACGTAGACTTTTCGAGGCGCTTCCGATGCCAATGCACCATAACCTACCTCAAGCATTCATTCACAGCGACAATGTATCACGTTGAACAGTGCGCAGATTATGCAGCTACCGACGTTGGAAATGAAGCGCAGATAATATCTTGCAATGCTGGAATTTTGTTTAGCTCCCATTAGCAACAAAAATTCCATACAATAATAAAACAGGATTATTCATTGACCGATCAATAGTCTAAATTTTGAGTCGAATGGAAATCGGGGATCAAATTATAAATTACTTCAACGAACAAACTATAAAAGAATACGCGCGTTGACAATAAATACAGTGGCGTAGCGGGGCATCAGGCAAAAGTATTCAGTCAGTGGGAAAACTCAACTTTCTGCACTCGCGGCTGGCAAAACTTCACTCATTCTAACCACAAAAAATATTTGACAATTACTCACCCCGTTCCAATTCCATTTCATCCCCAATTTAAGTACACCGGTAAGGTGCTCATACACTGTAAATTTTATGTGGCAGATTTAAATTTTAGGGAACAAAATTTAACTGAAGTGAAGAAAATGAAGAAAATTTTAATTAAATTTTAAGTAGTAATAAAAATTAAATCTCGGAAGAAATATAATCAAAGGGGAACATTTAAATTTAATATAAAGGAAAATTGATATAGAATTACATTTAATATAAAGGGGAATTGATAAAAGAATACATTTAGCAATAATAATGAGAAAGAAAACTATTTTACAAACGACGATTATGAACGGAAATAATTAATTACTTTTCTAAATCTGCCACATAAAATCACAAGTAGAGGATAGGAAGGTTTTCGAGCAGTTTTCTTGTGAAACTGCTCGATTAATACAAATGAAAAATTTATATGGCGAAAAATAGATTTCGAATTTAAATTTTATTTAATATGACAGAATCAAATATTCGGTTACTACACAAACTTTCCCTATATGTTCCTAAAACTTTTGAAAATAGGACTAAATTGTGATTTAAAGTCAATTGGCACGATTTTATGGGACCAGTTACTTACAGGTTTTCTTTTTTCCCAACAATATTCAAAAAGTAAAATCCACATGTGAATCGGAGGAGGGACTTGTGTTATAAAATAAAAGAAACTGTGCTGAAAATAATTATAAGTAGTCAGGCATCTAAATGGATGTTATAAATACTCCCATGTTTTGTTTTTGCAAAATTGTATATATTGCATAATGCTGTTTTCTTATTTTCTCTTACCTTCCATCTTGAAGAGCATTCAATTTTAGTTGAAGCACATAATCAAGAAATTTTATAAATAGGAACTGCTTCGTTCTTCCTTATGGTAAAGCACACTAAACATAAATTATAAAAACTTTCAAACAATATACACCATTCCATATTCATGCTCTCAAATATTTTTTCTCAAAAACAAAAAAATATGAATCGTCAGCAACGTACCCACTATTTCATCTCCACTAAAGTCTCCCATCATCCAGCTAACGATGAAAAAGCTTTTCCTCATAATTGCACAAGTTCTACATAATCCTTCTTATTGTTGTTATATACTAGTGCACTAAATACCACTTTATTGTATATTCTCTTCCAGGTATAACACTAAGTTGGCATTGTTGGCACTTCCCAGCGTAATATTCGAGCCGCGATTTCGAGGCTCCATTCGTAATATCGTGTATGGCGACCAACCCGGAGTTTCACCACGCAGACAGGAAATGAAACAGCCAAGAGATATTAAGGTAAATACACCCAATAAATTTCAGGAAGCTACAGATGCAATTAGAATCTTTTAATGTATGTTTGCCTTAAAATACCCGCGAAATGAATAATTTTTCGGCATTGAATGTAAGCTTTTTGAATTTTGATTTGGCTTTATATATTCCTTCGAAAAATGAGTATAATCTACATATTTCAACAATTTATGAATTCATTAAAAAGCTTTCAGCTTTTCACTTAATTATATTTTATAGTAAAGAAGAAGGAGATATCCCTCCGACTGCTCTGTAATTACTATTCTATTAAAATTCCATTTTAGTATGAATATGCTGCGACCAAAAACAGAACTGCTAATATTTACTCTACACATCTGCTGAATTAGGAATTCAGCTTGTTCAAAAGAACCGTGTCACTAAACCACATTTCACCAACTCCCCGCATCGGAGAACCAAGCCAGGCAATTTCCTTTTTGCTTTTCGTTGATGAGATTATCCTGCAAACAGTTTGTCGGGTCAATTCAAGTATCATTTATTATTTTTGTTACGATCTGACATGATAATCTGCAAGTCTTGATCCAGAAACATCCAACTAACTTCCAAATTATCTGTAACGCATTCCAGATAACACGACTTTATCCGTTTACGAAATGAACGAGAATTAGCACTGTAGTAAATACGGAAATTAAGATAGGAAGTGTATCTGATGAGATTTTAGACGCAGGACTTCAAGGGCTGCCGATATTACTCGCAAGGCTTAGTCGAGTTTTTAAACTTTATTTCCTTAAAAATTGTATTAGTGAAATCCTATCACATTTCAAACTTTCACCAAAAAGAAAACTAAAGAAGGAAAAATGTTAAATATTTGTTTCGTTACTAGATAACACACGTGACTGATTGTAAGGAGCCAATCAAATGGTAACACACCACCCACGAGTACATTTGTGTTGTCGTCCTATAGCCAAATGAGATATACGAGTATCTTGCCATTCTATCAACTGTACGCTAAGACGTTACTAAGCTTCCAAGAAGTTGATGGCATGACATAAGATATCTTCGGCTTGATATCTATGCAAATTGTTTCCAATAATCTTCAACAAGGACAGATCTGTACTTTTGTATGCAAAACATGTCAGCATCCGAGTCCCCGTAACCTTGTACTCGTTGAGAACGAAAACTCCGCTAAAGTACATCGATTCCTTTCGACTCGCATTCCCATCCCATCAGAATTGTTGTCAGGACAGTCTTGTGCACGACATAAACTTCATTATCCAGTAACATAATATCTTTTAAATTTCCTTGCGAAGAAACAACTGAATTGGAAGCAAGCACGTCTTATGCTGCAGAACTGAACATGGCGAACATATGGTGTGGAAAATTCGACATGCTATTCTTTTTAATGGGGCGACAGCATCCAAAACATATGATCAGTGTTATTGACGTATTCATGAATGTTGACGCAAATGGTTGCAGGTTCAATTACGCAGTATAAAAATTTAATTTGAGTGCGACTACTTGAGAGAATCCCATTTTGTAGATTTGTACTTTGGTTATGAAAACATTAACAATTTAAGCAGCTTGAGGAGTACTCCTGTAAATTTTAACTTTCTTAAGCTACGCATATATGATCAAAAATATTTCTAAAATTCAAGTCGATTCTATTTCACTTGATTAATATCCCCCGATTCATTCTAGAAGAGCAAATTACATTTATCCTTGATTGAACTTGAAGCGGGATTTAGTCAACTTAAATACTGCAATATTGCTCTTGCAATACAAATCGATGTCAAGGATTCTACTACGCTGAGGTACTTACTGCAGCTACAGACATCCGAGGTATACGGTCATGTGCCCTGAGTTGGCATCCTGGATCGGCTAGTCAGTCTTACTCGGGGTCTTGTACGGTCTTTATTCTGTGTGTGAATTAACAACACCGGTTGAGGGCTGTTACAAAAATAAACAATTTTTTTCTTGAAAAGCCTTTGCGTTTCGACTCCTTTCAGTCAGCTTCAGTACCCGATGGCTTTTCAATAAAAAAAAAAGAATTGGCCTGTGGATATCAAATAAACAAAACAATTGACTATACACTATTTTTTCAACACAATTTATAAATACTTTAAATTAATGCTTTACACTCAATATTCATGGCATTTTTATGATCGACCGTCGAAAACTAACTTTTGGCAATGCATTGTGATGCTTTTATAATTTCCATTTCATTATTTCATTTCTCAAAGTTATGAGAAATACACTTCATTATAAAAAGAATTTGGTGGTCGCAGCCCTGGGAAAGTAGATAGCTACATATGCTACTTTTGGATTTTCTTAGAATAGTTGGAATCGATTGATTGATTGCATTCAACGTTTTTAATGGGAACTGGTAAAGTTTGTTGTGAATGGTCATTGACACGTTATAAAACTTTACCACCCATGTTCCGTTCAGGCTGTGCATAAATTCTTCAACTTACGTAATACTTGGGTAATGGGTCAGTGAAACTCCCCTTCTTTGGAGCACTACAGCCTCTCTCGGGTCTTCGCAAAAGCACCTTCAACTGTCTTTCACAAAAAGTGCCTCCAACTGTCTCGGTACACTGACCGCATCCTCCGATTTCGAAGTCTGAGCAGCGCTGAACTGCCTTCGTCGACAGAGTCACACAAGCATTTCCTGGGTTTCTTCACTGGTCTCCGCCGTTCAGTTCTCCCAACGAATACCGTTTTGGGTATACATTGTTCCCCCATACAATTCACGTAGTCAGCACATTGCAGTTTTACAATCGCTGAGACCTTCAGCTCGTCAAAAATTTCATACAGCTCATGGTTGTATTGAATGCACCATTAGACCCCATCCAGCTTCCCACCAATTATTCGCGGCGAACCCATCTTTGAAGGCATTTAATATGTTTGCGGATACTTGAGTCAGGGTCCATGTTTCACACTCATTGCATAGCACAGATCTTATCACAGGTTCATATATTTGAAGTTTTGTTTTCTTGTGTATGCAGCTAGTTTTCAAAATCGTCAAAATTCAATAAAATATTTTATTCGCGAGCTGTTTTCTTCGGTGTATCTCATCTCTTTCATTGCAGGGTCACGTTGTTTTGGCACCTCAATATACAAGTTCGCCCACATTTTCTATATTGCATTTGCCAAGTGCAATATTCTGGGTACTCAAATTCAAAGTCAAAAGCGCTTTATTCAATAGTTCGTCTTCTTCTTAACACTATAGCCCCTCTCAGGCCTTCGCTTCCTGCAAATACTGCCTCCAACTGTCTCGGTCCATTGGCCGCGTCCCCCAATTTTGAAATCCGAGCAGCGATGAGCTGCCTTCGTCGACCCAGTCAGACCAGCGTTTCCTCGGTTTCCCCACTGGTTCCCGGCCTTCAGTTCTCCCAACGAATACCTTTTTGGGTATCCGTTGTTCGTCCATACGATTTATGTGGCAAGACCGTTGCAGCTTCCGGTTCTTCAAAAATTTCATACAACTCATGGCTGTATCGAATTCGCCATTTGTCCTCGTCTAGCTTCGCTCCGATTATTCGCCTCAGGACCCATCGCTCAAAGGCGTTGAATATATTTGCGGATGCTTGGATTAGGGTCCATGTTTCACACCCATAGCATAACACAGGTCTTATTGTAAGTCATATCTATTCTATTTATTTAATACTAATCGTTATAAATATTCCAAGAATATAAAACAAATACCAAACAAAAAAAACAAAAACTTAATGGGCCAAATGGCTCATTAAATTTTTACGTTATAAATGAAACACATTAAATAAAAAAACAAAAACAAATTCGAATTAATTAAATTATCATTAATTTTTTGATTTAATTGAAAACAGAGGGAAAAGCAGTCAACAATATTCCAAAATTATTTATAATTGCAACACAACAGTGAACTTTTATCCTACACCTAATATGTTATAGCCTAATTCTAATAAAATTAAAAACTTTATCTTGTATTCAAAAATACTTTCATAATATTTCCAACACAAACGTTAAACCATATCTCTAAAGCTACCATGATAAATATAACATATACATATCCTAAATACTGAAAACTATCCCTAATTTTCAACTTAAACAAAAATACCGAAATGTAGCAATATGAGCTGATACTCAAAAAACTATGCAACAAAAAAACCACAAAAAAGCTGTCATTCAGCCACCAATACCTAGATTGCTCCGTTTCAGCTCGACCAGGCTCAACGAATGTAGCATATGAGTATCTATGTTGGAATGGTTGGTCTCGCGAACTCAAATTCGGAGGAAATTTTATCTTCTTACCGGTTGCCCGTCTATATATGTGATAAATTATTGGGACACCATCAGAATCAAAAACATATCGATTCATGTCCAATTACAGGAATGCTTCTGGAGAAACGAAGCCAGTGACGAGGCAAGTCGCAATATACCCGTCTGTAAGGTGTAACGGCTGTTGTATCCAGGGATTTTCACTCACAGTTACACAGCTTGTGATATGAATCCGAAGAAGTTTAATATGTAACTGTCTTTACGGCCCTACTCTTCGAGTCATAATTCTTTTGTCTGCACTCCAACACACTGACCTTTGACTTCAACCTACTCGGACTCTTTCCAAATTCTAGTTAAGGATTGGGTATTTATTATTTCGATCATATGTAAATAAATTTCATTAGCATTAAGTTCATATTTCATTCATTTAAGTTCACATTTCATTCATTTACACTTTAAAACTTAAGAACTAAGGACCCTAATCGCCAGAAGAGCTTAGATTTGGGCTACGGGGTTGGAGGTGTCTGCTGCCGCTCTGGTGCCTGGGGTTGTTGTCTCGTTGGTTGGGGGCCGCTTGTTTGGCGTATCATCGCTGATATGCCTTCACTTTCCCGGTCTCTCACTGAAGCTCCTTTTGGCGGCGCATCTAAGGGTTCTAAACAAACAGCCAACTAGAGCACTTAGATATGCGGTTGGGATTCTGGGCCAAAAGGCCAACCAGATAAGCATTATGTTTCCTAAGTCAACAGGCTAACCAGGTAGAGGTCAGTAGAAACATGCCTAGGCACTTAAGCCAACTAGACCGAACGAAATATACAAGTGAACCATATGTCTGATAAGCCCTTTAATAAAAACGACGTGTTACACCAATCGACTCCCAGCAAAATAACTACCGATTTAACATTAAGGAAAGGTTGAATGCTACAGCCAAATAGAAGTAAGTCGGAACCATCATTAATAGAAACCAAATTTGGGATCACACGAGACTTCCCGAGCCAGGAATTAACATTTGTTATCAAATTAACAGATACCATGAACAAAATACACGTCAACATCTGGAAAAAGTGGACCGCTTTCGTGGAATAACAAAACAGTTTCAACAAGAAATTAGAAGGTTTAGTCAAATCACATTAAACTAGGAAACCAGTCCTCAAGACCTTTCGCAATCGTTCAAACCAGCCCTAACGTCTCAAGACATTAAATTATCTTTTGAAACATAAAGCGTTCTCCAAACACCACCTTTTTTGTGGCACAACCCCATGCTAAACGATAAAACCTCAGAAAAATCCATACTTAAAACACACAATATGGCCGACTAGTTAATGGGACAAATGATCCTCTTGTTTTCGGGGACCCCAAGTCCAACGCTCCGTCTTGAACTTCAGACTTTTATCGGTTATGCTAAACAATTGTGAAATTTTTTGATTACGCAGGAACACGAAACATTCATGCAGATTTTTTCCAACATGCTTACGAGGTGAGGCATATCAGCTAATTTCCTCAAGTGTCCCTCGTACCTTCAACAAAGCAGAAGAATTATTCAATTGAATCTATCTACCTAAGGAAAAATATTAAGAGCTGGTAAATGAATTGATTACCTGCAAAAAGACCCTGCAGAAACTCTAATAGCCTTCATATCTCGTTTATGAAGCACACTTAATTGTTGCCAAGGAGCCACTACAATAAAATACGGCAAAGAGACAATCACAATCGCTAATCTACAATTATAGGACTTCGCGAAAGATGCGTTGGAAGGTGGAGTCGCTGACCCTTATCTCCGCCAGAACATACTTAACCTCGCCAAAACAAGTTTCGAAGAATTAGTCCCGAAAGCGTTAGACAGAGAGACAGAGAACAAAGTGTCCTCTATTTCCAACCAAATCCCAGGCAGACGTATGCCATAGGTTTGCTGCAAATTAGGGTCCTTAGTTCTTAAGTGTTAAAGTGTAAATGAATGAAATGTGAACTGAAGTGAGAACTTGAATGAATGTAATGTGAACTTAATTGTAATAACATTTAATTAAATATGATTAAAATAATAAATAACCAATCTTTAACTGGAGTTTGGCAAGAGTCCGAGTAGATTGAAGTTAAAGGTAAGTTTATCGGAGTGCAGACAAAAGATTTATGGCTTGAAGAGTAGGGCCATAAAGATAATAATATAAGAAGTTTCAATTTGAAGATATCGACTCTTGTCGCTCCAGCAGCTTGATAAATTCTTTTATTCGAAATAAAGTGTTTCCAATCCATCTCAGGCTTTTTATACAAGCCAGTACATGTACGAAGACATTTTCTATTGAAAACTCTTAATGTTTCCATAGTACTAGCGCTTTGGTTATACCAGATTGGAAATCTAAATGTCAGAATTGGCCTAACCAGAGTCTTGGAACAGATGACTTTGACCTTTGGAACAATGTATCTAGAATGAAAGAGTCGTCAAAGGGACATGACTTATTTTTTGTATTTTACTGAGCATGATTTTGACATGTTGAGCACAGTACAGATACTGATCAAGATGAACACCGAACTAGACAATTACAATACCGTATAAAGCACCAAATGAAAAATGCAAAGAAGGGATACTGGTTAGAAAATTGAGCTATAAAGAAGAATTAAAGAAGGATTTCAAAGGGACATCATGTATAATAAGAATATCAATTGAAAATTAATGGATATTTTTGAAAAGTTTTACAATTACTTTAATTTTATGAAAGAATTTATTACAAATAAACTTGAACCAATCAGAATGGCAGACTTAAACATAGAAGCAGATTTAAAAGCTATTCCAATGTTCAATAGTATCTATAGAAAAATTGTCCTATTGCTAACCATTGTCAGGTTATTGTACGATACTTTATCTGAAACAGGTCAAAAACTACTTCTGAAATGTGTTATCAAGGCAATATCGACCCAAAATTTAAGAAAATTTTGGGTAGCACTAGAATGAAAAATCATGAGGACTATGAAAATAATTTAAATAAATATTTTAAGAGCACAAGAACTATTCAGCAGATTTATTCTGAGCTGTTCCAATTCAGACAAAAACGTTCTGTACAACATTATAAAGGAAAACTCATTGAAATAATTGCAGAACTCAACGAGTTACAAATTAACAGTCAGGTTAAACCATCGAAAGCTGAGAGGGAGGTTATAACGGAAGTTAATGAAATATATGCTTGAATATATTTAACGAAAGTCTAGGTTACGAATTGAAACAAACAATATTTGCAGTCTGAACAGAAACCTTGACAGATGTGATAAACCTAGCCCTTGAACTTATACAAAGCACTTAAAACAATTTACTCTACATTAAAAGGAAACCACAGCGTTTCAATGATAGAAAAAACGTAAGCCATAAAAGTGAATATAAAAGCGATTACAATATATTTCAAAACAACTATATCAACAAAATCCCCAATCTAGAAGAAAAAATCATGAATATAATATCCAAAACTACAACCAAATAACAACTTTAATTGTAGTCCAAGATCAACTTTTAATCAGACGGGACAATATACACAGAAAAATCAAAATTATAATAATTTGCTACAAAACTACACTAACTTGAGAAAAAATTACAATCGAATGAGACAGAACAATAGGAACATACATAATAACCGAAGATCGGGGCATATGTTACATAAGGATGACAAGGCCAAACAAACAACAACCAAAACATCTATAAGAGAAGCTATTAGGCTGAAGCACTTGGATACAAATAGCTGAAGCACTTGGATACAAAACAAATAACTTTTTCTCCGGACATCAGAATCAAGTATTCAAAATTCCAATGAATTGTAAACAATTGGTAAATGTGTGACCCTATTACTTGACACAGGATCAGATGTGTCAATTTGTAAAGAGAATAAACTTCGTCACAGCGGACACATATGTATGTACGTAAGATTGGAACAAGCAATGCCAAAAAGCATTCCGATTACTAAAACAAAAGCTCATACATGCCCCAATACTACGGTACCCCAACTTCGACAAACCATTTATTATCCTAAACGGTGCGCCTGATTATGCCTTTGGTGCAATTTCATCTCAAGGTGAAATAAGTAAAGAGCCACCAGTATCTTTTGCGAGTATCGAAGTAACCAAGTATGAAGGAGCATTAACCAAGTATCTAAATTAGGTAATATTAAAGCCTGTTTTTGAAATTTCTCATGTAGATTTTTCATATTACACCTCATTCGACAGCCTTTGATGAAAAACAATTTGTAGGGTTTACCCTCCAAATGGGGGGACTCAAACTCTCTGAAAAAATTTTTACTGCAAAACTTACAAGAAGTCATCACATTTGACCTTCCTACAAAGTTTCATGGCTGTATCTGAATTATTGACGACGGTCTAGTAAAGCAAACGATCGCCGCATCAGTCAATTGCGATCTATTGTACAGTGTAGATGAACGTTTTTGGACCTGTGTTGAAGTGACACATCGAATTTTGAAGATGTTTCATTCCTCAGAGTAGCGTTACGCAGTAAAATTTTACTTGGATTTCTTTAAAAAGCTGCAAAACAGAGTGAAATTCGTAAGAAAAAAATCGTAAAGTCCTGGCATCTTTACCATGACAATGCTCTGCCGCACATAACTTTCGTTATTGTCCAATACCTGGCCAAACGCGGTCTGACAACCCTTCTTCAGCCTCCCTACAGCCCAGTTATGGCCCAAACGGACTTCTTCTTATTCCCAAGGATCCAGAGGAACCTCAAAGGCTACCATTTTGGGTGCTTAGAAGCGGTCCAAATAACTTCGACGAGGTGCTTGGTGGGTGTCCCCACTAATGCCTTCCAGGACGGCAAGTGCGAGTGTAAGGGACGCAGGCGCTGTTGTTCTGACGTGAAAGACTTTGACTTTTTTTCCCCTGTACTCATTCAACTTTATTTCGGGAGAGACCCTGCATAATTTTGGAGAAAAACTGCTGTGACACACAGACAAACGGACACATGTCCATCGAAAAATCATCTTGAGTGATGAGGCCCATTTCCACCTCGGTGGCTTCGTCAACAAGCAAAGTTGTCGCATCTGGGGCTCGGAAAACCCAAGAGTTATTGTTGAAAAGCCTCTCTATCCTCAACGTGTGACTGTTTAGTGCGGTTTATGGTCGGGCGGAGTCATTGGACCTTACTTTTTGGAAAATGAGGCTGGAGCATACTGGGGCTGGATTCCGCTATCGAGATATGGTTAATGATTTTTTATGGCCGGAATCGGATGGTATTGATCTGAACAATATTTACTTTCAACAAGACGGCGCTACGTGCCACACAAGCAACGAAACCATTGATCTTTTACGGGAAAAGTTTCCGGACCGTGTTATCTGTCGAAGTGGTCATCACAATTGGCCACCGAGATCTTGTGATTTAACATCTTGTGACTTCTTCCTTCTCAGTGTTGCCGTGTGTACGTTTTTTATTGCATTTGTGTTACGGCTGTGGCGACACAACCATAAATAACGCTCGTATGCATCAGGTCTGAGAATTTCCTTTCAAATTACTAATCAGTACGATGCTCACAACCTTCCACCACTTCAGAAATATCCTTCCACACAGACAAAAATTGAACCTACTGACAATCAAATTATTTAAATCTATTCTCAAGAGTAGTCACTCCAATAATATCAGTGCTACCCTTACCTGGGTCCTACGAATAGGGTCATGTAAAGTAAATGGAAGCATGGGGTAAATGGAAACAAACGACATGACTACTCTCGTTATGATTACGATAAACTAAATTGCTGGTGACTGTCAACTTGGCAACACTCAAAAGACATCAGTACAGATCACGCGCTGTTCAGTCAACTGATGGAAGTGTCAAGTTGTCATTTTGAAAACAGTTGTGTATCAAAGTTTAGTGAACTCAAGTTTTCCTCTGCAGCACATATAAAATACAAAGTAGGTGGCTACAACTATTTCAAGTTATTATGTGGGATATTATTGAAAGAATGAAGTTTCTTTTTTGATTCTCTCTATTTTAGTTGATGTGTAAGTTTAGTGTTTCCATTTACTCCATACAAATTTTACCCAGTAGTAATTGGACACAACTAAACTACTGCTCTTTGCGTGGCTATAAACTACGCATTAAGTTGTGAATTATAATTTTTGCATGTACTATACTCTAATTGAAATATATTGTCGCGTGTTATGGTTCGCGGCCATTAATTTTAATGTTCCGGGAAAGTGAAAACGCAATGTCTTTTAAATTAAATTAAAAGAGTTTATTTACTAAAAATACACAATCACTAGTTTGACTATTTCACAACTTGTTTATTAATTTTTACTTTAACTGTCTTATCTTTCAACGAAAATCACTTTACTCTTGCTCGATCAATATCGCTTTTCAATTCGCACTGCACACTATCGCAGTTTTTACTATCGCGGTTGTAATGAATCCCCCCATTCATTCAGCTCGCCTTTATATAGCGTCTCTAGTCATTCAATTCATTTCTCGTACATTAGCGAACTGCCTGGAATATTCGAGCAGGTTAATGAATGGGCCGTGACGTCAGTTTCAGATGTTGATCATGCTTGGTGGGTTTTCGAGTACATTCGTTTGTTGATGTTCTTAATGGTTGTGAAAACAATTGCGACAGAAGCTCGCAGAATTATTTGTACATGTAACAATATTCTTCGTTAACGTTTGAACGATATTTGGTTTACATGATAGCAGAAGATATCAAAGGAACAAGCCATCTCCAACTTACACAACAGATATCTTAAAAGAAGCTATGTTCCATGTGATGAATGAGAATGAGACATAAAGAGAAGCAACTATAATGATCCTATCACCGCCAACTATAACGATCCTATCATCATTTTATACAGACTCTATAATCGGATTAAAGGTCGTAAGAGTGATGTTAACAAAATTGGAGCAGGCTATTTAACTGATTCATCGAAGGAAGTTGAGAAATGTCTTGTTAAACGCCTGATTGCTCGTTCACAGATGGAGTTACCCTGCAACAAGGTAGAACTGAAAAACTTAGTTGAAGAATTTATGAAGAGTAACGTCCTTCAAACAAGCTTTCAAGAAAGTCACCCTGGTGGAGATTGGTATGTTGCCTTCATGCGTAGGAATCCTGCGATCTCTTTGAAAAAGCCTGAATACTTGCAAAAAGCAAGAAAATATGCTGTTGATCCATTTATAGTGTATGGCTTTTTTGATACCGTCAAGAAGGTTGCTCGTAACTAGGGGATAGGTTAAAAAATGCCAATAAGGTCTTATATTCAATGCGGATGAGACAGGATTTCCAAGTGATCCTTTACATCTTAGAGCCATTGGCAAAAAGGGAATATTTTTCTGATGGTGTAAGTCGTGGATCAATAACGGTGCTAGCATGTGTGTCAGCCAGTGGCGCAACTAATATTTTATAAAGGTGCAACAGTTGAGTCCCGTTGAACTTCTGAAAAAGCATACCCCGCAACATTTTCCAACTAGCTCAATAAGGTGTTTGTACCTTATGTTAGTGAAATTCGAATCAGAAATGACCGACTGAGCAAAATAGCCGTATTATTTTACGATGGATATGCTAGTCATATAAGCGTAAGAATTATAAAACTGGCTATTTGCAACGATATGCACCTTACACAAATTTCTAGCCATCTCACTGGTCATCTTCAATCTACATATAAATACGTCTCTGGAGCCGTCCACACAGCCTGGGAGAGAGCTCTAGTCAAAAATGGAAAAACCAAAATAGGTAGTGGCCCCTCACGTGTTGCTAAACGATAGCCGGCTAAATTATTGGGTATGGTTTGATCATCGTTAAAGTATATGAACATTGTGAATGGCTTCAGCACTATTGCTTTGTTCCCCTTAAATGAGGTCAAAATCCCAAAAGATCTCTTGGCGCCAGATAATTTGGTTCGTTACCGAATGTGAAGAGTTGCTAGCATATACTTTGATAGTGAAAATAGCATTTAAACTTTGAATGAAGTTATTGTAAACAACGGATTTGCCAAAGTTAGTGAAACTATTCTTCCTGGTAATGATGATATGTAATGATTTTAGGTCTTGATCCGAACGAGGAACCGACCTCTCATCGGTTCATGACGTTAAGTCTGAGTAGTGCCAACGGATGGTACCAACCGGTCAACCAATCCGTGCACCGTAATCCATTTTCGCGGTGGCTGCTTGTCGGCCAGCTAGATCGGAGAGGATTTCGGTCGCGGGTCTCCAAATGGATTACGCTCACTTACAATTTTCAGCCACCAATAAATGCCCGTTTCCAAACGCGTCACAAATCACAATCATACGGAGAGGAAACCTACTTTACGTTACTCCGTATTTCTTCATTCAGCCAGTCAAAGAACAAAAATCTAATCTTTATTTCGCGTTCCCGAATTTCCGACGCAGTACCGAAAAATATTTTACACTAACTCAAACCCGACGAAAGCTACGCTAATAAAAATGCAAAACCAACAAAGGTACCGCGTACCGCGCACGACGCAAAGCCGACCTCAGCGGATTTAGTCAAACCCTACCCTCGCGACGGCATACCTACCATGCACTCTACCGTCCGCTGAAAGAAAGGAACCACTGGAAAGGAAAGTCTAGGGTTAAATTAGAAATTCATAGTAGCTGCCTTTTTATTAATATTGCGTGATAACTTTTCATCGCACAGTGACACCAGCTCAGCACCATAAAGGACACCGTAAAGTTATTTTTATGGAGGCTATTGTTTCAACTTTTTTTGTGTGGCAATTAGGTTTAAGCCATAGCGATCCATCAATGACGTTCGTATCCCAAACTATACCTCGTGTGGAATTATGCGTCTCTATTTTGAATACATCAAGTACAGCGCAAAATGCTCCTTCAGGGTGCCTCATTAGCCTAATATTGTTTTCGACTACAACCGTACAGGCGCCAGTCGACCGCTATCACTCTTATAACAAAATACAGAATAGTTTAAAGTATTCATGCAAACCTGATGATCGCTTGTAGTAAAACGCTTCCTGCATGAGCCTCTCCTTGCTTGATATTGCGCGATGTGTCGTTCGTCGAATGAAGACGATTAAGAGATGCTGATGCGATGTTAATATTGATATTGATGATGTATTGCACTATGCGTTCTCGACGAGAGTGTTTCCTGTCTGTCACTGTTGAATTAATTGCTGGATCTTAGAGGCTAGGATAAGTACGCCAAGTTGAAGGTGAAGATCGACAGCAGCAAGATGATGTTCAAGCTCTTCAAAATGCAATCACCAGCGAGACTTCCAGCCCAACTGCTTTGTTTTTTCTTGCGTTCCTAAAACACTTCGAGTTATTTATGAATGATGAATGATGTTGTGAAAACGAGCTGAATAGCGTACTTGTAAAAGCCTCCGCCGCCTCAAACGTTCTCGTTCCCGAAATAATTATGGCAATTTCTCGCAAGAAACTTTTCCACGACGACTGAGGCAACCGCGACAGAGAACCAACGACACACTTCCCAACTCCACTGCCATGTGGCTGTCATTTCTTCTGCACATCCCACGACAAAATTGTCATGGGATGTGCACTCGTCACAACCAACGTGAAATGACAAGCCACATAGCAGGGAGGTGTGCTGGTAGTGGTCGCCAGCGGCGTCGCATGATTCATTACAGATATCGACGTTGTCGTACATTTGAGTCTTAACAAAACGAGGGAGTAATAAGGAATCTCTGGCAAAGGTAAGGATTTAATAGAGATTTTCTCACAAACACTATCAAAGCACACCGTTACTTCTGCAAGCCTAGTAAAAGAAGCGGGAACAGCAACGCGTTTGAACCACCACACATGTTAAGAAGTACTTGCTACTGATAAAGTTGTTAAAAGGCTGAAGGAAGCTGTGGAAAATGAAAAGACAAAGAAACCAACTTATTATTGTGGAGAACGTCCGATTTTCAATTAACGTGAAACAGATCAAAGCCATTCTACTAAGTCCAAATATCGAAAAACAAGGACGCAAAACAGTCTTCAACTTTCAAGGAAGGGTGAACGCGAAAGAAATTTATTTGCTAGTTGTCTTAATTTGATTGATATTGTGATTTTATTCCAAGTCATTATTTTACTTTGAAAACTTGCTTGAAAATACAGTTTACTGAATTCTTTTTGCTTACTTATTACAATGTAAAGTTAAAAAAGTTAAAGACGAGGGTTCAACGTCTATGAGATATGAGCTGAATTAATTGGAAACCGCCAGTTGGGGTGATTAGAAATATGCCACCAACGTCACAAAGGTCTGTCTAGAATCTCTAGTACCACCAAAATGACTGTGTGATGATGTGAATCAACATCGTGATAAAATCTGTGTTTCCATTTACTCTTCAGTCTCTGCGGTAATTGAAACCATACTAAGGTAAATGTAAACAGGTGTTTTCTCACTTACAAAAAGAAAAAGAGAAAAATGCTCAATTTCTATAAGTCAAAAGAGCGTGATTTTAAACAACATTCACAATATTTCATCGCAAAAATTAACTAAACGGTAGAGAATAATATCAATGCGAAACATTGGTATTTTGTTTCCAAATACTCCACCTGGCTCTAGCACTTTTGTTTCAAATGAGACTAAGGGTTCGTTGCAGGGGGAATGCCGATCGATAAGAGCACTCTTGGAGGCTCGCATTCTTTGGGGAGTTCCGCCCCCACGTACCCGAGGAAACTCCGCAGGGGGATTGCCGGTCGACAAGACCACTCTTGGAGGCTAGCATTCTTTGGGGAGTTCCGCCCCCACGTACCCGAGGAAATTCCCGCAGGGAGAAAGCCAGTCGACAAGAACATTCTTGGAGGCTAGCATTCTTTGGGGAGTGCCGCCCCCACGGACCCGAGGATATGGGGGGTGCCGTGAGGTTCCCTCCTGGGATGACAGGTAACGACTCTGATTGTATCAGGACTACGCTTTGGACAACGAACTGGAATTGACGCTTTGGGCTGGCGGATGTGATGGTTTGGACCTAGTTGCTTTGCACAGTAGCGCCGAGGTGAAACTCGTATGTGAATGGCTCTAATTCAACTATCATACCGTCTCCGTCCCGGTAAAACCTTGGCAGGCCTCGGAGTACTTTCGAAGTTCGCACCATTGGGTTGGTGGTGTAGGTTCGGTTGAGACGGACTCCCGATTAGCGCTGGTCTGGCTCTGAGCACTCGTCCCCATAAGGGCTTGTGCCAACCCTCGCATGGCCTCCCTGCTCTGCATAGATAACCATGGGACCAAAAAGGTGACTACACACACGAACGGAGATAGCGGCTCCGAGGGGGGACCCAACAAAACTGGAGCAATCAAAAGACCAAAAAAATCCAAAAAAGGAATTGAAAAATAATAGCAACGATGACGCAACCAGTGGTTGCAGCCACGATGTTAACAGTACATCGAGAGCTGTACTAACCACGAAAAAAACGAAGACTAACACGACGACAGTGACGGTAGACGAAAAACGGAGAACAACAGCCAGTCTGGTGCGGACTGAGATTCCTGCGGCGTTTGGGCGCAGCAAAAAAATTATGCGAACGGCCGAGCGTCCTATTAAGGAGAAGCGGGAGACTCGGCAGGATGCTTCAGGTGTTTGAGCAGTGGAAGATAACATAAAGAGCACCGAAAATTCGATTGTCACCGCTGCGATCGTTACTAAAGCGACCGATGCAAGGGTCACAAATCCCGACATTGCAACGAAAAATCCAGAAGCAAACGAAGAGATTACGGCACTAAAAGCAAAGAGTGACCAGACACCGCGTGATTGTACCGCCAACGTTGAAAATGTGGTGGAAGTACTGCACTCGGAAACGGAACGCGAAAACCTCTCCCAAGGATGGTTGCAAGGTACAATTGCGGCCCAGCGATACGAAGAAGAAAGACTACTTCGAAAAGCGGGAGATGTTCTGAAAAGAATACAAGCTGCATGCGACTCCCCAAAAATTAGCAAAGTAGCAAAGGAAGGGCTCCTTGAACTAGAGGAGCTCCTAGATCGCATAGGGCACTATCGGAGGAGCTGGTTAAGGGCCGAAGATGAACAGAAGGCTAAAGAGGCGCCTGGGGCGAAATCTAAAGGCGACATGCAGATAGCTCCATCATTAAAAGTCAATAAAAGAATGGCGTCTAGCCCAATCGAAGGAGATCGGGATAAAAGAAGGAAGGAAGAGGCACTTGACGGGAGTGCAGCACCAGATCAGGTGTTCCAGACAGTGCTTACTAAAGGCGCGAAGAAAGCCGCAAAGAAACTCCTTCAAAAAAAGCCAGAAAATAAAATTCGCATGGACGCCCAATTAGAAAAAGGACCTCATAGAAAACAGGAGAGGCAGAAGCCCCGACAAAGACCCCGGCAGCAGGCACTGCTTGTAAAGCCCCAAGATGGCCGATCCTACGCGGAGGTGCTGCGGGGCATCAGGGGAAACGTAAGGCCCGAAGACACCAATACTACCATTAAAGTAGTACGACCAACGCGGTCGGGCCACATACTGGTCAAATTCGGTGCAGAGGCCGGCAATAAAGAAGCATTCTGTGACGCAGTAAAGAAAGTCCTCGGCAAAAGCGAAACTATAGCCCCGCTCGAGTCAATGGCAACGATCGAAATACGGGTCATTGACTGCGTGACGGATCTGGCCGAGGTAGAAGAGGCCATCAAAAGGGAGTTCCTTAGCGTGGGAAGGATCAAAGCGAGACTGACACTAGAAAACAACAGGGGACAACGCATGGCCATAGTTGACTTGACCGAAAAGGACGCCGAACAATTCCTGAACAAGGGCAAAGTACGAATAGAGTGGGTTGTCTGTAGGATATGGCGAAGAGCGACGCTTCTTCAATGTTTCAAATGCCTTGGTTATGGTCACACCACACAAGTATGCAAAGTCCCTATGTTACAAATGCGGTGAAATGGGACATAAAAGAAAAGAGTGTACGAAGGAGGCACACTGTATTCTTTGCAAGGATGCTGATCCAAAACCTGATTTTGGACACGTCTTGGGATCAGGAAAATGCCGGGCGTTCCAGGAAGCCCTAGCCAAGGCAAAATCAGAGCTTCGATGACCCGAATCCTGCAGCTAAGCCTACACCGCAGTTCAACCGCCCAAAATCTGCTTGAGCAGTTTGCGAGGGACATGAAAGCCGACTTCTTGCTGCAACACCATCGTAAAAGTCCTGCATCATGGTATTCTGATGAAACTGGTACTGCCGCCATCTGGGTTCGGAACAGTGACTTTCAAGCGGAGAGTTGTGGACGGGGGGATGGTTTCGTGTGGGTTTGGTGCTCAGGGATCACCTTCTTTAGTGTGTACCTAACGCCTAACGAGTCGATATCATCTTTCCAAGCCAAGCTTAATGCTTTGGAGGGCGCTGTCTCGAACGCAGGGGGCAAAGTGCTCGTTTGGGGGCGACTTCAACGCTAAAGCAATCGAATGGGGCATGCCTCAGACGGATCCGTGGGGAAAACGAATCCTGAAAATGGCGGCCAGGACGGCCCTCGTCGTACTAAACTCCGGAAATACGCCGACTTTCCGCCGTATTGGCTGTGAGGGAACCATACCGGACGTGACATTCGCCTTGGAGTCCTTAGTACGAAGGATACACAACTGGAAAGTATTAGAGGACTACTCAGCCAGTGATCATCAGTGCATTCTGCTTGAGATAAGTGATGCTGTCTCCCGACGTCCGTGCTGTCGGCCTTACACAACTGGATGTAACATTGGAAGGATGGACGTCGAGAGGTTCGTCAAGGCTCTCACAGTAGGTGAGCCGCTGCAGGGAGCTTCGGAGGGGACGGAAGAACGGGCAGCTGAAGACGTGGTGAACTCTACTATGAGCATCATTACGACTGCTTGCTGCGCTTCTATGCCCCGTCAAAGACCCTGGCACGGCAAGCCCCCAGTGTACTGGTGGTCAACTCAAATCGCTGAAAAGAGAAGGAAGTGTCACAAGCTTTGACGTGAGGCTCAACGGGTGCGGAACCCTGATGCGAGCAGATGGCAGCATATAAGTTGGCCAGGAAATGCCTTCGCAAGCTGATCAACAGTAGCAAGGCTCGCTGCTGGCAAGACCTAGTGGACAATGTGAACAAGGATCCGTGGGGCCTTGGCTACAAGCTGGTCATGGGGAAACTTGGTGCCCTACGGAAGCCTTGTATACATGACGCAGAAAAGATGGACGCGATAGTGCGGGGACTCTTCCCCGCCCATCCCGTCCGTGTTGACGCTGTCCATGGTGAAACAGCAGTAGAGTGCCCACTCTTCACACAGCTGGAGCTGGAGGAGGCAGTTCTCTCATTGAAA
Source organism: Odontomyia ornata (assembly GCA_963969285.1). Lineage (NCBI taxonomy): Eukaryota > Metazoa > Arthropoda > Insecta > Diptera > Stratiomyidae > Odontomyia > Odontomyia ornata. The sequence goes on along the minus strand of OZ017739.1, from coordinate 97,940,781 downwards.
ACGAGGAAGGCTCCAGGTCCAGATGGTGTTCCAGCTCGTCTATCACCATTGTCCTGACTTGCTGCTCAGCACACTCAACGCTTGCCTACGGTACGGGGTTTTCCCAGTACGATGGAAGCTGGCGAGGCTCGTGCTGATCAGCAAGGGGAAGGGAAATCCCGGATCGCCGTTTGCATACCGCCCGTTATGCATGCTAGACACGGCTGGGAAAGTGCTAGATAAACTCATCAAGGGAAGACTCACTGACGCGATTCGTGCTGCTGGGGACCTATCTCCTCGGCAGTACGGCTTTACAGCAGGACGTTCTACCATTGATGCGATTGCAGAGGTGGTGAACGCGGTCCAAAAGGCAGAGGCATATAGTCACACCAAGCGACGGATCGTCCTGTTGGTGACACTCGACGTCAGGAAAGCCTTCAACTCCGCTAGATGGGTGGATATTCTGGATACGCTGGAAAACTCTTTTCAAGTTCCAGAATATCTAATGCGGCTTTTGAGGAACTACCTAAAGGACCGAAGCCTGCTCTACGACACGACACAGGGCCAACGAAGGATGGAAATTACATCGGGTGTTGCCCAGGGATCTATCCTAGTTCCGGACCTGTGAAACGTGTCTTACGACGGGCTACTGAGACTTGAGATGCCAGATGAGCCGCGCTTGGTTGGCTATGCGGATGATGTTGCGGCTCTGGTCGCTGGACGCACCGTTGAACAAGCGCAACTTAGGCTAGGTATGCTGATGCTCCACTGGAGAAAACCGAAGTGGTCATTTTGACAAAAAAGAGAATCTCTAGAGTAAGGATGATCAGTATTGGAAACATACAAATCCAATCGAAGCCAGCGGTGAAGTACCTGGGGCTACTGATCGACTCGAAGATGAGTTTCTCTGAGCAAATCAGGGCAACGGCTGAGAAGCCTGCTTCGGGTATATCGGCTCTGAGTCGACTTATGGCCAACGTAGGGGGGACCAGTTCATCAAGAAGACGCCTCTTGATGTGTGCTGTAGGGTCAGTGCTACTGTACGGAGCAGAGGTATGGGGCGACGCTCTCAGCAAAGAGGTATACCGGAAACTTTTGGCACGGGTGCAGAGAAGAGGAGCACTGAGAATTGCATCTTCGTATCCAACAGTCTCCGACTCGGCCGTGAGAGTGATTGCAGGCGTGATACCTATCGCCCTGCTTGCTAGAGAGGGAGATAGTTGTCCGCGAAGAGAGACAGCGCTCACTCAACGATTGGCAGCAGTCTTGGGAGAGCTGCACGAAGGGAAGGTGGACTGCGCGCTTCACCCCGGATCTGAGACCGTGCCTAAATTGAAGGCATGGTGAGACTGACTTCTATCTGACCCAGCTTTTGAGCGGGCACGGGTGTTTTCAGTCTTACCTGCACAAAATCGGTAAGTCACGGTCCCCCGATTGTCGGTTCTGCCCAGGAGAGGAGGACAATGCCTGTCACACATTTTTTGCGTGTACCAAATGGGTCAGGCTGCGAAGGGAACTTTACAGGGAGACGGGGGAGCTCACCCCGGATAATATAATTGCGGTGATGCTCGAATCGGTTGACAAATGGAACCAGGTGGCACATTATGCTCGGGCAGTCCTAGAATATAAAAAGGACTCACAGCAGCCGGGGGGCGCTGGGGCTGGGGGATCGCTCTTCTGGCAATTCCTCTTCCCCTCTCCCCTCCCGCTGGGAAAGGGATTCCCCAGCTTGAAGGCGCTCCACGGCGTAACAAAACGAGACCTGGCCCGAAGTTATGTGTCAAACGGTTCCAGGCTGGGTTCTCAGGTTGAGAGGGGAGGTGTTTAGTGGGTAGTCCAGTCACAATGGGAGTCCCACACTCTGTGCATAAATAGCATTCACCTCCCTACCACAAAAAAAAAATGGCTCGTTGCCATTAGGACTTTGATAGAGTGAGCAGCATGAGAGAACACCCACTCATGCATTGGTTTGTATCAGGATAGTCTCTGTGCCGAAGGAAGCAATGAGCTCAAAACAAACCCCCACCTGCAATGCCTGCAGTAATGATTCAATACCATCCTTGTTAATAGTATTAGTACCACAAAGTTCAAAGGAAAAGGTTTTGAGATGGTGGAAGGGTACTTCATAACGAACGTATACATTAAAATATACCGTGAGCTTCAAAACTTCAGGACACTGATTTTTCATTATCCATGATAATATGCCGCTGGAACGGATGTTGGGTGACGGGTTAACTCCCCGTTCCTGGAAAATCCTACAGTGTTTTGAAACCTGCAGATGGGCCTCGGAATGGATTGGACTCACAGCCACGAGCTCACGAATGGAAAAAGGGCTATCGCATTGTATTCTAGAATATCGGACCACTCAATTTCCCTGGCGCTCCTTAGGACCTTTAACAACAAGCCAGTCAATAAAAATTAAAAATACTGCCAACCCAGGAAACAAACTGGCCTGGAAATGATATTCAAAACATGAAATCGCGCACAATGTTCAAAAGTGGGAAGCCTTCTGGAAAACGAGAATTCGGAGCGGTCTTTACTGTAGGACGGGAAGTTCAAACCGCACGTTTTTGATTTTAAGGCAGATAATTAGAATAAAGAAAGGAAAATACTATGGCGACCAGTTGAGAAGCATCGATGTAAGTCTAGCCAGCAGCAAGAAAAGACAAGCATAAAAAGTAGTGAAAAGCCTAAAACGTGGTCATCGGCAAAAAACCACACTCTGCCGTGATAACATTGGTCCTATCATCGCTAATGAAACCAAGATTAAGGAAAGATTGGGATCATATTTCAAGAACCTCCTTAATCCTCGGTACAGCTCCACAACATCGGAGCTTAAAGATATTCTCGGTGGGCTTCCATTCCACCCAACTACTTTGGATGAAGTTTGTTTCACCATCAAAGCTCAAAAGAATAATATAGCGCCGTGCATTGATGAAATTCCACTGGAGCTTATCAAATATGGTAGCAGCACTGTTCATAAAGCTATTCACGAAGTCATCCACCACATTCGGCAACCAGAACATATGCCAAAGAGTGGAGCCTATCAATTATATTCTCTATCCACAAAAAAGATGACAAGCTACAGTGCAAAAATTATAGAGGCATATTATTCCTTTTTATGGCGGACAAAATATTTTCAAAGATCTCAGAAAATAAAATTGGATCGTACGCCAATAGTATTTTAGGGAGTATCAAGGTGGTTTTAGAGCAGGTAGATCGACAATAGACCAATTGGTAACTTTCAAACAGGCACTTAAAAAATGCTGAGAGCTCAACATAGACGTACACGAAATGTTTATTAACTTTAAGCAAGCATACGACAGTATTGATCAAAACGTACTGTGCCATATAATACTTTGATATTGCGTCCCAGCCAAATTAGCCCGTACTGTCAAAATGACAATAACATTGACGACCTTCCAAGCCCGCATCAATAACTAACTCATCGATGCCTATCACACAAATATCGGACTAAAGCAGAGAGATGGGCTGGCCCCATTGCTATTCAATTTTGCAGGACGCGAACGCCCGAGATGAGCTGTAGTGCTACAAAGAAGAAGAAGAATGATAAAAAAGATTAGTGTCCTCAATGAAAACACTATACGGTCCAAAACCATTGAGCGTATTTCACATAAAATCACATTAAAATTTAATGTTTTGACTGAAATGTTTCATATTTAAATGTTAATATTGGCAGGGCTCTTCAAAGGACTAATATTTGCGTCAATACAATCTAGTCAAATATGTTGTCCCCCCATATGTAAATCTATACACATATCAATCAAGTATACAAACAAACCTCTCGCAAAGTCAGATTTTTGTCGTAACGATAATTCCTTTGCATCGTTACTTAATCTACATGTTCCTAAAACTAGATCTGATGAAAAGTAAATCCAAAGCATTGACAGGAAGAGAACTCTTCTATATATCTTTATAAAACTAATACGTGAAGATGCATAAAAAATACAACAACAAGATATACAAACACTTGTTTTATATCATATAATAAGATATCCCAAAAAAGATTGCATGCCTAAAACCTGTACCTACCATACCTTAAACCTACCATTTTATTTGTAGGACACTCATCAGTAATCTCATTGCTGCTACGTATACCCATGCCCACGTTCGAAAAACCTAATTAGAAGAATATATTGCATTACTTGGTAACATTCTCTATTGTTTATTGATTAAGATTGAGCTTAATAAATTTTAATCTCTTATGAATACATTTGATAGATAAATTACAAAATATTCAATACTCAAGAAGTATTCGCACGCGAAAATCTATATAAATTTTCAAAATATATCTATGCCGTGCTAATCTCATTGAAAACACAAAGCCCACTGAAATCGCTATGAAGACAAGTCTAACCAAAGGCCAGTGTCAATATCATTTTCAAGGGTGTTACAATCCATATCATTCTCATTTTGCGGAAGTTAGCCCACTTTCTTACGACATGAAGCACGGAATCACCAAATTTTAACCTCCCACGTAGCTATTCTTAGCAAAACCAAAAACTTCCGCAAGATGATACCGTGAAATTGATCCTGCTTTGGTGTTGAAATAATAATAAATAAATTGGACACGAGTCTTTGAAATATGTAAACGTTGTTATCAGTACGAATGATTTGAAAACGAATCTACCCAAAATCCTAACAATTCAACTCATGAATAATACAAACGCATATAAAATCATATAATAGCATGAAATCGTGTTGGAAAGAGTTTTCTTTAAATAAAATAGATTTTCGATAAATTATTTAATTTTTCGCAAAGAATGTAACATATATATCGACACAATTGGCTTGTCAATATAGAGGAAAGTCGAGTCTCAGAGTAACAAGTACTTGATATTAAATAAATATCATTCTCAAGTACGATTCAGATATCATAATGAGCATTAACTATTAGGTGTTTTCCTGCTAATATGTTCATTATTTAAAGTATCTGCAACGGATACTTCGTCATCCATTTGCAAGCAACAATAGCCTGTCAGTATACTATCGAAAATTATTCTGAAAGTATCCTAAAATATCTAAGCGTTCCACAGCTCAAGAAACCTACAATCAAGCAGATGAACAATTACTTCAAGATTACGACACATACTACAAGTGCCACGGAAAAACTTCTCCGAATCCTACTCAACTAAGTAATTCTAGTATTTACTAAGCTGATTCCTCCACGGCAAGCCTAATACGTTGCGAAAGAAAACCTTCATTATTATAATACCTCTTGTGTAAGAACTGTCTGAAATTCAAGTTGCAGGAGACCTTGTTGTAGGTTATGGATTATGGTTGCGTAATAGTGTGTAACCTTAGTGCTCAATTATCCTTTTTCTCGGTATCTCTCACCTTGAATAAACCACAAGGAATCATTATCATTCGCAGTAGCAACAACAGGGATGACTACCTCTAGCGCAGGTTGGGGAGGTGATTGGGAGCAACAACAACGATAACAACAACTTCTCATGTGACTTCTCATACAGACATACAGCTACGAAAAAGAAATCGATAAAGGACTCCTTTCGTCTTGTTATATATTGTATACGAAATAAAATATATCTACGCAAGGCACAGTGTATCGCGTCCCGTTATTTCAGCTGAATATGAAAAGAAGAGGTGTAAGGACATACTTATGAAGTATACAAGAAAATATCCAAGCAAGGAAATGAAATTCGCTTTTATCACGCAATCACATTTTTATTTCATGGAACGAATGCAAAGGTTGGAAAATGCCTTCATGTTTTTTCATATCCGTGTAACGAGTTGAAAATCAATTTTTCAAGTAGTTACCAACACTACTGGCAGCGCTCAAGACCCAAAAGATTTTCATCAATGCATGCTATCAATCAAACTACGTTCGGTTTGATTGGCATACGGATTTCATATAAAACCCCATTTAAGGATGATTTCGATTGCCAAAAGACTTTGCACAAAAGGATCTACCTTAGTATTCCTATGATAGTCATTTTTTTCGAAGCGGAACAGAAATGATAAATTGTCTCTCGCAAGCAACACGAACTGCTTCTAACGCTGAATGTCTCTTGCTTGAATTATGGAGCAATATATTACGTCCTGTTGAATATTAATTTTCCATTCGCACAATAAAGATACGTGGTTTTTGGTTTGAGAATTCTTTGAAGTACCAACCGTAATTTAATGCAAAAATGAATTTTAATGTATTTTCCACTCGAAGGCAATGACATTTTTACGTGAGATGAAAGTACTCTGAAAGTCCAATTATCAATATTAATATCATATTTCCATGCCTTTAACCCTGGAAAGATAATCATATTTTTATGTATGTATAAGATAAATGGCTGTTATGTCCAAGTTCCTTTGTGATGTCGATATACTAATAAATTCCTTATATTTGCACTTATAATAAGTAGAAGCAAACATTTTTTGTGCATGCAAATTGATTCATTGTCAAAAAACTAACAAAAATTTTTAATAACTTCAAAAATTAGTAATTCTTCAAATTTTATTACAAAAATCGTATTATTTTGCTAAAAATCGCACTTTTTTACTTGTATACTAAATTTTGAGAGAATATTGGATATTATATAGAACTATAGCAAAATAAAACCATTCAGATGCACGTTTGACACATGTCAATATTGTGCTCGCAGCATATCACTTTTTAGGGTTTTGTACTAAAATACAAAACCCTATTGCAATCACGACCTGTGTCCGTCTGTCCGTCCGTCCGTCTGTATGTCACAGCACTTTTTCTCCGAAACTACAGAGGCTACAGCCATGAAACTTTGTGGAAAGGTCAGAAGTGGTGACTTCTTGAAAATTCAATGGCGGAAATTTTTTTCAAAGGGGTTAAAGGGGGGTCTCCCCATATAGGGAGGTGACCCCTCAACAAAAAATTTTCACCATTGGTAGTCGAGTAGGGTGTCATTGGAAAGGTTTTAATGAGATCTTTTCAAAACAAGGCTTGAAATTGCCTTATGAGTACCGAGGAGGGCAGGGGAAGGGGAAATGTACGAACTGTTCGCGTACCCCCCTCGCGATTGGACACCTTCCATCCGAAAAATCTGAAAAAAATCATGAATGTAGGCCTTTATGAGTACAACAACAACAAATACATGAGAAGTCAAAATTCACTCAACTTTGTTAGTAATAGTATGATTTATCAATTTTATGTTTTCTTGAATAAAACCTAAACAGTACCCTTAAATTCAATAAAATTTAGCAAACAGATGACTATTTATAAGATAAATCATTTCTGAAAGTTTCATAAAGATCGAAATGTATTTAACGAAGTTATAGAATTTTCCTGTGTTACTATGGAACAATATGCCCTGCATTACTATGGAAACATATGGCTATGGAGCCATATGCGCTTTTTACCGACTTAGACACTACAGCTTTGCTAGGATTTGCATGAAAATTTCAGGAATGATAGGTATCATGAGGATGAGTACATACAATTGAAACAAGTCGAAGAGGCAGGAGAGAGCTCCTAGCAATAGGGCTTTGTAACAATTCTACGATTCGAAAAAATAGGCCAAGAATCGATGATTACAGTACAGAGGAGTAGCCCCTGAAATAAAAATTTCATGTAAGGTAGCCGATATGAGTATCAACTGAAAGTTTTCTATGAGAGCTTTTCAAAACAGTTCTTAAACTGAAACTGTTTCCTCCCTCGCGAATGGACACCTGTCATCTAAAAAATCTAAAAAAATTATCAGAGGAGATACCTCAGAAGTCAAAATTCTTTCAACTTTGTTAATAATAGTATGATCCTCGAATTTCACATTTTCTCCAATAAAATCGTAGTATGATCCTCGAATTTCACATTTTCTCCAATAAAATCGTCTTTGACATGTTTCTTGATTTCATTCGTTGCTGGTTACTGCATTTAGTAAGATGAGTACAAAACCCTTCTGACATGAGCATAGGTCTGTCTACCCAACTTGTTTGCATTTATTTCACGAACTGCTTACTTTCACCTTATTTCATGCGGGCAATATGCACAATACGAGTAAATTTCTTTTTTTTGGTTCTGGATCATGAATACTTTCTTTCGATGAACTAGGAACGTCTTTTGCTAGTAAATTTGATATATTTGAATGTTATTACCTCTTCAAAGTTGGAACTTCTAGTCCATTAGTCATAAATGGTGATGACAGCTGTATGCTCAAGATTTGATGAAGTTCTTTCGATTTAAGGGCTTCTCACCAGTTTGAGCCATTTTTGTGATTTTTCGATTGAATATTTCTTTAATTTCAAATGGATTTTAATTAAGTACACATTGTCCATTATTACCTATGACTCTCTTTTCTTTAAAAACAAAATTATTGGTTATCTATGACCTTTTGCCACTTTTTGGTTAGAGCCATTATTCTACTGTGTAGAACTTCTGTGGTTTATCGGCGAAAAATTGGCCAAGTGATTTTCACAGTCCCTTTTTGTAGTGAACTTCTTTTCACTTAGGAAGTTTTGCAGAGGCCGAAACAAATAGTAGTCTGATGGTGCAAGGTCTGGACTATACGGTGGATGCATCAAAACTTCCCAGCCAAGCTCTGTCAATTTTTGCCGGGTCATCAAAGATGTGTAAGGTCTGGCATTGTCATGATGGAAGACAACGCCCTTTCTATTGATGAATTCTGACCATTTTTTTTTGAATTGCTTCTTGCAATCTAGTTAATTGCTGACAGCACAGAATAGTAGCGTAGCGTAAGTTTTTCGCCCCCGGGGCCGACTGGGGAGTTGCCGCCCTCATTTTTTGGAGACAGATTTGTATTCAGAGCTTTTTCAGAACGAGATAATCCTTCCATTGTCCGTTTAAAGTATTCTTAATGCAAAATCATTTGACAAATTATACCAACTCCAAATAATTTAGTGATAAGCTTTTATTTGTAAGCAAAATAATAAAGTTATTGAAAACATGACATTAACAGAGTAAGAGAATAACGCTCCTCTAGCTAGTGGAAGAATGCTACATTTAATAAACACTTGAAAATAAAAAATAAACAGAAGAAACTCACCTCTAGAAAATTAGCATAAAAAATAATAATAATAATAATAATAATAATAATAATCACGTCACAGTACAAATTGAACCTGGATGTTGAGACGAGGTCGAGCATCTCATTTTATGATCATAAGGGTACTTGAAAGGTGATGTGGTCGGCATCACGCTTGAGCGTGTGATTATTACCTAATTTTACTTAGTACCCATCACAGTTGAGTGGGCTGGAAGTCCGTAAACAGATACTGACATTGAAAACTCGTTATACCGGGGTTCAAACCTTGTGCCCGTCACACTCGCGGCTAGCTTCCTACCTACTACACCACGACGGGTGACAGGAAATAAGCATAGCCTTCAAGTTAAATCTTAAATTAAATTTGAAAATTCTCATTAAGGGTTCTTATTTTTCTTAATGGATTGACAGGCAAATTAATTAAATAAATTAGGAATGATTAAATTAATTATGAACTTATTCGCTTTTCTAAGGACGCTGTTATTTTAATTATCTAGTGCTTTTCTAACTTTCATGCGAAAACTTCTATTGGGACATATGGCAATAGGAGTTTATTAAATAATAAAAAAGTGAATTTGAAAAAAGTCACTGCAGAATCGGTTAAAAACACCAAGGCAACTGTAATTTAAAACACCGAAATAAATTAGCACTAATGTTTTGGTGCCAATATTTTCTTTTCTCACTAGGGAAAACTAGTCTTGAATCATTTTTCTCTTCCACATGCGAAGAATTAAAAGACAAAATAAGATGTTTCATTATAGGACCAGAAAACCAATAAAAAGTCTTGAAAGCATTTTTAAATCATTTTAATCGTTCAACAATTAAATTTTCCTGTTTTTTTTTCAAAGCAAAATCTTTTATGCAACTTTCAACGTCGATTTCTATATCCCGCTTGATTGCCAGGATCGCTAAATTTGTTAATCTCAGTGTAGACATTCTCTCACAACTGGCATTACTGATGGCCACTGTTAAGAAATTTCTCAACATTATAACAATATTTGGTAAAACATCTTCAAGCTTAAATTCAACGATGCACTTTAACAAGCCTAAAGCACCGGACTGAATCAACGTAGTTTTGCAATCTGGGTCAGCTGCAGCTACGAGGGCCCGAAGATATACTCGTTCAATTTTGAGTTCTTCTCTGTTAAAGACTTGAGGAGCTCAATCCAGGTTGAGTTCGTCGACGCCTTATATTACTGCAGCCCTTAAAAAGTCATATTTTTGTGCCAAAGTTTTAAGCTGTTGAAATCTTTCTCAGATTTCATTGGCAACTCTGTCTATCGAAGAAACATTGTTCGCCTCAATTCATCTTCATACAATAACCCAGAGTCTTTACTTCCGTCACAAATTATCTGACTCTTCTTAATTCATCTACGAGGCTCACAAGTAATTTTAAAGTCTTCAAACAAAGTTTTGGCGGGTGTTAAGGCCACGTCTACAAATTTTTCTCAGCTTTCTTCCAAAATAATCAGCAATGCACACATTTTTGAGCACACTCATATATGTTCAGTCCCTCGGTTTGTAAATAGCTCTGAGCATCATTGACTTCACGCAGTACTAGCTGCCTGAGACCCAAAAAACTTAAAAAAGAAAATGATTACATTGCCACCAACAAGCTTCCTGCGTCTCATCTTGTATTAAAACTTTCCTCAGTTTTGGTTAGATTTTCGAGTGCAATCAATGTTTCCTTGAAGTGGTGTCGTATAAAATTTACAGCATCGCCCCTACCACTTCAACATGTGTCCTGGATCCTCTACAATCTTTTATCTGTAGTCGCAATCAGAACTTCCCACCAATGTAGAGATACAGAAAAAAAAAGCATAATAGCGCTCAAGCGTGCCGAAGAAAGTTACGGAATTTACCGCCACTGAAGCTGCATGCATACAAACCAGGTTTAATGAGTGATTTGAGCATGGCACGAATTCTGCATTAGGATTGAAGTCTTTGATTCTCTGTTGTACACCTGTGCGCCTTCCAGCCATCGTCGCAGCATTATCATGCGCTTGTCCTCTGAAATTCATAACATCAAGTCCATCAGCCATGAAATTGTTCAAAATCATTTCACTTATGCCTTTAGCAGTTTTGTTTTTGGTCTCGATGAAATCCAAAAAAGATTCCTTTACTCGAACCTCCTGATTTTCAACAACAACAAATCGTAAGACTTGACTCGTTTGACCTTCATGTAAAATATCTGGAGTGCTGTCTAAAATTATTGAATAATATTTAGCGTTTTGTACACGATCTTTAATCTTTTGACGAACTTTACTTCCTAAAATTTTAAATAACCTCGTTTTGAATTTCTGGTGACATATAACTTAGCGAAATTTTTTGGTCCATTTTGATTCTAACCAAATGCTTTCGGAGAACAGAATCGTACTTAGCCAGCAAATCCACTAATTCAAAAAAATGCCTCTGTTAGTACTGGCCTCATCTTTTCTGTGGCTGCGTATTACCAAATTTGTTTTGCAAGAAATTGTATAACATCAAACATTCTGCTTAAAATTTCATGCCATTTTTTAGTTTCTCTTATGACTGCTTTTTGTTCTTTCTCATCAATTGTCTGTCCTTTTTGAAGTCTAATTTCTAGTTCTTTCCATTCGCAAAAATTTTTATTATGTTGAAAACTTGATTCATGATTGCCAACTTTTGGATTCAATTTCCGCCAAGTATGAAATCCTTCGTAACAGCAAAATTTCGACACATTTGATGAATTTGCATCCTCAAATATACGGCAACAGAAGCGAAATGAGGCTTTAGAAGGGGAATATGCCATCCAAGAACGTAAAACTTTTTCAACGTTTGGCAATGTAGGGTAGAACCAATTTCGTGTTAGGCGTCTCGTTGACGATACTGTTGCTCTAACATAGTTCTCGTCTGACTGAACAATGCGTGATACTGCTGATTCTTCAAAAAAGCTGACATTCAAGGGTTGAACAACTTCAGGACCTCTTTGAATCAAAAATTATATTTAAATCAACTTTTGCAGGCCATTTCCCAATGTCGTTACTATTAAAATCTAAATTAGTGAGTGTGCTACTTTGTTCTAGTACCAGAATACCAGAAAGCTCAATAGAAGCACTTGTACTCAGTTGTAGTAACTCATCGTTAGTGAATTTTGGCAAACGCTGAACACCTAAAGAAAAAACATTGGCAGACTCTGCTGACTTATGAGTACACTGCGGTGCGTCAGAAATTTTCACAAACTTAAATATGGCACCTTTATTTTTCCTTCTGGCCTCTTCCTCCGCTTTCTTTAAATTGCGATAAAATGCTCCGCTTTCTTTTATTCTTTTCATCTTCAGCTAGATAAGCTATAAATGAAACGAAAAAAATACCGTAGCAGAGACAAAGATATATCATGTCAGCAAAAGAAATCTATAATAGAAAGTTGATAATGGAAAGCACATTCCTAACACAATATATTTACTTACCTTAGCTCCTTTGAATTTGTCCGAGAATTTTTCCGTAGAAATTAGATTTAAAACAAAATCAAACTATTCACTGATTGCTGTTTCTTTAACTACAATAAAGTCATGAATAACCTGTCAATACACTATTTCACTACACTTCACTTTGACTTTAGTAATTTAGAGCTAATTTTCAAAATTAATAACTCCTCGATCAATCAGTGATTTGAAACTTCGCTGGTCGAACCAAGTAATAATGTGTCGTAATAAAGTAATCAGAACAACAAAGCAGCACAATCATTTGTTTATGTTACCCAGAATACCAAACCAACATCATCATTTGTTTATGTTTTCTGGAGCCAATTTCCACTGTATCCACTGTCTACAAAAAATTATGATGCCAGTTTGAAAGTGAGTGCTGCTTCTTGAAAAGTTTTAAAAATTGTAGTATGTACGATTATTCTTAATTAGGAAAGTTACTGCGATTTGAATTATTCGTTTGAATTATCCTTCTTGAAATCGTCCATATCTTCACATACTCTAAAAAGCATTTGGACAAATAATCAGCAATAAAACTGGCTACAAATTTTAGGTTTGAACTTTTGTGAAATTTAGATAACTTTTGGGTGGTAGCCAAACCGAAAATATGGCATGACTTTAGAATCCCTTCGCCCCTGCAAAACAATAAATAAATGTGTGGCAAATATGTGCAATGCAAGTTTTGTCGCCTTATCAATCGGTTACTTTTCTTGAAAAAAAGATCAACATTTCCTGTCATTCAAAATTAGCACAGCAACATTGAAGTGTTAAGAGAATGCATGTTATTTCTTACGTCCTAGCTTTTCCATTTTGTTACGTTAAGTGTAAAATTTTTTTTTATGTATGGACTGACAGGCAAGCAAACAAGCGAAATGCGATTTCAGAAGAATTTAGCAAAAAACAGTTGGTTCGAAACGTTACGGGAAGAATTAGAAGAATTAAATATAGTAAAAGGGCTGCTACTGTAGTGGTTGAAATTTTTTCTGGCGAAAAAATTGAGAAAATTGTTTCATCATTCCAGTAGTAAAGACTCTATGTCTCATTTTCTGAAGTGATAGTGAAATGATAGGAGAAGAAAATGTTATTTTTGGCTCTTTGCATTTGTATAAGCAATGAAGAGATTGCAAAAATTTCCACTAAGAGCTTGTTGAAGGCTTGGGTTAGCGCCGATGTATTTTGAAAAATGAATTGCTGTTATTTTATAGAAAAACTTATGACGCTTGCCACCCCTTTATATGTGCCGCCTGGGGAAATGCAATTGATAGGCAACAAAGATAAACTTGAGGTAAGCACTATTTTTATATAAATGGCCATCAACAAGCGGATGACTCTTGATACTACGATTGTCCTAGTCAAGGCCTTTGCCCAAGTGGAAACGACTCAAGGCATTTAGCCTGAGACTGACAGACCTCAAGAGTGTCCCAGCCCGGATACAAGCAGCTGTACTGGTAACATGTCACCCACATCAGCTAGCTAGACAACCAGCCCGGGTCCGTAATGATAACTTGTTACGCACATCAGCCAGCTAGTCAACCAGCCTGGATCCAAGCAGCTGGACTCATAATTTGTTACGCACATCAGCCAGTCAGTCAACCAACCCAGATCCAAGCAGCCATACTGATAACTTGTTACATACATCAGCTAGCTAGACAACCAGCCCGGATCCAAGCAGCCATACTGATAACTTGTTGCGCACATCAGCCAGCTAGACGACCAGCTCAACCAGGCTGGTTCCAAGCATTTTACAGCGTTACTTGCCCTGCTCAAGGCTCTTGCCTGAGCAGTAGTTTTCCTAAGACATTTCGCCCAGGCACGAACAATTTAACGCGATTTCAATCTAACCACCGGCGGCTGTGCCACCAACACGCATCGGCAGTGACCTTGCAAGCGCGATGCAGCATCAGGGAACGTGCAGCGGATAGACCGCGATCAGACAACCAGGCCAAAGTCCAACTATTCGAGCAAGCCATCACAATTTGTGCAATATCGGCAACGGCAATCAAGTGACCGTTAGACTCTGCCAGCAACCTCCATGACCGACATACATGAACGGTGACTGGACTGCCACTAACTAACCACCGGCGGCCTGTGATGTCATCTCAACTCCGTCCGTCGCTCGAGGAAGCAATCGCTGCGACACCCAGAGCGGGTTCGAAGCCAATCATTGTTGAAGAATACCATGCACGCTTCCCAAAGCCGCTTGATTAGTCTGTGCTCGAAGAGAAATGGCAAAGAGGTGGGTGCATTGTGGAGTATAACTGCAAGAGTAGTTACGAAAGCGGAGCGGCAGTCGTTCAAAAAGCAGATCAAAGCACTAGAGATAGAGTTTAAAGCAGAGCAGCGCCATAAACCGGAGGCTACACATGAACCCGTAATCATCGAGAAATTCGAATAAATGACTGCATTCTGTGGAGAAAATATATATATCTAATAAAGAATTCGTGCGTTTTACTAGGGAAGCTCTAGAATGGAGTTTTTTAAATATCCCAGGTTAATAGAGTGGACACGCGTACGCACCCAAGATATACAAGTGGGTATATTGGTGCTCCGCCCAATGAAACCCGCCCCATGTAGTTAAGCATTGGAGAGGGCTTAGCAATAGTAACAGTGGACAAAATCACTCCTTTTTGGGCGTTCCCACATGGCTCGTTGGTTTAGAATGTAGGGCAGTTTTATAACTGCGTTCTCATCAGCTTTCGATGCCACTGTTAGTCTAAAGGCGATGCCGGTCGACAAGAGCACTCTTGGAGGCTAGCATTCTTTGGGGAGTTCCGCCCCCACGTAACCGAAGAAACTCCGCAGGGGGAATGCCGGTTAACAAGACCATTCTTGGAGGCTAGCATTCTTTGGGGAGTGCCACCCCCACGGACCCGAGGATATGAGGTAGCCGTGAGGTTCCCTCCTGGGATGACAGGTAACGATTCTGATTGGATCTGGACTACGCTTTGGACAACGAACTGGAATTGACGCTTTGGGCTGGTGGATGTGATGGTTTGGACCTAGTTGCTTTGCACAGTAGCGCCGAGGTGAAACTCGTGTGTGAACGGCTCCAATTCAACTATCATACCGTCTCCGTCCCGGTAAAACCTTGGCAGGCCTCGGAGTACGTTCGAAGTTTGCACCATTGAGTTGGTGGTGTAGGTTCGATTGAGACGGACTCCCGATTAGCGCTGGTCTGGCTCTGAGCACTTGTCCCCATAAGGGCCCGTGCCAACCCTCACATGGCCTCCCTGCTCTGCAAAGATAACCATGGGACCAAAAAGGTGACTACACACACGAACGGAGATAGCGGCTCCGAGGGGAGACCCAACAAAACTGGAGCAATCAAAAGACCAAAAAAATTCAAAAAAGGAAATAAAAAATAACAGCAACGACGACGCAACCAGCGGTTGCAGCCACGATGTCTACAGTGCATCGAGAGCTGTACTAACCACGAAAAAAACAAAGACTAACACGAAGACAGTGACGGTAGACGAAAAACGGAGAACAGCAGACTGAGATTCCTGCGGCGTTTGGGCGCAGCAAAAAAGTATGCGAACGCCCGAATGTCCTATTAAGGAGAAGCAGGAGACTCTGCAGGATGCTTCAGGTGTTCGAGCAGTGGAAGATAACATAAAGAGCACCGAAAATTCGATTGTCACCGCTGCGATCGTTACTAAAGCGACCGATGCAAGGGTCACAAATCCCGAGGAGGAGATTACGGCACTAAAAGCAAAGAGTGACCAGACACCGCGTGATTGTACCGCCAACGTTGAAAATGTGGCGGAAGTACTGCATTCGGAAACGGGACGCGATAACCTCTCCCAAGGATGGTTGCAAGGTACAATTGCGGCCCAGCGATACGAAGAAGAAAGACTACTTCGAAAAGCGGGAGATGTTCTGAAAAGAATACAAGCTGCATGCGACTCCCCAAAAATCAGCAAAGTAGCAAAGGCAGGGCTCCTTGAACTAGAGGAGCTCCTTGATCGCATAGGGCACTATCGGAGGAGCTGGTTAAGGGCCGAAGATGAACAGAAGGCTAAAGAGGCGCTTGGGGCAAAATCCAAAGGTGACATGCAGATAGGTCACCATTAAAAGTCAATAAAAGAATGGCGTCTAGCCCAATCGAAGGAGATCGGGATAAAAGAAGGAAGGAAAAGGTACTTGATGGGCGTGGAGCACCAGATCACGGGTTCCAGACAGTGCTTACATAAGGAGCGAAGAAAACCGCAAAGAAACTCCTTCAAAAAAAGCCAGAAAATAAAATTCGAACGGACGCCCAATTAGAAAAAGGACCTGATGCAAAACAGGAGAGGCAGAGGCCCCGACGAAGACCCCGGCAGCAAGCACTGCTTGTAAAGCCCCAAGATGCCCGATCCTACGTGGAGGTGCTGCGGGACATCAGGGGAAACGTAAGGCCCGAAGACACCAATACTACCATTAAAGTAGTACGACCAACGCGGTCGGGCCACATACTGGTCGAATTCAGAGCAGAGGCCGGCAATAAGGAAGCATTCTGCGGGGCAGGAAAGAAAGTCCTCGGCAAAAGCGCAACTATAGCCCCGCTAGAGCCTATGGCAACGATCGAAATAAGAGACATTGACTGCGTGACGGATCTGGCCGAGGTAGAAGAGGCCATCAAAAGGGAGTTCCCTAGCGTGGGAAGGATCAAAGCGAGACTGACACCAGAAAACAGCAGGGGACAACGCATGGCCATAGTTGACTTGACCGAAAAGGACGCCGAACAATTCCTGAACAAGGGCAAAGTACGAGTAGGGTGGGTTGTCTGTAGGATACGGCGAAGAGCAACGCCTCTTCAATGTTCCAAATGCCTTCGTTATGGTCACACCACACAAGTCTGCAAAGGACCCGACAGGAGTTCGCTATGTTACAAATGCGGTGAAATGGGACATAAAAGAAAAGAGTGTACGAAGGAGGCACACTGTATTCTTTGCAAGGATGCTGATCCAAAACCTGATTTTGGACACGTCTTGGGATCAGGAAAATGCCGGGCGTTCCAGGAAGCCCTAGCCAAGGCCAAATCAGAGTTTCGATGACCCGCATCCTGCAGCTAAACCTACACCGCAGTTCAACCGCCCAAAATCTGCTTGAGCAGTTTGCGAGGGACGTGAAAGCCGACTTCTTGCTGCTGAGTGAGCAACACCATAGTAAAAGTCCTGCATTATGGTATTCTTATGAAACTGGTACTGCCGCCATCTGGGTTCGCAACAGTGACTTTCAAGCGCAGATTTGTGGTCGGGGGGATGGTTTCGTGTGGGTTCGGTGCTCAGGGATCACCAGCTTTAGTGTGTACCTAACGCCTAACGAGTTGATATCATCTTTCCAAGCCAAGCTTAATGCTTTGGAGGGCACTGTCTCGAACGCAGAGGGCAAAGTGCTCGTTGGGGGCGACTTCAACGCTAAAGCAATCGAATGGGGCATGCCTCAGACGGATCCACGGGGATAACGAATCCTGGAAATGGCGGCCAGGACGGCCCTCGTTGTACTAAACTCTGGAAATACGCCGACTTTCCGCCATATTGGCTGTGAGGGAACCAAACCGGACGTGACATTCGCCTTGGAGTCCTTAGTACGAAGGATACACAACTGGAAAGTATTAGAGGACTACTCAGCCAGTGATCATCAGTGCATTCTACTTGAGATAAGTGATGCTGTCTCCCGACGTCCGTGCTCTCGGCCTTCCACAATTGGATGGAACATCGGAAGGACGGACGTCGAGAGGTTTGTCAAGGCTCTCACAGCGGATCAGCCGCTGCAGGCAGCTTCGGAGGGGACGGAAGAACAGGCAGCTGAAGACGTGGTGAACTCTACTATGAGCATCATTCCGACTGCTTGCTACGCATCTATGCCCCGTCAAAGACCCCGGCACGGCAAGCCCCCAGTGTACTGGTGGTCAACTGAAATTGCTGAAAAGCGAAGGGAGTGTCACAAGCTTCGACGTGAGGCTCAACGGGTGCGGAACCCTGATGAGGCATGCGAGCAGGTGGCAGCATATAAGTTGGCCGGGAAATGCGTTCGCAAGCTGATCAACAGTAGCAAGGCTCGCTGCTGGCAAGACCTAGTGGACAATGTGAACAAGGATCCGTGGGGCCTTGGCTACAAGCTGGTCATGGGGAAACTTGGTGCCCTACGGAAGTCTTGTATACATGACGCGGAAAAGATGGACGCGATAGTGCGGGGACTCTTCCCCGCCCATCCCGTCCGTGTTGACGCTGTCCATGGTGAAACAGCAGTAGAGTGCCCACTCTTCACACAGCTAGAGCTGGAGGAGGCAGTTCTCTCATTGAAAACGAGGAAGGCTCCAGGTCCAGATGGTGTTCCAGCTAAGGTGTTGCGGCTCGTCTATCACCATTGTCCTGACTTGCTGCTCAGCACATTCAACGCTTGCCTACGGGGTGGGGTTTTCCCGGTACGATGGAAGGTGGCTAGGCTCGTGCTGATCAGCAAGGGGAAGGGAAATCCCGGATCGCCGTCTGCATACCGCCCGTTATGCATGCTAGACACGGCTGGGAAAGTGCTAGAGAAACTCATCAAGGGAAGACTCACTGGCGCGATTCGTGCTGCTGGGGACCTATCTCCTCGGCAGTACGGCTTTACAGCAGGACGTTCTACCATTGATGCGATTGCAGAGGTGGTGAGCGCGGTCCAAAAGGCAGAGGCATATAGTCGCACCAAACGACGGATCGTCCTGTTGGTGACACTCGACGTCAGGAATGCCTTCAACTCCGCTAGATGGGTGGGTATTCTGGATACGCTGGAAAACTCTTTTCAAGTTCCAGAATATCTAATGCGGCTTTTGAAGAACTACGTTAAGGACTGAAGCCTGCTCTACAACACGACACAGGGCCAACGAAGGATGGAAATTACATCGGGTGTTGCCCAGGGATCTATCCTTGGTCCGGATCTGTGGAACGTGTCTTACGATGGGCTACTGAGACTTGAGATGCCAGATGAGTCGCGCTTGGTTGGCTATGCGGATGATGTTGCGGCTCTGGTCGCTGGACGCACCGTTGAACAAGCGCAACTTAGGCTAGGTATGCTAATGCGCCGACTGAGGGGCTGGATGACTGCTCGCGGGCTCAGCCTAGCACTGGAGAAAACCGAAGTGGTCATTTTGACAAAAAAAAGAATCCCTATAGTAAGGATGATCAGTATTGGAAACATACAAATCCAATCGAAGCCAGCGGTGAAGTACCTGGGGCTACTGATCGACTCGAAGATGTGCTTCGGGAATATTGGCCCTGAGTCGACTTATGGCCAACGTAGGGGGACCCAGCCCATCAAGAAGACGCCTCTTGATGAGTGCTGCAGGGTCAGTGCTACTGTACGGAGCAGAGGTATGGGGCAAGGCTCTCAGCAAGAAGGTATACCGAAAACGATTGGCACGGGTGCAGAGAAGAGGAGCACTGAGAATTGCATCTTCGTATCCAACAGTCTCCGACTTGGCCGTGAGAGTGATTGCAGGCGTGATAACATTCGCCCTCCTTGCTAGAGAGCGCCGTGCTATTTACCTGCGCCGAAACGAGGATGCGAGGGAGACAGTTGTCCGCAAAGAGAGACAGCGCTCACTCAACGATTGGCAGCAGTCTTGGGTGAATTGCACGAAGGGAAGGTGGACTGCGTGCCTCATCCCGGATGTGAGACCGTGGCTAAATCGAAAGCATGGTGAGACTGACTTCTATCTGACCCAGCTTTTGAGCGGGCACGGGTGTTTTCAGTCTTACCTGCACAAGATCGGTAAGTCACGGTCTCCCGATTGTCGGTTTTGCTCAGGAGAGGAGGACAATGCCTGTCACACATTTTTTGCGTAAACAAAATGGATCAGGCTGCGAAGGGAACTCTACAGGGAGACGGGGGAGATCACCCCGGATAATATAGTTGCGGTGATGCTCGAATCGGTTGACAAATGGAACCAGGTGGCACATTATGCTCGGGCAGTCCTAAAATATAAAAGGGACTCACAGCAGCCAGGGCGCTGGGGCTGTGGGATCGCTTTTCTGGCACTTCCTCTTCCCCTCTCCCCTCCCGCTAGGAAAGGGATTTCCCAGCTTGAAAGCGCTCCACGGCGTAACAAAACGAGACCTGGCCCGAAGTAATGTGTCAAACGGTTCCAGGCTGGGCTCTCAGGTTGACAGGGGAAGTGTTTAGTGGGTAGTCCAGTCGCTTTCTTGCGAGGATGGGAGTCCCACACTCTGTGCATAAATAGCATTCACCTCCCTACCACAAAAAAAGGCGATCTTATTTTCCCTCGACTACGCAGTGGTTAGTGGGCTGACAGACTAAAGACCGATGGTTGGTATTTGGCTAGATATGTCCTCTCGGACCACCCTAGCTCCGAAATCCGAGCGGAAACGTCGTCAGACCACGACACATTTTTGTCTTTCTTTGGGAGTGAACGAGTACTCCTCTGTTTTGGTGTACGTAAGGAGATTCATGATGTCATCGTGGGTCTTGAGCCTGTCCACTGTGCCTTTTAGTCGGGAATTCGGCAGCTTTGTTATTATATACTCTAGACGAGTACCATCGGGAGAGGTGTTTCTATCCAGAATGTCTTTAAGCATTGTTGCCTTTATATTCTCTGCGGAAATTTGGCGGGAACCACACCTTCTTTGTTTGAGTGTTATCCACGCTTGTTTTATTATTTTAATTTTCGTTCGCAAGTGCACTAAATGTAGGCAGGACTGGCAAAGGAGCCGAGGTTTTACGTTTTACAACTAATTTTCCCTTCGCTTCCATAAATTCATTTACTTTACAGTTAATAAGGTTAAGGTCTAGGTTAAAGCATCCTGTCTGAGAGGATTTCTTTAGGCGCTGCTTTGGCCTTTGATTGCTCCGCCGTCGTGTTTACTTGCTGACAATAGTTAGTCCATTTTGTCGCCTCTGATATTCTGACCACGGTGTATGCGATTGGCGCTCGCCCAAAATGAAATTTCTGCTTTCTTCCGGTCCGCAAATTTAAAATTGTATGTTTGTAATCGTTTATGATGAAGTATACTTATAAATTTTCGTTTTCTAATAAATTTTGATAATTTCGATATTAACAAATTCTAGATGTTGTTGTTCTAGGTTCCTTGTTTTCATTGTTCTTACTTTTTCTAAATTCCCATTTAGAATATTGAGTTTTAATTTCATTCAACGTGAATTACAAGGTATGGATAGTATTTTGAATTTTTAATTCGAAATGATGGCCTGTCAGGAAACATTATTGAGTACTTCTGAAATTCATTTTAACGATAAGGGAATCCAGTTTATTACCTGTGCTATTTAAGATACTAATTGTATAAGGAACCAGTTCATATTTAAACTTAACTTATAGTATAAATAAATGTGTAAAATATAGTTCAAGGATAAAGAATCTATTTCAATAATACTACTGTCAAATATGTGCATATAAAACAATATTAACGTTGACGTGGATCAACTGATCATCAAGTACTTTCGGAGCATAGTCATTTCTCCGAAAATGGCATGCAGAAAGTGCCGTTTATATACCTTAAACATTGTTGAATATTTCATTTTCAGGAATAAATTTGAATATCTAAATTGAGAGTTCATTAAAGTAAAAGAAAACCTCCAAACTCGACGTTAAATTGTTCTTCAGTTCAAGGCTGCAATTGATTCAATTGTTGAATAACGACAACTTGAGTAAACTTCCTTCTTCTTTGAACACAAAACGACTATCAGAATAACTTTTCCTAGGGACCAAGAAATTGGTTCTTGAGAATTGTTTAGGTAGTGAATCAAATGAGAGGTTAAATTAAGCAAAGAGAACTTTCACAACACTATGCGAACCGTGTAAATTGGTTTAGAAATTTCCGACAATGTTCGGTCGTAACTTTTGAAGTATTTATTAATTATTTTCATAAAAAAGGAGACTGCAAAGTGGGGGCGTATGAGTTTCATAGAATTAATTAATAAGGAATAAAATTTATGCTCCCTTCGCGCAAAGTCTTCCTTCATTGTCATTCCATAAGTCAATTATTCATCTTAATAAGCCTAAATTTATCTCAATAGATCTAAATGAATTTCATTTCAGTATTTGCCAAAGAAATTTTCATTCATTCTCAAATTTGCAAATTACTTTTTTCGTTGGCTATTGACTTTTCTCCATATTTATTATTTCAAGCATTCTTCACATTCTTGGAAGACAAATAATTCATCTCTGTCCAAAATTGTCTTATTGCAGTGCGGTGATGGACCTTGTGATCAAAATGAATTCCCAAGGGAAAAAGTTGCGAGGGTAAGTTTGCGTGTTTTAATTAACCGAGCACAAAAACATTGAGTTCCAACACACGCATATGAACCACATATGCATGCATGCGCACCTTTTGAGTTTTAACGATGGAAAAATGTAGTACTAAATATCCGCTCTTAACTCACACGGTTGTGTTATGAAATTTTTCCACATATCAGTTCAAATGGCCTATTGATGATACTACATTAAATAATTTTATTACACTTGCACTATATTTGCTTCTGTACCCTTTAATAAGCACCAACCACATTAGAATAGAATTTTATGAATGAAGAAACGATATGAGTTATAATTACACCGATTCAAATTTTTACACAGGTTTTTTTCAATATCAATTTGCTCTATGGTTGAAATTTCCATAGCATTATATTATATTAAGCTTTCGCAACCATAACTTTTATTTACATTAATGTAAGAACTAGGGCATAGACAGTGGATTTACTTATTTGGTACTATAGCATTTGAAAGAGTATAGTATGAGTATGATTGTGTACCGAGCGAAGGTCTTTCCACCAACACAATAATTTCTCTAGGGGTAGCAATTCAAGAGCTTACCAAACAAAAATGACGCCGTACTCGTGTTACGATTTGGTGATGGAAAGTTAAACTCCCAACGGATCATTGTTAATAGGATTGCTGTTATATTGAGGCACGTAAAATCTGATGAAATTAAAGTAACCGTGGGCGTCGTCATAAAACAAAGAAGAAAGCATTGGCAGCTGTGACGTGGTTAAAGAAAGAATGAATGGGATGAACTCCCCTATGACATTCAAAATTCTCATCCCATGAATTTGAAGTAAAACCAAGCCTATGATGATTTATTTGACTAGGGTAAATTTAAAAAAAAAAAAAAAACTAAGATATTGAAAAATATTGAAATTTCTGTATATAGTACTCCTATAAACTTCTGATCTCAAGGAAACCCTAAAAGCACCTGAGATCGATATGAAAAGTGAAAAAATGCATGTTATAATTATATAGGTTATACGCATGTAATAATTTTAAAGCTTGGGATATTTCAGCGCGAATCCAGCGTGTCAAGAGCTTGGGTGTTTGCTTCAATTGCCTAAAATCAGGCCATCAGAGCAAAGCATGTTCTACTGGTCGTTGTCGAAAATGTAACAAGCGTCAGAATACCTTATTGCATCTAGCAAATGTAGACTCAACCATTACAATACCCCCAGTCGAAACACCGGCAACACTATCCACGCAAATTGAACCTAATCAATGAACAAATGTACTTCTCTGTACCGCACTGATTGGTGTATAAGATCAGGATGGAAACATCCACGAGTGTCACGCCCTACTTGATTCTGGGTCACAAGTCCATTTGATAACCCAAGACTTTTGTAATCGATTAGAACGGGACTCACCAAAGAACGATTGACTTGCAATATAAAACTTTATTAAGGTTCAAGTCCAAAACGTCTGCTTTCAAAGCCACAATAATTTGTCACCTCGCACCAAAAATATGCCGAACATAAAAATTGATAATAGCATAGTTCTCGCTGATCGACACTTTGACAAGGGTCGACCAGTTGACATGCTTATAGGAGCAGGACTATTCTGGGAGCTTCTATTTATCGGTTAAGTCAAAATTAATGAAGGGCAAAAAAACATTGGGATGAATTGCAACTGGCAACATTGACAAGAGTACACAACGAAAGTCTACTACTGCTTCATGTAACGCGGTAAGTAACTCAGAACTACACAAACAGATTGAGAAATTTTGGGTGATGGAACAAACAACAATACGCAGCGGTGCTCCAGCACTGGATCCCTTGGATTCAAGTGAACAGTATTTTTTAAAAACAACAACAATCAACGAGGTTGGCCGTTTTGTTGTCAGTCTACCATTTAACGAAAACGAAAACCAGTTCGGTGACTTATAGTATATGATATAGCATACAAACGATTATTTTCAACGGGAAGAAAATTCAATAAATGCTCAGAGCTTAAACAACAATACACAACGTTCATGGAAGAGTATGAAACCTTGAGCCATATGAGCAACACATCGCAGCAGGAACTTGCTGAAGATAAGCTAACGTACCATTTGCCGCACCCCACAGTTTTCAAGGACCAGAGTACAACCATTAAAATGCGTGTTGTACAGGGTTATCCGTTTCGTAGTTGAGAAAGTATAACCCTACCATTTGACATTTGTCAGAATTAAATGTCATCCAAAGCGTGTTTTTTTAGTTAAAGTTTTGCCATTTAGAAATATGGATCGTTTAACAGTCAACGAGCGCGTTAAAATTATTAAATTTTATTATAAAAATGGTGATTCTGCTGTATCAACATTTAGGGCTTTACGAGTCGATTACGGTCGACATAATCGACCAACACAGCAAACAATTTCGAACACAGTGAGAAAATTTGAAGAGACTGGATCGGTTCTTGATATTGCAAGGCCTATGCAACATCGCAACATTCGTCCTGCTGAAAATATCGCTGTCATTGCTCAAAGTGTGGAGTAAGACCCGAATTTGTCGATTCCTCGGCGTGCTCAACATTTGGGCTTGTCTTACGGCTCATTTTGCATTTGAATTTGCATCTTCGTCCAAACAAAATCCAACTCATTCAAGGACTTAAGCCTCAAGACCATACACAACGCAGAATGTACGTGAATTGGGTGGTTGAACAACAAGCCATTGATAACGATTTTTCGAACATTCTTTAGTGACGAGGCTCATTTTTCGCTCAGTGGTTACGTAAATAAACTGAATTGCCGCATATGGGGCTCTCAAAATCCTCAGGTGATCGCAGAAAGGTTTTTGCGTCCGGAAAAAGTGACCGTTTGGTGCGCATTATGGTCTGGTGGTGTTATTGGCCCGTATTTTTTGGAAACGATCAAGAAAGAGCCATTACAGTCAATTCTGACCGCTATGGACGGATGCTTACCGATTATTTTTGGAGAGAAATTGAAGATTCTGATCTGGAGAACATGTGGTTCCAACAGGACGGAGCCACAAGCCACACAACACAGGCCAATCGACTACTTTTGCAAGAGGAATTTCCAGGGCGCGTAATTTTGAGATTGAGTGATGTCAATTGGCCCGCAAGATCCTGCAACCTAACATTTTTGGATTTCTTTTTATGGGGCTATGCAAAAGATCGTGTTTACGTGAACAATTCTCAAAATTTTGAGCAATTGAAAACCAATATTCGTGAAGTTATGGCCGAGATATTGCCGGAAATGTGCCGGAAAGTCATTGAAAATTACCTCAAAAGAATTGAAGCCTGTAAGAGGTCCCGTGGAGGATATTTGAATGTTGTTATGTTTCACGTATAATCGCAACGTTTTGCCGTTATATTAAATAAAAAGTTTTTTTTCCATCTGAATATTTTATGTGTTTTCTTCAGCTTTTCTTTCCCAAGCTTAAAATGGATAACCCTATATTTGATGGGTCTACAAAAACCACATTTAGATTATCTCTTAACGACACTCTGCACCCAAGCTTTCAAATCCAAGATGAACTTGCATGCATTTTACGACGATTTCGTAAGCACAAAAACATCATCGCTGCTCATGTCGCCAAAATGTATGAACAAATTTTGGTAAAAAAAGACGAAAGAACTTATCAACGAAAAATAAAAAAGGATTAAACCTATCTTTTAATTATGCGTGTTTAATTTTATTTTCGTAATCGATTTTCGACTGTTATCGTTCGATCTTCTTCAGCGATTGTTTCACTTCACCTAAAGATCCTACTTTTCTACTAAGTCCTTAATTACATTGAGGGATATTTTCTAAAGAGGGTAATTAAAATATGCTTTATTCAAATTCCTTTTGTTACATTTTAAAATTAACTAACTAATTAGCTTAAAGAGCCAGGATTTACAATTACCTTCGTTGTTCTTCATTAGCACAGCTTTTCCTATTGTAATGGTGAGACTTTCCATTGCACCCAGTTCTCTCGGAACAAATTTCCCGAAGGAGGACATAATCGTGTAGATTTGAGCAGCCATTAGGAAATTGCCGGAAGCACACAAGACATCAGCAAGGAAAGAGATATTAAAAACAATAGCGGAAGCTCAGAGGACAACGACGAACCCAGAAGCAGCCATCACCTTCGAATTGAAGAAAAAAACGGTCTGTTTCATCAATGCACACAAAATAAACCCAGATGTCATCGTGGACAAAGCCAAATATGAGGAAGCGGTTACCATAAAACAAAACAGTGGCAACTTTTTCTAACTTCGTCGAAACCCTCTGGAGGAATCTATCAAACAAGTTGAGAGGACGATCAAAAGCTGCGAGACACTAATCGGTGAACTGACGAAAGTGAGAGTAATGAACCCAACTCTACCAAGGATTAAATGCTTGCCCAAGATTCACAAGGTAGGAGATGAGATGCGAGAAATAATACCAGCTATAAACGCTTCAACGCAAAAACTATCAAGATGGCTAGTGGAGGAATTCAAAAATATGCAACCGATTGAGAGGAACTCCGTCAAAAACACCGAAGAATTCACAGAAAAGCTGTTAACATATGGCGCACCAACAGAAGACGATGTGATGGAGCTCTCTTTCTTAGTATACCAGCGATGGAAACACTTGGCTACAGCGAGAAGTGATAACTAAAACAGGACAACTCTATGGCATGGAAGACGAAAACGGAACAGTACCTCCAGTTATCGAAACTGTGTATTACAGAGAACTGCTTCACGTTGCAGTGTAAATTCTACAAAAATAAAGTAGGAGCAGCTATGGGAAATCCACTTACACCGTTTTTTAGTGAAATGTTTATGACGCGACTGGAGGATGGACTCAAAATAAAGAACCAATTATCGAGATGCTAGATTAGGTATATGAATGATGTTTTCGCTTACGTCAACAAAGGAGACCTGCAACAAATATTGATGGAACTGAACAATGCGCACAAAAATATGCGCACAAAAATATCACGGTAGAGGAAGAAAAGGATGGAAAATTGGCGTTCCTGGACACATTGGTATCAAAACGAGTGCCGACATCAGTTTCAAAATCTACAGGATGGCAACACATACACAACGGACGGTTCCGAATATATCGAACCACACGCAACAAGTGAAAATTTCACCTTATCGAGCCATGCTTCACAGGATGTATGTTCTACCATTCAATACGGCAGCCAGGGAAAAGGAAATGCAGTATATTCTCGACACTGCAAACTTGAATAGGTTCAAGACCTCAACGGTCAAGAGAATTGCAGACAAAATCAGAAAAACTCGACCTAAGAAAGAACGGTCAACACTCCTCGACCCAGATTCTAAAAAGGTGTATTGGAAGGCAGTTACCTACTAAAAAGGTGTCACAGATCAATTAAAAAAGAGGCTAAAACATCATGAGTCCATACGGATAATCGAATCAAGTAGCAAAAATCAGCTGAAAAACATCTACGGCCCAACTAAGGATAAGCGGCAACCACACGAGAAATCAGGCATCTACCGGATCGAATGCCCCGCTCCGACTGTCACAAAGCTTACATTTGACAAACAAGAAGATTAATCAACACCAGGGTGCAAGAATATTTAAGCGAAGCAAGTGCAGAGAGGAAAATGAAAGATGAATAACTTTAGATCAGCAGTAGCGGAACATATTTTAACTCAAGGACACGAAATCAGAGTGGATGACGCGACACCAATACGAGAAGCAAGAGATGCGAGAGAACTGGGTGCAATGGAAAGTCCCACCATAACAATAGGAAAGGCTGAGCTAATGAACAACAACGCAGGTAATTGTAAATCCTGGCTCTTTAAGCTAATTAGTTAAGTAATTTTAAAATGTAACAAAAGGAAGTTTTCAGAAAACATCCCTCAATGTAATTAAGGACTTAGTGTATAAGTAGGATCTTCAGGTTAAGTGAAACAATCGCTGAAGAAGATCGAACGATAACGGTCGAAAATCGATTACGAAAATAAAATTAAACCCGCACAATTAAAAGGAAGGTTTTATCCTTTTTCAGAACTATTTTGCAAAAATGAAATCAATTACGAACATTCGTGATGAATTTTGTGGCAAACTCATCCATCGGAGCCAGTACGAATTTGTGACTCGAATACTGCAGCGTATGATACTAGAGCTGGAGCGTTCCTTGCAAAACGGTGTCTACGATAAATTGGAGAAGAAAATAACACCACGAACCCTCAACTCAGCACATCATCATCTCTGACTTCTATGTTGATGTTTTGCCTACTGGATATACGAGATGTGACAATTAAGTAATGAGACTGATTTTATTGCCGCACTCTTGGTAAACCTGCGACCTTGAAATTCCCTTCCCCTCCTTCGGCATTCTTCTCGTCTTTAATCATATGTTTATCATTGCTCCGCCTGCTGTGTCGTGGTGAGTAGACATGTGTTGGTGGTGCTCGTCACAAAAATGGAGAAACGAAATCAAGAGCAACGCGTCACGATAAAATTTTGCGCCAGATTGGGCAAAATAGCTTCGGAAATGTACGCTAAAATTGTAAAAGTGCATGGTGATAGTATTCTTAGTCGTGCCCATGTGTTTCGATGGCACAAAGAGTTTAAGGCAGGTCGTGAAAGCGTGGAAGACGAGGTGCGGAGTGGGAGACAAGTTGAGGTACGGACTAACGCGAATGCACAGCGTGTGCGTGCCATAATCGGTGAGGATCGGTGTCGAATAGTTCGAGTGTTGGCCTTGGAGCTGGGTATGAACCGTGAAACAGTCAGACAAATTTTAACCGACGATTTTGGGATGAAAGAGTTGTTCGCGGAGATGGTTCCAATGAACCGCCATCAGCGTGTCCCAGTATTGAGCCTCTAAACAGAGAGCCGTGTTGCAACAGCCACCTTGTTCGCCTGATATGTCACCCTGTGAGTTTTTTTTGCTCCCTAGAACAAAATCGGTGGTCAAAGGAACCCATTTTGAGTCAATTACAGCGATCCAGGCGGCCGTGACGATGGTACTCGCAAACATCCTAGGCGAAGCGTTACAGAAATGTTATGAAGCATAAAAAATGCGCTGGAATCGTTGTATAGCTGCCCAAGCGGTCTACTTTGAAGGGGATGGCAAAGTTGTAGAATAATTTTTAAATGTGCGGTTTTCATGGAATCAGTCTCATTACTCAATTATCACACTTCGATTACTAAAGGGTGATTCATAACAAGTGTACACATGGGAATGAGCCTCAACTCTTATTTATCACCGATTTCAGGTCCATATATTGACAGATTATGACAGTTTGGTCTTTTAAAATTCCAACCATGGCGTCATACACATCAGCCGAACGTTTTGTTATTGTTAAAACTTTTTGCAAAAATAATGAATCGTCAGTGCAAACATTTCGCACTCTACGTGTCTGTTTTGGTCCGTGAATTTTATGGCCGGCGAGATCGTGTGATTTGACTCCTTGTGACCTTTGGGGATTTCTGAAGGATCGTGTTTACGCTGATACTCTTCAGACTACTGAAGCATTAAAAAAATCATATTTGAGACAACATACGCCTAATAACGCCGGAAATGTGCGAAAATGTCATCGAAAATTACAATCATCGTTCGATAGTCTGTAAAGCAGGACGATGGGCACACTAAAAATCCAACCGTTTCAAATTAAAACGCTTTTGGTGTTTAAATTCCCGTCCCAATTTTAAAACACCTAAAGTGCACAATTTTCGCAAAAAAATTACTATAGAACACATATTAATATGTGTCTGTCAATTGACAGACGTGTTTTGACGTGAGCTTGAAAGCAATTTCAATAAAACGCCTAGGCGTTTTAATTAAAACACCTAGTGGTTTGATTAAAACGCAAGGCGTTTTAATTAAAACACCTGGTGTTTTATTCAAAACACCAAGCGTTTTAATTAAAACACCAGGCATTTTAATTTAAACGTTTTCCTTGATGCTATGTCAATTAAAACACTTAAAGTGTTTTTTCTCGAGAAAAAGTTTGAAGCGTTTTAATTTAAAATGCTTACCGTTTTATTAAAAACACTAAGTGTTTTAATTTAAACACCCCAAATGTTTTGTTAAAAAAAATACCAAAGGCGTTTTAATTAAAACACTCAGGTGTTTTAATTAAAAGGCTTGAAGTGTTTTTTCAATAAAACGTTTGAGGCGTTTTAAATTAAAACGCTTAGTGTTTTAAATAAAACGGTAAGTGTTTTAAAATAAAACACCCAAGGTACTTTCTTGAATTAAAGCACTAAAAGTGTTTTAATTAAAGCGCTTAGATGTTTTAATTTAAAATGTTTGGGTTTGCAGTGAAGGGACGAAATCTTTATAATAAAGAAACATGACAGCTCAATCTTTACAAAAATAATTTTTTTTTCGACAAAAATGTGTACACTTGTTATGAATCACCCTTTATAGCCGAAGCAAGAAAATCGAAGAAAGGCTTGCGGCAATACTAGTGGGTCATGGTTTTGAGTTACAAAAATGGGCTTCCAATGATCATCAAGCAATAATGGAAGGTCATGCTGCCGAAATTGCAATAGGAGTTCGTTAAAACTTAAAAACATTGGGTTCAAAGTAGCCAAAGAGATGTGCACGTTTAAAAGAAGATCGATTATTTTTCTACTTTCAATTGCAGACCAACAACAATCACTCAAATCATGAATTCTAAAAATATTAATGTAATTGATCTTATTTGGAAATTTTAAGAAGATCAAATCAAAACTGCAGTGACTGATTCGATCAAAAGTCCATAAAATACCAAAATCATGCGCTATTGTTGTTGTAATTGGAGAAATTTCAAATGGCTGTAACTTCCGTATATATCATTCAATTTTCATCAAACTTACAAAGTTTAAGGATCTTTTGTAGGACTACTTAAACCTAGAATTTTGTTTAATTTAAGGGTACCTATACGATTTTATTGGGGAAAACGTTAAACTCGAAGATCATACTATTATTCACAAAGTTGAGCGAATTTTGACTTTTAAGGTATTTGTTGTTGTTTTACTCATAAGCACCTACCTCCATAAATTTTTTTAGATTTTTCGGATCACAGGGGTCCAATCGCGATGGGGGGCGTTCCAGTTTTTCGTGTATTTCCCCTTCCTGTGCGCCCCTCGAAGCAAAATGTGTCAAACTAAATCTGTTTTGAAAAGTTCTCATCAAGATCTTTCACTCTTTTATATGGGAAGACCCCCCTTAAATACTTTATAAAATTTTTTGTGGTTGAACTTTGAAAAGAACACCACTTTACGCCTGCATACAAAAAGAAAAGTCGAAAAAATTAAGTTGTTATTAGGAAACATTTTTGATAACACTTTTTTAGGGTTTTGTAAAATAATTTTACAAAACCCTACTAGAATCGCGTCCTGTCTGTCCGTCTGTCCGTCTGTCTGTCCGTCCGTCCGTCCGTGTGTCACAGCAGTTTTTCTCGGAAACTACTTGAGCTAGAAACATCAAATTTTGTATGTAGGTGTAAAGTGGTGTTCTCTTCAAAGTTCAATTACATAAAAAAATTTATAACGTATTTAAGGGGGGTCTCCCCATATAGGAGAGTGACCACCCGAAAAAAGCCGATATGAGTATCAAATGAAAGGTCTTGATGAGAACTTTCCAAAACAGGCGTTTGTTTTTCAAACTTTGCTTCGAGAAGCGCACAGGGAGGGGAAATATACGAAAAATTTGTGCCCCCCCCCCTCGCGATTGGACACCTTTCATCCGAAAAATCTGAAAAAAATCACGGATGTAGGCCTTGGTGGGTACAACAACAACAAATACGTGAGAAGTCGCAATTCACTCAACTTTGCTAGTAATAGTATGATTTATCGATTTTATGTTTTCTTGAATAAAATCTTAACGGTACCCTTAAGTTCTATGAAATTCAGCACACAGATGACTATTTGTAGGATTGATCTATCCTGAAAGTTTCATGAAGATTGAATTATATTTAGCGAAGTAATAGTGATTTGAATTTTCCTGTATTACTATGGAACAATATGCGCTGCATTTATTACTATGGCTACATATGGCTATGGAACAACATGCGCTTTTTACCGACTCAGACACTACAGTTTTGCTAGGATTTGCATGAAAATTTCAGAAATGATGTGTGTCATCAATATCTTTGAGAATCGGTTCAGCTAGTGGTATCAGTAATCGTAAAACAAAATAGTGGCCGTTTTAAATGCGAAGATTGAATAATTTTGAGTTATTTTTTCCCAACTTCAACGTTTAAGGTGCGTGCTTTGAACACCTGATTCAAATTGATGAATGACTGAAGATGAGTACCTACGATTAATGCTCATAAGTGAAACAAGTCAAGGAGGTGGGAGAGAGCTCCTAGCAAACATGCTTTGTAACCATTCTAGGATTCGAAAAAATTGGCCATTAATCGATGATAACAGTACAGGAGAGTGGCCCCTGAAAAAAAATTCATCAAACGTAGCCGATATGAGTATGAAATGAAAGTTTTTATGGGAGCTTTTCAAAACAGTTCTTAAACTCTCAGTTTTTGCTTCAGTGGGGGCACAGGGGGGAAATACATGAAAAATGTGTTTCCTCCCTCGCGAAATAATGAAATAATTATCAAGGGAGAGATTTATGAGTATAACAATAATAAAAACCTCAGTTAATAATAGTATGATCTTCGAATTTCATATTTTTTCCAATAAAATCATCTTTGACATGTTTCTTGATTTTATTCGATTTGGTGACTGCATTTTGTAAATTGAATACAAAACCCTTCTGACATGAGCGTAGGTCTGTTTACCCAACTTGTTTTAATTTGTTCATGTAGATATTCTGTTCATTGGAAATAACGATTTTCAAAATGTGTTGCTCAAATAGAAAAGTGAAACTGTTCATTCCCTACCAAATAAAGCACGGAGTCACAAAAATTGAAAATGAGATATCGTTAATCAGCAGCATTAGCCACAAAACAAACATCAGAAATATAAAAAGATTTATTTTGACGATTTGAACTGTTATTAAATCAATTCAACGAATCCTGTCCTTAATTAGGCTAATCACCACCAGCGTTGTTCAAGTTATAGTTGGATGGAGCCACTCCGTGGAACAAAAAGAACCAATCCTGAGAGTTGGCTGCAAAGATCTTGGCCGAGGAATGGTGAAGTGGCCGTTAGACGAAGAAGTGGTAAAGCTGGAGAGGAATGACACGCCTTCTCTTATTTTGCCTTTTTGGTTTTTGGCGGTGAAGAAGAAAGTTTAAGGGTGGAAATTAAAAAGCTGCAAGTTGAAGGATTAAAGTTAAAGCAGGAACTAAGATTTTTGTCGCTGGAGTACCTGTGAAAAGGAATAAAGTGAAAACAGTGATAATAATGAAATCGACAACCGAAACAATAAGACAAGGGGCCCTTTTTTAGCGATAGGGAACTCACAAAGCTGTACTTTCGGTATTTCCTTTTTATCTTTGCGATACCTTAACAGAGCTCAGTATTAGATTTTTGACATACTTTCATATTAATGATAATTTTTTTGAAGGATTTAAAATTTTAAAAATTATACAGGGGTTTTCAATAAAAGATGTTATTTTGATATGAAAAGCAAAATCCCATTTTTTGATACAAATTATTAGATGTTTATTTCATTATAAAGAGGAAGGTATGCCGTTAATAGTGAAAAATAACATCAGGAAAATAACCTCCACGACACGCTTACAGGACCATATCCTTTTCATGAAATTTTCCACAACCAAATCGCAAAGTGGCTGCCCTATGTCCTCGATAGCCTCACGAATTCCATCTTTGAGGTTTTGAATCACCGCTGGGCTGTTAGCGTAGACCTTCTCTTTCACGTGGCCCCAAAGGAAGAAGTCGCAAGGTGTTAAATCACAAGATCTCGGTGGCCGATTGTGATCACCTCTTCGAGAGATAACACGGTCCGGAAACTTTTCCCGTAAAAGATCAATGGTTTCGTTGCATGTGTGGCACGTAGCGCGGCCTTGTTGAAAGTATACGTTTTCCAGATCAATACCCTTCAATTCCAGCCATAAAAATCATTAATCATCTCTCGATAGCGCAACTGTTGCTCCAAGCCTCATTTTCGAAAATGTAAGGTGCAATGACTCCGCCGGACCATAAACCGCACTAAACAGTCACACGTTGAGAATAGAGAGGCTTTTCAACAATAACTCTTGGGTTTTTCGAGCCCCAGATGCGATAATTTTACTTGTTGACGAAGCCACTGAGGTGGAAACGGGCCTCATCACTCAAGATGATTTTTCGATGGAATTCCGGATCAATTTCATGCATTCCAATGACCGAATCACCAAAGACACGACTTTGTTGATGATCGACCGGCTTGAGTTCTTGTGTTAACTGAATCTTATAAGCCGAAAGACCCGAAACTTTATGCAAAATACGGTGTTATGACGTTTGTGGAATGCCGAATTCCAAAGAACGACGAGAAATGAACAAACCTGGGTTTTCTTCAACGCTTTTGGCTACAGCAGCAATATTCTCGTCTGTTCTTGAGTGACGCGCACGGGTTTCATTCTTCACATCACTAAGCTGTCCCAACAGCTCGAATTTTTCCACCAATTTCTGTATTGCGGTCCGACAAGGCGCTTCACTACGAGCCAAAAATGTTTGAGTTTTACGAACCGTCTCTGCCAAATTTTCACCATTTTCATAGTGAATTTTAATAATTACATTGCATTGTTGAAGCGTGTTTTGTTCCATTTTTGTTAATTGCGTAGTTTTTGCTTGTCAAATGTCAAAAAAGAACAGCTTCAAAAGTGACACCTACCGAAATAGCGGGCTATTCGAAATAACATCTCTTATTGGAAAACCCTTTATTCGACTCAGGAGAAAATTTCCGGGGCTTAATTAGCGAAATATTAACTCAGTAGCGATTTCGAACGCAACAGAAGTGAAATGGGAGTGTTGGGAGGTTTACTTCCCATAAGAGTTGTAAGGCGCAGGAGAAGGGTAATTGGTAGGGTTTTAGAGTGCACTTTGGGTTTTTGCTTCTTCGATGCTGGAACATTGATACCGACAATTCAAACTCTCACTTAGCGGCTTATTTGGGCCTTATAAGACAAGCGAGTGGTGCACCCACGCTTGTCTTTATAAGAGCTTACTCGCCGAAGCATCTTTGTTTTAGGGTGCTAACACGGGGGATGGATTTGCACCAATGAAATGAAATAGAACAGCTTAACCCTCGGGTCCACTAATGTTGAGTTCCACAGAATTGTCAGCGTATGCTGATGACGTCAAATACCAAATAAACATTTCTGAGTCTAGAGTGTGAAGCAAACCGAACTTGCCTACAAGTTAATGAAACGAAAACGGAATTCATGACTTAAATGCGGAAGAACACTCCCGTCCGGTAAAACATGACCGTAGCAGAATATAACCTTAAAAGTTGGATAACTTTGTCTATCTTGCAGGCAACCTGAATAGAAAAAGTAGCAAAAAGACGAAATTGGAAACCAAGTAAATGCCGCATCTAAAGCCTATAGCTCCGTGCTTCCCAATCTTGGGTCCAGAGCATAGGTAAAAAACAAACTCCGTATTTATGAATCACCAATCAAACTTGGCTATTATATGGAAGTGAAACATGGACCACAACGAACGGGCCCGAAAAGGCAATGGACATACTTGAACTCAAAGTGCTCTGGAAAATCTACGATTGAGTGAAACAAGGAACAGAGGGTAGACTTCATAATAACGATGAGTTGCGTGAATGATTTGACGAACCACCAGTATACGAGTATACTTGCGTAAAGTTACGCAAACTGCAATGGACAGGCCAATGTAGTATGAATGGAGGAAAACCGGTGACCTAAAAGAACATTGAAGGATAGAGCATAAGGTAGACATCCAGGGAGAAGACCGAGGACTCGATGGGAAGAAACAGCAGAAGCTGATAGCAGATCCTTGCTGGGATTGATCAACTGGAGGATGAGGTCGCCGAACCGTGATGATTGGAGGGGATTAATTCTAGAGGCGGTCGCGCTGTAGATTATGACAATTCTACTATTGCTAAATTCCTGCAATTTTAATTTATTTTTCATCAATGTGTATAGAGCTATGAGTTATTTAATTATTAGTTCATAACGAAGAAAAGTCGGAAAAAATAAAATTGTTGTTAGCAGACATTTTTGACAACAGTTTTTTTAATGGTGGTTTCAGTGTATAAGTAAAGTTACAAAACTTTAGTACAATGTGGATACTTTACACCCTTCCCGTCTCTTTAAGAGAATTTTTAAAATAAATTATCTTGAAGGCCAGCTGTTGTTTTACTAATGAATCCGTCATGAAAAAATACCCATTAATTAATTTCCAGCATTTTACTAGCTTTTCATTTCTTCCTCTATTCTATTGCTACACAGGCCTTAAACACAATTGCTCTTAACCTTGCCCGGAAAAATCCAAATACCAAAGAATCTTCTTATACATCATCACAAAAACGACTCCTTCCTTGTGCACCCTCCACAGTATAGAAGTTTTTCTCTTCGTCTCGAGAAAAAAGTACGATTTCACAATGGGAATTCGCAAGGATGAATATTTTAAAGTGGAATATATTTCCTTGATATGCATGTACATGGAAAAAGCTTAGTAAGATGCTTCAAGTGTGTGTAATATGATAAAAGGAAAGTGGTGAGCTTTGCCAATATTTCATTACTTTCAAGAAGGTTTTTCCACTGAGGTGATATTTATAGTGGCTCTGTAATTAACCAAGGAAAAGTGGCCTCCTGGAGAAAATAGCTTTGCAATTCGAAGTGAAACAAAAAGGATATAAATAAAGTTTCAAACTGTCCAACATGACTTATCTTATTCTTTTTCGTAAATTTTTGCCAAGCCAACCAACACCTGCATTCATATTTAATCTAGATACTAAAATAATTCTGAAATTACTTGAAATTCAGGTTAATGTCAGACCAAAGTGCTTCCTCTACGACATTTAATTAACTTTCGCTTTGTTTCATTGAAAAATTCTATATTGCCATCTTTAATGAAAAATATAAACAATCTTTTTGTATTTCCCAGAACAGAATTCACATCAACGTTCAATTGACGTGATCCACTTTGTATTTCCCTTTTGTTCATTGCCGAGCAGGATGGAAGCGCTTCCCTATTTCCCTAGATTGCATTGCTTTGTATCAGTGTGTCAATGCCATTACTGTTTTTAATTAAAATGCATTTATGCGCCAGCAGGAGTGCTACTTGCAGATTCTCACAAAGTAATTCTTGATCTTGTTGCTCTTGTTTTTCATATTATTCTCCTCGCATAAGCACAGATACGTTCATTGTTATTGTGAAACCCTTTTCGTCCTGACAATGGCTCGCTAGCATAAACCTACATTGATACGAGTTCACCTCGCCTTCGTCCACTTCATTCACATCTCGAAATGAGGTCAAGTGAATGGATGATTTCATTTTTCGGAAAATCTTATGGAAATATGATGGGATATTAAAGAATCACATAGAGAGCAGGACTTAGTTTGCTAATAATGGGTTACATAGATTTTCATATCATTGCTATTCGGCCAAGTTGAAGTATGTAGATTCGTGGGCAGAGGATATATAGTGATAGCTTGCGGTTAATGAAACCTCGAAGCGATTTCCTTAAATTCCGAGAAAATAATGAACTTTGACATTAATATGCATTACTGGGGGATAGGATTGGGTTTTTTCAGAGTCAAAGACCACAAAAAATGTTATTATCAGTGTTCTATTTGGAGCAAATAATTCATCCAAATTTATTTTTGGTCCGAATAAACAACTTTAACTGGACCTCTTTAAATCAAGGTATGTACGCAACCCAATTTAAATTCAATTCTCAAACGGACGAAATCGTAATCCTTTATTCAAGGGAATCACTGCATATACATATTCATACGTAAGTTACATTAACTTGAGAAGATTTGCGCAGACTATCATTTATTGATTATACACAATGGAGTCAATACTGAACCGAAAAGCTGCAGCACTTCATATGGAAAAAATATACCGCCTTTCACCAAAATTTTCGCTTTTTCTTCTCGTTCGTCTGAATGCATTACAAATTATTCACGTGTATTTTTACAACGAGTTTGCAAACACACATACTCGTCTACGCATACATGATAAATGTTACAAGCACGAAAATGTTTAGATAATATAAGAATAACTTTGGCATTTCGCACACATATCCTGCAAAATATCAACTTTGATGAAAGGACGCCCACAATCCATTCATGCTGTTGTGTTGAATGTGGGCTGTGTTATTTGAATACCTCATATCGAATTATAAAATTAACTTGGGGAACACTTGCCTTATTTAAAGTTTAGATATTATATGTGGGATTCAGAAGCATCGCAAGATGTGAATGTGTATTATTTAATTTTAAAGAATTCAACGTTAACTTGAGTGATCATTCTCAAATGCCAAGGAATATGTGGGTGAAGTTTCCTTAAATTAAATTTAAAAGTTAATCAATTTCAATGCTCCCACTCAAGCAACATGATCTTCTCTAATGACATCTCAGATAAAGGATGTCAGTTTCAGGGGTCTGGAGCATTTCCTAATGAGTTTAACTGAAGGAATTGTTTCGTAGCTTAAGTTACCATATGCAGAATGCTACACAGAGTATAATGACTTACCATTTAGTAATATTTTAACCTTCCGGCTTGTTACGCAAGGATATTAAATACTGGCAAATTAGTTTAAACACCAATTTGGAAGTGGTTGCTCTGCAAACATTGAACCTCAATACATACCTTGTCCTTGTCTCGATATATGCTCCTCCCAGCTCCTGGAATGGATTAAATCAAACACCAGCTGGACTCTACCAGACGCATTGTTATCGGCTGTGATCTGAACGCGAGACACACTTATCGGGGTGACAATCGTTCTAACTCCAAAGGCAAAACTCTTCTCGAATGGATTGAAAATTTGGGTTTTATAATACTCAACACAGGAATCTTAACCTTCAAAAGAATCACCGTCGATGGCAAATGTATTAATTCCCCGCCTGACGTTAGCGTTTCAAACTTACCTTTCGAGCAGACTAGCTGGTGCGAGATTAAGAACGACATATGCAACAGCGGACATTGCTCCATTAAGATCACGATTAAAATGGATTCTAGCACTTGGCGGCTGTGTTGAGACAGGGACAGGATTGGAAATGATATCGCGACTGGCTCCTTCAACGCAAATTAAGAAGATATTATCAATGGAGTAAGCCAAATCATCAACAAAAATACCAAACGTCAAAAACTTAAATACACCAACAAGTACTGGTGAAATGATATCACGATTGGCTGCTTCATCGGAAATTAAGAGGATATTATTAATGGAGTAAGCCAAATCATCAAGAATAATACCAAACGCAAAAAAAAAATTATAATTCACTAACAAGTACTGGTGTGTAGTAATCGAGAAATCACACAAGCAAACTGCTCGAAAACCTTCGTAACCCTTGTCTGAAATTTTAATTGCAGATTCAGATAAAAAAAGAAAGATTTCATTACTTCCATTCATAATTGTAATTTATAAAATAGTTTTTTTCTTATTATTATTGTTAATTGTAATTTTATATCAATATTCCTTTGTATAAAATTGAATACCGAAATTTAAGCGTTCGAGAGTGCAGCACTGCAGGGCAAATCATCAGAAACTCTTGACTGAACCATATAACAAACAGCTTTTCAAATTCGGTGAGTCTTGACGTAAATGAAGACACGATGGAATGCATCGTAGTTACAGCCGCGCTTTCAACGAGAATGGTATGTCATCGCTTTTAATTCGATTTTGCTGTAGGATATTATTGAGATAAGTCCTTAGCGAAAACGTTCATATCCAAAATCGTCGGTTCGGAAGCCGAAATGTGTTTACTAATATCTAATTGATTGGATTGGCACGCTTGGCTAAGGAAATACATTAATATTGAGGATTTTTCATGTCCTTAGCCAAAACTTGCTTCAGGTTCTTGCATTGCGATGAATAGTTCGTAGTGTGGTCTTGGCTGAGAGATAGGGTCTTCTCAAAATCAAGCATGGCACAGCAAAGCAATTGATGAGAAGGGAGTAGTCAATCATACCTACTTGTATAACCTTACCAAGTACATGTATATGAGTGAAGCATTTGCTGGAGTTCATAGCTATAACTACACTTCGATTTTATTACAAACCCTAAAACAGAGCACACGAACGATAATTGCAAAGAAAGAAATTAAACTACTTAAAAATCGGACAGCAAAATGAAATCATTTCCTAATGCTGTTATAATTCTTGTAATTTGTCCTATTTTTTTTGTAAGAACAAGTGTGTTTGTACCCTATTGAAGATTAATTTTTATAAAGAGGAGGGCGATTAGAAATGATACAAACGATCATCTGTGTTAAAAAATAATTGTAAGAAATCTTTCTTTGAAACCGATTTCTTACTGTTGCAAGAAAAAATGTGTGAAGAATCTATTTGGCAAGAAGAGATTTCATATTGCAGTTAAATCATTTCCTTCATTTCAAAATATTGATGATTTACCCAAATCAAAATTTTTATCAAATTTCGCCAAGTAAGTTCCCATGACTCATAATCGTTAAATTTTGAATAACGCATTGGAAATTTTACAATTTGGAACATGAATGAAATAATTCTTGGTTTATATTAAAAACTGATGTAAGACTTCTTATGATAATATGATGCAATTTTTTTAATCAAGTATCTCGAAGTTAAAACGTCGAAAAAGTTTGTAATTGTCTTGGTCGGTAAATCGAGTTAACACTTAATTTTGAGAATCAGTCATAAATCATGATTGCAGGCCTGCTAATTCATACTCCCAATTTACTGGACCATTTGTTACGATGTTATAAATTTAATATGTTGGGTTTCAATGAAAGAAAGTAGACAATAGATGCTTAGTTTTGTTACTTTACCGGATGTTAAATCTAATGTATTTCTTTCAACACACATACAATTTTCTTCGTTCGAGTTTAGGATAAAGTTCATTTAATGTGTAAATTATATTTAAATTTTTCTGAAAATTGAATCACTGGAAAAACGACATGAATACAATGAATCATTAAATTTACACCTTCAGTCCTTCCATTTCGTTCTACTTAACCGGGCATAGGACCCGCATCGATGGCAGGCTGCTCCACTAGCGTGGGCTAGCCATTGGGCACACTCTTCCTTTCTTTCTTTTTGCTTAACAGGGCCTTTTGCCGGGTAGAGTGGCCTTCCACTCGCGTGCCCTTTTATGACAAGAGATTATGTGATTTCTTCGCATAACGCTATGGCACAAATCAGCTACGTTTGTATTCCTCATTTGAGGGAAAAAGTCATGTCAATTTGTTTTTATAAGTTTTTCACTCAAATGGGAAATACATGTCCACATCTACGTTTGGATCTTGATCCGGTTGGGAGAGTGCGAGGGGGCATCGCTACCATTTGGATGCTGTAGTCTTATTTGTGGGCCATGAGTTTCGTTGGTAACGATAAAGTCATCTTGAGTCCGTCCGTTTTCCCCTAGCCCAGTTTGACTTCTGAGTCAGCAATATTCTTTAACCCTTAGTAGGTTACCTCCTTCTTGACTTTGGTCGATACTACTTTCACGCTGAAATTTGTGGGTGCGAAATTTTTTTGTAGTGGGTCCTTGTGCTGGGAAAAGAACCCGCCCCACCGCACCGCAACACTAGCATGCCAGCGCATTCACGCGTCCCTAGACAAAGCCAATCTCGGCGGATCTCAACTTCCTCTTCTGCTAAGGCAGCAAACCATCGCTGCAGTCCTTTAGGGACGTTTAAAACTACCTTAATCACTACAGGTGGTTGAAAAAACTAACAAAGGCCTAAGGCAAAAATAATGTGGCTTTATCAATTTCAAGCAATCAAAGAACTTGGAGAAGAGGTCTGCCTTAAACAAAGCGAGATAAGAGGGGAAAATTGCGGTTAGAGAGGCTAATAGGATAGGGTGAGAAAAAACTGAACTTAACGCCTCCAATAACGAAAACACCAAACGTTTCTGAACCTCCATCAAAAACATGAAAATTCACTAGAGCAGAATCCCGAGTGACCAAATGGATGAAGAATTAAGTTTACAATTCCTTCAGGATATTAAGAGCATGCAATGACCTTGCACCAACATAGTCAAGGAATCTGTTATCGTTGTTAACCCCAATCATCTATTTAAAGCTGAGGAGGAACATCAGATCTTCGACAAGCAAAGGAAGCCCACGATACCGGAGGTCAAATCAATCGATTACAACATGCTAAAGATCCTTGCTTCAAATCACCTTCAATGCCTCCTTGGGGATTTTAATAAAGCCATTGTGGAGTGCAAAGTCACGGATGTATGCAGTGCAATTAGAACTGCCCCAATACTTAAACCTAATAAGGATCCAATACACCTCAGCAGCTACAGACCGATCTCGTTAATCAGTGTTTCAATTAAGTTAATAAACTACTACTCATCGTACATATCCGACATGTTCAATTTCGTTGTGGATTAATCTTGATTTTTCTGGTATCCAACTGCGATTGCTTTCATACTAACGTACAAGATTCGAAGCCTAGATCCTAGTGGGTTATAGCTATGTACTTCTTGGTTTAAGTGACAGTGCTTTTGTACTTTGATTCCATTTTTTCGTCGAGATAAAGGTATTATACAATACAATACAAGCGTCGTCACTGTATATAACTTTATTTAACTGATTACAAAGGTTACAAAACTAAATGCAACTTCAAGATGGCTGATGCCATTTATGTGAATAATTTACGGACTTCGTTCGGTACGTCCGGACTCAACCAGATCTAGATGAACAGTGACTTGACAGCAATCCTCTGACGGCGATTCTGCGACGCCGCTGCTGTTGTCAGTGACATCTACTTGTCGTATATATCGTAACCGCCACGGTACTCCCCCCTTAGTGATATCGTTGTGGAAACAGATATCACGAACAAACTCACGATACGGTATGGTGGCACGTGATGACGTTTGTTGATGCAGTGGCATGCGGTTGGAGTAATGGCGAGTTGATGCTGCGG
Source organism: Odontomyia ornata (assembly GCA_963969285.1). Classification (NCBI taxonomy): domain Eukaryota; kingdom Metazoa; phylum Arthropoda; class Insecta; order Diptera; family Stratiomyidae; genus Odontomyia; species Odontomyia ornata. The sequence continues at coordinate 97,897,198 of OZ017739.1, read as the reverse complement.
TGGTGGCTGTTGATCGAATGCGAGTTGGGGTGACCACGGATTGTTCCATCGTAAATGTCGCTGATCAAGCATGTGGGCTTGTGCGAGGTCGGGCATGCAACCCATGACTGTAGTGCAAGGTTGGGCATGCGAATGCAACAACGCTGTCGGGCACGTGATGCTGACAAAACTCCGCGTGTCACTAACCTCGTGGTCACCAATTGTGAGTATCACACAATACAATACAAGCACCGTCATTGTATATAACTTTATTTAACTGATTACAAAGGTTACAAAACTAAATACAACTTCAAGATGGCTGATGCCATTTATGTGAATAATTTACGGAGTACGTTGGGTACGTCCTGACTCGACCAGATCTAAATGAAGAGTGACTTGATAGCGATCCTCTGACGGTGATTCTGTGACACCACTCCTGTGGTCGATTACATCTTCTTGTCGTACATATCATGAACGCCACAGTACTCCCCCCTTAGTGATATCATCGTGGAAACAGATATCACAAACAAACTCACGATACGGTATGGTGGCACGTGATGACGTTTTTTGATGCGGCGGCATGCGGTTGGGGTAATGGCGGGTTGATGCTGCGGTGGTGGATGTTGATCGAATGCGGGTTGGGGCGACGACGGGTTGTTCTATAGATAATGCCAGTGATCGGGCATGCGGACTTGTGCGAGGTCGGGCATGCAACGTAGTGCAAGGTCGGGCATGTGGCCTGGTGCGTGGTGGGGCATGCGAGGTTGTGCGAAGTTGGGCATGTGACGTAGGGCGAGGCCGGGCATGTAACCCATGACTGTAGCGAAAGGTTGGGCATGCAAGTGCAACAACGCTGTTGGGCATGTAATGCGACATTATCGGGTATTCAATGCTGATGAAACTCCGCGTATCACTGAACCCGGGGTCACCAATTGTGGGTATCACACAATACAATGCAGACCCTCTTAACCGCAGCCTATCGAATCATTTACCATTATCTGGCTCATATGATAATATGGATCCTGGAGAGTCAAACAGCAATTTAAACTCGTCAATTGCTGCATGCGCAAACTTTTCTGCAAGGATGCGTACGATGAGAAGCAAATGGACTCAATCTGTTAGACAGGGAAAGACTCAATTTACATCGGACGTTAATCATATAGTTCATACCAGCTTCAACAAAACGATGGTAAATACTCCTAACGCCAACAACCTTGAGAAGGATAATCTTTTGCAGCCTCCGAATTACAGCTACGCTCAACACTCTGCAGGAAGCCCGTCCCCTAGGAGCTGTAATAACGAAAATATTAGTGGTTCAGTTGATGTTCTACCCACAATTAGAATCATCTCTCCACCATTATCGCTCTTGGTCTCCCGTGTAGCTTCAGACACTTCTGTTGAAGAATTAAAATAATACATTACTGCTCGGCTAGATTGATCTCCACAGTCTTTGGATTGTATTAAAGGAACGCGTGACGACGGTCCAAATTGTATTTTTGGCCTTTTTAAATTAACAGTTTCGGCAAACCTATCATTCTTACTTAAACTAGACTTCTGGCCTCCCAGTATTTTAATCAAACGCTTTGGGCAGACTCCGCAAAACAATGCTTGTTCATCAGGCAAGCCTTAATGGAAAGATTGGAACGCCGTGACTCTTTATTCTCTCTCAATTTCTTTTATGAAAATGTTTGTGATTTGAAGACCAAACTGAATACAATAAATCTTGCCAACGATGACATAATCTGTTTTTCTGAGACTTGGCTTACAAATTTAGACAAGATAGGGATCACCTTCTATCTGGGAAATCAGATGGTGGGGGTGTGCTAATAGCGGCCAATAATAACTTTTAGACTTCACGTTCGCGTTTGAACATTACCCCGCCTGTAGAAAGTATCGCAGCCCAAATAAATTTTTCTACAAATCTTTGAGTTTGCGTCATACTTGTATATCTGTATGTTCCTTGTAATATGCCACTTCGTTCCTATGAATTTCTATTGCTCTTTCATCTTTCTTGTCCCTTTGCTCCCTCACGCAACCAAATCCTGTATTAAATGCTAAAAAAAAATCCTTGACCTCATTTTATCAAATAATCCATCTTCCGTCAGTCCAATTTCTCTATCGGTGTGACCGTATGTTATACCGGATATTGCACCGGAAAACAAACCCTCGTCATTTTAATTTTTTAAGCAAACTACGAAGGAATAGCATCAACGCTTGCGAACATTGATTGGGTTTCTCTTTTGGATCCGATTAATCTGGACCTTGTTGTACGATCTTTCTATTCTACGCTGTTCAATACTTTTGCCCATATCACGATATTGACTTGTACTCCAAGTCATAAGCATCCAGCTTGTTTTGATGCTGAGGTTTCACTAGTTTTGCATATAAAAGACAAAGCCCGTAAAATCGACCTTCGATCATGATCCAATATAGATCTTTTAAGGTACAAACTAATGCCAAAAAAGCTATTTCTCAAGCTTTACTTGCCTATTCCCAATCCCTTGAAGCCTCCTTCTGCTCCAATAACCCTAAATCCTTTTGGTCATATGTTCACTTAAATCTTCCAACACTCTTCCTAAATCAGTATCATTGCTTAATAAAACAGCCTCTAATAATCAAGGCGTATGCAATCTCTTCGCCGACTTTTTTCATCCAATTTCGGATCCTCCTCGCCTTGTTCCATAAATTTCTGTAGTTCAGCTCACTTCGATTTCGGTTTTATCTTTACGAATTCTCTAGAAGTGGAAGATATCATAGGCTCAATAGATGTAAGTGGATCTATGAGACCTGATGACCCTCCTAACTTCTTCATTAAATCGCTATGCTCTTCTCTGAATTTTCTTGTATCCTTGATTTTTAATTTGAGTCTTTCGACTGTTTTTTCCCCAGATGCATGGAAACGTGTTAATATTTACCCCATCCATAAATCCGGTAGCCGTAATTTCGTTTTGAATTATCGACCAATATCTCTCCTCTCATCCTTTGGCAAAATTTGAGAGAGATTATCCAATCCAGAATTTAGGATGCTTTCCATACAAATCTCTCCGTTAAGCAGCATGGATTCATAAAAGATCGTTCACCCGTTACTAATCTACTAGCGTTTTCCAATTTCATAGCTCTTGTTCTAGATTCCAGTTGCCAAGTCGACGTGATTTATACCGATTCTGCCAAACCATTCGAAAGCATTGACCACCAAACTTTAATAAGCAAACTTTGTCAATACGGAATATCCGGTCCTCTCCTTACCTGGATCAGTTTCTTTATCTATAACCGTTCTCGCTCGGTAATGTAGAACGGATGCTCTTCTACATCCTTTGCGCAGACTTTTGGCGTCCCACTGGGATTATCCTAAGCCCTCTCTTATTCAAACTTTGACCTTCCTAGCGTTTGTACATCCAACTGTCTTCTCTATGCCGATGATCTTAAAATCTTCAGGATCCTTTGCTCGATGAATGACTGCTTGATACTTCAAAATGACATTATTGTATTGGACGAATGGTGTCATATCAGTCGTCTTGCTCCCAAGGTTCCAAAATGTTTTCATATGTGTTTTTCCAATAAACTAAATACCGACCACCACATCGCCTGTATGACATCCAGAGCAGCTCGGATAGTGGACTTTGTTCTCCGTCTATTCATCTCACTCGTTCGCTCTATTCTAGAACACACATGTCAAATATGGTCCCCCCGTCACGTGTACCTTTCGAATGCCGTTAAATCCACACAAAAGAAATTTACTCGCTCGCTTTTCTATAAATACACACTATCCTACCGTCCATATGATGAACGTCTTATCTACCTTGGCATCGCTCCGTTAGAGATGAGGTGACATTACCTTGACCAATGTTTGCTCTTTAAACTTACTCGAGGCTTTTTATCATCTGATATTCAAAACGCGATTTGCATTCGCCTTCCATCTAGAACTAGATCTACTCAATTTTACTCGATTCCTTTCGCGCGGACAAATATTCATTTTATTCCCCATTGGTCCGACTCGTCCGTGACCATGAATACCTTCAGCTTGGTCCTTCTGTACAGTTGCTTGCAGTGCTCTAGTCCCAGCTAACATACGTAGGATTTTTAATTTTCAACTTTATTGCATTACTTCACTTAAATTTGTCTAATTATCTTTCGTTCATATCTTTTGTAATAATGTTTATTTTGCCTTAAATCATAGCTTTCTTTTGCAATAACTTTCTGTCCATCTATTTTGGAATTGGAATTTATTCTGTAAAATACATCTGAAATAAAAAAATAAAGAAAATGAATCTGTAATTTAACCAAAACTTGAATACGGAATAACCACCTTTGCAAATACTCTATAAGGCCGAGGCGTATAGCCGCACGAACCGACGGATCCTCCAGTTGGTGACACTCGACGTTAGGAATGCCTTCAACTCTGCTAGATAGGTGGATATTCTGGATAGGCTGCAAAGCACTTTTCAAGTTCCAGAATATCTAATGCGGCTTCTGAGGGACTACCTGAAGGACTGAAGCCTGCTTTATGGCATGAAATAGGGCCAACAAAGGCTGGAAGTGTTGCCCAGGGATCTATCTTTGGTTCAGACCCGTGGAACTTGTCTTATGACGGGGTGCTGAGACTGGAAGATATGGCAGCTCTAGTTGCTGGACGCACCGTTGAACAAGCGCAATTTATGTTAAGTGTGCTGATGCGTTGAGTGAAAGACAGGATGACTACTCGTGGGTTCAATCTAGCACTGGAGAAAACCAAAGTTGTCATCTAGACAAAAAAGAGAATCCCTAGAGTAAGGGTAATCAGTTTTGAGACATACTAATCGAATCGAAGCCATCAGTGAACTACCTGGGGCTACTGAGCGACTCAAAGAGGAGTTTCTCTGATCAAATCAGGGCAACGGCTGAGAAGCCTGCTTCAGGAGCATCGCCTCTGAGTCGACTTATGGCCAATGTAAGGGGACCCAACACATTAAGAATACACATCTTGATGAGTGCTGTAGGATCAATGCCACTATATGCAGCATCAATATGGAGGGACGCTCTCAGTAAGGACTTATACCGAAAACGCTTGGCCCAGTTACAGAGAAAAGGAGCACTGAGAATTGCAATTTGATATCCGACAATCTCTGATTCGGTAGTGAGAGTTATTGCAGGCGTGATTCTTGTTACCCTCCTTTCCTAGAGAGGGCTGCGCTATTTACCTGCATTGAAACGAGGACGTGAGGAAGACGGTTGTATGTGAGGAGAGGCAGCATTCACTAAACGACTGGCAGCAGTTTTGGGTGAATCGCATGAAGAGAACGTGGGCTGCGCACCTAATCCTGAATGTAAGACCCTGGCTAAATCGAAGGAATGGTGAGACTGGCTTCTATCCGGCCCAGCTTCTGAGCGGGCATGTGTGTTTCCAGTCTTACCTGCACAAATTGGTAAGTGACGGTCCCCCGATTGTCGCTTTTGCCCAGGAAAGAAGCATGATGCCTGCCACACATTTTTTGCGTGCGAAAAATCAGACAGCATGTTCGGACAATCTGGAAAGAACTAAAGGACTCACAGTAGCCAAAGTCGTCGCAGCTAGGGGATTGCTTGCCTAGCAATTCCCTTCTCCTCTCTTTCTTCAAGGCGCCTCACGGCGTAACTAAATGAGAACTGGCCCAAAGCAATAAGTCAAACAGTTCCTTGGACTCCTCCTCCAATGTGAAAGCATTCGAAATTGCCGAAGAACTCATGGCAAAAGATAGAGCCGAATCGCTCACTGCAAGAGAGCTAAGCACCAGTTTCCCAGGTACTTAGTTGGCGATCGTAAAGAAACCGGAGGTTTCAACGATTGGAAGACTGTTAAAGCTGCTATGGGCTGGCCACATGAATCATTTGGACGAACAATGGATACCATAAAAGGTATTCGTTGGGAGAACTGAAGACTAAAGACCAGTGGGGAAACCGAGAAAACGCTGTTCTGGCTCGGTCAACGAAGACGCTTCATCGCTGCCCGGATCTTGAAACCGGAGGACGCGGTCAACGGACCGAGACAGTTGGAGATGCTATCTGCTAGAAGCGAAGGCTCGAGAGAGGCTGTAGTGCTAAGAAGAACTAGGTTCTTATGAATTTTCTTTTTATAAAAAATGAAATAAATTACAGTTGTAACATTTTCGGGTATTCGTTCATTTTGTCTAATGGTTTGGGGGAGATGTGATAGTTATCAGCAAATATTGAAACTTTTTCATGGTTTATGAAGCGCTAGGAAAAAATATCTTTTATTGCTTAACTAGACATAATTTTTTTTAAGAACAATTTCTGTATAGTTGTAATAGCTCTAACTTAATTCGTTGTCGATACTACTTTCACTTATGTTTTTAATTTTAAAAGAATTATTTGGAAGTTAAATCAAAATATCATCGAAGTAAAAGGAGAGAGTCCTTCTAACTTATCTGTAGAGAAATTAGAAGACGCCCTACTGGTTCAAGAAATGTAAGTTGAGGAAAATCAGAAAATACATTTTTTTTGGAATGGCCTCAAATAGCAGAGCGGGCACTATAGGACATTAATGATACATGGTCAGTGCATATTGAATAATGATACCATCATTCTTAATTCTTACTAGTCTCGTATGTAAACTGAGGCTTTTCATCAAAGAGTTTATTTCTACGAAATAAAATACGTTCAATACACCTAGTAGGCACTTCTTCCTAGCGCGTATTAAATTATTGACAAAAACTAGCCTATAAGCCGTACGAACACTTTAAATTGGTATGCACTGCCTGCGCCTATACCAGAAATTTAAGGCCTCCTTTGATGAAGTTATTCCTATTGTTGCGATTATTAGACCGCCCAACTTTAAAGTTTTTCTAGAGGATTTGTAGCTCTACCAGTTTTGCTTCGCTGTCAAGTTTCAGGAAAAGTTCTTTCGCAGTTGTTGACGACCGTGACGAATTGTTGATGGCATCAGCATATGCGACTACTTGGTTTCGACTTGTATAGTAATGTATCTCATATATCGACAGATAGCTTTCTTATGACGTACTCCAGAGCCCAATTAAATAGCAATGGGGCCCACCCATCCCCCTGCTTTAGTCCAATATTTGTGTCATAGACATCGGTAAGATGGTTTGACTTGGGAGGCTGTAGACGTCATTGTCATTTTGCTAAAAAGGACTTATTTGGCTGGTACATCATTAGCATTATTTGGTACAGTGCGTTAAAAGCAATACTGTCATATGCTTACTTGAAGTTCACAAAAATTTGGTATACGTCTATGTTGAGCTCCCAGCATTTTGTACGCCGTACAAAGTAGTGATATGCCTCTTATCACCTTTTTGTGCATAAGGAATATAATTATTTGACTCCACTCGTTCGGCATATTTTCTTGTTGCTAGGTTTGCTGCACGATTTTATGGATGGCTTTCCGAACAATGCTGCCACCATATTTATTTAGCTCCACTGGAATCTTATCGATGTCCAGTGCTTTATTATTCTTTTGGGCTTTGTTGGTGGAGCAAACTTCATCCAGAGAAGGTAGGGTAAACGAAAGCTCTCCAGGAATATCTATAAGTTCAGATTTTCTGGAGCTGTGCAGAGAATTTAGGAGGATCTTGAAATATGATGCTGCATTACTCCAAACTTTTTGATGCAAGTTTAAAATTTTTAAAGATTTCCGGAATAAAAACAAGGAGGGCTACATGCCCAGATGGTGTTCTAGCTGAGGTGTTGCAACTTGTTTATCACCATTTCCCGGATTTGCTGCGTATCTACGGGACGGGATTTTCCCAGTATGATGGATGGTAGCGAGTCTTGTGCTAATCAGCAAGGGGAAGGAAAATTCCAGGGCGCCGACTAGGAACCGCTCGTTACGCATGCTAGACATGGCTGGGAAGTGCTAAAGAAGCTCATCAAGCGAAGACTCACTGACATGATTCGTGCTACTGGGGGCCTATCTCCTTTGCAGTGCGGCTTTAGAGCAGGACGCTCCATCTTTGATACTATTACAGAGGTGGTAAGCGCGGTCCAAAAAATGAAGGCATAAAGCCGCATCCAGCAATGGATCGTATTGTTGGGGATACTTGACGTTAGAAGCGCCTTTAACTTCACTAGGTGGGGGGATGTTCTGAATACGCTGGAGACCCCTTTTCAAGTTCCAGAATCTCTAATGTGGCTTCTGAAGGACTACCTGAAGGACCGGATTCTGCTTTAAGCCACATAACAGGGCCAACGAGAAATGGAAGTTACATTGGGTACTGCCCAGACCTGTAGCACGAGTCCTAACATGGGCTTCTGAGGCTAGAGATGCCAGATAAGTCACGCTTGATCGGATATACGGATGATGTTGCGGCTGAAGTCACTGGACGCACCATTAAACAAACGCAACGTAGGCTAGGTATGCTAATGCGCCAATCGGGATGACTGTTCGTGGATTCAGTCTAGCACTGGAGAAAACCGAAAGGGTCATCTTGACAAAGATGAAAGTCCCAAAAATAAGGACGATCCATATAGGAGGCAAACTAATCGAATTAGAGACGATGTTAAGTACTAAAGGCTACTGATCGACTCGTAGATTATTTCCCTGAACAAATCAGAGCAACGGATAAGAAGGCTGCTTCAGGCGTACTGGCTCTGAGTTGTCTTATAGCCAACACAGATGGACCCAACCCATGATGTAGCCGCCTCTTTTTGAGTACAGTAGGATCAGTGCAACTGTACGGAGCAGAAATATGGGGTGACACTCCCAGTAAGGAGGGGTACCGAAAACGCTTTATACAGATACAGAGGATATTAGCACTGAAAATTGCATCTTCATACTAGACAATTTCTGATTCGATGTTGAGAGTCATTGCAGTCGTGATCCCTTTTGCTCTCCCTATGAGAGAACGCATTGCTATTAACCTACATCGAAACGAGGACACGACGAAGACCCGCGAGGAGAGACAGCTCTCACTCAACGTTTGGCAGCAGTCTTGGGTGAGTTACACAAAAGAAAAGTGGACCATGCAGCTCATATTTTTGCTTGCAAAAAGTAGGACAGGCGTGACGGGTTCTCTACAGAGAGACGGGAGGGCTCTCCCCAGATAGTATAGTTGCGGTGATGCTTGGAGCAGTTGACAAATTGTACCATGTGGCACATTATGTACGAGCAGTCCTAAAAGAGAAAAATGATTCAAAGCAGTTGGGGCTGGGGGATCGCTTGTCGGCCAATTCCTCCTCCCCTTCTGCTTGAGGAGCAATCCTCCTGCTTGAAGGCACCTCACGGTGTAGCAAAATGTACATGAGAAGCTGAAATTCACTGGAGTTCCTTGCTAATTGCATCAATTTAACATTTTCTTTTACCAAAACGTAAAAGTACTCTTAAACCCAATAAAATTGTTTACTCACACACATTCGTTCTTATAAGACTAATCAACCATTAAAATTGTGGAAAAATCGAATAGTACTTAACGTAGTTATGCGTCCCATTGAAACTAGTGCTCGATCTATGAATTCCTTCATTGTAAACACTCAGCAAAGACCAACGTCTACCAATTGTACTTCCAGAAGTCTTGACAGCGTCCACTTTTCGTCCGCTAGAATACTTAGTAGACAAACATTCACATATTTCGCACTACCATCGAGCCGACTAAAATGTTTGATATTTATTAGACATGGTCGCCGGACCAAAATAACAGCTGTTTTGTGTTTATGAAATAACCCCCCAAATTTTTAAGCATGCATTTTTTATACATACGAGTATGTACAGTCATCCTTTAACATTCGCGGGGGTTATGTTCTTGAAAATTGAAAACTCCCGTGAATGTTAAATCCGCGAATGTTGAGTCTACTTTCCTAAGTAAAAGGAGGGGCTACGTTCCACAACGGCAACAATTGAGATAAAATTCAAGACTAAAAAACATTTATGCGAAATTATAGTGTATAAATAATAAATAAAATAAAAAAAATGTGTAGGTAAATGCTAGTTTTTTTCCATTGTTAGTTTTCGACGTAGACGGATAGAAATATCTCGTAACTGAACGTTGCTGTGCTGATAAATCAACTTCTTTAAGGATTTCCACATAAGGATTTGAAGCAGCCTTGATATCCCTTTTAAACTACAAACTTCGATTGAGAGATTGGTCCAAATCTATTGCTTTTTGAACAAGTTGGTCCCTCAAGGTTAGAATTTCCTTGAGCTGTTTTGAAGAAAAACTTTGGCCTGCATACAAAATATTGAATGAAAAAACAAATTGATAAAAACTAGCCAAAATACTTATCCGCATTTTCCCAGCTCTCTTCCTCGCCCTCGTCATGTTCACATTCTTTAGTTTCCTCTCCCTTTTGTTGCAATAGGTCTTCATCCGATAGCTCCTCTTCATGAGAATTCAGCAATTTGTTAATTTCATCTTGTCTCATATCGTCAAATCCTTCAACACCGATCGGATGTGCTAGTCGGACTTTTTCATCTTCCTCATCATGGACTGATGGGACAGTGCTTTCCTTTTCAACAACGCGGGGCCATATTTGTCTCCAGCAAGCATTGATTGAGCTAGATTTCATTTCCTGCCAAGATGCATCGATGTCGCCGATGCATTCGACAGTGTTAAATTTCATCCGGCAACTCGTGACTGTTTCATCTGAACAGCATTCAATCGAATTTAAAATTCGCTTAAAATTGTGTTTGATGTAATAAGCCTCAAAAGCTCAATCACCCCTTGATCAAGTGGTTGTAATAATGATGTCGTATTCGGGGGCAAAAAATCACCTCTACATTCGGGTTAGACCCAACTAAACTGGAAGGATGACTCGGAGCGTTGTCGATAAGATGAAGCACCTTGAAAGCCAGGTTTTACAAAGTAAGATATTTGTTTACCTCTTCAATAAAACAAGAATAAAACAGTTCCTGCAATAAGGCACCAGTGGTCCATGCTTGGCTGTTAGCCCTCCAAAAAACAGGTAGCTGATCTTGGTTTTTTCACTTTAGTGCTCTTAGATTTTAGGAGCGATAAATAATCATAGGTTTTATCTGGCAATCCCCTGAAGCATTTGCCCACAGCAGGAAAGTAACACGGTCTTTCGGCAGCCTTGAGTCCTGGGACTGTTCTTTCAGCTTTAGAAGGATATGTTCGATTCGGCATCTTCTTCCAAAAGATGCCAGTTTCATCAGCATTAAAGACTTGTTGCGAAAAATATCCTCCTCTCTTGATAATTTCCTGAAGACTTGCTTGAAAATGTCCTGCTGCTTCGTGATCAGCAGAAGCAGATTTCCCAACTAATTTGATGTTGTGCAAGTTAAGTCGCTTCTTGAAATTCTCGAACCACTCTTTGCTTGCTTGAAAAATAAATCCAGAGCGAGAATTTTAATTGATGCTATCGTACAGTTTTTTGGCCTTTTCTCTGAACTTAAGGGCATTTTCTTCAATCCATATTCCTAAAGCTTGTTCGACCTCTTCAAGCACTTTATTTCTAATGTGTGGCATTCCTTTCGATGATGCTACTGAAGTAGCACCCACACTGTCTGTGATTGAATTCTCTTTTGCCTTGATCGAACGAACTGTGGATTCATTTATTTCAAACAAATGGCCAACGGATTATAACAAACTGAAAAGAACGGAAAATTAATTTGGAATTTGGGTCCAATCCATGCGATGCCGAAATCGATTTGTTCATACAAGTTTTTTGTTTCTTTCTCAGTTTTTAGGGTATTGTAAAATCATTTTACAATACCCTACTAAAATCGCGTCCTGTCTGTCCGTCTGTCCGTCCGCCCGTCTGTCCGTCCGTGTGTCACACCACTTTTTCTCGGCAACTACATAAGCTAGAAACACAAGATTTCGTAAGTAGGTGCGAAGTGACGCCCTCTTCAAAGTTCCAACACGAAAAAAAATTTATCAGGTCTTTAAGGGGGGTCTCCCTATATAGGGGAGTTGCCCCTGAAAAACAGTTTTCATCGCATGTAGGCAATATGGGTATCAAATGCAAGGTCTTAATCAGAACTTTTCAAAACAGGTCTTAAAATGAAAAATATTGCTTTTAGGAGTGCAGGGGAAGGGGTAATGTTCGAAAAATTTGTGTCCCCCCCCTCGCGATTGGACACCTTTGATCCGAAAAATCTGAAAAAAATCATGAATGTAGGCCTTTATGAGTACAACAACAACAAATACGTGAGAAGTCGAAATTCACTCAACTTTGTTAGTAATAGTATGATTTATCGATTTTATATTTTCTTGAATAAAATCTTAACGGCGACCTTAAATTTAATGAAATTCAATACACTAATGACTATTTATGATATTAATCTGCCCTGAAAGTTTCATAAAGATCGAATGGTATTTAATGAAGTTATAGTGATTTGAATTTTCCTGTATTACTATGGAACAATATGCGCTCTGTTACCATGGAAACATATGGCTATGGAACAACATGCGCTTTTTACCGACTCAGATACTACAGCTTTGTTAGGATTTGCATGAAAATTTCAGGAATGATAGGTATCATGAATTTCTTTGAGAATTGGCTCAGCTAGTGGTATTAGTAATCGTAAAGCAAAATAGTGGCTGTTTTAAATGCGAAGATTGAATAATTTTGATGTATTTTGCCCCAACTTGAACGTTTAAGGCGCATGCTTTTAATACTTGATTCAATTTAATGAATGCCTGAAGACGAGTACCTACAATTAATACTCATACGTGAAACAAGTCGAGGAGGCAGGAGAGAGCTCCTAGCAAAGGGGCTTTGTAACCATTCTAGGATTCGAAGAAATAGGTCATGAATCGATGATTACAGTACAGGGGAGTGGCCGTTGAACAAAAAAATTTCATCAAATGTAGCCGATATGAATATCAAATGAAAGTTCTTTATAAGAACTTTTCAAAACAGTACTTAAACTGACAATTTTTCCTTCACAAGGGCAACAAATACTTCAGCAGTCGAAATTCGATCAACTTTGTTAATAATAGTACATTTTATAAATTTTGCTTTTTTGTCTATAAAATCAAGATGGGACCCTTAAACTTCCCAAAATCCATAATTTAAGTTTTCTAAACCATAAATAGCTAAGTTACAGCCGATTGAATATCTAACAAATAACAACAACATTAACACGTGATACTAGGGAGATACACGTTTGCAACGGACCTACACACTACAAATATGTAGGAATTTTGATAAAAATTTTAGTAATGGTTCGTAATATTCATGTGTTATCACGACTTATCAAGCAACGGGGTCAAAACACTTGTAACAAAATAGTGGCGAGTGTAAAATCATAATAACCATAATAATTTTTCGAACTCAATTTATGGAATCTGTATATTAGTCAAGTTTTGATATGCAGGATATATTGTTTGATTTACTAATTGTTTTACAATACCCTTCTGGCAGGAGCATCCTCCTGCTACTTCAACTTGTTTTTTTTGTTTTGGTAGAGGAGGCATTACGTGACACAATTTCCATGAGAGAATAAAACGAGCTGAAAAGAAGGAAAAATGAATTTGAAATTTGGGTCCGATCCATACGATGCCGAAATCGAATTTTTCGCACAAAATTTTTGTTTCTTTCCCGCAAATAATGAAATTCGGCCGCGCTAATGTTAAATTTTTCCACATTTTTTCATCCGTGAATAACGAAAACCGCATATGTTAAGACTGCGAATGTTAAGGAATTACTGTACTATAGATTCATGGCTCAATCAATTGTTTTGAGTAATTAATTATTTTTTTTTATTTGATATCTGCAGACCAATTGTCTTTTCTGTTGAAAAGCCGCTGGGCCTTCCTTTTTTGTGTGAGCAGACGCGTTTCGACTCCTTTGAGTCATCTTCAGTACCACTATTGAAACAAATTGTTTAAAGCCCTAGGATAGTTACAAAGCCCATTCGGTAGGGATACTATCCTTCCCGCTCAACATGATAAAATTCGGAAGTACATGCTCACAGAAATTCCAAGATAGATATCTAATACCTGTATGCATAAAATAGCGACATCTCATTCATCGTGATCCAGCCAGTAATAGTCGAAATCAAATTTTCTTGATTTGTCTATCTCATCACGCCCGCAGAATCAGACAAATACATACCAAATCCGGCTGTCAAACACATAACAGAAATATCTACAAAAGAGGACAGTACCCGTGTTCCAGTTCACATAGAATCTAACAATTTGCGTCCATAATCCACACGTGTAGCAATAACTGATATTTATGGGACGTGAAAACTCAACGTTTTCAAAATGTTTCCCGCACATTAAACCATCTCCCTTAAAATTAAGATATAGACACACCCAAGTACCTCTAATTTTCCACATTATTGGCATTTAAAGTTTTATGTTTTTCATCCGCGAAAAAAACATCACATGTGAAATATATACCAATCTTTATCCTTGTATCACCTGCATCTTCCTCGGATTTTATCATCCATCCAATAGGAATTCACAATTTCGGAAAATTTATTGGATCTGTTTTTTAAGGAATTCTTCCTCGAAATTCAATTTCCGGTTGTATCCGACCAAAAATGTCTGAAATGTCGACTATAGATAGCACATAATCATTGGTGGGAATTCACCATCTTGATACGTTCTCGAATACTTTGAAAAAGGATTTATCAACAAGGAGCTCGTAAGACTGAGAGCTTTATTTGCTCCACTCTTCTTTTGTGTGCCAATTTCGTATTGGCTAAATATTTTGAAAGGAATTCATGTGGAAACGCAAGCTATTTTCGTAACGATAAAGACTTCAATATATTTTTCAATCGGTCAAGAAAATTTGCCTCTGCTACATTGACTTAAAAATTAATTGAAGTGACTTCAAAGCTCCATTAAACAGAAAAGGAAACAAATCAAAGCGAATTTCTATTGCATTAGTAGATGCATAAAACTATCTTAAAGATTAAACTAGAAACCAATTTGTTATCGTTTCATGATGTTTTACCTTAATTCCTTCAATCGTTTTAATATGACAAGTCAACCAAGAGTTTAGCAAAAACTCGCAAAATTTAATTTTTAACGAAAAAATAAATTGCAAAAATGTAAATTACAGAAAACGAAGTTAATCTTACATGCACGTGCTATTCCACTCGTTATTCAAAAGTCAAGTAGATAATGTTATAATACACAATATTCTCCTGGTGAATATCCTGGAAGGATTAAGAGTAACAAAAGAAAACAAGGGAAAATGACACTTGAAGTCCATAAACCGTGTCGTATCACATCATCGTCCTACAATTCGAGAACCGGAAAAATATTCTTGCTCTACTCGCAATAAAAGAACAACTTGTGACACATTTCCACTGTAAAGCCGTTGTCGCTGTCGTTGACGTCGCGTCGAGTTGAAAAACAACACGGAAGAAATGATGAAAAGTGCATTATACCCGGTACCTTGTACCTTTTTAAGGATACAGCATTGTTCAATCTTTTTACTCTTCGGTCCTTATTATCTTATACTCGTACTACGTAAATAAAGGCTAAATAACGAAGCCATGTTTTGTGAATGCTTTCGGGGCTTTTTAACGCAAAAGTTACGGCATTAATTTTTTCGCCTGTTTTGCCACTGAATTTTGACTTATTTTCCATTGACTTGAGCTGAGAGACGACGAAAGGATTCGTGTTAGAAATTAAATTAGCGTCATGTTATATGTGGAACAAGCACTATGCTATGTCTGTACGTTATGTCTATGGAAGCTTAAACTTTACTTTACACGTTTTTCATATTGCAGGACCTATCTCGCTCCAGGTTACTAACGAAACATTTTTTATTACAGGGCTTACGGGGTGGCAATATGACAGACGCATGTGAAAGACATGATCCTTGCCAACACGGAGGAATTTGTATATCTACAGATTCAGGTCCTCTCTGCGAATGTCGTAATTTAGAGTACGAAGGGCCATACTGTGAAAAAGGTAAGACAGTTTTAGTGAATTTTATATTGTATTTAAGGCGAACTATTTTAATGTTTTCACAAAACTATGTTTGGAAAATAGTTCGCCCTGTCATATATGTGTGGATAAAATGAAAGCAAAGAAGTAATGTATTATTTACTCTTCAAACTATCGGAATGTTTAAGAATTTTGGCTTCTTCAATGTAACCACAGATATTTTTAAATACATTTTTCGTCTTAAATCAATTGAAAATTTAAACCAAATCTGACAAACTAACAAATCCATGAAGGATTAACATCGAATTTTACTACGCCGTATGTTATACTTAAAACTAAAGGGTGGTTCAACCGAAACGCACGATGTTAGTTGTAAATAAAACTAAAAGCTTTCAGGGAATTATGTTAATATTTTTTATTATGATAGAAGGATCGATGACAATTATGTGTAAAATAAAATATTGACCAAATGCTTGCCACAACTATGGTGGCATACTTCTATCCGATTGTCCATATTTTCAATGACCCTGAGACATAATTGACGTTCAATGTCGTCATTGTGCTGAATTATCTCATCCTTTAGCTCTTGATTGTTCTCGACTTATTGACGTACCCTTTTTTCTTAAATATTCCCAGAGAAACAAGTCCAACGGGGTCAAATTACATGATCGTGGCGGCCAATTAACATCGCCACAACGTTAGATAACATGACCATTGAATTTCTCGCACAAAAGAGCCATTGTTTCATTGGCTGTGCAACATCCTGTTGAAACCACATATGGTTCAGGTCCATAACCTTAATTTGGCCGTCCTCATTTTCGAAGAAGTACGGCCCGATGACGCCGCCAGCTCATAAGCCGCACCAAATAGTCACTCTTTGTTTGCCCAAATGCGGCAATTATGCTTGTTAATGAATCCACTGAGGTGAAAGTGTGCCTCGTCACTGAAGATGATTTTCATTGTAAAGTCACCATTCCGTTTTGTCTGTTCAACCAACCATTTGGCGTATTACCGACACTTGAAATGGTCAGTAGGCTTCAGCTCTCTAGTCAATTGAACCTTTTAAGCGTGTAAATTCAAATATTTATTCACAATTTGCATCAGTGATGTTCGTGACATGTTTAATTGTTAGGCACGACGACGAGTCGAGGTTGATGGCTCTTCTGCCACATTATCGCGAACAACGGCAATGTTTTCCGCTGAACGAACTAGGTGAGCATGCACAGGTGATTTCCCATTTCCTACAGACCCGGTTCGCTGAAATTTGCGCACAATTTTCCCGATTGTGGACAAATTTGATCGATTATGCTGACCAAAAGAATCACGAAGGGTACGAAATGCATTTTGATTTGAACGCCCATTTTCGTAAAAGGCGTCAACAACCTAAACGCGCTGCTTAATTGTGTACGTTTCCATGGTTGAATTTGTCAAACACTGAAGCAAAGAAATGCCGAATTAAGTTTGGCGGAAAACTTGACTATAAGGTGTAACTCACAATTCACATCGTGCATTATGGTTGGACCACCCTTTACTTGAAACTAGTGCAAAAGACATGTGATTTTTTCAATTTTTTAAGAGAAAAGACAAATTTTCGATTCATATAAGATTATGGACTCTTAAGCATTGTACGCTTTCCGTAGTTTTACTTGTTTTAAGTGAAGCTTAATCATATTTGTAATGCATATTCAGCATTATAATCATTTGGAGTACTTGTATGAAAATGTTCGGCAGGATTTTCTAAGTTTAGCTAGCACGTTTGTTCGACAATTTTCAAATATATAGGGTATTTCTATAAGAGGTGTTATTTTGAGTTTGAAAGAAAAATGCCATTTTTAATATAAATGATCAAATGTTTATTTCATTATAAAGAGAAAGGTATGCCGTTAATAGTGAAAAATAACATCAGGCAAATGATTACCACAACCACGCTTACAAGACCATATTTTTTTCATGAAATTTTCCATATCCAAATCCAATAAGAGGTGTTATTTCAATATTAGAAAAAAAATGCCATTTTTTAATATAAATGATCGAATATTTATTTCATTATAAAGAAAAACGTACGTCGTTAATATTAAAAAATAGCATCAGGCAAATGACTACCACGACACGCTTACAGGACCATATCCGTTTCATGAAATTTTCCATAACCAAACCGCAAAGTGGCTGCCCTATGGCCTCGATAGCCTCACGAATTCCATCTTTGAGGTCTTGAATCAACGCTGGGCTTTTGGCGTAGACCTTCTTTTTCACGTGGCCCCAAAGAAAGAAGTTGCAAGGTGTTAAATCACAAGATCTATTCAAAATAACACCTCTTATTGGAAACCCCTATACTTAATGTGAGCACTGGAGAGATTTTTTATAAAACCCTCCCAAGTACCATGTGTCCAGTAAATTTAATTCTGGTATCGTAGACGCCTCTTGTATGAGGTCTAAAATTTGTGCGAAGGTCCTAAAACACAGTCAATTCATTTTTCTTTCCGTTTGCCTTTATTTTC
This sequence comes from Odontomyia ornata, assembly GCA_963969285.1. Lineage (NCBI taxonomy): Eukaryota > Metazoa > Arthropoda > Insecta > Diptera > Stratiomyidae > Odontomyia > Odontomyia ornata. Next base: position 97,878,921 of record OZ017739.1, on the reverse strand, counting down.
AATTTGTAGAAGTACTAAGTTAAAGATTTTGGGTACTTTTAATGTTTCAGTTTCGCTAAGCACAAATTGCGATCAGTTACCGCATTAACAGGTCATCGTCAAAGAAACTTAGCAAGAAACTATGCTCATATTCACCTTTAATTGCTGGAAAATCAGAAGTCAACAATGAAGGACCATGAAGAATGCCTTAATTGATATGGAATGGGTCAGAATTAGCTACAACAACCATCATAAAGGTTATGCGTTAACTATGAAGCTACTATAGTAAGTGCAGCAGAATGCACAATAGCAAAACGGCCGCAATTCACAACAGTGTGAATTCTTTTCGAATAACGTCATTGATTTTGATTAGAGAGGTAAATAAATCAAAATCTTGGAGTGACGTAGTGCGTGTTAAAGAACCCGCCTTCATTCAATAAAAACGAAGGTAGAAGTTAAATTGACAAATAAAACAAATATTTTATGGATGACAAAATAAAAAAAATTACTCACGCCTTTTTGTGTGAGTGGGCGCTCCGATACGGGGGGGGGGGAGGAGCACTGAGAAATTGCTGTTTATTGGCTTTTGAATAATTAAAACCAACTAAACTTATTCTTTACAGCCCCTCTTAGGCCCTCGTTTCCTGCAAATACTGCCTCCAACTACCTCGGTCCATTGACTCCGTCCTCCAATTTTGAAATTCAAGCAGCAATAAAGTGTCTTCGTTGACCGAGTCAGACCAAAGTTTCCTAGGTTTCTCCACTGGTCTCCACCATTCAGTTTTCCAATCGAATACCTTTTTGGGTATCCGTTGTCCATCCATACGATTCATGTGACCAGCCAATTGCAGCTTCCGCAGTCTTACAACCGTTGAGACTTGGGGCTCATCAAAAATTTCACACAGCTTATGGTTATGTCAAATTCATATTTCATTCTTATAGCATAACACCGGTCTTATCACAGATCTGTAAACTTTGAGCCTTGCTTTCCTATGCATACACAGGTATTGTCTTCAAGCTCGTCACAACTGAATAAAATATTTTATTTTGGAGTTGTACTTTTCGGCGTATTTTGTCTCTTTTATTACCGGTTCTTGTTATTTTCGCAGCTTACTACATAAATCTTCGATACTGTATTCACCAAGTGTGATGTTTTGTGTATTTGCGGTATTTTTCCTTGAATGCGTCATGAGTTTTGTTTTATTCTAATTGGTTTGAAGTCCTACTAACATGCTTCGCTTTCGAGTTTCAGGTAGGGTTCTTTGGCAGTGCCGTGACAAAATTTTGGCTCGATTTGCATGTTAATATACCTTATGTATCGACAATTAGCTTATTTATGACGTACTCTAGAGCTAAATTGAATAGTAATGGGGTCAGCCCATCTACCTGCTTTAGTCCAGTATCTGTGTCAAAGGCATTGATGAGTTGGTTATTAATGCGGACTTAGGAGGTCGTCGACGTCATTGTCATTTTGGTAAGATGAACTTATTTGGCTGCAATCCTAAAGCAATGCACTATCCGGTACAATACGTTACGATCAATACTATGGTATACTTGCTTAAAGGCAACGAAAATTTGGTGTACATCTATACTACCCCCAGGGCGGAACTGATCTGGTAATTCAAAGGGGTGCAACTGCTATCCTTGGGTTGTCGTCTCCGATTCCAGTGAAGCCAACGGGGACTGACGTTCCCGGGGTACCCGAATCACTTAGTAAAAATACTAGGATTGAAACTGGATCCGTAACATAGTGGCTTTGTGATTGTTCGATAACAAGATCAACTCATTGCTGTGAACCTCAACCCTGGAGGTATATTCAGGTACCACGGGCAGCTGATGAGCCTCCATCATAAAGATGGTCAGCTGATTGGTTGCGGCCCTTCGGGGAAGATCGTGGTCTAATCTTTTTTTGTCGATAGAGAATATAACTGATTGGCTCTACTCTTTTGGCGTATGTTCTTCTTCTCAAATGTGCTGGATGACTTTGTAAACAGCTTCATGAACACTGCTGCCATTATATTTGTTGAGTTCCACTGGAATCTCATCGATGCCCGGCGCTGTATTATTTCTTGGCCTTCGATGGTAGAGCAAATTTCATCCAGAATCGGTGGTGTTAATGCAAGCTCTCCGCGAAACCTATAGGCTCGGATGTTCTGGAGCTGCGTGGAGAATTTCAGTAGTTCTAGAAATATGATGCCCGTCTTTCCTTAATCTTCATTACATCAGTGGTGATGTTGCCGATGTAATCGCGACAGAACGCAGTTTTGGACGGATAACTACGTTTCAGGCTTTTCACTACTTTGTATGTTTGTGTTCTGTTGTTGCTCGCTAGACTTATATTGATGCTTCTCAATTGGCCGTCATAGCATTTTCTTTTCTTATATCAAATTATCTTATTCGCTACTCTTCTAAGATTTGTTGTTAAATCCCTATTTGCAAATAAACCAAAATATAAAAAAAAACTAAAATAAATGAAGGTGAGGAACCGAATGGGTCACCCTCGCAGCAGAAAGGAATTATGGAGGGAAAATAGGGACGGCAATATGTTAGGTTACATGGTGGTAACCTGAAATTTAGTTTATTACCTCGCCCGGTAGCTCACCTGCAGTGGCGTGGGGTTATAAAGAAGTAAAACGGATCCACCCTTGTGGATCCAAGGGTCTAGAAGCCTTTTAAAGGAAACGTAATACGGGAGGCACATTACTCCTTGTGAGCACTCACTCTCACTAACTCACAACCCATGTTAAAAATCTTCAAAACATTTTAGTTAAAAATTTTAATCAAAAGGATCATAATAATTTCTATTTTTCTGTTCAGAATTTTTGCATATAAAATTTACAGATTTTACAGCCTTATTTTTAGATAGCGCTTTGCACATTGAATAGGATTATGTCTTACCAAAAGTTACGTTAAATGACTATATAAAACTGAAGTGGACAGTAAAATGATTCGTAATTATCCATAAATAATTTTATCGTGTATCATTTTATTTATTTATTTTATATTCATGCATTTTCATCATTTTGACTGGATTTGCTTTCCATATTATGTTATTGCGAAAATTTACTTTCTATTAATATTCACTTCCTATTTTTTCTTGAGGCGATAAAGGATTTCCCAATAAGAGGCGTTATTTTGAATAGCCCGCTATTTTGATAGATGTCACTTTTGAAGATGTCATTTTTTGACATTTGACAAGTAAAAACTACGTAACTGATAAAACTAGAACAATACACGCTTCAACAACGCATTGTAATTATTAAAATACACTATAAAAATGTTGAAAATTTGGCAGAGACAGTTCGTATAACTCGAAAATTTTCGGGTCGTTGTGAAGCACCTTGTCGGAGAAATTGGTGGAAAAATTCGAGTGTTGCGACAACTTAGTGATGTGGAGAATAAGACCTGTGCACACCACTCAAGAACAGCCGAGAATATTACTGCTGTAGCCGAAAGTGTTGAAGAAAGCCCAGGTTTGTCCATTCCTCGTCGTTCTTTGGAATAAGGAATTCCACGAACGTCATTACACCGTGTTTTGCATAAAGATTTGGGTCTCAAGGCTTATAAAGTCCAGTTAACACAAGAACTCAAGCCGGTCAATCATCAACAACGTCGTGTCTTTGCTGATTGGGTCCTTATAATGCATGATAATGATCCGGAATACCATCGGAATATCATCTTGAGTGATGAGGCCCATTTCCACCTCAGTGGCTTCGTCAACAAGCAAAATTGTCGCATCTGAGGCTCGAAAAACCCAAGAGTTATTGTTGAAATGCCTCTCTATCCTTACCGTGAGACTGTTTGGTGCGGTTCATGGTCCGGTGGTGGAGTCATTGGACCTTACTTTTTCGAAAATGAGCCTGGAGCAACAGTTACGGTGAATGCATTGCGCTATTGAGAGATGATTAATTATTTTTTATGGAATTCGTGAGGCTATCGAGGACATAGGGAAGCCACTTTGCGATTTGGTTATGGAAAATTTCATGAAGAGGATATGGTCCTGTAAGCGTGGCCGTGGTGGTCATTTGCCTGACGTTATTTTTCACTATTAACGGCATACCTTTTTCTTTATAATAAAATAAACATCCGATCGTTTATATTAAAAAATGGCATTTTTCTTTCAATATCAAAATAAGACCTCTTATTGGAAAACTCTGTATAAGTATGAAGGTGATTTTGTGCACTTTGATTTTTGATTCATTCATAAATATTCTCTTTGTTGTTTTTTTTTTAACAAAACTCCTTAGAAATAAGAACCTCAAAAAAAATATTTCTATTGAAAATTATTCAGGAAAACATCGAAGCCGTCGTCGTGAAAATGCTCTCGATAATATGTTATTAATTCTTTAACATTTATTAATATTATTAAAAGCTTACACTCAAAAAAACATCAAACAAACTGGTTCACAAAGGCCAGGAAAATCACTACTGCTGGAACTTTACCTAAACCGAGAACGCCCTTCATGCAAGTTCAAGGACACTAGCTAATGACTACAATCAAATCCTAATACATAAACACGAATTTATGGTGTCCATTTCGTATACGTTTAAAAGATGCTCACTCTTGATCATTGTCAATTAACACTCGTTTTCGCAATAAGCCCATAAAGTTATCAAAACTACATACTTAAAATTCCGCATTGCGATAAGGATCATAATGCACGATATGATGTTTGTATAGGGCCAGAACACGAAAGGCACCACAGAATTTTATATTGATTTAATGACATGCCTAATTTCGACAAATGCTTACAATCGACATTCAACATGAGACTACAGGTGCTTAGCATGATAATTTTGATTGCAAAATAAACTGCCTTTGGTCGAAATCGGACTCAGTTCAAGTATGATTCAATATTTCACACTGATTGTGAGATATCTTCCTTGAAACGTAAACGAAAAATATGTTGCTCCGCATGCGCTGACTTCTCCCGCAACCGCGAAAGGCATCCGAAGCACTGTGCTGAACCACACAAAAACTTGGATTAATCCGGATGTGAATTATTGCAATTGATCGTAAACAATACACTCAACAAAACATATACATATGACTCTCTTCGTTGTCGAAGAGCTCATCAAGATCAATTTTTTCTTCGTCTTCGTCACCATTTATACTCCGTTGTGAAGTCCCTCCTTGGCCAACAGTAATCCAACATATGAACAAAACAGTAATGTAATAAGCACATTTTTAATAAGCACATTTAAACGAAGTTCTGATCGAGGACTTTTCAGAAAACTTCCAACTCCGAGAATAACAATTCGAATGTAAAATACTTTTTTTTAGTGGCACATCACATTTCGATATCCACACTCACGACTATCGATACGGGCGCAAAGTAGACATCAACGACGAATGAGCTGGCCATAAGCATCTCACCGAAATTCTAGACTCCTCACATCCCGCACTTAAACAAACCGCAACTTAGTAGTTAGCTGTATATGGCTATAAAGTACGATAATTATAAACGATGAAACTACGATAATTCTATATATACACGAAGGAAAATATACACGATCCCTAAACCTAACTTCAGGCTAATCAATTTTTACACTATCGGGAACTTCAGCGTTCCGATGACGTAACAGATTTTCATATTGTTCTCTCTTCTCTCTGGTTTTTCCTACCCACGTAGTCTTTGTACACCTGATTCTGTTTGTCTAACGCATTCTGGCACTTATCATCGAACCAATCATCTCTCTTGCGCCGGGCTTGATGTTCGATCACTCCGAATTCTCGTTTTCCAGTAGGCTTCCCACTTTTAAATATAGTGTGCGATCTCATGTTACGAATGTCATTTTCAGTCTAGTTCGTTTCCTGAATCGCCAGTGTTTTTAGTTTATATTGACTGGCCTGTTGTAAAAGGTCCTTGATAGCGCCAGAGCAATTGAGTGATCTGATATTCCAGGATCCAATGCCAAAGTCTTTTTTCCATTTGCGAGGTCGTTGCCGTGAGTCCAATCCATTCCAAGGCCCTTGTGCAATTTTCAAAACATAGTAGGGTTTTGCAGGGGCAGGAAGTTAGCCCGTCGGCCAGCCTCCATTCCGGTGACATGATTATTACTACGATTCCATTTTCACGTGCGGAAGACTCGCCTCCACCCTCAAGGTTCCCACAAAGGTGGCATTGTAGGAATTTGTAGCAGAGCTGTAGATGTTTTAACAGTTATTAGCATTTCTCGGCATTTAATGTCCCATTATTGGAGAACCAGTAAACCCAAGCGACCCCAAAAGCATTTATCACCATGAGCAAAGTGCTTATAAAAGAAACTCTGCATTTTTTGCGTAAATTCAAATTCAAAATAACTTAAAGAATCAAAAAATGTGTTCTTAAGTTCTATACAATTTAACACAAAAGTGCTCACTTATAAAGTTAATCGGGCCTGCAAAGTTTTGAAGAATCGAATAATATTTAACGAAATTATAGTGGTCAATTATTTTATTTATTTGATAGCCGCAGACCAATTCTCTTTTTTCTTGAAAAGCCGCCGGGCTTAGCTTTGTTGTGTGAGCAGACATGTTTCGACTTCTTTGAGTCACCTTCAGTGTGTGACACCGAAGACAACAACAAAGCAAGTCCCGACAGTTTATCAGGAAAAAAAAGGAATTGTAGTGATTTGAATTTTTCTGCACTACAACAGCCAGCACGGGTTTGCTGCGATTAGTATGCATATTTCAAGAATGATATGTATGATGAATATCTTTGAGAATTTGTTCAACGAGTGACATCAGTAATCGTAAACGAAAATGACGGCTGTTTTTAATCAGAATATTGTTTAAATTTTTGTTATTTTCCCTCCCCTTCAACAATTAAGGTACAAACTATTAACACTTAATTAAAGTCATTATTGAAAAGCTGAAGGTAAGTATGTGTAATTCAAAGGTTTAATGATCATAGAAATGGATCCAATAACACAAAACTTAGAAATTGAAATTCGTTGAATTTTGCTAATAATAGTAAAATTTCTAAATTTCATATTCTCGGATATAAAACTGCTTTAGTACAATCAAATGAAATGAAATTAGATTATTGTAGAGTCCTATAAAATAGCCTTTTGTTGTATAAGTTTCAATAAAATCGCATCATGTTTACAGAAATTATAACCGTTCGAGTTTTCTCCGATTGCAACAAAACTATAATGTAAAATAGATTTTTGGTAACTTCTGCAAGTTAATGCAATCTAAGTTAGAGTAGTTCCGCTTGACAAAGAGCATCTTCGATACCACTCCCGTATATGCAACTGCTGCTCCACAATGTCTACGGTTTGGCAACTCTCAACGGGCTTAGCTTCACCTCCAACTGAAAAACTTCAGACCAAACCAATGGTAACAGCAATAATATTCAGGATCCGATTCAACAAATCAGCAGTCATTAGAAGACAGGGTATCATGCTAAAGTTGTTTCAAATCATCATACAGTCCAAGGGCAATCATATGGATGATCAAGAAATATTCACGGAAGTAATGGTAAACAATGGTGTCCTTCTGGGCAATACAAAATTATTAAGCAACTGCAAATAATAACAAATAACACACCGTCACCAACAGCAGATATCACAATCTCGATGAATCGCTTGATACACATCCCGCATCGACAGATTGTGCTCATTCAATAAGATCCCATCGCTGCCATCACATACAAGGAACGTTCGAAAATAAACGAGGCTATTGTCGTAAATTTTTGTCGCGCCATCTGCAAATGAGATAGTGCGTTGGAAAGTTACATCCCTCCCCGACTTCCAGTGAAAGTTTGGTGACATTCGGTTCAGTCGAAGCGAAGTTATTGCGTCTAAAGTGACAGTATGTTTGTGTCATGATTTTGGAACAAAGAGCTAATATCAAATTTTGTTTTAAAATCGGTAAAATTTTTACCGAAACATTTGAATTGATGAAAAAAGTTAATGGCGATGATTGTCTATCTCGTGCCAGAGTTCATGAGTATTTCACACGTTTCAAAGATGGTAGGAATTAATGACAATGAACACAGGGGCCGCCCAAAATCGGTGATCATGGAAAACTCCCTCGAAATTGTGCGTGAATTTATCAAAAATGAGCCGAAATCATCGTTGAAATTCATGGAATCGGAGTTGAATATCTCCAAAACATCGATTTATCGCATTTTAACCGATCATTCGGGCTTACGAAAGGTCTGTGCACGTTTTTTTCCAGAATAAATGAGACTTTTGTCATAAAAATCCACTCTTGTGACTAATTTTTTGACTAGAAATCGCATTTTAACCATCTATCACTCACCGTATTCCCCTGATATGGATCCCTGTGACTCTTACATATTCGGAAAATTGCATTTAGCCATGAAAGGAAAACACTTTGCGTCCATAGAGGGCATCCAAAAGGCTTGTGCCGACATCCTGAAGGACATTCCAGTCAATGACCTAAAATACTCTTTCGGAAAAGTTATGGATCGCGCAAAACAGTGTATCGAGGTCGGAAGAGACTACTTTGAATAAATAAACTCGAATTTATCAGGACAAAGCTCCTGTCGTTTCTATTTTAGCTCAGTCTCGTTTATTTTTGAAGGCACCTTGCATGCGTGCCAAGGCTCACCCCCAACTGACTGAAAGCATTTTAAGGACATTGCATCAATCCAGTGGCAGGATTGTCAGCAATCAACAGCCAGCCCATCAAATTTCATTAGTGCCATCAATAACTGAGGCACCGACCGCCAACATGCAGAGACAGTAATGCAAACGCCCAATTTCAAATTCAACTCGCAGCTTTTGGATCATGACTACGATGCGACTTCACAGCTGCAGCATATCCCAGGGATGCAACCACTGGTTAAGACAGAACCACCATTAACAGACCACCATAAGGTAGTGCTTAGGAAGTGAACTGTGTGAGAGAAGTGTTGTGCAAGCCTTAGATGAGGAGTGTTTTTGTTAGCGTAAAAGTGTCCTACTAGACGGGAGGTACCTTAATACTTAAAAGATACTATTTCACCCTATTTCACGGGCACCCCAACTATCCGCCAACAAACACCACATATGTGAACTGACCTTCCTTTACCAGCTTGGGCTCTGGGAATATATCGTCCCAAGCCAAATTTGACAAATCGTTAGAAGGAGAAATGCATTATGGAGTTTTGTGTAATGAAACAATCATATCCTGCAACTACTCAAAATTGTTTCGCCCCTTAGTTCAAACTAATTCCTCTATGGCTACTTCGTCCATCCAAGCTCTTAGTCTCGACCACAACCAAGCTCGGCCAAATTATTCTGATTACGATATTCCTATTGATCATTTTTCTATCAGTAATCTTTCTGCTGACAATTACTTTACAATTACAACCATGAAAACTAGATTTTGCGACCCATTTTCCACCATCAAATAGAAGAAGTCTGGACCGCAGATCCCTCTGTTAAAGTGCCCCAGGTGTATACAGTCACAAGATTTGTATGGAATCGTATTTTTTGATCGAAACACTAATCGAATGTTTGCACTACTTAGTTTTTTGCTATAGCACTACAGCCTTCTTCAGATCTTCATGTAGAGATAGTTAGAGTATCTTATTATCTTGATCAAATGTATCGGCACTCGAGAAAGGGAAGGTATCAGTATCAGGATTCGGCCGTGTATACGTCCACCCAGGTGCAATACGTTCTGATTTTAAATCAGTATGCATCAGGACTGAACGAGCGTAAAATCCGTTTGAAGAATCGCCCGAAAAAAAATCTTGTTTTCACCAACAGAATTTGAACCAGGGATCTTTGGGTCAAGCAGCAAGCAATCTAATCACTATACCACGTTGGCTACTATTTGAACTTTTACTAATCAACTAAATAAAATTTCGCTTTTTTACAGCTTTCCCCTAATGTGCCCACTAAAATTAAAATTTCATTGGAGATTTGCGATGAAGAGTCCATAGTAGCTAGCATTAGATGGATGGAATAATTGGTTCGCATTAGTAAAGGATCCATCATCATTCATTATCACTTGTGGCATCGTTCTAATTCAAGCCTTTGCCTCCATTAATACTGTATTATAGCTGCCTCCAATCGTCGCGACTCTGTGACCTCGTTTGCCAATTGAGAATCCCACGTAAGGTTTTTCAGTTAACATTTATTGAATCTTTCCACCGTTTCCTCGGTTTCCTAACCCGACGTTTCCCTGGTATTCTACCCTTCATCGTTCCTCCAGGGAGTTTGTGCTCTTCTATTCTCTCCACATGTCCAACTGATTGTAGTTTACGTAGCCTTACCCATGAAGATACTGGCGTGTTATCATAAAAGGTTGTACAACTCGTCGTTGTAACGAAGTCTCTACTCTACTCAACGCTTTACTGGGCCATGTATCCTATTGAGCACTTTGGGAATTAGATAGGAAGTATTGAGAAGAAGGCTTTGTTTTCTGCATTTTATCTTTTCCTCTTGCATTCTTTTCTATACCTTCTCTATCAAGATGGACTCCTAAATGTGGGAACTACCCATATTTTTTTAAGAGTGTAGTCTCCTAAGGTTTTGTCATATCGGCATGTCTTTCCTTGTTTGGGTCATGAGTTCAGTCTCAGTTACCTTGAGCAGGAGGCTGACTATTTTGACTTCTGACTCCAGCCGTAAAATTGTTTTCCTCGCACCTAGAATTAATCTGAACATAATGTTAACTTCGTCTGCATGAACTTGGAGAGTAGCATGCCTGTAGTGTCTGCTTGTGTTTTCCTGACCAAATGTGCCAGAGCAATATTGAACAACATTGGCGCAAGCCCATCACCCTGTTTTAGGCCTGAGTTCATTGCGAAGCTTTCTGTCAAACCTTCTATAATCTTTACCTGGGACACGATGTTCCATTGTAAATTTGACCGTGCGGACAAGTTAAGTTGTGACGCCATAGTCAAGCACTGTTTTTTTACAGGATATTTCTATAAACCCTGTCGTTAAAGCATTATATGCCCGTTACATAAGTCTTTAAGAGCTGGCGTATTCCCAGCACTTTTCCGGCACCCGTTTTACTGAAAATATCTGGTTAATCGCAGACAGTTGACTTTTTAAACCACATTGGTACTCTTCTATTGTATTTTCATAATAGGGCTTCAGTCTTCGTTCAATCACTTTAGGCAGCACTTTATAACCTGTCGCCCTTTTTATGTAAGGGGCATATGGTGCTTTTCCGCTAGTCACTTGGTAACTGCTTCTTTGTCCATATCCTATATGTTAACCGATGAAGGACATTGTGTCGGTGTGTTCTTTCGGCTTAGAGCAGTTCTGTCGGTATTCACTCAATTCTAGAAGCTTTGTTCTTTTTGAGGCCACAAATGGCTGTCTGTACCTCTTCTGTTGTTATGAGCGTTGTCAGAACATTCTTCTTCAGCCCCTCGAATGCTCATAGTTTTGATAGATATTGTGGGTGGTGTGAAATTTTTTTGTATTTGCTTGCACGCGTTTTTCATACCGATAGGGCTGCCTAATATTGCATCAGGTGCGTCTTCACAGAAGCTCGTGCGCGATGTGTAATGGGTGCAACTATCGGGGGATGTCGTCGATCTTTTGTGAATGTCACGATGTGGAAAGCAGGTGCAGCTTATGATGAGGTTTCTGCCTGACGCGAAGTTTATTAGGCGTTGTCCATTTGGGCTGGCTTCTGCATGTAGGCTGTGTCCTCCTATTGTTCCTCTGTGAGCCAACACCCGGCCGATTTGAGCTTTAAAGTCTCCTAGTACAATTTCGATGTCGTATGAGGGCTAGTAAAGGATAAGTCGTCCATAATTATCTGGGAAAGAAATTCATGCATTAACTAATTTTTCTGAACGGATCGATTACCTACTAACTTCAAGGTTATAGTCAATAATTTTGTTGGTTTGATATCCGAAGGTTAACAATTTGAAGCAAATAATTTTTTATATCCAACATTTTGACCAAGGAACTCTCTACTTGTAAAAACAAGAAACTAAACCTATTTCCACAATGTACCCTGCAACAAACGATTTTATTTTCCCACAATCTTGAGAGAATATTCAAATTTTCAAAAGCTCTCTGTCCGGAGCAGTTCACCCGAAACATATTCATTCATTCAGCAGGAACTAACACAGTAGTCGGGAAACATAACATAAGTATGCCATAGTCTGAGAGTCCCTTTTCACCCCGAGTGATATCAACGGTAAATGTATGCTTAGCAAGAGGCACACGTGACATAAGTACACTTTATGACGACATACTCAAGTAGCATCAACCACCATCACCGCCCCAATGACGATGAGCTTGTGATATTATCGATGAACTCATTTTAGTTTAGTTGGAGTCACTGCATTCCGTCCATACTCCATACTCGTGTATGCTGGTCGTTCATTCAACTCAATCGAAACAAGGTGAATACGTTCACACATATGGAAAGGCGTGAATGGCTACGATGGCGCTTTGGGGAGTAAATTTTAGAGTGGATGCCACAATTTGAAGCGAACGCGGGGGCTAGTCAATATCTCATCTCACTACATCGAAAACTTTGCTTTGTGAATTTCTAATTGAATTCAAAGTACGGAAACCGAGGAAGGGTTGAAACAGTTTCATCTCTTATTCATATACGAAATTGTAAAGATGTGATTTTGATGGGTCTAGATGATTGGGTGTTTAGCACAAATGCCAGAAAGTAAACTTTTTAGGTGCTATATCAAAAACATTTTGGCTTATTTCATTTCAATGCATGATTGAGGGGTAGATGCTTTTATGGGAAGCTTTATTGATGTTAACATACATATTTCCAAGTTAAATTGAATTTCACTCCTATGCCAGAAAGGATGGAGCGTTATTTCTGGAAGCAAATTGAAATATGAGATATGCGGGGTTTGGAAATTGAACTTATTCAAGGCAAATAGTCGGATAAAAATTTTAAAAGTTCTAGTTATAAGATAAGATCACATTTGGTTTTGAAACTACACGGACACCACACCAATATGAAAATCTAAGAATGAAATACAAGCAATTTTTTTTAATTTCCCTCCTATATTACTTCTGGTACCAACATATCCAATACTTCGATTCAAGTAACTTAGCTGTAAATGAACGTTATAAAAAGATACAGCAGATATTTGTTGAAATATCTTCCACAAATGTTTTTGCAGTGAGGACGCACACGTGGTTGAATGGACAAAACCCAAGAGTGGTATTCACCATCTACATCAATTTTTTCTAGAATATTGGCCTGCGCTGAATTTTATATTATCAAAACAATTCAATGAGAAAAAAGTCTGAACGGTATGATGTTGAAAATTGTATTTCTAGGATATTTGTGTTTTTTAAATGGCATAGAGAGCATGGTAATGCTACAGATAATTGGATGAATATCCTACTTATACTTTTCCTATTTAAATAAATAAAACGCGCTGCCTAAGAGCAAAGCAATTTTGAGTAAACAAATATGTACTTTGTGTAGGTAGTCATTCAGAAAATTATTTGATTACCCATTTAAACTGAGTTTAAAAGATCAAAGTACAAAAATGATTAATAATTCAAAGACTGATTCAATCTTTTCTGGCATAATATAATTCCAGATAAGTACTCATTTCAAACTGGTGACAAATGGAGTTCCAAGCCAAACCACTTATGCTCACTAAAACGTATTGTTTCACGACATAATACGTGGGTTATTTGAAAAGTTTCTGGCCTTTTATAGAAAACACATAATTCAAGCCAAACAAAAAATTATTTCTTGACATAGTCTCCATGCAAGTCAATACATTTGGTCAAACGCCTTTCCCAACCCTTCAGGCCATCAGAAAAAAATTCTTTAGGTAAACCTGAAAAATGCAAGTATACTGCCTCTTCAACCTCAGTATTTGACCCGTCTTTTTTCCCACCCAGAATTTTTTCAAAATTTGAAACCAAAAAAAGTCACTCGAAGCTAGCTCTGATGAGTAGAGTAGGTGTTGAAGCAATTCGAACTTCAATTCGTCCAATTTCGCCATTGCGACCATGCATGTGTGTATTCGCGCGTTATCTTGATGAAACAGCACCTTCTTCCTCGCCAAGTGTGGTCGCTTATTCTTGAGTTCCGTCTTCAATTGGTCCAGCAACGCAGCGGGATAGGGTCCGTTAATGGTTTTTCCTTTTTGAAGGTAATCAGCCATAATTACTCCACGGCTGGCTCAAAAAATTCTCACCATTACTTTTCCCGCAGAAAGGAAGACTTTCCACTGCATTGACTGTTGTTTAATCTCCGGAGTATGTTAATGATGGATCCAGGTTTCGTCGTCAGTAATTAATCGGTGCAAAAACTCAGTAGGATTCTTTTGAAACAGCTGAATAGTCTCGTGCGACATATCCATCCGTACGCACTTTTGGTTGATTGTCAAAAAAGCGGTACCCATCGCACGGATCATTTTTCCATGCATAAATTTTCATGTAAAATCGTATGCGCCCCTTCTTTTGATATTCCATAAGCCTCAGAAATTTCCTTAATGGTTGATCGTTGATCTTCCATCGCGGTTGTGTGCACTAAACTGACAATATCTTCCTATGAAACAGTTTTTGGACGTCCAGAACGTTCATAGTCGAAAATACTTGTACGACCGCGTTTGAAATCGGCCACCCAATGTTTCACGGTTGGTAAATGAGGGCGTCGATTCACCATACACGGAGTCCAACTCTTCTTCACTTCCCGAGTTTTTTCCCTTTCAAATATAGGTTCTTTTTCATCGCGCGATACTTAATTTTATCCATTGTTTTTAACAAACGTCACTTGTCAACTTTAGAAGGGTAACATGTGTTTTATACTGATCGGAATGACTTGAAGTTTTTATGGCATACATATGTAAAGTCCATCTACTGGTTGGCAAGAGAACTTGAATGTACCATGACTTTTTGCCGGCAAGGCCGGAAACTTTTCAAATGAACCTCGTACAAATATGTTCTTTTAGAATCTTCTTCTGGCTACCTTTAAAAAATTCTCTACTTCGTTCAGCCAATGGACGAACGCTCTGTAAAAAACAAAAGGAATAGTAAAAATGTTCTGGCAGGTAAGATCCGGGGTAGTTGGCATAGATTTTGGTTTCGATTTTTCTATTTTTTTAAGATAAATATACTGCATGTTCGATTTTTGTGAATTATTGATTAACATCTCTATTATCGATTTGCGTGGTTATTATTACTTAGGAATGGTTTTGCCTACTCTTAGAAAATATTTCCCGAACGTCTCAAAACCAACTAACCCCAGTTATGGTGTAAGTTGGCATACCTATAGGGGCTTGTTGGCGTACCTGGTAAAGATTGGGTTTTGAAGGAAAAGCAACGTACAATTCAAGACAAAAGTATTTTATTGCTGCTTTAATGAAGAAAGTAGCAAAGCAAGAATACGGATAGGAAACATTCTGAAAATTTGGTTTGTCAGCATTATAAAATATGTCCACAGTGAACAATATTGGCTTACCACTAATTTGTTTAAAAGGATCAAGTTTCTGCAGTATTTTGCTCTTTTATACCAAAGGCAATTTCGGATGTCTGGATTTGCCTTCACTCAATGCATCAGATAATTGACCGACGCTATCCTCACTTCCAGTATAAGTAATTCCTTTGGACTCAGATTCCGTTGAGGAAAACGCTAATTTCTTTTTGACAAACCGCCCATTCTTTGTCTTGCAAATCTTATTCTACTTTGCTCTGTTACGTACTTCAGCCGCTAACGAATTTCTCACTGGATTATCTGTGAGAAGTTCAGCTTTCCTCCGTTTTCTTCCTCTATTAGATTGCTTCCGTGGTCCTGTTTTTGGTAATGGACAGACTTCCTGAGGTTGAACAAGTTGGTTGTATGTTGAGGCTAGTGCAATGCAGTGTGGTTAAGGATCTTGAGCTGAGTCCGTCAAATCAGCAGGTGTTAAAATGTACGCTATCTCTTCCTAAGGAGGTGGGCGATCAGTTATGGATAAAGGTAAAAATTCTGCATTATCAAATACATCGGGGTTGAAGGGGGCATATGCCACTAACTCGAAATCCAGCTGTTATGTTGGATGGATTCATAGCAAGCGGGAATGCCATGTTGATAATTGAGGGTATATTATATAGGAACATAGTCTGTCCTAGATTGTTGGTTATCCAGGCATCGCATGCTGAGTTAACATAATTTTTGAGTGGCCGAAAGACACTTCTGTCTAGGGCTTGCAACTTGTAGCTGCATAGTGTGGGGTAAACGATAATGCAATTACTAGATCCTCTTCAAGCAAATCGAAAGCGTCAATAGGTAAGTGCGAGCTATGGTTATCCAGAAGAAATAGTAATTGTCGCTCCTTCGAACATCTCGTAAAATGAATGAAATGTCTTACAAACTTTCCATCATCCATCCTGATCTGTTTGCGTCACCATTTGAGCCAAGTGGTGCACCTTAGACAAAGTGGTTCATATATTTAACTCGCGGGAAAACAAAACAAGTTCGGTAGACAGACCTATGTTCATGCTAAAAGGGTTTTGTACTCAACTTACAAATTCACAATATTGATTGTTCAACTAGGAAAAAATCTTGAAACCATTGGTTGTTGTAGAGTACAACAAATTTATGAAAGGAGTAGACCATGTGGATCAGTATTTATAGTATTATTTTCTCGTACGATGTACAAAAAGTGACTAAGCGGGCAGTCATGTTTCTATTGAATTGCGCACTGTTTAATGCCTTGAGAGTTTACTGAAAGTTGAACACAATTTCAAGGAAAACTTACAAACCCTTTTTACACGAAGCCGCGAATAAGTGGATCAGTAAAGAAACTCCAGCTACTACAGATCCTGCATATTTCACATCAAGGACTGCACAAAGAAGTGACAGTCCTGGTAGATTGTCGAGAGAAGTTAGAAGATATGACCTCGTCAAAATATTTATAGAAGTAAAATAGGCAAATCCTCAGAGAAAATGTTCGGTTTAGGCCGAAAACAAGAAAAAAAAGCTTGACGAGTTACATGCGTAAATGTTGTGCGTTCCTCTACACAAAGGTGACTATTTTTATGAAGTCCATACTTAAAAAATATATGAGTGTACGATATCGGTGTAAAAATAGTAAGTTTGTGTGCTAAACACAAAATAACAACAAGTTGGGTAAACAGACCCACGCTCATGTCAGAAGGGTTTTGTATTCAATTTACAAAATGCAGTCACCAGATCGAATCAAATCAAGATACATGTCAAAGACGACTTCTGAGGTTTTTGTTATTGTTATACTCATAAATATCTCCCTTGATAATTATTTCATATGTCCATTCGCGAGGGAGGAAACACATTTTTCATGTATTTCCCCCCTGTGTCCCCACTGAAGCAAAAACTGACAGTTTAAGAACTGTTTTGAAATGCACTCATGAAAACGTTCATTTCATACTCATATCGGCTACGTTTGATGAATTTTTTTCAGGGGCTATTCTCCTGTACTGTTATCATCGATTCATGGCCAATTTTTTCGAATCCTAGAATGGTTACAAAGCCCTTTTGCTAGGAGCTCTCTCCCGCCTCCTTGACTTGTTTCGCTTATGAGCATTAATTGTAGGTACTCATCTTCAGTCATTCATTAAATTGAATCAAGTGTTCAAGGCATGCACCTTAAACGTTGAAGTTGGGAAAAAATAACTCAAAAATATCTAATCTTCGCATTTAAAACAGCCCCTATTTTGTTTTACGATTACTGATACCACTAGCTGAACCGATTCTCAAAGATCTACATGACACCTATCATTCCTGAAATTTTCATGCAAATCCTAGCAAAACTGTAGTGTCTGAGTCGGTAAAAAGCGCATTTTGTTCCATAGCCATATGTTTCCATAGTCATACAGCGCATATTGTTCCATAGTAATACAGGAACATTCAAATCGCTATAATTTCGTTAAATACCATTCGATCTTTATGAAAATTTCAGTAAAGACCAATCTTATTAATAGTCACCTGTTCGCTTTATCGAAGTTAAGGGTACCGCTAAGATTTTATTCAAGAAAACATAAAATCGATAAATCATACTATTACTAATAAAGTTGAGTGAATTTCGACTTCTCACGTATTTGTTGTTGTTGTACTCATAAAGGCCTCCATTCATGATTTTTTTCAGATTTTTCGGATGGATGGTGTCCAATCGCGACGAGGGGTACGCGAAAAGTTCATACATTCCTCCTTCCCCTGGCCCCCTCGGTGCCAATAGGCAATTTTAAGACTTGTTTTCAAAAGATCTCAATGAGACCTTTTCAACGACACCGTACTCGACTACCTATGGTGAAATTTTTTTTGAGGGGTCACCTTCCTATATGGGGAGACCCCCCTTAAACCCCTTCGAAAAAATTTTCCACCCTTGAACTGTCAAGAAGTCACCGCTTCTGACCTTTCTACAAAGTTTCATAGCTGTAGCTTCTATAGTTTTGGAGAAAAAGTGCTGTGACATACAGACGGACGGTCGGACGGACGGACAGACGGACGGACACAGGTCTTGATTGCAATAGGGTTTTGAATTTTAGTACAAAACCCTAAAAAGAAGGAATTGCAGCTCTTAATGCTGAAACGCATGCTGCGTGAGTCACCAATGTTCCTCTTTCAGCAGAGGTTACACGTCCAATTTGTTTAAATCCTGTCCATGCAACCACTTTGTCTGATTTTTGCACTATTGATCACTGTCTCGTCTACGTTGTAAATATCTTGAGACTCTAATTTATATTTGTCAAGTACAGATTTCAGCAATGCAAAAAATCTCGCAACATTGGTATTGTTGAAATTTGTAGCTCTTGATAAGCTGGTAGCTTCGAAGTACGTAGAGATAAACTTGGGTGTCTCTTCATAAAATAATAAAACCAGTCCGGTCCGGCCATCTCATTATCGTTCCATGAAGCAGGTATTTTCATAGAATTTGCTTTTGCGTACATAAAAAATGTGTTTCCTCCCTCGTGAATGGACCTGTGATCTAAAAAAACTGAAAAAATTATCAAGGGAGATATTTATGGGTATAACAATAACAAATACCTCAGAGTCCAAAATTCGTTCAACTTTGTTAATAATAGCATGATCCTCGAATTTGAAATTTTCTCCAATAAAATCGTCTTTGACATGTTTGTTGATTTTTTTCGATTCTGGTTACTGCATTTTGTAAGTTGAGTACAAAACCCTTTTAACATGAGCATAGGTCTGTCTACCCAACTTGTTTTTTGTTATTTTGTGTTTAGCATACAAACATTATTTTACACCGATATCGTACACTCATATATTTTTTTAAGTATGGACTTCATAAAAATAGTCACCTTTGTGTAGAGGAACGCACAACATTTACGCATGTAACTCGTCAAGCTTTTTTTTCTTGTTTTCGGCCTAAACAAAACATTTTCTCTGAGGATTTGCCTATTTTACGTCTATAAATATTTTGACGAAGTCATGTCTTCTAACTTCTCTCGACAATCTACCAGGACTGTCACTTCTTTGTGCAGTTCTTGATGTGAAATATGCAGGATCTGTAGTAGCTGGAGTTTCTTTACTGATCCAATTATTCGCGACTTCGTGTCTTTCAGTGAACTCTCAAGGCATTAAACAGTGCGCAATTCAATAGAAACATGACTGCCCGTTTAGTTACTTTTTGTACATCGTACGAGAATATAGTACTATAAATACTGATCCACATGGTCTACTCCTTTCATAAATTTGTTGTACTCTACAACAAACAATGGTTTCAAGATTTTGTCCTAGTTGAACAATCAATATTGTGAATTTCTACAACATCGGTGGGACGAATAGGCAGTATCATCCGAACTGGCCTTTTTGATTGCTAACACTGAATTGAAATATTTTGACGGCGACAAAAGACCGACTCTCCCCTTTCAAGGATTGACGTTTTCAAACACATTGGAAGACCTCTATTTATTGTGGAATGTTCTAAGTTTTGACCTCGTGTTATTAATTATATCTGGAAAAAAAAAATAAACCCGTGTATAAGGAAAATAAGAGTTTCATTTATTTAGCAAGCTCTATTTATCCTAATTGTACCACATGAGTGAATCTTGTGGCCAAGAAGTATTTCACAAGTTTCAGCACTATTATAATTAATGTCCAAGTATAGATGAAACCACTTATTGAAATATCTTTGGGTTAGGGCACACTCCACTTGCGCAGCAGTTCTCGATGGCCGCATCGAGTTTGAGCTTCTGATGCTGCTGTCGGACTATCAGCCCACGTAGCTGTGATGGGTACTAATTGAAAAAATAGGTAGTCACGTGGTTGAGCGTAATATTAACCGTATTACCTCAAATTCCGTTATCGTCATGGAATGAGATACCCTAACAATAAATGTCACCGCCATGGTTCGAATTTGGACTGTTGTGCGATAGATTATTATTATTACTTATAGAAATATGTTCCTAGGAAATTTGCAATTGTCTCTTGGAATTGCCTTCCCCTGTTGCAATGAATTTCTAAACTGCAATGTATCTTGTTGTTTCTTCACAGACCATTCTTTTAAGAAGATTATATTTTACAATTTTGAACCATTGTATACTTAAAATGACAGCCAGCTCCTCCATAGCATCATGGTCTCATCCAAAGATAATTGGAGTGGATTTCAGCAACAAATAGGGCACTATTTTCCGATTTTTTTTGAAAATGGTCTCTGTTTGTAGTGTTGATATTATTGTTATTCAAAAAATGCCATGAATACCAGATCTGCCTGAAGCAATCTCTATTCAGTACTTCACAAAATATTAGGATTTCAATCGTCTGATACAATATTCATCTTGAGAAACTTTTCGAAATTTGGCCATTAGCAAAAGTCAGCCGTTATAGACACATCCTTCCACTTCACAATTTTTGTACTGTCTCTAAAGAGTAACTCATTTTGCACATGATAGCGATTGGTTCCAGTCACGATGTATTCAAACAAGAGTCAACTATAAAGAGTTAAACTGCATCACTTACACTTTGGGTATTGTTTGGTATATATTCACATTACTTTATTGTTAAAAAAGATTCAATAATAGAGAATTGTCATTTTATACCGGGAGTATACGATTACATCTCCGGCTAGCAAATTCCTAATCACTTTCACTGTCGAAACTGAAATCTGGAATATTGTCTCCCGACGCTTCAGATAAATTGTCTGAAGATATTTTACTGTCATTTTTGGAATTATAAGCCATTTCACAAACGCTTATATTGAAAAATATCAAACAACAAATTTTGATGCTAGGATTGACTCGTGTGTAAGGATATTTAAGAGCTGACTCATTTAGGCAATTGCAACATCCAAATGCTTATAATTTACACTGAAATACGATTCAAATTTAGAAGAAAGGTCTAATGTAAACACCATAACCATAATAACCCCACGAACAAAGGGTTCTACAAAGATAAGAAAATGTCTTCATAAGGAGATCCAAAGTTGCATTAACTTACTTGAATTATCATTTCGCACTTTGTTTAGAAACTAATGGGTTATATGCATATCCTTTCTTACACAGGATTTACTATAGAAAACTTCAGCAAGCGATTACATCACAAGTCATTTTCCTGACCTCTTACGTAAGTTATAGTCGATAGTCGCAACATCGGGTTAAACTACCAGCCCTGCGTATGTGTGTTAAGGCGCAGCCCCCAGTGAAACTGAAAATTTGGGTAAACTTTACAGCCGTTTACCTCGGAAACGTTACGAATATTTGCAAAAATTTTTTAGCAAGAAGTCACAATGAACCTTTGGTTATCGAATCAACTTATTACATTTTGCAAAAAGTTTGCTGCAAAAGATATTAAATTCAAACAAAATAGCATGTTTTCGTTAAAAAATGTAGTAGATCTCGGAAACTACTTAACGTACCGAGTTGATTTAAGCTACAGTTCTTAGATCTAAATCATTTGCAGTGAATTAACTCATCAAAAATTTAAAAAAGTTTTTTGTAAAAAAATTTCTAGAACAAAATGTGTATTTGCACACACTGAACAAATATCATGCATGAACATTGATTTGTATCAAATTTCCACATTTTGTTCTAGGAATTTTTTTACAAAAAAGTTTTTTAAATTTTTGATGAGTTAATTCACTGCAAATAATTTAGATCTAACAACGGTAGCTTAAATCAACTCGGTACGTTAAGTAGTTTCCGAGATCTACTACATTTTTTAACGAAAACATGCTATTTTGTTTGAATTTAATATCTTTTGCAGCAAACTTTTTGCAAAATGTAATAAGTTGATTCGATAACCAAAGGTTCATTGTGACTTCTTGCTAAAAAATTTTTGCAAATATTCGTAACGTTTCCGAGGTAAACGGCTGTAAAGTTTACCCAAATTTTCAGTTTCACTGGGGGCTGCGCCTTAAGCTACATTTTATAAATGAAATATATGACTAAATCTGTTACATTCGTGCAATGATCCTTGAACAGTGCAGTCGAATTCAAATTGATCGCTAGTGACTTCATTGTGAATAATCTGTTAACTTTTGACTTCTATCATTTTTGTTTTCTGTGCAAGTAAATTTAAAAGTCAGTGTTAAAACAATTGAAAGTGCCACTCCTGTTAATAGCAGGAAAAGAAACCGGGAGCCTTTTCCGGTCGGAATGCTCCTCAGAGACCATTTTAAAGTGGCCAAAAATACTGCGACATCATCCAACCGCTTTTCACAACATGCTAACTTGCAGAACAGCAATGAAAATGTTAGTAAACCAGCTGCTAACAATGGAAAAACAAAGGTGAGAACTCCTCCAATTACTCTCCCCGACTTGCCGCGTGACACAATTGCGGCGATTATGAACGAACTAAAAACCTCTTCATATTCTATTAAGATTATGTCAATCGGGAGAAGCCTCTTCCTTACGAATATTGAAGATTTCGAAAATGTTCAAAAGCACTTCAACTCTTAAAAAAGTCAACTACTTCATATTTCAACATGCAGATATGCGCCCGCAGAAAATTGTGCGGTCAAGGCTTCATGAAATGCCAATAAAAAATCTCAATAAAATACTAAAACCTGAACATAGTATTACAACTATTGATATTAAAAACGTTCGAGTCAAGTGCCCAGCATCGTGACAGTATGTACTATTTACTATAACTGCAACGCGGCACCAAAATCAACGAGCTACGCAAAATAAAAACAACAGCACACACAATCGTAAGCTAGAATTATTACAGCAACAAAAGTAATGGACTAACTCAATCTCATAATTGTTTGAGCTATGGACATACGACATCGAACTGCCACTTACCTACAAAGTGCTTAATTTTTAGTGGTGAACATAAGAACACTGCATGCACTCTCACCGACGTCAACGTGATAAAATAAAATTTTGCAATTGTGGTGGTGATCACTACTCTAACGCGACTACATGCAAAGCAATAAAATAGTATATTGAAATCAGCTTTAGTAACCACGATCAAAATTTTCCACCTTTATCAATTGGATCTGCAAAAACAACAACCCACATAAATGAGAAAACTCCACAAAATCCACCTAACAGTCGATTCTATAATTCTTTTATGAAGTCCAAACAACAACATCGCATTTAAACGCCAATTTATTCTCTCCTGCATTATTATTGCAAATAACCCAAGAATTAATTGAAAATCTTGCAAATTGCCAATCCAAAAGTGATTAGTTTAATGTTATTGTAAGCTTAGCAGTTAGGTTTCTTTATTAATAATGCACAAAGCACCGAAAGTAAATTATTAGAAGCATTCAAATTTAGCACTAAAAACAATATAGATGTTTTTGCTAACAGAAACCTCGCTAAGAACGCACGACAAGCTCTCTTATCCTAATTGGAAACTTATAGAAAAGATAGAACAGGAAAAATCAGGGATGGCGTAGCGCTTGCCATCAATAAATCTCTTAAACGTCGCATTCTACCTGCCTTTGATTCAGCACGAATCGAAAGCATTGGTGTTCTGATTCAAGATCTAAATGTAAAAATTAGTTCTGTCTATTTTTCAGGCACTAAGATGACCAATGAAAATCAATTCATAAGAAATCTACAAAGGGTTATTATTAACAACGGTAGATATCTCCTTTGCGGCGACTTGAATGCTTTGCATCAGCAATGGAATTGTGCGCGTTCGAACAAGACAGGCTGAGTTCTTTATAGCCTAGTGACTGAGCATAACATCTTTCTACATTCACCAAGCGAGCCAACATATTACTCTCATCGAGGAATTGGTTCAACTTTGGACGTTGTACTCAGCGGTGAAAGCTCTAATATATCCAAGCTTTGTGTCTTACAGGCTCTTTCGTCTCCACATTTACCTGTAGTGGCGAATGTGTTGAAAGGAAATATCGAACGGCTCTTCAATATAAGAAAACGAATTGGCTTAGGTTCAAGAGGCTCATAAGTAATAGCATTTCTTTGACTCCAAGCTGTGCAACGTCCACGAAAACTGTGGCCGAAATAGATACACAAATATCTAAACTTAACAACATTATTTGAGAAGCAATCGAAAGTAGCACACCTACAAAGATAATTCGCTACAAATCCGTAGAATTGGGTGCAGAAACATATGGGCTGATAAGACACAGTAATTCTCTCTGACAACAGTGTTAACCAACAAGAGATCCGTACATTATGCAAGGTGTTAACAGTTTAACGGTAGCCATAAGACTAAAAATATGGAATTTACGCAACGAAAGCTGGAATTCCATGCCTGGCAAGATTAAATAGAATGCTAAAAATATTTAGAGGCTAAACCAAACCCTTAAGGGGTGCCAAAATCAACCTCCACATCAACTCGTAATAAGTAATGCTATTTGTGAATACTCTAACGTAGGAAAAGCGGAGCTCTTCGCTGATACATTCCATTCCAACCACAGCATTACCAAAGATATGCATAGCATTGTCAAAGAGGTGGCGTTTGCCAATAATCTGAAATCTTTACCTCTATTGACCTCTCTTCCTGCCTCTAAAATGGATAAATCAACCGAATTAATAAAAATGCTAAAGAAGCTAAAGAACAACAAGGCGCCTGGCATTGACAATATACCAAACATTGCCCTGAAAAGCTTGCCTAAAAAGCTATTAGGTTGATATGCCACATTTTTAATGTCGGTCTCAACACTAACTATTTCCTTCGCCATAGAAACAGGCGATAGCCATCCCCATTCACAAACCAGGCAAGAATCAGCTACTTCCTATAAGTTATAGACCAGTTAGCTTATTACCATCCATA
This sequence comes from Odontomyia ornata, assembly GCA_963969285.1. Classification (NCBI taxonomy): domain Eukaryota; kingdom Metazoa; phylum Arthropoda; class Insecta; order Diptera; family Stratiomyidae; genus Odontomyia; species Odontomyia ornata. Next base: position 97,853,861 of record OZ017739.1, on the reverse strand, counting down.
GGTAAACTGTTCGGAAAAACAATACTGAACCGGATTAATAAATTTGTTGAAGTGAACAACATAATACCAAACTTCCAGTTTGGCTGCAGGCATAAGCATTCGACCAAACTACAGCTCCATCATGTCACACAAGATGTACATCGGGCACTTAGACAAAAACTTTCCATAGGGAGTATTTCCCTTGTCATTGAAAAAGCGTTTGACACGGTTTGATATGATGGTGAAGTAATCGAGCAGTCACCCAAGCCAACTGCCCGAAAACTGCGTAACACTGTTTCGAAATTTCAATTGCAGATTTGAAAAATTCAGTTACTCAAATTTAAATTTTTTTAAATCGTAAAACTTGGAAAGAAAAAAAATGTTTTTTTTAATTTTTTTTATAATAAAAATAAATTTATATTGTTGTTTATTGCATTAAGCGTAAATTTTTTCTTTGGTTTGATATTCGTTTTAATATTTATCTTAAATGACGATTTAAATTTTCAATCCATTTTTAATTTTATTAACTTAACTACGCAAATCTGCAAATAGAAATTTCGGACACTGATTTAGTGCAACACATTCATGTATTGCATTAGCTAATGCAATTTAACTCAGCTAAGCTAGCAGCGGATTTGGATTTACAGGTGCGGCAGAGAAATCATAGGGAGATTTGGATGGATCTGGAGGTCGGGTCAAGATAAGCAAAGTGTGCGCATCAGTCGCCGTCGTGTTTGGATGCCGTATGGGGCCGAATGTGTTTAAATTGGAATAAAAGCTCCCTTTCTTGGATCATTAATCTCATCCAGCGTATGTGAAAACACCTGCGAAAAATGATTAATATGAATCAGTGGGAGGATTGTTTCGTCTTCGCTGATGAGCTGATGGCAACGGCAACGGTATCGGTTTACCCATCATTGGTTCGGACTTCGGATTGCTCACCATTTAGTGAAAAAATGCAAATTCTTGGAAAAAGTGCATTCAAGTGTGTTTTCTGCATAACAGTCTTGACCCAAATTGGAAACTGCATGAAAAACCAATGCATCAGTGAAACTTGCGCAAGCGCAGTTGAGTGAAATGATACACATCGGCAAGTGAAACAGCTACCAGCTTTCTTCGGATCATTTGATACCAACGTGACATCTCTTCATCTTCACCTTCGAGCATTTTGTTACATAAATTATGGATATCGGAATACCTCGCGGTATTCCAACTAGTGACAACATGAACAGCAGCATCTAATACAATGCTATAGTTCCTCAAACTCTACGAATAATTCCACGGAAGATTACTTAAGATAAATAAATTGCAGTCATTCGATTCGGAACCGTTGTATTGCGAATGTGTGAGTTAATCAGTGTACCCGGTGCTGGTGGAATTGTGTATTTAAATATTCGAAATAGGTTTATTCATCTAGTTAGAGCTTTTTCCATTTCGTTAGCGTTGCTAAGAAATGTGCTATTGGATGCGAAAATTAAGAAGAAATTGTAGAGTTGTGGGGTGTACCGATTGAAAACAGTGTTGCGGAGGGGAATACGAAATAAAAAAACATGGAAAATGCCAAGGATTTCATGAACCTGTGGTCAATTTGTGTATTTACAAACGATTGAAGTGCAGTTGATCAAAAGAGATCGGTTTCAGACAATAGTTTCCATATGAAGATAATCACTTTAAAGTTTTATTGGATTTATTTAAGATTAAGACGATGATGAAACAACTAATAATCACTGTACGTGTACATGACAAAATAAAATTTCAATTAATTAGGAATATCATCACGTACTTAACGTCTATCAGACCGTATTTTAACATTTTTTTGGAATCGCGCGTCTTTCAGCTTTTTGCTACTCAATCAAAAATTAATCGCAAATCGAACCAGAAAAGAAATTTCGCAAGAAAAACGTTTTAATTTGCATGAATTCTGTTACCAAGTGTGCGTTTTACGTTTAACAATTTTTTTTTTAATGTTTACATGTGCCCCCTTTGTTAATGTAAAGATTAAAGTCGTTTACCATTGTACGTTAATAAGTTCGCCCACCCCATCTACGAGCGCTCGCTAGGAGGTTGGGTAAATACCCTTTGTGGTTCGTTTTTAAGGTTTTGTACTAAAATACAAAACGCTATTGCAATCACGACCTGTGTGCATCTGTCCGTCTGTTACGGGAACCGCAGTCCAAATATTGCTCGGTTCGTGTTCCGTCGTTCCTCTCTGTGTATTGTAAATGACAACATACATATACGAAAAGCTGTGAATTGTAATCAAGGCATCTGTGGGCGCGGTGTCGTATCATGGATTAGCAGAAATGGGTGTGTATCCATACTCGTATTAAGTATCAAACATATACACACAAGACTTCGCAATCGAACGTACCGCCCAACGGAACGAATTGGTTACATGCATTGCAAATCGAGCGACAGCTTTAGCTTTGTGGTTGCACCAGTCACAGAGAGATGGCACTAAATACATTAAACTGTTTTTGTTGTTGAACTTCGATCTTTTAAATGGTAAATTGTCTTCATTATTTTAGTTGGTAAGTAATAAAGTCAGCATAGTTATAGTATAAAAGAAAATTATAGAAGTAAAAAAATCGAGAAGTATTTCTCCATTCACTGGCTCAAGGCGTGCGCCCGAGTTTATTCTATCCCAAGGCACTTAGCCCAGGATAAGTGAATTTAGGACACGTTCAACTGCGTACTCAAGCATCTGCCCGAGTATCAGCGCCCCAAGGCAGTTATGCCCGGGGCCTGCAGTTGAACTAGTAATTGATTGATTTATCAATCTGACTGCGTACTCAAGGCATCAGCCAGAGTATTAGCGTCCCAAGGCTTTGTGCCCGGGGCTAGTAGTTGGATTATAATCAATTGATTTGTTAATATAACTGCGTGCTCAAGGCGTCAGCCCGAGCAACAGTTAAAGCTTTAATTGATTGGTTTTTCAAAAATGATATCAAGCAATATCATACATTTCCTTCGAATAACAAAAATAATCAAAGTAAATATAAATCGCAAAAATTTTGCAAGCTCCATTAATGCTCGATCTTTATACGTCTCTGTAATAAATTAATTATTAAAAGAATTCAATAGCAAAATATGTTATAATATAGTCAACTGAACGTGAACCAAACAAAGAATAAATAAAACTTAAATCATTAAACAAAAGCACCTTTTCACTGATCTAGCTGACAAGAATGTAGTAGCAGGTAAGTATCATACGGAAATATCTCTTTCTCCTCGGTAGCTTTGATGTGTATATATGATACACATCATATCAAGCTCCCAGCGCATGCCAGTACACATAGGGTGTACTGGTAATGTGCAACACGTCTGTCCGTCCGTCCGTCTGTATGTCACAGCACTTTTTCTCCGAAACTTTAGAAAAGACAGCCATGAAACTTTGCGGAAAGGTCAGAAACGCTGACTTCTTGAAAGTTTTGGGGTGGAAAACGCAACGATGGCCGGCCCCTCCACTAAAATGAGCTAGCCATCGGGCGCACCCCTCCACTTCTTTTTGCGTTATAGGGGCTCTTGCCCAGGTAGAGTGGCCTTCCGCTCGCCTGCCCTTTTGTGATATGGTGTTATGTGATTCCATCACATAATACTATAACATAAACTGGCCACATTAATATTTCTCATTTAATGGAAAAATTCATGCAAATTATGTTTGTATGAGTTTTTCACTTAAATGGGAAATCTATGGCCACGTCTACATTTGGATTTTGATCCGGTTGGGAGGGTACGAGGGGGTACCGCTTCCACCTGGATGTCCCACTCTTATTTGGGGGCACGAAGCGAAGTCTGCGCTCAAGTCCGTCTGTTTTCTCTCGGCCCAATTTGTTACTGGCTATAGATAAGTTCAAGTCTTAATAGGCTACCTCGGCCTCGACACCAGTCGATCGGCATTAGATTGCCCGAATTCGTGAATGCAAAATTTGTTTGTTGTGGCTCTTGTGCTGGGGAAAAGAACCTGCTCCACGACACCGCGACTTTAGCATTCACGCGTCCCTAGACAAGGTGAAATCTCGGCGGATACTACCATCCGCTTTCGCGGAGGCAGCAAACCATCGCTGCAGTGCTGTACGAACCTTTATACCTACCTATCCTACTACAATGGACTTTTTTTCAAATTAATTGACATAAAATTTCTGCTATACCTAACTTTTATCACCCAGTCTTTCTTAAAGGATAGGCAGTTTTCAGTTAAAATGAGAGAGACCCATTCCAAAAAGCGTCATGTAACAGCAGAAGTCCCTCAGAGTTCTTGCCTCAGCCCACTGCTCCTAAATATATTTACCCACGACATGCCTACGCCTGCCAACTGTAAGATGGCTACATTTGTAGATGACATCTGCTTTTATACAGAGTCAACAGACCCCACAGAAATAATAAAAAAGATGGAAAACACATTGGATAGCCTTTACCAACATTTTCACCATTGGAAAATTAAAATTAATCTGTCCAAAATGAAAGCCCTATATTTCACTAAGAAAAGGAAGCCTTGTCATCTTCCTAACCGAACTTGAAATTTTTTTGGGACAAGCAATTCCTTGGTCGAAGGAAATCTTTTATCTGGGACTTCTCCTTGACAAAAAATTAACGTTTAAAGACCACATTGAACACACTTGTATTAAGGTTTCAAAGGCAATATTAACCCTGTGTATCCTCTCCTCTACTAAATCGCAAATCACGCCTGAATACTAAAAACAAAATTCTTTTGTACAAAATGGTGATTCAACCCATTTCGCTGTATGGTGCTCCTGCATGGAACTCATGTGGAAACTACCTCAAAACAAAGCTTCAAGTCATGTAGAATAAATGTTTAAAACTTGCTCTCGTTAAACCTTTTTATTGTTCGGAAATTACACCAGATAGCCGGACGAGAAAAATTGATGGCCCGATCAGCTATTTCATCCAACCCCCTAATTGGCAGCAGTCTAGGGTGAATTACAAGAAGGGAAGGTGGACTGCGCACCTCATCCCGGATGTCGGACCGTAGCTAAATCGAAGGCGTGGTGAGACTGACTCCTATCTGACACAACTTTTGAGCGGGCACGGGTGTTTTCAGTCTTACCTGCACAAGATTCGCAAGTCACGGTCCCCTGACTGTCGGTTTCGCCCAGGAAAGGTAGACAAAGCCTTCCAAACATTTTTTGCGTACATAAAATGGGACAGGCTGCGAAGGGATTTCTACAGGGAGACGGGAGAGCTCACCCCGGATAATGTACTCACAGTGATGCTCGAATCAGTTGACAAATCGAACCAGGCGGCACATTATGTTCGGGCTGTTCTAAAAGATAAAAGGTACTCACAGCAGCGGGGGGTGGTGGGGCTGGAGGATCGCTTGTCTGGCACTTCCTCTTCCCCTTCCGCTAGAAGAGGGATCCACCAGCTTGAAGGCGCCTCACAGCGTAACATAACGAGACCTGGCCCGAAGTAATGTGTCAAACGGTCCCAGGCTTGGTTCTCAGGTTGATAAGGAGGTGTTTAGTGAGTAGTCCAGTGTTGCTTAGCTATCATGCGTTCGTAGTCTAGTTAGCACATTTAAGCTAAGATAGCTTAAGTTCATTTTTAAAGATAGGATAAGTTAGTTATAGGCTCAAGTAAGGTTTTTTGATTAACAATTTTTCCTTTAGATAACCAAACCATTTTTTAACGAAATATTAATAGCGAGGCTTAAATTTGACTTAAGGTTATAATGAATTGTGTTCAGGATCCCAAATTGTACAAAATGAAAGCACTAATAAATATTTTACTAACTTACTTACTGAATCTATTACAAATTAGTATATAAGATTAGGTAAGGGAATAACTCATTAAGTTAAGGGGATTGTAAATACTCATAATTTCAAATAAAAACTTGTAGCTTGTCACACATCGCTATTTGGTCATGCTGTTCCTAGACGATTATATGCTATGGAGGCAGTACCTGATGAGTGTAGCATGTGGTTGACTGGGCAAAACCTAGCATTTTTTAAGGTAGACTAAAAGAGTTTTTAACCAACATGGGACTTTCATGAAGAGGCAACTCTCGTACCCTCAAAAGAAGTGTGCAGATTGCCATTAAATGGACGAAGTCCACTGCAAGTAGCAGTGTTAAATATGAACGGCAACAACATTATAGGATAAGTGTGTTCTTACTCCTCAACTTTAGGTAAGTAGAAGCTATTTCACAAGAATATCTGTAAACACTCTCTTGGCAATAATAATAAATTATTTAAAAAATTGTCGTTAATTAATCTTCATGGAAAATGCAAACGAATTTACCAGAATCACACCTCATCGTTCCCTTTCCGCATTCAAGGACCTTCTTACAATTTTAAACTCAAAAACACTCAAGAATTTCATCCCCCTTCTCAATCAAGACATTAATTTTGAAGACAACAGCCTCGAAAAAATTCGTTAGCAGGTAAAATAAGTACTTCCATAGTATGCTTAAATGCTACCTTTTCAAAAAGTTGAAGTGATATCAAGTAGGATATTGCACGAAATGCCTTCCGAGCAGCTTCCTGCCATTGGCATCTTTCTCATTGGGTACATTAACTTAAATAGCTTTGGTAGCTGTTCAAGAGCAAGCAGCTTCATGAATCACTCATTCTAATGAGTGAATCTCCTGGGGTGTTGGTGTTTAATGATTATGAAGCACATTTTCTTCGAGCGTCATATGAATTTCAAATTAGCCTGATTGACAATATCCATTAAGGCGCATAGTAAACACTTAGTAGGAACTTTGCTAGGTTCATTTGATGACTGATGCCAAGCGTGAATAAGTAGTAGAAATCGGATTTAGTACTTTTTCTACTTTAAATAGATTTATTCTTGATAGCAAGGAGTATTGCTTTTCTGTAGGTGGTACTTAAAAAAAATTTGCTTGAAATGCTTCGTTTTCTCAGTTAATAAACCTTGAAAGTAGAGAAAAGATTTGAATATAAAAGCAAGTACTTATTTCAAAGCCCTTAGTAAAGATTTCTATTTTATTAACTGAAATTACTTTATTATTTTGAGCATGTCCAACACCACCACATTAAACCAAAGAACGTCAGATGTCTCGACTAAATTAAGTCATCTTTTAGTTAAAGCTTAAAATGTGTCTTACTGATACCTTTGCAATGCACCACATAAACGGAAACATGTCCGAAAAGAAGTAATCTTTTAGCAGTAGATATATCATTATCAGTACCAGACTTTAGTCGTATGCCCGTTAACCCACCTACAATACATGCTAATATTAAACCAGTACGTATCATAACTGAACAGACTTATAGTCCTTCCGAAGAATCACTTGAAACAAATCTCGTTGTCACCAAAGATGTTCGAACCAGAAACCTTCAGCGAACGCAGCGTGCACTCTACCCACTAAATCACGCGAAATACTCGTATATTTAATTTTAAGTTAGCCCAACAAAAAACTTGATCAAAATGCCTGTTTAGAGAAACGAACGCAGGTAAATATTTATTGGTCGTATGAAGTCGCTTAATATGATGATGTAAATTACTATACTACTAAACACTTCTTCAGACAACGAACATTTACATAAAGTATGACTCAATCAAAATTCGATTTAGGCAGTTATAAGGCCTTTATTGGTTATGCTTAAATGGGCGTTAGAGCCTATAATTGATTCCGTATTAGGCCCTGATGCCAAATTGAATGCATTACTCCATCTATTTCCAGATAAAGAACTGATGGAGCTTGCCAAAACAGTTCCAAATTCAGGCGGTCTAAACAGTTCCTAATTTAGGTACTTATAGGGCTAACTTAAACAGTTCCTAATTTAGGCACTGAGTGAGCTAGGCTAAACAGTTCGTAAACATAAACAAGTCGTAACAGCAGGATAGTACTTCTGCCAAGATGAGTTTTTAAACCAATTAGTAACTCAAAAAACATCTTCTGAATATCAAAAGTTGACTGATTTTGTAGAGTCCATAAGTCAAGTAGGAAAAACTAAAATTTGATAATTAGGTATGTACTTGAATTTGCCGCCATTTCGTTTTCAGAATGTTGACCTCATTCTTTGAGCAATCGTGATAACACATCGATATTACTAACCATTTTCAAAGTTCGATCAAAATGTCTAGGCGTCTGTAGCCTCGACGTCCGTTGCAAATGTGTACCTTCGCCGTATCACAAGTTGATGTAATTGTTAAATATTTAAACGGCTGTAATCTAACAATTTGAGTTTTGTCAGATTTAAGGGTTCCCTTTTGACTTTAGATGCAGAAATGTGAAGTCCATGGAATACGAGGTGTGTTCAAAAAGTATCGCGAATTTTGAATTTTCGCGGGTTACGTATATTCGAATTTCGATTTTTTTGTGGCGTTATGTTGGTACTCATGTCTGTCACTTATGCCGACAAGCTCGGCCATTTTGAATGTTCACTTAATTGGTGATAGCTGCTTTACTTGCACGTGTTTTCAATCGTCTTCGATTTTTACTTATTCAAAAAAATGGATCAAAGAACGTGTATCAAATTTTGCGTGAAAAACGAAATTAAGTGCGCGGATGCATTCCGAATGTTGACTGTGGCATACGACGAAGCTACCTTGGACCGAAGCAACGTTTACCGGTGGTACAAAATGTTTTTAGAAGGCCGAGAAGATGTGAACGACGAAGAGCGTGCCGGACGCCCGAGCACTTCAACAACAGACGAAAAAATTAATGAAGTGGAGAAAATGGTATTGGCCAATCGTCGAATCACCGTTAGAGAAGTTGCTGAGGACCTTAACATATCGATTGGCTCGTGCCATTCGATTTTTATCAACGATTTGGGCATGAGACGGGTCGCCGCGAAATTCGTACCAAAATTGCTCAATTGCGACCAAAAACAGCAACGCATGAACATTGCTAATGAGATGTTAAACTCTGTCCGCGACGAACCAAATTTGCTCCAGAGGGTCATAACTGGTGACGAATCGTGGGTTTATGGTTATGACGTGGAAACCAAAGCTCAATCATCTCAATGGAAGCTGCCGCATGAACCAAGACCGAAAAAAGCGCGGCAAGTTCGGTCGAATGTGAAAGTTTTGCTGACAGTTTTCTTCGATTGCAGGGGCGTGGTGCATCATGAGTTCTTGCCACAGGGAAGAACGGTCAATAAGGAATATTACCTGCAAGTTATGCGCAATTTGCGCGAAGCAATCCGCCAGAAACGCCCGGATTTGTGGGAGAACAAAAATTGGCTTTTGCACCACGATATTGCCCCTGCTCACACATCGTTGCTTGTGCGCGACTTTTTGGCCAAAAACAACACACTAATGATGCCGCAGCCACCGTATTCTCCAGATCTGGCCCCCTGTGACTTTTTCTTGTTTCCTAAACTGAAGAGGCCCATGAAAGGACGACGTTACGCTACGCTTGACGAGATAAAGACGGCATCGAAGGAGGAGCTGAACAAGATTAAACAAAATGATTTTTTGAAGTGCTTCGAAGATTGGAAAAACCGTTGGCGCAACTGTATAATAACTCATGGGGATTACTTTGAAGGGGACAAAATAGATATTCATGAATAAATAAATAATTTTTGAAAAAAAACAAAATTCGCGATATTTTTTGAACATACATCGTATATTATTTTTAGCAAGGTTGATGGAGTTTTGATTTTAGAGGTATCTTTTGGCCCTGCACTCATAAACAGTTACATCCATGAAAGTTTTCATATTTTTGGCTCAAACGTATGCAACTGCAAATTTTTAAAAAGTTTTCATCAATACATTTCTTTTGGTACCCTCATTGGCTAGCTTTGGAGAAATATTTTTTTATTAAGGGTCATCTTCAATATGGGGAGACTCCTCTTAAATGTCTTATAAATTTTTTTGTAGTGAAACTTTGAAGGGAGCAGTACAGTTTGCGAGGAAAATTGCTATGATGCATACACAGACGGAGAGATAGAAATGGAGACAGGTCATGATTTGGTGTTCACGGGCTAGGGAACCGCTTTCCATGGGTTCGGTGTATGGATATAACGCTCTTAAGTGCTTATCTTACATCGAATGAACCATTATTGTCCTTTCAGAACAGATTCGACGCTCTGGAAGATGCTGTCTCAAGCACACAACGGCACGTTCTAGAAGAAATCAGGTCCTGGACTTGGCGACCAGAACTTGACTTGCTGTGTTTCCACGCCGGAGGCTGCATTGGAAGTATCTCAGATGTAACATTCACCTCGGAGTCACTAGTACCAAGCGTACATAACTAGAGAGTTCTAGAAGACTACTCTACCAGTGATCACCATTATATAGTGCTTGAAATAAATGATTGTCGTTCTCGGCATACATATGCTCAGTATCTCTGTGTTGGATGGAAGACTGGGAAGATGAACGTTGAGAAGTTTGTCGGCGTGCTTATAGTATGGTCATTGATGTGGTGAGCCTCACAGGGGAGTAAAAGACTAGCAGAAACTGTTGTCAAACATACGATCTAAATCAAATTCATACGATCTTTTAAGCCCTGGTACGATGTACGATCATGTATTCGAAATCGTACGCAAAATATACGATCTTCTCGAATAATAAGAATCTTTGCAATAAAGTGAAAAATAAAATCAAATAAGTTCATTTTTTTATGTGAACGGAGCATGAACTTCTTTATCATTTTTTAAACTCATCCAAAAACTATTTTCCGGACCCATACAGAAACGATCTTACCTAATTGCCACCGGTTCGGAAACTCCCCGCACAATATACACATTGCAGTGGATGCGCTTTATTTTTTTTCCGCGTTTGGGGGGGGGAGGGGTGAATGCCATTTTCGCACAGAGTGTGGGACTCCCATCTTCGCAAAAAGGTGACTGGACTACCCACTAAACACCTCCCCTGTCAACCTGAGAACCCACCCCGGAACTGTTTGACACATTACCTCGAGCCAGGTCTCGTTTTGTTACGCCCTGAGGCGCCTTCAAGCTGGGGAATCCCTGTCTTAGCAGGAGGGGAAGAAGAAGTGTCAGAAAAACGATCTCCTAGCCCCAACATCCCCAGCTGCTGTGAGTCCCTTTTATATTTTAGTACTGCCCGAGCATAATATGCCACCGGGTTCCATTTGTCTACCGATTTGAGCACCTCGTGACTATATTATCCGGGGTGAGATCTCCCTCTCCTGTAGAGGTCCCTTCGCAGCCTGAGCCATCTTGTGCACGCAAAAAATGTGTGGCAGGCATCGTCTTCCTCTCCTGTGCAAAATCGACAATCGGGGGACCGTGACCTACCAAGCTTGTGCAGGTAAGACTCAAAATACCCATTCTCACTCAAAAGCTGGGTCAGATAGAAGTCAGCCTCACCATGCCTTCGATTTAGCCACTGTTTCAAATCAAGGATGAGGCATGCAATCGACCCAAGACTGCTGCCAATCGTTCAGTGAGCGCTGTCTCTCCTTGCGGACAACCATCTCCCTCGCATCCTCGTTTCGGCATAGGCAAATAGCGCGGCACTCCCTTGCAAGGAGGCCAACAGGTATCACGCCTGCAATAACTCTCCCCGCCGAATCAGAGACTGTCGGATACGAAGATGCAATCCTCAGTGCTCCTCTTCTCTGTACCTGTGCCAAACGTTTTCGGTATACCTCCTTACTGAGAGTGTCGCCCCATACTTCTGCTCCATACAGTAGCATTGAGCATACAGCACTCATTAAGAGGCGTCTTCTTGATGGGCGGGGTCTCCCTGCGTTGGCCATAAGTCGACTCCCTTTCCCTTTTTTGTCAAAATGACCACTTTAATTTTCTCCAGTGCTAAACTGAACCTGCAAGCAGTCATCCAGTCTCTTACTCGACGCATTTGCATACCTAGCCTAAGTTGCGCCTACTCAACGCTGTATCCAGCGTCCAGAACCGCAACATCATCCACATAGCTGACCAAGCGCGACTCATCTGGCATCTCGAATCCCAGTAGCCCGCCGTAAGACATGTTCCATCGGTCCGGACCAAGGGTAGATCCCTGGGCAACACCCGATGTAATTTTCATCCTTCGTTGGCCATGTGTCGTATCGTAGAGCGAGCTTCGGTCCTTTAAGTAGTTCCTCAAAAGCCGCATTAGATATTCTGGAACTTGAAAAGGGTTTTCCAGCGTATCTAGAGTATCCACCCATCTAGCGGAGTTGAAGACATTCCTGACGTCGAGTGTCACCAGCAAGACCATCCGTCGCTTTCATTAGTTTTGTATTGTGTGCGCTTGTTGGTTTGTGAGTAACGAGAGACAAGTTCTGCGGAGAAACGTGTAGGAATACTTCGATTGTTAGAACCTCGGTGGCATATTCAGCACATTTTTTTTATTTTCCTGCTCTAGTCGTTTGAACGTTTTCGCAGTGCTAATTTTCAATAAAGTGCGAAAACTTTTTATCGCGCTTTGCTTGGAAAATCGAAGTTGTAGTGAGATCTATTCATACACAAGGAGTTTAATCCTTTTTAAAAGGAATATTGTGATAATTTCATTGAGCGGATAATACTCAGGTAATGATGAAAATTTGACTATATTTGAAAACGATAGGAGGTCTACCATACGTTAGAAGAGGTATTTTAACGTATCCAAACTTCATATTTTTCACAAAAATAATTTTTTTTCACTGGAATAAAAATTTGAAATGAAATATCCAAAAAACAATAGGGAATCGATGTACTATAATAGTAATTATTTCCGAATTTTCAAACGGCTGAAGTTACCATATTCATTTCAAGGGCAAAGTAATTGTATATGTTGTAATGATAATTGCTTAAGTTGCCTAAAAATTGTTTACCTTAGTTATTTCGTTAAGCATAAAGGGATGCCCTATTCTATTTCGAATTTTCCCGTTGCATATTTCGATTGATTGATTGTCGATGGATATTTTTTCTGCACAATGTATCCCCTCTGTATATTTTGTCCCACATATTTTGACTGTAGACATTGAGGCGTGTCACTTCATCATTTCGATCAAGCAATTAATTTTCACATTTCAGCTATTTAATTGGCGGTTTTGCTTTGAGCGGCCTGCATTTTTAATCTTCTGGTGCTTGTTTTAATGTAATTATGTACGTACTTTAATTTTCTTTTAGTTTGTTTGTGAATATGTTGTTTTCCTTCATCAAAACGATGGTAGGCACACAAGCAAAGCAAACCGAAAAATTCGTCGAAAACGGCAAGAATTTCCAAAATCAGATCGGCAAAAACACAGAATACAAAAATATTGTCAAGACTAGGAGGAATTAGACATTTTTAAGAAGTAGCTAAAATCAGGTCCTGATGTATTAAAGCCAAATGTAGTGCTTGTGACCCTATTTTAACTGCAGAACTCAATGTTCTTAAAATGCATGCAACTAGGCGAAAACATCTTGAGGCCATGAAAAGATTAGATTAGATAGTAAGCAGATTTCAACGTGAGTATCATTTGTGACAAAAAAGAGCCACCACACGTTCCAACGCAGAAGTCAAATTGACAGGTTTTCTAATCGAACATTATTTGGTATTGAAAGTTACAGACCACTTGACAATATTAGTGGAAACCATACTCCCTGATTCAAAGATAGCGCAACAAATATCTTCTAAAAGAACCAAAGCAACTCCTGTTGTCACAGCGGTCAAAGGAGAAACTGTAAAAGAAACCTTGGCGTCAAAATTAACACTAACTAAGTTCAGTGTGATAAGTGACGAGTCAACTGATATAAGCACTCAAAAGTCGTCTTGTATCCTTGTGAGATTTTACGACGAAAAATCAAAACAAATTGTAAGTAGATTTTGGGAGCTGTCGAAAATATTTAACTTTTCAAAACTAGGCTTAGCTAACGAAAAAGCCACCGGTAAAACCTGTTTGATGCTCTTATAAGATCGTTTAAAAAAGAAGACATTCCAATGGTTAACTTAATTGAATTTGCGCTGATGGATGCAATGTGATGATGGGAGAAAATAATTCAGTTTCCAGTCGCGTTAAGGAGCATTTTCCTGCTATAGTAGTGATGAAGTGTGTTTGTCACTCTGCACATCTATGTGCCTCTCAAGCTTGTAAAGCGCTGCCAAGAAGATGCGAGGATTTAACTCGAGATATATACGTTTTTTTCAAAAGAAGTTCCAAGAGACAGTGTCAGCTTGCAGAGTTCCAAAAATTTTTTTAATTGAAACCGCACAAAATTCTCCATCCATCTCAGACTTGTTGACTTTCTCTTGTCGTGATAGTAGAGAGAACACTCGAGCAGTGGGATGCATTGAAATTTTTCTTTACGAGAACATGGCTAAGTGAGAGGCTTGTTTCAACATAAATTATATTTAGCAACCTTAATGATCCGTACATCAAATCATATTTCAATTTTCTAATTTGGGTTTTATCTAAATTCACGGAGTTCAAAAAGTTCTCTCTATCCGAGAGTGTTTTAATAACTTCACTTAATGACAAATATACCAAGAAATACTAGTCTGTTTTTTAAACAGAGAATACGTCATGAGACATGAATTTGGAGTAGTTTATATAGAAAATCGAGGAAAATGGCTGAGAAACGACCAGCTTTACCTAGGCGTTAAGGTTATATACGATCTCAAAAATCAAGTGCTTTTAAAACATAAGTTCCCACTGATTCAGTCACTTTCTAGGGTAAATCCGGAAGATAATACCAACTTAATACAAAAAATCGATGATCAATAGAGGAACCTTCCAGCAAAATTTAATGAACTAGACCTGACTTTACCGGTAGACAAATTTTGGAGTACGCTATATTTTTGTGAAGATTATAAGGAACTATCGCAGTTAGCTCTAAATACTTTATGTATTCCCCTTTCTAATGCGCAATGCAAAAGAATATTCAGTCGTATTAATATAATACAAACAAAAGTTCAAAATAAACTGATGACGGACACAATGAATGAGACATTGTTGGCTGCTTAGCATATTAAAGAAGCAGGGTCATGAGTATTATCACATCTGCAAGCCTCCAGTGTACTGAATCTTATCAGGAATAGCTGAATTGTGCAGTAAATGTCACAAGCCCCAATGAGAGAGTCAGCGGGCGCTGACTTTGGAAGAGGCATATACAAAGCTCGCAGCATGCAAGTCAGCCAGAAATCGTCTTAGCCTGGTGGCAGATGTGAATAGAGATTCATGGGGTCTGGACTAGAAGCCGGTTACGTGGAAGTTCGGAGCCCAATATTTACCTTGCATGCATATACAAGGCAGAAAAGATGGATGTGATTGCTCTTTTCCCTATCAACTCCGATCTTATTGATGCAATCTATGATGAAAGTGCGGCGAATTTCCCACTCTTTAATAAGACTGCTTGCCTTCTCATAGTAATATTACCAGAGTACTAGAAAGTAGCAAAGCTTGAGCTGATCAGCAAGGGGAAGAGAAATCCCGAGTTACCGCCTGCAAACCAACCGTTGTGTATGCTAGACATGGACGGAAAAATGCTCGAAAAACTAACTTCTTAGGGGAGTTACAGCTGGGACCTACCTCCACAGTAGTACAGCTTCAGAGAAGGTTGTCTCACTATCGATGCTATAGTGATGAGCACGGCCCAATGTGCAGAACCACATAGCGATTTCACGCGATGGGCTGTCCTCTAGAAATCAAAAGGGGCTTAAGGGGAGTGTCCCCATATAGGAAGGTGACCCACCAAAAATTTTGTTTAACCATTGATAGTCGTTGGAGAGGTCTCGATGAGATCTTTTCAAAACAAGTCTTAAAATTGCCTTATTAGTACCATGGGGAGCAGGGGAGAAATGCTGACTCATAAGTGGGCATAGAAGCTTCCAATCTTACCTTTACAGGACTGGTAGAACGGAGACTATAATTGGAAATGCGCTTACATCCATCGACAAATAGAGCCGCGTAGAACATTATGTTCGGGCCACCCAGGAGGTTAAAAGAGCTAACTTGAGCGTCTGAAGTCTTCGAAAGCAGGGATCTCTTTTATAGGTTTCCCATACCTCCCTTTTTTCTCCCTAGAAATAAAATTTCTGGATCTCGTAGAAGCCTCTTGGCAAAGGAAAATGCGGCCTAGCCCGAAGTAATGTGCTAAACCGTTCCTGGTTAGGTTTTCAACTAACAAGAGAGTTGTTTAGTTAGTAATCCGTAGTGCCTAGTGTTATTGGGAGTCCAGAGCTTAAATAGTATTCACCTCCCAAACATTAAACAGGTGGGCTTAAAGCCATACGACAGAAGTGAAAACTTCATCAAGGTGAGATCAATAATGTGACATAATACAATTATTTTGTTTGTTTGGATGTTCTATATATATATATATATATATATATATATATATATATATATATATATATATATATATATATATATATATATATATATAAATATATATATAATTATAATTGTGTGTGGATTACTCTAGTAAATTTTGCTCTGACTGATCGTCATTTGTATCGTGCTCTGAAAATGAAAAAGTAAGTTTGTGGTAACTAAAATATGAAATGAATAATTTTGATTGAAGATTTGATAAATATCTAAAAAAAACTGTTTCAATTGTTATTCCATATTTGGTTGTGCTTTCAATCCACACATTCAAATCTAATTTTGATTTTAAAAAACCATTAACGGCCTTGATGTGGCTTTTGAGAACATTGAAATCTGAACTCAAAATCATTGCCATTGTATAAAGGTTTTTTTTTGAGAAATGCAGATCCTGATTTGGTATAGATATGTAAGCTTTCATGGATGAGCTCGATGATTTTTTTATGCTTGGGATGGGTGAGATATATAAAGATACCACTACAATTATTTGCCCAGTTCGTGCTGTTTATTTTGCAATGATTTAAAACTCGCACACACGCACGTCGAGATTTCCCAAAGGAAATCTGAGCCGACTTCTCATCGGTTCTAGACGTGAAATCTTGGAACGTGACAACGGACTGTATCCATCAGGTCAACAAATCCGGGCACACTTAGTTTACTCCGAAGTGACTGCTGACTAGCTTGTTAGGAGAGGAGTTTCGGTCGCGGGTCTTAGGTGAGCAGACTAAGTCCGAAATACAAAAATTCAGCCACCGGTTCACATGCTCTATTTGAAAACGCGTCAAACAACTTCCATCGACTCTAGTTTTATTACCGTACTCAATTCCAGAGGAGACGAATAAAAACAATCGCCAAAAATACGTGCTCCCGAATATCACCAAAGTGGCGCCCGAAATATACTACTCTAAGATAAAACCGAAAAAGTCTACGCTAATTAAAAAAAACATGCAACCACAAGCTATGGCATGGCGTACCAACCGCGACGCGAAACCGGCCATTCGCGGATTACTCGAACCCTACCCTCTTAGCGTTATACTCGCCATTTCACTACCCCTGTCACCTTCTGGTGCTAATTCCTTTTGAATTTATTCTCGAAATTTTACGATCTGGAAAAAAACGAACAACAAGCTACGTGGGAGGAACTGGCCGAGCATGCTAATGAAGTTATGGAAACATTAGACGAAGGTTTTAGGGGTCTACATGGTTTTGACTCTTTTTTCGAATATTTACATCAAACTGGTGCTTCCCATCGAAAAATCACAGGATTTAAAAAGGAATGTTTTTGGAAAATCGAAAAACAAATTTTAATCGCCATTGAAAACACGTTGGGTGATCGTTACACCGAAAATGTTCAAGGCATCTATAAGATAACAATAAAATTTATAACTGAAACACTTATAACAGGATTTGAAAGTAAGTGCCAATAATGCTACACCAGCAGCTAATAACACGACTGAGAAGAATCCGGGAATGGTCGGGTTCTCGTCGCGATCGGTACGTGGTACCAAAGTTTGTTTTGCGGTTTTTTATTAGGGTAGATTATTTCGAAGTTCGCATTAGAGTAGAACATTTGTCGGTACCGCGTCGGGATAAAGAGAAGGAACTTTCGGGAACGCCGAATCACATTAAGTGTTTTTGCTGTTGTTCCACTGAAGTGAAAGTAAAGACGGAATAAACTAGAGATCGGTTTCTATTCCGTATGGTTGCATTTTAGACGCATTTAAAACGGGCACGTAATGATGGCTGAATTAAAGTAATCGAGCGTAATCTATTTAAAAGACCTGTGACCGAAATCCTCTCCGAACTAGCTGGCCGACAAACAGCAATCGTGAAATGGATTACGAGTGCACGGACTGGTTGACCGATTGGGTACCATTCATTGACACGACTCAGACCTCACGTTCAGAACCAGTGAGAGGTCGGTTCAGATTTCCTTTGAGAAATCTCGACGTTCGTGCAAGTTAAAATCATTACAATTTCATTATACAAATTTCTCCCATTGATAATACACGAAATCCATATGATTGTGGATAAAGATGTGCAACATTCATCTGTGAAGGGACGATAGTTGACATATCTCTGTTATTTTTAAATATAGTTTCACCTGCAGCTCAGTAATCAAATATTTTGAATTTAGCAACACAATGAAAATTTGGGACATCGATGTCTTCTTCATTATTCATCCAAGGCGCGCACATCGCGCAATGACAATATACAAGCATTATAAGACCGAGCGTGACGGCTCAGTCTAAGTTTATACCCATAAAGCAAAGTACTCAACACGCCAAAAGAAGTTTTCACTTCAAAAATCAGTGAAACTGCAACGATTTTATTGACATTGGAAATGAGCTCGCCAATAGTTACTTCAAAAGGGCAGTTGAACTCTTCGCCTTTAACACAAATATCGGACTGAAGTAGAAAGATGGGCTCGCTTCATATCTGCGGTAGCCTATTCAGAGGACATCGACATCTTGTCACAGTCCATGACGCCAAAGAACTTTTCCTGAAATTCGACAACGAAAAAAAAGTAGGGCTAAATATTATCACGGATAATGAATTCAGTAATGGCCACAAAAAGTTCGAAGGAGAAATGTGGCAAATGTAGGAAACCTGTAGAAGATTCTCACTCAGCGATAGGCTGTGGTGGGATGTGTTTCAAGTGGGGTCACTTAAAATGTATAAAGATGTCGGAAGAGAGATTCAAGACAATCAAGGAGATATCAGATGAAGTTATATGGATGTGCCCCACGTGTAAGCTGTTACATCAAAAAGCCAAGGAGGAACAACTTTTTCTGTTAATGGAAGATTTGGAAAGTAATATTAAAAAATTAAAGACGAATGTCAGTTCTTTAATTGATAAGACGGCAGCTACACACAAAACAACGTATGCACAGGTGATTAAAAACCATACGACGCCTCAAACTGAGCTCCGCTCAGATGTCACGTCCCAGAAAGGGATCATAATGAAGCCAAAAAAACATACATCATCAGATAAAATACTTGCTAATTTTAAATCTAGGATAAGACCGTCAAATTGCAAGATTCCTCTTCAACTGCTACGGCCTATTCGCAATGGTGGGGCGATAATTAAAACAACGACCAATGCCAACGCGTTTGAGCTATACCGAGTAACCATGGATAACATGCAGGATGAGTACGACATTACCGAAACACAAAAATGCGTCGACCCAGACTGGTTATAAATGAGCTGGATAATCAATCTACAAATGAGGAACTACAAAACGAAATACAAGCGCTAAACCCTGATGTTGGGAACAGAGAAAAAAATGGAGCTAATTCATGCCAGACAGACAAAAAACGGAAAATGGTTACACATTATTGAGGTAAACGGAAGCATGTATAAAAGATTAGCTAACAAATACGTCAACATTGATTATGGATCATATTTTGTGAAGGAAGACTTTAACATTACGAGATGCTTTAAGTGCCAAAAATATAACCATAAGACGTCGAAATACCAAGGAGAACAAATCTGTGTGAAATGTGGAGGAAAGCGTGAGCTCAAAGAATGCAAGAGCACATATGAAAAGTGTTACAATTGTATGGGTAATAATAAGAATACTGATCACTCACACAGAGCAGACTCATGGGAGTGTCCAGAGTATCAAAGAAGGATTGTTATTGATAGGAGGAGTACTGACTACAATTTTGATGATGATTGTTAATCCCAAAATTCAATCAAGCGACAAATTAACTATCTTTTATACCAATATAAGAAGCTTACGACACAAGCTGAGTGATATTCAAATTTATTTGCAGTAAAATCGTGAAACGGATCTGATTATACTAAACGAAGTATGGATTTATCCTGAAGAAGCAAAGTATTACAATATTCCGGGATATAGCTCCGTTTGCTCCTGCAGGCCCTAAAGAGGAGGAGGTACAGCAATTTATATAAAAAATTCAATTAATCTCGTGATAAAGGGAGTAACATATGACATATATAATATAATAATAAATGAAATAACTTGTGCAGGTAAAAAACTAAAAATCAGTACTTACTATAATCCCAATCGTCTTAATGTGCAGGACTTCTGCACAGTAATAGATGCAATATACTCTACTGGAAAAAATCTCATCGTTGCTGACACAAACATAGACCTGATTGCAGAATCTCCAGAATCGAGAATGTACAAGAATATCCTGGAAACAAACGGAGCGGTCATTGTCAATAAGAACAAAATTACTCGCCCGACTTGACGTACCTGCCTAGATAACATAGCAACAAATGATAAAAAAAATTGCTGAAAACATTAAACTCACACTTGCAGACTGGCCGGAGTTAGATCATCGTGTCCTTAAAAATTGTCGTCCATGGTCAAAGTCTCAATAAGCAAAAACCTACTCACGAAATATTCAGATATTAAGACAAGGATCTTTTCAAATCGAAATTTGAACAGTTGCTAACAAACCGAAAACCTGAAAACCTTATGGAGCTCAAAAATTTGATTACAGACTCCAAGCATGATTCTACCATTGAGAAAAAGATCAGATATCGGCAACATACATGGATAACAAACCAAGTTATTGAGGCTAGTATTAACAAACGGTAGGCTTATATAAGAATAGTTAAAAATAGAACGCTGAAGATCAAGCACTTAAACATCTGTATAACCAAGCCCTAAAAGAATCAAAACGTCTCATAAAAGAAGCTAAATTTTCATATTACTGCAGAAGATTGGAAACAGCGGCGGACAACTCACACAAAATATGGAAAATAATAAATGAAGTAAACGATGATTCGTCACCCTGGATGATGACATCAAATGCTAAATTTTTTGGCATGGACTCTAGCAATGCAGCACGCCCATGTGGAACAGCAAACTCGCTAAGCAACTCTTTTTCAACAATTGGTGAAAAAATTACCAGGGAGCTTGGTGAAAAGTCAACTAGCTATTTCAATATCATAAATAGCTCACCTAAGTCCATCTTTCACTTTCATCAAACGACTAAAAAAGAAGTATTCAATACAATCGAAAATTTGAAGAAAAAAATGCAGCACGAGGTATTGACAACATCGCCACACATGAAATTATTCTAGTCAAAGAGGAGATAGCTGAACCACTGGCAAATTTTATAAACGAGCATATTAAAAATGGAACATTTCCGGACGAAGAGAAACTGGCAAAAATAATTCCAATATACAAAGGAGGAGATCATCTGGACCCGAATAATTACCGCCTTGTTGCACTTTTGACAGCCTTTGGTAAAATATTCGAAAAACTTATAAATAATCGTTTAAAATCTTTCTAAATGGACAATTCAAGAGTACTTTCGATGCGTTACTTTCTGTCTCACGTTACATCAATGAAAGTCTTGAAAAAGGAGATTATATTATTGTAATTTTTGTGGACCTGAAGAAAGCTTTCGACACGGTTGATCATGACATGTTACTCCAAAAACTTGAATCGTGTGGTATACAAGGAAAACCGAAACAGCTTTTTAAAAGTTATTTAAAAGGAAGATTCCAAAGAACATCAGTTAATAATGTCTTGAGCAATCTAGCACCAATGAAATCGGGGATTCCTCAAGGATCCATACTTGGACCAACCTGGTTTTTGCTATACACCAATAATTTGAATATATGGAAACTGAAAGCTCACCACACATTATATGCTGATGATACTGCACTTCTTTATTGAGGACATCAGAAAGTTGCCATGAAGAATATCGTCAACGACGATCTAAATAAATATCATTCATGACTTATCGAAAACAAGCTAGCATTGAATACTACAAAAACAAAATACATGATTTTTAAACAGAAGAATAAGGAAGACATAGAAGTTGACCTAAAAATTAACGGCGAAAACTTGCCAAGAGTGTTTCAAATTAAATATCTCGGTCTCACCATAGATCATCGTTTGACATGGCCGCCACACATAAATAATTTGAGGAGACAACTAGCACCATCGATATGAGTGTTGAGAAGATACGGAAGAAGAATACTTCTATTAAATGCATTTGTACAAAGCTGGATTATGCGGTGGTCATTTGGAGTCAATTGTCAAAGCAAAACTTTAATATTATATCCAAGATACTAACTAAAGCCTATAAAAATATTCTAAGCCTTCCGATTCTCACTCGAGCAAGACTAGTGTATCAACAGACCAATGCACTCACCTTCAGTCAAATCATTACTATAGAGAAAGCGAAGTTTATCTTCAAATGTCTAATTTCCAGTGAATCGGAACGAAGCCCCTGTATAAAAGTATCCCAGATAAATCCATATGATTCAAGAAATGCCAACAATTTTGTAATAGCTTACGCTGGAACTGATCGACTAAAGAACGATGCAGCGAATGATGCTCTGCGTATATACAACAATCTTCCAGAAACAGTGAAAAACGTAAACTCATTATTGGTTTTTAAGAAAAGAAACATCTAATAAATTGGATTGATTGAAAATGCAGTATTATCGTGCATTTTAGACCTTAACGTCGAGATACTTAAAGACAGCTAGTTTTTATAAACTCAGAGTTTTCTTTTACTGCGTCGTATTATATTTTTTTTAATATCTGAGTACATTTCACAAATCGGGCTAGACTAGCAGGAAAGGAGAACTTCACAGCATTTGGTGTGCCTCTTATACCGATGTTTTAGCATTGCCTGGAAGCACACGTAAGAATTGACGACGTGCGAAGTGCGGATCGCACGAGCGTTGTGCGACGATGAAAGAGTGATGAAGAGAGTGGAAGGGAATGGAGGTATTTAAAAAAAACACAGGAAATACGACAAAGAATACAGCTCGCAAATGAAATATTTGTCTTAACTCTGAAGATCTGGAAAACCAGCTATATACACAAGAAAATAAAGCTCCGAGTATATAAATTTCTGTGAAAACAAACAAATACAAAACCATCATTGGGCGGATCCTGCGATAAATAATCCAAGCGTACCTAAAATATTGCCAATGGTGAATTCGATACAATCTCGATTTGTATGTAATATCTCACAAGCTGTTATGTTTAAATAAAGGGTTTCCCAATAAGAGGTGTTATTTTGAATAGCCCGCTATTTCGGTAGATATCAATTTCGAAGCTATCATTTTTGACATTTGGCAAGTAAAAACTACGCCATTAATTAAAAATGGAACAATACATACTTCAACAACGCATTGAAATTATTAAAATTCACTATACAAATGGTGAACATTTGGCAGAGACAGTTCGTAAAACTCGAACATTTTTGGGTCGTCTTGAAGTACCTTGTGGGACCGCAATACAGATATTGGTGGAAAAATTCGAGCTGTTGGGACAACTTAGTGATGTGAAGAATAAAACCCGTACACGCCACTCAAGAACAGCCGAGAATATTGCTGCTGTAGCTGAAAGTGTTGAACAAACCCAGGTTTGTCCTTCTCTCGTCGTTCTTTGGATTTAGGCATTCCACAAACGTCATAATACCGTATTTTGTATAAAGATTTGGGTCTTAGGGCTTCTAAAGTTCAGTTAACACAAGAACTCAAGCCGGTCGATCATCAACAATGTCGTGTCTTTGCTGATTGAGTCCTTGAAATGCATGAAAATGATCCGGAATTCCATCGAAAAATCATCTTGTGTGCTGAGGCCTATTTCCACCTCGGTGGCTTCGTCAACAAGCAAAATTGTCGCATCTGGGGCTCGGAAAAGCCAAGAGTTATTGTTGAAAAGCCTCTCTATCCTGAATTTGTGACTATTTGATGCGGTTTGGTCCAGTGGAGTCATTGGACCTTACTTTTTCGAAAATGAGCCTGGAGCAACAGTTACGGTGAATGGATTGCGCTATCGAGAGATGATTAATGATTTTTTATGGCCGGAATTGGATGGTATTATGTGGACCACGTTTAGTTTCAACAAGACGGCGCTACGTACCACACAAGCAACGAAACCATTGATCTTTTACGGGAAAAGTTTTCGGACCGTGTTATCTCTCGAAGAGGTGATCACAATTGGCCACCGACATCTTGTAATTTAACGCCTTGCGACTTCTTCCTTAGGGGCCACGTTAAAGAGAAGGTCTACAACAACAGCCCAGTGTCGATTCAAGACCTCAAAGATGTAATTCATAAGGCTATCGAGGACATAGGGCAGCCAATTTGCGATTTGGTTATGGAGAATTTCATGAAAAGGATATGGTCCTGTAAGCGTGGTCGTGGTGGTCATTTGCCTAATGTTATTTATCACTATTAACGGCATACCTTCCTCTTTATAATGAAATAAACATCCGGTCATTGATATTAAAAAATTGCATTTTTCTTTAATATCAAAATAACACCTCTTATTGGAAAACCCTGTACCTATGAGAAAGGATCCCGCACAACGTCTAATTTACTTAATTATGCAAGTGCGAAGTGCTTAACAAATTTTGAGGAGACCTTGAATCAAAGTGTTAGAATCGTTCTTAAAAAAAATTTAAGCAACGTTAAAAAATTTCAGCAAACGTTAAATAATGAGTAGATGATAAGTTATGGAATGTATTTATGTAGCTCGTAAAATTTAGGTTATATTGAGCAGGATAACAATAGCCACAACCTTCGTTATCATCATCAACATACGGCAGAAACAAAACAATGATAGCACCATAACAAGCCTTATTAAAACAATAAGCCTCGATCCTACAGACAACAGCATCTAAGTTCAAACTTCGACACCCGATGAAGCTCAGACAACAGCATAAACCAAACAGCAGCAGCTATGAAAACAGCATCTGCCACGACAAGAACAAAGGCCGCAACTGCCATTAAGAAAGCGTTAAGATTGTTCTCCCAGCTCTCAAGGTTTCTCTATATGAATGATACTTTGATTGTATAATATGCACAAAGTGCATATTATTTAATTTATCATTATTTGATTGAAATTTAATTAAACTAAACAATATATCCAAGTTAGTACGATAACGTTCATCAAAATATTTCCCAGGATGCGTGTCTTACTCAAGAGATTTTCATAAGTAATAAACGTTATTTGAACACATTTGGCAATAACCAGTAAGAGAAAATGTAGGAGCTCCTACTCATAAAATGAGTTGGCATGAGAAATACAAGCACATCAAATCCCTTTGTGGGGCATTTTCTCAGAATCCCAGCTCATGATTCCCAAAAATTTATCCGATTTTCATAGCATCTATTTATAGCCAAAATGTTAACCAACCTTTTCTTCTTCTCTCTGCACTCATACATATCCAATGCGTCCACCAACATCTACTTTAAATTCCTGATTTTAAACATTTACCAACCGAACCACCAACGCATTAAACATAATTGCTTATACATGATCTTACGGTACAATCAACCTACCATCGAAGCATTTCAGCATATCACAAGGTCGTGATGGCGCTCCTCAAAGTTAAAATGATTAAGGTCGTCGTCGTTGTCATCGTGTTGCTGGCGCTACCATTCCTGTCGTTTTGCTGTTAAAAAGAGCGAGGACATGTTCATCGAAAGAATTGCACGGAACAGCAAAAAAGGAGTATTGCGAAAAGAAATGTCTGAGAAGCAAAGCTCTGAAACGCGGCAAGTCTCAACACAATATGAACGAACTGTAGAGAATTTCTCATGGCATTGAAAACGACTTTTCTCTGTAGCAACACGGATTATTATTGCGAAGCAGGAGGCGAATTCGACGAAAGAAAACAATTCAATATGCATGCTTTCAAGGTCTGTGTACAGAAAATCCTTTTCAAACGAGCATTCATTCACGAGAAGAAAAGAAAAAGAATATAAGAGGAGAAACTTTGTGAAAAAGATAAATAAATTCTTATCATTGATGTAAGTGAACTTTTTGATTTTAACTCCTTTTACTTTGTGTTTGAAACAGTACGTAACGAGATTGCAGAGAAACAGCAATTTTGTCAGGATTTGGGGGAAGACAACGCGTGTACCAATAATCGCAACAGATTATTCCTTTTACTAGAATCGAATCATGAGCTCACAGCTGCAATTATTTCGTTTGTGCGCTTCTTCAAAAGATTCTTTTTATTACGGACTTTAGACGTATAAGGCAATCAACGCCTTCTTCATATTTCTTTAGGAATATTCTTCTCCTCGCATTAAATCCCCAATGCTTGCTGACCATTTAGAACCTTCCGCCAAAAAAGTCATCAAATCAGGATATAACATTATTATTGCAGATAAAATCACATATCTTAATACCATAAATCTTGCAGCTTGGCAGCACTGACCCTTTGAAGCTCCTTCGCGTATCCCTAAATGCGTTTATCGTTTGTCCTAGATCTGATCTTGACAAAGTTTAAATTACTTACTAGGTGGCATCGAACTCTTATCAGACAGGCCACATACGAAGAAACGGCGCACATTAGGGAACATTAGGCTTCGTAATGGCTTTTTCGGTCCTCCCATTTCGTTGGCAATCTCTCCCACGCCACGACCCCTTGGCTTTACTCGCTCAAAATCTTCCGTATCTTAAAAGCGCAGAAGCTGCGACGAACTTTGACGCGAGCAGAGATGAAACGAGCAAGGAAGATGGCAAACTAGAACTATCCAAACAAAGTAGAAACCAAATCCCCATATCGAATATCGTAAGAATGTAATCAAAGCATGCAAGGAGTATCATTTCGGGATTTGGCACTCTGCCAGAGTTTGGCTGAAGTTTTTTTCCTCTCCCTCAACATCAGCCGGCACATATATTTTCCGGTAGATTGCGTTTCCAACTTTGGTACAAGAATCCCTGGGCTTGTGTTCAAATTTCCAAAAGTCTTACATATGATTACATACGTAAGGATGTGATGCAGAGATATACGAGTATGTATGATGGTTATAATGATACATCAATGATGGACAAAATTTTTCTTTGTGAAATTGGAATTGTTGCAACTTTAATTTAATTCCTGAATATTTCAAAACGAAGGATCGAGGGTAGTTCTGACTCGTAAAGCGTTCAATGTTTACTAAAGGTAGGCGTTCTGTGAATTGTAATTGTTTAGCAGAGAAATTTTACTCAAGCATTAAAAATTAAGAATCAAAGAAAAGAAAGTTCTTGGAAATTGAATTCAAGAAATGTAAGCAGTATTTCAGTTTTCAAGCGAATTCTAACCAATTCCTCGTAGGGTTTGCTAGGGGAATAAATGGCATTAATTCGTTTGAATGCAAAATAAGATGTTCTCTGATTTATAACTAAAGCAATGAGATGTACACAAAGTTATGTTCACGTCCAATGGTGGGTAGAATTGAAAAAGTGTTATTCTTTGCAGCAAATGTGAACGATTTTATAGAATTATAGAGCAAAAATAAGTCAAGGAGAATTTGTTTTCTTTGAAGCGCTTTAAATCAGCACTATTGTCATGTTTTTTACCTCCTCGCTATCATTTCATTGAAATTTAAAAGGACTTTTACCGTTAAAACTAAAAAAATTCCGACTTTCACCCGGATTTTTCAGCATAACTGATCGACGCGCGTTAGGATTTTAATTGTAGAGGTTTCAAATGAAGGACAACATATTAATCTAAAATGTATCGGAACAGAATTAAAATCCTCCCAAGCACTCTGTAGATATTAACAGTTAAATATGATACATTGATGTCGAGAAATTGAATTTAAATGATATTTCGTACGAAAAATGTCAATTAGTTGGCACTCTGCAAGGATTTGTTGGAGATACCCAGTCCTTTGGTGACGAATGATAAAAATGTTCAGCATCTTCATTTTCTGCATAAACGGTACATTTTAGTCCATGATTTCTACCGGAAATAACCAAGAAATTAATTCTCAATGTGGCATAAATACAATTCAACAATAGTTAAAGGGAACATTTCAGGATGCATTTCTCTTCCGCATTGATTCTTTGCTTACCAATGAGCTTGGTATTGGATCCTTCTTACATCCTTAGACTTAAAAGTTACATATAGGATTATAAAATCCCCCCAAGAAATAATAAGCATTGAGTGATTGCAAATTATAGTTGATACGTTACTTTCCAGTTAATATTATACATATGTACATTACAACATATGCCCAGAAATCTAAAATTAGTGATTTCCATACTAAAAACCGGCGAGAATCGCAACCTAAAAAGAGATATGTTTCCTGCTATAATTGATCATAACTGTACAGATGAAGATGAAAATGCATAGCCGAGTTTTCATTGAACTATATATGGTATGATTTTCCTGAAAATTTCATGAAAATTAGGTGCCATAGTTAACTTAAAACGATGCCGATGGGTATCGAATAAACGTGAACGAATGATGCGGTTAAGAAGGATATTTTTAAGTAAATTTCCTGAGATTGATTGCGGAATGAACTTTATGTTTACATATATAAACACATATATAAATATATATATATATATATATATATATATATATATATATATATATATATATATATATATATATATATATATATATATATGTATATATATTTATATATATATATATATATATATATATATAGTATATATATATAGATATATATATATATATATATATATATATATATATATATATATATATATATATATTTATATATATATATATATGTATATTATATATATATATATATATATATATATATATATATATATATATATATATACAGTATATATATATATATATATATATATATATATATATATATATATTATATATATATATATATAATATACATATATATATATATATATATATATATATATATGTATATATATATACACATATATATGTATCTATATGCGTATAGATGTATATATATAATATATATACATATAAATACTATGTATATACATCTATGTATATATATATATATATATATATATATATATATATATATATATATATAAATATATATATATATATATATATATATATGTATATATATATATATATATATATATATATGCATATATATATATATATACATATAAATATATATATATATATATATATATATATATATATATATATATATATATATATATATAAACACGTATATATATATATATATATATATATATATATATATATATATATATATATATATTTATATGTATATGTGCATTATATATATACATATATGTATATGTGGCTATGTGTGTGTATGTGTGTGGTTGGTTGCATGTGTGAGTCTACATAGGATATAACAAAATTTGTGCCTGGGAGTCGCAGCTTTGCTTCGATTTTCGCCAAATTTTCAGCAATATTTCTGTTCTGGCCAAAGTATAGCTCGAGTTTGTACCAAAACTAGTACAAAGATTTATTCAATTGTGTGAAAAAGCTCACAATAAAAAATCCAACGAAATGGCGGCCGCTGAAAGGTCGAAGAAAGTTGAACGATAAAAAAGCGCTTCAGGGTCAGGTCAGAATATAAGACTGGCGACTGGGCAAAGTTCAAAATTCGAAAATTTCTCAAAGCTGCAATTCATACTGGATTATTATGAAATCTAAAGTCAAGGTAGACTAAAATGTACCAGAGCTAAATTCGATTCCTATGAACGCTGCAGATTTTAGCCGTAGTGGTTTTTGCATTGCAGTAAAAAATTATATTTTAATATGCGAGAACATGATACAACGTATTGAAGAAACTTAGTTTTGAATGGTTTGAAATGAAAAGAGTTGCCACTAAAAAGGGTGAAATAAAAAACTTTTAGAAAAAAAAAAGAAAACCGACTTCGGAATGCCCTAAAAAGGATGAAATAAATTTTATGGAAGCGGTGCCAAATGAATTACCCCATTTGAACATAAATACTTCCAACATCTGCACCATCACAAAAAAATGGGGGAAAAAATGATATGGCACCGCTTCCATAAAATTTATTTCATCCTTTTTAGGGCATTCCGAAGCCGGATTTCTTTTTTTTTTCTAAAAGTTATTTTACCTCTATATATCGAAGGGATCGCCTCGAAAGCCAAATATATATAATTTTTAGGGTATTGTAAAATCACTTTACAATACCCTACTAAAATCGCGTCCTGTCTGTTCGTCCATCCGTGTATCACACCACTTTTTCTCGCAAACTGCATAAGCTAGAAACATAAGATTTGGTAAGTAGGTGCAAAGTGACGCCCTCTTCAAAGTTTCACCACAAAAAGAAATTTATAAGGTCTTTAAGGGGGGTCTACCTATATAGGGGAATTGCCCCGAAAAAAAAGTGTTCATCACATATAGGCAATATGGGTGTCAAATGAAAGATCTTAATGAGAGCTTTTCAAAACAGGTCTCAAACCAACAAGTTTTGCTTTGAGGGGAGCAGGGGAAGGGGAAATATACGAAAATTTTGTGTCCCCCGCCCTCCTTTGACCCGACAAATCTGAAATAAATCACAGAGGTGTGACTTTAGGAGTACAAGGGCGACAAATACCTCAGAAGTCGAAATTCGATCAACTCTGTTAATAATAGTACGTTTTATAAATTTTACATTTTCGCCTATAAAATCAGGATGGGACCCTTGCATTTCCAAAAGCCTACAATTTAAGTTTTTTAAAAGTAATTGTCTGTGTCCCGAAAATTTCACAATAATTGAACACTAAACAGCTAAGTTACAGCCAATTGAATATTTAACAATTGAAGGGGTATTTGGAAAAACAACCAATGTCAAAAAAGGAGAAAAACGATATTTTGATGTCTATGGTTTCTATGTAATCATAGCAATCAAACCTAAAACACAGTTTTTCGTAAAAGTGCATTAGTCAAACGATATTCTGGGTAAACGTTTGTTTGATATTTGGAAAAACAACCAAAGTCAAGGCAATGTCGGAGAAACCGCCTAAGTCAATGAGTCAACTCATGACAATGGTTGTTTTTCCTACAAAAATGGAAAAACTGCTTGTTTGACGTATTTCAAATGTCTGCTCATTCTGTTCGTGGCTTACAGACGATCTAGTTTTCTTTCTCGGTGGGATTGTAAGTTGTTGAACTGTTGTGTATTTTTTTCTTAAAAAATGGATAAAATACCAGGAGATGAATCTAGCAGTGTACATTGGAAGGCCAAAAGAAAGAAAATAATTTCTAAACGCGAAAAAATAAAAAGATGCAAGGTTGGGGGAGAGCCCCACATTGATCACGTTGGTCGTCTAAGAAGTGGTGTTGTGACGCGCCCTGACTGCAGGAAGTTACTGTGTTTTAATATTATATTGATAACAATATTATGTTGATGACTTTTGGCTATCGCCTTCGCTACGTACGATGACGTATAAAGATCTTCATTGTTTTAAGGTGCAAAAGGTTGCAATGTTTCACAAAATAAACGACTGAACAAAAAAAAGAAATACTAAGAATCTTTTACAACTATGAAATTAAAAATGACCAAGACGCGCATCTTACAGGACTAGTATCGTACAGAAGTGTCCAACAAAGAAGACCTAGACATAACTGTGATGAAGAGGATGATTCGTTCACCCCTGATTTAGCATATTATTACAAAGTGCGAACTAATGATGAAGAGTTGCCAGTATGCTCCACAGCGTTTATGAATTTGCAGGGAATTACCAGAGGAAGACTGCGTACAATTCAGGCCAAAATATCTTCAGGTCTGTTACCCAAAGATGGCAGAGGTAAGCATACCACAAGACCTCATGCAGTCCCAGATCCAATACTGGAGTTAATAAAGTTACACATCAAGAGTGGCAAATATGTTGTGTTTGGTAATAACCCAAACACAACATATTTGCCAGAAGAGTTAAGTGTAAAGAAAATGTATGAATTGTTTTTGAACGAAGTACACATCAGGATTTCTTATATTTCATATTACATAGTATTTACAAAACATTTTAAAATTAAATTTGGCCTTCCGAGATCTGACACCTGCAGCATTTGTGACGAGCTGAATTTAAAAATAATGAGTGAAAATGATGCTGCTAAAAAAAGTGAACTAAATATTCAAAAAACGTTACATTTAAAGAAAGCTAAAAAATTCCGTGAATTGAAAAATATAGATAAAGAGAAGGCAAGGCAGGGAGAACGCATGTTGCTTTCATTTGATTTTATGCAGAATCTTCCCCTACCACACATTAAAACAGGCGACGTGTTTTACTCCCGACAGATGTGGAATTATGTGTTCGGAGTGCATAACTTGTCAAACGATGATGCAACAATTTACTGTTACACGGAAATGACAGGAAAAAAGGGTGCATCTGAGGTCACTTCACTATTACTTCACTATTTAAATAATAATGACATAACATCACACAATCTTATTTTACTCAGTGATGGGTGCAGTGGGCAAAACAAGAACCACGTAATGGTATATTTTCAATACTTTTTAGTTCATGTACTAAAGGTATTTAAAACTGTAATTCATGTATTTCCTGTACGAGGTCACACATACCTGCCAAACGATGCAGATTTTGCATTGATTGGAAAGAAAAAAGGAGTGTATTCTCCGGACGTACCAGCAGACTGGGATGAAATCATAAAAATAGCTAGAACACACCCTTCTCCATTCAAAGTGATTCCTGTCACAGAAGACCTACTTTTTAATATGAAAGATGCATTGACTCCTTATTCCTTAAGGTTCCGAGACCTGCTCTAAGACTGCGTCAAGCACGTATTATCATGACTAATGAAAAATGCCAGCAAATAAAAGTAAAAGAAACATTTTCAGGACCTTCTACTTGTAATCAAGTTCGTAGAAAAGTAACTTTGCCTTCTGAACTTGTACTGAACCCTCTTTATAGTGAACCAATAAAAATGACTGCTGGAAAAATTGAGAATTTATTAAGTCTCAGTATATATTTAACTAAGCCTGAAAATCACGATTACTACCGTCAAATCTGTGGTGAAGGTGTCATTGATGATCACAACGAAGTTGATGAAGAGGATAATAGCGATGGTTGTGAATAATAATGAATAAATATTTGATACAATAATAAGCCATTGAATTTGTTTTATTTTATTTTAATATTCAATTATTTGGAAAAAATGCCTATGTCAACATTTTATTTACCTTTTTCGGAAAAAGTGCCTATGTCAAAGTTATTTTTAACATTTTTTATTACTTAAAAGAAATTTTTTCGTAACTACACTCATAAAGTACATGTTGATCCTATCGAGTACCTGTACTTAACCCATATCATCCCAAGCACTGGTACCTTTATCTGATTTGTGCCAAACTCTCAGAAATGCACATTAATGGCCTAAGAAACGGAAAACTATTGACAGAAAAAAAAATCCTGCTTTGCTTTTGTTATGACAGTACCGTTCCAAAAATGGAACATTAGGACAATATGCCACTGTATTTTCTTCTTTATAAAATTGAAGAAGTAACTGAAATAAAAGAGCGAGTTACATAAAATCTAAATTTATTTTGTTTATTGTTACAAAGCTTCTTATAAACTTATATTTGAAGAGTATCATAGGTGAAATGAATATCATTTATTGTGAAAATTGATTAAACATTTATTATGAAGAGCTACGTTGCAACTGCTACACTTCATAGTTGTGTTTTTGTGGCATAAGCCGCAACGAGTTTGTTTATTTTGGTTGATGATACTATGCTGTCTCTTCTTGTCTAATCTTATACTGTCTGGCACGCGTTTTATTACAGCAAGCGATGACCTAGGCAGCGGCATTTTTGAGGTCGATGAAGTTGAGGCTGTATCTCTTGTTTGCATATATGTAGTCACAATGTTTCTAGTGAATGATAACAAATCATAAGTACTACCTTGTTTTGACAATGATGATGATTTGTATAGCTGGAAGGCATTATTGACACAAACATTTATAGGAAACATCAGCAGCTGCCAATACCACCTCTTACAGCGAATCGAAATTCGATAGCATCCTACATTCTGGTCTAATCGGTCTACGCCACCCATGTATTATAGTTGATAATACACCTGGGCTGATCTATTTCTATTTTCTGTTTATCACAGAAACACATCACTTTCCCAACGGGATGTGCACCAGATTGAGTTGACGCAACAGTGACGATGTTATTGTCATTATATCGAACCAAAGTAATTCCAGAAGAAGCATCAGTACACTGAAAGTATGATCCTCTTTTGGTTTTTTTTCATTTCTTTTGGATCCTTCAAAGGAGCCTTTTCGGCTCTGTTTGCTCTTATTGTTCCAGTGGCATCGTGCCCTAAGAAATTATCCATATAAAAGTTATAACTACCCGGGGGTAGTTTGGATATGAGATCTAATACCACAGAGCCACCGATGCCAAGCTCAGGACGAGTATTTCCCGTATTTGCTCCTTGGTAAAGCTCTCCATATACCAAATATCCAAGTCGTGTACAAATCGACCAGTTTTTATATCCAAATCGAATCGGTTTCCCATGAATATGCTGCTTTGTGCTGTGTTTTCCAAAATACGGGATTATTGACTCATCAATACTCAAATTTCTGTCACCGGGATAATATTTGAGCCACCTTTTATTCAAAAGATCCCAAAGGGGACGAACCTTACCGCAGTCAACGCTTTGCTCCCAATACATGCAATACCGAGCTACATTATTATAACCAGTAAGTAGAATACCAATAGATTGCTTGATTTCTGCAGTAGTTACCCTGAAACTGTGATGCCCCTTCTGAATTGCTTTTTTTTCCGTTTCTGAACGAAGAAGTTCGAAAACTTCATAATCAAAAAAAGCTCAAAGAAATCAATTGGATGCTCTATATTGTCTAAGAATGAAGGTGGTGCAGATTCTTTCTCCGGTTTTACGACAATGTCAACAGATTTCCATCTCCTTGGTACCTCAGATTTTTTTCTTTTAGAGGATGGAAGATTAACTTTAACTTCGTTGCTAGTGGATCCAGGTGTAGGAGTATCCATGTTATGCTCTGCTACCTCAATATTTGTTTCAGCGTTGATTGTAGCCCTTACTGCCGCTTCCGCTAACAACTGAGTTCGAGACAAGTGATTTACATATGTCATGTGATTCTTCATCACCACTATCTCCGTCACTTAACTCGTTGTTTTCGGGAGGCGTAATATAAATATTTGCCCCTAAAACATTATCATCTTCTTCCAAACATGCAACGATTTCATCAACAGTCAATCTAAAATAAATAAAACGCGACCATTATAAAACCTAAATAGGGTACCGTCTCAAACAAAATATTACAAAGGTTCCTACTGTCCTACTGTTCCAATAATGGAACGGTACAAGAAAAACGCAATACTTATATCAAAACCGTAGTTTTTCAATTAATTTTTATAGCTTGCTAATTACCTATGGCATTGTTGATAAAATCATGCATAAATATTATATACTTTTGAAGAAAAAAGTAATAATACTTACGTTTTACTGCGAGACATGTTGTCCTCACTATTTAGTGAAATAAATCACCACTCACTAATGGGGATTCCCCTGATTATGATAAAAATGTCAATGTAATTGATAGCTTGGGACTTTAGTGTAGCCAGAATGCAAAAATAATGACCCGATTCGTTGATCGAAAAATTATAAAATTCAAAAACAAACCGTTCCAATAATGGAACAGTAGGATGATATGGGTTAATTCCATAAGAAGCTATTCTTCTTAAAAACGTTTTTTACTTCTAGTTCAAAATTTAATAAAACTGACAGTGGCGGTTATTCCAAAAAGCCCTTCAATTATAAAAACATTGACACGTGATACTAGGGAGATACACGTTTGCAACGGACCTAGACACTACAAATATGTAGGAATTTTGATAAAAATTTCAAGCGACGGGCTCAAAACACTTGAAACCAAATGGTGGCGAAATTAAAATTATAACAATCATAATAATTTTTCGATCTCGATTTATGGAATCTTTATATTAGTCAAGTTTTGATATGCAGAATATATTGTTTGATTTACTAATTGCTTTACAATAGCCTTCTGTCAGGAGCACTCTCCTGCTACTTCAACTTGTTATAGTTTGTTTACGCGATCTTTGCACCTCTATGTATCGAAGTTTTGATTGTAAAACCTCTAAACTCGTATATCGAACTTTACCTCATTATGTCGAAGTTTTTGTTGGAAAAGCTTTAAACTTCGAAGTTATTTTTACAAAAAAATAATTGAAGTCGACGAACTGTTGTCTATCATTCGTGTTACAATCTGACTGCACACAAAAAAAAGTTTGTGTGGAGTGTGTGTATGTGTGAGCGAGTGCTTGTAACTGATTTAAGTGAATTCTTGGAACTGACTTAGGGATGTTCATTTAAAATATACATCGATGTTTTTTGCGATGCATCAATCGGAAAGTTTACATCGATGTTTTTTTGATATATCGAATTGAAACATCGAAATTTTTGATGGATCGATAAGAAAACAATTAATTTAAGAACGAGAAATCAGAAAAATGAAACGCAATCTAAAATTTTAATACTTGTATTTTTTTTACATTTTTTAGTGAAAAAATTACAAATCCCAATACTCTGCAAAAATAGAATTTTATTTATCCGCTTTCCTTGAATCCTGGTGCGTTGTTGGTTCAAAGCTTGTGAAGCTTTAGAAAAAAGTCTTTCGGATGGTATGGAGCTGGCCACTATAGTTAAATATTTATAAGCAATTTTGTACGATTTCGGAAATTGTTGTTTATAATCAGCCCATACTTCTAAGGGATTTTCTTTTAATCTTCTAACTGGTGTTCTCAAGTAGAAAGACAGCTCATCAGAAATACTTCCTTCATTCTTATTTGTTTTCCAGTTTTTGTGTAGTAGTTTATGATGGTCACTCCAAAGACTGAAATCTTCCGATACTCTGTCTGAAAAACCATCTGAATCTGATTCCATATTTTGTTTTTCATCAAGAAAGCCCTTCTTCATCATTTCCTGAATTTTTGAACGGCATTTGTGCAAGCTATAGGATCGTCAAAATGTAGTTTTTTTTTAAATCGTGGGTCTAATATAGTACCTGTAGCTAAAGATGAAACTTGCTCAATAGCACCCATTCGTTTGTTGATTTCTTTCAAGATGAATTTATGTACTTCCATCACCAACGGATCGTCAATTATAAGGGTTTTAAGTTTCGAAAGCATGCAGTGAACCAAAGGTATTACCTTACTGCTGGTACAGTTTTTATCGCCAGATATATCTTTAGTTGAAGCTTCAAGAGGTCGTAGCATGTAAAGAAGCGATGATGCTATATTTAATTCTAATCCAGTCAACATTGCAGGTGATGTTTTATGGCGAATCAATATATCACTTACTACATTTTTAAGTTCCAAAAATCTTTGAATCATAAAATATGTGCTGCTCCACCGTATCGGCACGTCTTGTATTAACTTTCTTTCAGTTTTGACTGACTTTCGTAATTCGTCACTTGCTACGCAACTTTGTTTAAAGAAGATAAAAATTGTCTTTATTTTTGAAAGTATATTTTGCAATTCAGGAATTTGTAAGATATTTTGAGCGACTAAATTTAGCGTGTGGACGAAACAAGGAATATGCTTCTTTTTTCCTAAAGCAATTTCAACGGCTTTCACCATATTTGCAGCGTTATCAGTGACAAGAGCAGAAACTTTGTCAGTATCAAATCCCCAATCGTTGCAGGTTTTAAGAAGTTTTTCTGCTATATATTCTGATGTGTGTCGTTCATCGAGTTGGTAGACTCCCAATGTCACAGATTGGAACTCTGTGTCTAGACCGAAATGAGCTGTAACACCCAAAAAGCCGCGCATTTGCATGTCTGTCCAGATATCACTAGTTAAAGTCAGGTATTCAACAGTCAAAAGTTTAGATTTCAATAAAGTTGACAAAACGTC
This sequence comes from Odontomyia ornata, assembly GCA_963969285.1. Lineage (NCBI taxonomy): Eukaryota > Metazoa > Arthropoda > Insecta > Diptera > Stratiomyidae > Odontomyia > Odontomyia ornata. The sequence goes on along the minus strand of OZ017739.1, from coordinate 97,816,058 downwards.
ATATTTGTCATCAAGCCACCGTATAATAGTACTTCTGCTGGGTATTTTGTAGTGAGGAGCAGTCATTTTAAGCAACTTTTGAAAGCCTTCATTATCTACTACGGAAAAGGGCTGAGTGTCCTTACAGATGAAATACAGAACGGCGTCGTTAATTTTTCTCGCTTTATCACTAGTAGTGGAAGTATATGAAACAATTTCATCAAAACTATTCTCAATTGACTTTTGATATTTTTGACGCTTTGAAGGTAATTCTACATCGCAATCAATGTCGACAGTCTGATCTGTTGATGGCACTGGTGCAGCATAAGTGTTGGAACTGCTGGCACATTCAATAACTTCTTCAGTCTTCTTTTTTTATGTTATTTCAATTAATACACCTGAATCTGATCCTTTTTGCAAATCAATATTTTTATTTAATTCCAAGTTAACGGCTTTTTGAACGTTCTCAATATGTCCCATTAAATTAGTTGTGTTTCCAACCAAACGTATAGTTTTTTGACATACTTTACAGTTCGCAGTTTTACCATCCACTTTTTCAAAATAATTCCAAACCTTGCTTCTTTTATTAGGTGCCATAATGAAGTTACTCTGAAACATAAAATACATTTTTTACATTTTTTAATAAAATTTAATCAAGACAAAGATAAATATCGATATTGAAACAAAGATTGATCATATCCCATCACTATAGACAAATAAAGTACTTAAAAATATTTTATTACAATATTCGGAATCAGAAGGCTTTTATTTGCTTACTTCATCATTTCATAAAGTATCGCAACTATATCGTTCGTGTTAAATAAATTTAGTAAAAATCAAATCTTCAAAAACGTAACCTAACAAAACATACAGAAAAATAGAACAAACTACCAAAATTATCAATCGATGTTTATTTACCTGCAAGTACGTTTGCTTAGCAACTTGTTTAAATAATTCACTTTCGTCACTCACAAAAAAATAATAGTTTCTATTTTTATTACATTACGTATTATAATTTAAGAGTGTTCACCAACCAACATAAACAATTATAACCTCCTCTTATTGCTTGTTTTTAATCTATATTATACATTCGCAGGCAAAGGAATAGAGTCCACATACAGCCATGTCAATGCAAATGTGGTGATATTATTTTATTACTCGTATGTCGTAACATTATTATTATTGAAATTATAAAAAAAAACAGAGCACATGGCGTGAACTACGCAAAAAGTTCGTACATTTCCCCTTCCCCTGCCCCCTGAGTACTCATAAGGAAATTTGAAGACTTGTTTTGAAAAGATCTCGTTGAGACCTTTCCAATGACACCCTACTCGACTACCAATGATGAAAATTGTTTTTTGAGGGGTCACCTCCCTATATGGGGAGACCCCCTTAAACCCCTTTGAAAATTTTTTCCACCACTGAACTTTCAAGAAGTCACCACTTCTGACCTTTCCACAAAGTTTCATTGCTGCAGCTTCTATAGTTTCGGAGAAAAAGTGCTGTGACATACAGACGGATGGACGGACGGACGGACAGACGGACACAGGTCGTGATTGCAATAGGGTTTTGTATTTTAGTACAAAACCCTAAAAAATGGATATTGTTGATGCTTGTTTGTATCACAGAGTATTACTATCACTAGCTACCAATCTAAAAAATTCTGCACATGCGCCGAGACTGAGACAGTTGGCAGGGCTGAAAGAGACGGCTTGAATAGAGTTGCAAAAACTGCATTTGTGTAGTTTACGTATAAAATATAAATTCATGTATGAGGGCGATGTTTATTCGATACATTGAATAAAATACATCGATGTATCGTAAAACATCGACTGTATCCGATGCATCGAACTGATTTGATACATCGAATGGTAAATATCGATGTTTTCGATGCATCGATGTATATCAAGCAACCCTAAACTGACTATAATTGCTCAGTGCAATGTCAAAGCGTAAAATTTGTCGGACAAACAAAAAAAATGACAGAGGCCGTGAATGCTGGTAATAGGAAAAAGATTGATATGGCGAAGCAGTTTGGCATCCCAGCCAATACGCTTTCTACCATACTAAAAAACAAGAAAAAGTAAGAAAATCAGCCATCTTCGCCAAAAAGATTGAAAAGTATATTCTGCAATGGTTAAAGCAATGCCGCGATAAAAATTTGCCTATAAGTGGACCAATCCTTCAGGAACTGAATTTGCGAATCAACTTAGAAAACTTAACTTTCACGCTAGTAATGGTTGGCTTCAGAATTTTAAGAAGAGAAACGAGATTGCGTTTAAAAATATTACCTTAACGTTTAAAGGAGACGCATGACATGGCGGAAAAAATGCAAACGAAGAGTAACAGTCCTGTAAGGAGCAAACCAAACGGGAACTGTGAAACTCAAGCCGTTAATGATTGGAAAGGCGAAAAACCCAACATATTTTAAAGATATCCAAAGTTTTCCTATGAACTAAACAATCTAATCGCAAATCATGGATGAATTATGAAATATTTAGAAAGTGGTTGAGCGACCTCGACAAAGAGATGAAGAAAAAAAAAGGAAATCTTAATGTTCATCGACAATTGTACAGCACACGAGGATCTCCCAAAACTTAAACACATAAAAATTGAGTTCCTCCCCCCAAATACGACATCAAAGTTACAGCCAATAGATCAACATATTATTAAAAATTTTAAAGTTCTTTACAAGAAAGAAGTCGTGCGTCGGTTTCTTCACGACATAGAAGAGAATAATCCAACGAAAATCAACGTGCTAGATGCCAAGTGGATGGCATCAAAGGCCTGGGCCAACGTTATTGAAAAAACCATTGAGAATTGTTTCAAGAGGAGCTGTTTTCAGCATCGAACTCGAGAGAATGAAGAAAGAGTTGAAAAGGACTGTAGTTGTTGATACACCATCTAATAATGGAACGAACTATCATGAAACTGCTAAACGATGGGACGACATTTCAAAGACGCTAAAAATTGAGGGTCTAACATGCGAGGAATATGTTAGTTTTGACGATGACCTGTCTATATGTGGTGAACTCGGTGATGCAAACATTATCGCATTCGTTTTCTAAGTTAGAGAAGCATATGCCGGCGAGGAAGATAAGGAGAGCGATGCCGAGGTACAGGATCCAGAGCCCGACCCCACTCTACGTGATGCGCGCAGTGCCATAACGACATTGCGGAAATTGCTTCAAAAGAAACCGGCTATGACTGACCCAGTAAATTGTTATTCTGAATGATGCTTCAGATGAAGCTTTCAGGTGCTAGACAAACTACAATTTCAGATTTTTTTTTCAAAGATTTACTTAATCTTTGAATAAAATGATTACAGTAATATTTTAATGTAATTATCAATGAAAGCGTTGTTTACAATTAACTCGATTTACGTTTACTTTTTTTACATTAAAAAATCCCTGTAGGTTTTAATTTTCATTGCATATTTATGTAGATCTTCTGTATTATTGAGTACGTTTGGCACTTCTGGTTCCACTTGACGAATTTAAAACTTTTATTTTTCAATTCGTTTGTTTATTAATAATAAAACAAAACTTCGAAAAATATTTTTTTTACATTTTATAGTTAATGAAAGCTTCATACATACCTGTAGGCATTCTGTGCCATATTTCATATTACGTTCTTATTATAAAATTACATACCTGCCTAAATATAATCTTAGATTCATTTCATGTTTTAATTCATAATAGCAGAGCCTAAGTACATATTTTGTACTTCACAAAACGAAATTATCTAAATGCAATTTTATCTCACACTATTTTGAACCTCTATATATCGAAGTGAGTCAGAGATCACCTCGATATAACGAATCTCGTTGTTTTGAATCTCTCGATACATCGAAGTTTTCTCATCCCCCTTCAGGTTCGTCATATCGAGGTTCCACTATATTTTAATTTTAGAGAGGTCCAGCATATAGCAAATCGATAATTGAAACAATTTCTTGCCTTCAAGTTGAAAAATTAATTTTAAATAAACCACAATCAACCCAAATTTTATAATTTATTGTAATAGACTGTAAAAAGTTACTTTTAAAAGTTTAATCCTCCGCTTGCCTGGAAGAGTCTGTCAGACCCACATGGGTAATTAAACTGTTGTAGCTTACTGAAATTTCAATTATGTGCGCTACCATTATCAGTAGCTGGACTTTACAAACCGCTAAGTATTTCTCACCCTCTTTTTTGTGAGCCATTCGCTCTCAACGTAGAAAGGCGAGTTAAAAGTACCTTCGGGTCCTACAGAATCCACCCGGGATACGGCGTGGATTTCTAACGTAAGTAAAGGGTTTTTCATTTAGGACGTAACAATTTTATCTATCAATAAAACACAGAAATATTTGAGATATTGAGTTAAAATTTATTGTGGGTGTAGTGCAAGCATTACATTTTATACATAAAGTCGGCCATTACACCAAATTTGCCTTGCACTAAATCGATTGTGAGGAGTCCTGTGTGGCCAGTGGCACCATCCTGTTGAAACCGCATATCGTCGATGTCAAGTTCATCCAATTCTAGCCACAAATAATCTTCCAACATAACATGATAGCGCCCTCCATTGACGGTAACATGATGGTCGTTTTCATCCACGAAAAAATACGGTCCAATCACACCTCCGGCATGAAAATCGCACCAAACATTATTTTTCGCAGATGTAACGGTATCTCAAGAAGCTCATGTGGGTTTGTTGCTGACCAATAATGCATATTTTGCTTATTAACAAAGCCATTAAGCCAGAAATGAGCTTCATCGCTGAAGATGATTTTTCGATGAAACTCTTCAAGCTTTGCCAGAGCCCATTTGCAGAAGTTACGAGGCGGTACGACATCTTTTTGGCACCGAAACGTCCAATAGTAAAAATGTTGACTCAAACTTATCCACTATAGCACGCACAGCCTTTCGCGTGGGACGATTATTACGGCCGAAAGTTGGAGTAAGCGCTCTTAAAGTTGCGACCACCGACTCAGAATTTCGGTATTAATTTTTAATAATTTTCAATCATTGCTGGTTCTTGAGCTTTACCATGGTAAAAATATTGACTTTAGTTAATGTTTTGACATTAACAGTTCATTGAAAAAATTTAAGGGTGCGTTCATATAAATATTCAAAATTGTTATTGTCCCTAATGGAATACCCTATACATATTTATTTCTCTTAGTGCTGAAACATAGCAATTCATGCATATTCTTAATTCAATAATATAACTTGACATTACAGAGTATGCTTAATGACTATGTGACATTTGACAGTATATGGATGTCAAATAAACTTTGACGGTTAGAATATATGTATACTTATATTACATCAATATTTTTAGACCTATAGACTTTGCCATTTGCTCTTATGGGTTGCGACTTGAATAGTTTGACAAATAAATACGTTAAAACTGAATCTTGATCTAACCCTAATATAAATTAAATCGATTCCTACATAAACCTAAAACTATAAGCTGTTTAGTACAGCACTCGAATATTCAAAATTGTTATTGTCCCTAATGGAATACCCTATACATATTTATTTCTCTTAGTGCTGAAACATAGCAATTCATGCATATTCTTAATTCAATAATATAACTTGACATTACAGAGTATGCTTAATGACTATGTGACATTTGACAGTATATGGATGTCAAATAAACTTTGACGGTTAGAATATATGTATACTTATATTACATCAATATTTTTAGACCTATAGACTTTGCCATTTGCTCTTATGGGTTGCGACTTGAATAGTTTGACAAATAAATACGTTAAAACTGAATCTTGATCTAACCCTAATATAAATTAAATCGATTCCTACATAAACCTAAAACTATAAGCTGTTTAGTACAGCACTCGAATTTACATTTATATTTATCTTGTTTTTATTTTATTACACTTATGAACTGACTAAATTTACAAATATTTTGTTTAACCACGGTACGTGTTTGATTCGTATGAAACGCAAAACGCCGGTTTAATGGTAGTTACGGAGTTAATGGGATCGTGGTGGTATTGTTCAAGGATTTTAAAGGGACATAGGTAGGAGGGATTATTTGCGGTGGTAGGTCCGAAAAGTGCGCGAATACATCAAAGAGGGTGCTCCCGACACTTCTCTAGGCATTTTTTAGTCATTGCCAACATGTAGTAGAGAATTGGTTCTATCTCCGTATCTTTGTAAAGGATAGAGTTCCGGTAGTACTTCTTATTAAGCGGTCTGTATTTGGACAGGCATTTCCTAAGGATCTTCCTCTCGAAGATTTGGATTTCTTCAGCAGCAGTAGGCGAGATTGTTAGCCATGCTGGAAACGCGTAGGTAATGATTGGCCTAATAAGAGTTTTGTACATTAAGACCTTAACTTTTGGGCAACGCTATGAGACAAGGAAATGACAGCTTTACCATTGGCATCAAATAAGAAAATATTAAATGATGTTGTAAAAATTTGAAGCAGAAAATAAAATTTTAGTGTCGAATGATACGATCTGGCATTGTGTCTATTGCTGTCGTAAGTAGCTTCCTACTAGAAATTATTCATTCATTGCCCATTTCCTCCGTTCGCAGATAGCTCCCGATGTGAAAGAGCTCATAACAATTGCATACAGCTCCCACACACATACGGCGTGACATTGTTACGTAATGTTTTATTTATTTGTTTTTATGTATTAACAATTTATAAATTTATTAATTTTTTTAGATTAAACATGAATAAGCCATTGGAAAACGAAAAAATAGTAAAAATTTTACTAGAAGCTAGTGTAGAGGATGGTTTTGTATTTGATTCTTATGGATAAGAGAATGCTGCGATTTCCGGCCGTACTGGCTTGTTCCCATTCACAATGTCATTTGCTTGATAACCATCTCCAACTACTCTTTGGCACACCTACCCTTTTCTTTGAATTATTTTGTTTATAAAAAATAAAGAAAAAATTAATCCATCCTTCCAACTAAAAAATTTCATTCATTAATTCTCCTTTACAAATCTTCATTTTTATACCTTTTTACTAACAAAACCAAATTCCTTCCTTCCTACTAACAAAATTAGATCCTTTATTTCCCACTAACAAAATTCTTTCTCGCCTCCCTACTAACAGTTTCATACCCAGTTTTGAAGTTGCTAATTGGATGAATGGGAGATTGTCAGAAGGTGACTCCGGTGCTAGTGTCTAAGACTCGGGGGGTCAGCTCGCACCCTGGATTCAAGTTCCCCCCGGCGTAGGAACACTCTTTATAATTTTGACAAAAGCAATTATTTCCATGTGTATGACGATTTACATATAACTAAACGCTACCAGGGCTATGCAAATCGCCATATATTCAAATGGAAACTGTTGTATTTGTTGTAATGGAAAAGATGTATGGCAAACGGAATCGAAGTGTATTGAACTTTGATTACCTTACCTCGATGCGGAGCGGTAATTGAGAAGTAAAGGATTGTAAGATTGGTTGAGTTTGAGTCTGGATTTTGAGTTCCGAAGTGAGTTGAGTAATGACGACGAGATTGAAAGGCTAGCATAAAAGAGAATATAAGAATTGTGAAATATATGAATTGTTCAATTGTGAAATGCATGAATTTTTCACATGTGAAATAGATCAGTTTTTCCGTGAACAAAAGTTAGCGGCGAGGAAAAAACGCGAAGAAGTTTTGGTGGAGGAAACAAATTGTTGTGGTTTTGCGGACAGGTTGTGAAGTACCCAAATGCAAAGTTGATTAGAAAAAAGAGCAAGAAACTGACGAGTGATTTTTTTTATAATTTAGAGTGGATTTCGTAGTCTCTAATCTATTTACATGAAGCAAAGAATGGGTATCGCGCTTATCGGCAATAATTCTTTGTATTCGGTCGCACAGTGAAGACGGCCTTGTGATCGTGTGAAACTTTCTCCTTAGCCCAAATGTCAAGGTTTGACAAATTCCAGTGGGTGCTCCTAACAGTTGGTAATCATCTACCTTGTGAAGTGAAACACAATATTGAGCATTGACTTTAAGCGCTAAGGATTAGTTCGGTATTTTAGTGATTATTCGTTGGAAATCAAACTGGTATCCAAACTTGATACGAGTATATTGAATAGTCAATTGACGATTGAAATAAAGAACAGTAAATTTTAATATACCTAGGCAATAGTGAATTTGAATTTTAAAGTACCGCCAATCCGTGAGGGTGAAATCAGTGTTCTTCCAACACAATGTATAAGAAGTGTAGCAATTGGTTAAAAACTTTAAATCGAATTAGTGGCCGATATTTTCATTATTTTAGTCAAACTTTCTTATTATTTCATAACAAAGAAAACTTGTGACCGTTATTTTTCGATGCCCTTCTCCAGTTGCAGAGCGCTCAGCATCATCGGAAGGAGTGAGTAAATTTTTATTTTTAATATTCTTTGTTATTTTACACTTAAAATAAATATTTTTTTATCTTTTTTTCGGTCATCAAAAAATAATGTTTTTCCCTTTCGTATTGTACGAAATATTTTCTTTTCTTTTAATTTAATATTTTCAGTTAATTTGATTTTTTTATATTGAATTGTTTTGTTTCCTTTATTCTAATTCAATGTAATGGCCCATATGTATTAAAACACAACTGTTTTTATTTCTCATAATGATCCCTTCCTCTCCTTTCCCTTACTCCCCCTCGTGTTAAGTTTTTATATGTAGGGTGGCTCAGCAAGAGCAGAGGGTGCCCCGGACGACCCACGACACGACTGAGCGGTAGCCGGCTTCAGCATGCCACCCCGGGCTACGCATGTCTCTGCTACAACTTAATGTCTCCAACTGCAGTGACTTCCGTGGTTGCAACAAGTTTGATCTTGTCGCTCAAGAGATCGAAGGGGCTGATTCTGGGCAGAATTAGCCTCAGTGTTAATGACGTCAAATCTTCAAATTCTGAAATGGATAAGCCGTTGCCTTCGCTAGTGACGCAACGTGGAGGAAGAGCATGGAAAGGTCAAGACGCAACCACATGTTCTGAGACTCCAGGTAGATCGAATATTAGAACAAGGCGTGAAAATATATTGAATGGCGGTCCAGGCGCAAGTCCTCAAGTTAAACATATTAAAACTACGCGAAAATGTTTTGATCTGTTTGTGAATGGGTCTATGTTGTTCGACTTGTTATTCAACACAAATCAAAGGATTCAAAGGACGTGGGCTAATAATACTTCGACCGAACATGCTTATATAGAAGTTTCTATGATTGAACTAGGGGCCACAATTGGTCCAATTTACCCATCAGGATTGAACAAATCTGGCAGACAAAAGATCTTCGGTGCAAAGATGAAACAGGCATTGCTCTTTTCCCCATGACAATGAGCCTACAAAGATTTTCTTTTATTGTCATTAATTTGTGGTTCGATGATGCTGATTCACGTCGTGAGAGTTTGGTACAGGATAGACTAGCATTTTTCTGAAAGCTGTTAGATGATTTTGTCACCAATTGCATTACACCCCTTATGAAAACCTGACCCCAGATGAAGAACGTGTCACATTTCGAGGACATTGCAAATTCTGTCTGCATTTCCAAGTAAGCCTGGCAAATATGGAATCAAGATATTTGCGCTTGTAAATGCCACGACGTACTATTCATTGTACTTCGAAATTTATGCAGGAAATCAGCCAGAAGGACAGTACAAAGTGAGCAATAAACCACATGACGTAGTTGAAAGTTTAGTGCAACCGATTTCCCAAGCAAGACGGAACGTGACAATGGATAATTAGTTCAAGAGTAATCCTACTTACGAACATTTGCTCGATCATCACAAGCTAATTGTTGTTGATATGATGAACTCCAGCAAAACGTGTACACCCGTGAAGTTCAAAGCCAGAAACCGGAAAGTTTTGGACCTGAGCAACCAAAAGCTGTTTATAAGGTACATTGGGAGGCAGTCCGTTTTTCTAAATTGGTTCTAGCTTTCGAAATATTCAATAAATTCAATATTTTGCTATTTTTCACCATTATTAGCTATTTATTGCATTTCAAAAGTATAAATTAGAAATGAGCAGAAGCTGAACTGAGTCTTTTATAAAGGGTGGTCCAACCATAATGCACGATGTTAATTGTGATTCTCACCTTAACGTCAAGTTTTTCGCCGAACTTAATTTGACATTTCTTTGTTTCAGTATTTGACAAATTCAACCATGGGGAGGTACATAATTGAGCAGCGTGATAAGGTTGTTGAAGCTTCACGCGAAAATTGGCGTTCAAATTAAAATGCATTTCGTGCACTTCGTGATTTTTTTGATCAGCATAATCGACCAAATGTGTCCACAATCGGCAGAATCGTGCGCAAATTTCAGCAAACCGGGTCTGTAGAAAATGTGAAGCCGCCTGTGCATGCTCGCCTAGGTCGTTCTGCGGAAAACATTGCTGTTGTTCACGATAGTGTGGCAGAAGTGCCGTCATCCTCGACTTGTCGTCGTGCCCAACTATTGAACATCTCACGAACATCACTGATGCGAATTTTGAATAAAGATTTGAATTCACACGCTTACAAGGTTCAATTGACTCAAGAGCTCAAGCCTTATGACCATTTCAAGCGTCGGCAATACGCCGAATGGTTGGTTGAACGGACAGAATGGAATGGTGACTTTACAAAGAAAATCATTTTCAGGGACGAGGCACACGTTCACCTCAGTGGATTCGTGAACAAGCAGAATTGCCGTATTTGGGCAAATGAGAATCCACGAGTGATTGTTGAAAAGCCGATGCATCCACAAAGAGTGACTGTTTGGTGCGGTTTATGGGCTGGTGGCGTCATTGGGCCGTCCTTCTTCGGAAATGAGGACGGCCAAGCAGGTACCATGAATGGTGTTCGCTATTGCGAGATGATAACGGACTCCTTGTGGCCAGAAATTGAGGTTATGGATCCTTCTATTATTATAAAAAATATTAACATAATTCTCTGAAAACTTTTTGTTTTATTTACAATTAACATCGTGCGTTTTGGCTGAACCACCCTCTATGTATATTACTCCTCTTAAGTCGAGTTGACAGCTGTTATCGGACAATTGCTTAAAACTCTAAAATGGAATTTACACAATTCAAATGTGTCCATTTTTAATAAACTTTGAATTGAAAACAACAAAACAGCGTTTTTCAGCAAAATGAATAGGTATGTCCAAATCAATTAAATTTTCCCGGAACGGGTCGCAGAAATACATATGTGTATGATAGTAGTTCAAAAGCTCTGAATTCATATGGCTAAGTATTATTGCTGTACAACTGCAGCAAACATTTTGAATTAATTAGAGACATGAATATACAAACAACTGCATAGAAGCAGAAATAGTTCTACCATGCTTGTTCGGATGCAATATACAATACAATTTTTTCTTCTGGCACGCGTACTCGTATATTTGTGATATTTGTGGATGGACATGACACGATATTCTCAGATTGTTAGCAATAAAGATTGTTTTTTTCCACTATAATTCGGAATAGTTATAGTTTCACATGATTTTCTGATAGGAAGATTAAGCTTTCTACTTTGGGTGTTATTTGAGTTTTCTGTCAGCCGGAATATTTTTCAAAGGATTTTATTTCTTTTAATTTGTTTATTTGGTTCTTTTTCCAATTATAGTGGGGGATATGGCGTGCAAAGAAATATCAGTTTATGTTTGGTTATTATGGTTTGATTTGTTTTGTTGGAATATAAGAATATCAGCCCGGCTGTTGCAATTAACTAGTGGAGACTTGTTGAAATTTAATTTAAATTTGAAATAGGAAAACATGCAAAAGTTTTATTAAAGCCTTTGTTTGTAACTTGAATGCGCAATATGATGGGTTTATTTCCATTTCATACACTTTTTTTTGCAATAACAACTTTGAAAAAAGTATTAACTGAAGCAGACAAAAGAAATCAATGGTTCTGTTCATTGAATAGATAAACACGGAAGTAAGTAGTAAGCTTTGCATCTCACATTAAATTCACCATGCTGCTTCAGGTTCAATCAATGCTTGTAATGTTTTCGTTAAAAACATATTTTTATATGTGACTTTGCTGCCTGCGTATTTGAAGGTCTGCGGACCTTTCCGACTATGTGTATTACTTCTATAGTGTTGTTAATAACAATGAGCTTATGCAACTCCTTCAACTCAGATTTGTGATACTATAGAACGAATTCCCTCAAACATCGGTCTAAAGTACCCAACTATCTGTATATATAGTAATGGAAAAACTAATAGTAGGAAGATTCCTACAATGCTCAAAGTTTCAGAATTCCATAAAAAAAGGTATTCCCGGAATACCACTTCTGTAAATAAATGTTACATAACTGCACTTTCCAATCATGCAGCAGTTTGCTCCTATCAGATTTTGAATATCTCAAACGGTAAAACTGCGAATAAAACGTCAGTTTAGGCCGGAAAAATGATAGAAATAAAAGAGATTCTCAGTCTACATCGATATCTTCTACGTATAGTTCAGTCTTATTCTAGTAAAATATTCTGATATTAGCGTTTTGTGTGCTGTCAGTATCAATTTACAGAACAATTTAAGGTGACATAGCGGAAATTTTGCTAAAATGGTTCATGGAGTTTATTATATGAATACTGAGGATGAATTGATTAAAAACCTGCAAAAAGACGGAGAAACATTGGGTGAGATATCCAAAATTATCAAGTGTTCAAAGAAAAAAGTGTACACGGCTATCCATTTTTGCCCCACATCTGAATTTAGGGGAAAAAACGAAAAACAACACCCCGTTTCGACACAGTGCTCGTCCAACACTGCAAAAGAAATCCACTTGCTTCTGCAAATAACCTTAAAACAGAACTTGACGCACCAATCACAAGTCATACCATAAGGTTGCAGCTGATAGAAGCGAAACTTTTTAGCAGATCTCCCAGAAAGGTTTCATATTTGATCAAACGAAACATTCAAAAAAGATTGAATAACGCTCACAAAAATCTCCACCTTGAAAATTGGAGCAACATCCTATGGTCAGACGAAATCAAAATTAATTTCTTTGGTTCTGATGGAAATATATACGTGAGACGACCGAAAAACGCAGAAGTCGATTCCAAGTACACTAAGGGAATTAAACATGGCGGAGGTAACATTATGGTCTGCGGGTGCTTTTGGGCTTCTGGGGTTGGTCCAATTTTTTTGGATAAAGGGCAAAATGATACTGAACGTAAGGAAAATGATACTGAATCTAATTGTGGAGTATATATCTGCCTTCAAATAGCTTCAATTTCATTAAAAAATGCCATGGAACAACCTTGTTTCTATTGTTATCTATGCGATGATGTGGGAGTGTATGAATTGGACTGAGGTTATAAAAGACAATATTTTTGAATGGTTTCCCGATATCCAAAATATTTCTTTGGCTAAAACCTAAAACTATTACCCACTTTCCAAATTCATCACATTTCTAAGAGAACTAGAGCGGTTCCAACATTTCTTCGATTCAAAGTAAGAAAGCAATGTGAAAATAAGAGATCTTCTAATTTCATAAAAGCCGCTTTGATTATCTCGGCTGTGGTACACTCTAGACAATACTTTTAAATGATTTCCTGACACCCGAAACATTTTTTTTTTGTTTAAGGCTTCCTAGAATTATCACTGTTTTCCCGAATTTTCATTTTATGAAGCTAGAGCGGTTCAAATTTAGAAAACAATGTGAAAATAGGAAATCTTCCGATTTTACATAGACCGGTTTGGTTATCTCGGCTCTGGTGCATCCTGGACAAAACTGATTTTTCTAAACGATTTACGACCTCCAAAACATTTCCAAACTCTCAGTCCTAGGGGAGCAACAGGGAATCGAGGTTAGAAAACATGTTTAAGAGCTCTGTTTTGATTTTATAGGTTACAATTGTAAAATTCACAAATCATACTATTATTAACAAAAGAAGCATAGTACATATAACCTACATCTGTGTTTTTTGCTATTGAAAGATCTCACCAAGACCTTTGTTTGATACCCTACTCGACTATCTTCGGAGAGAAAAAATTTAAGGGGCCCATCCTTATACAGGGAGACTTTCATTAAGATTTCGTGAACATTTCTGCGGCTAAGAAATTTTTAAAAAGAAAACCTTTTCCATCTTTCGAAAAAGTTTGATGACTCTAGCCTCTATAGTTCCCGGAAAAATAGTGGAATACTTATTTATATATTTTTTTTATCGGAACGTCCCATAAGAAGCATGTTGTAGAAAGTTAACAACTTCAAAAATGTACATAAAATTATGAATATGCTGCTGCCGAAACTTTCCAGTTATGTTCCTGAAGAGAATTCAGTCCTTTAAAAGTTTGAAATGGACAAACCTCCTGCAAAACTTAATTCAAAAGAATTAAAAGGACAAGTTTGATGATCTTTGTGACGTATATCTTGCACAAGGTGAGTTGCAGGTGTTAAGATATAAACATTAGACAATTATTTTGTTTATTTGATATCCGTGGACCAATTCTTTTTTCTTGAAAAGCCGTTAGGCCTTGCTTCTTTCAATGAGTAGATACATTTCGACTCCTTTGAGTCATCTTCAGTAACTTTGACTCCTTTGAGTTACCTTCAGTGACTAAGATAACTCAAAGGAGCTGAAACGCACCCGCTTACTTAAAGACACAAGGCGTGAAGGCTTTGCTTAAAAAAGTATGCATGAATATTACTTTGAAGGGGATTTAGTAAGATTAAACTTTAAGCTACAAATTTTTCGGAGTGATGTATCATTTTCGAGATAAGTTCCAAAAACTGTGAAATGGTATTTATAGCTACAACACATTCAATTTCGTTGAATAGAACTTAAATGTGAGTTGACGCTATCAAATTTAACAAGTTGGGTAAACAGACCTACGCTCATGTCACAAGGGTTTTGTACCCAATTTCTCAGAAATGCAGTCACCAGCAATGAATAACGTCAAGAAATATGTCAAAGAGATGTCCACGTTCAAAGGAAAATCCATTGTTTTTCTACTTTCAATGGTCACCATTTTGTTGTAAACCGACAAAAATCACTCAAATCATGAATTCCCAAAATTATAAATGTTATTAACCTTATTTAAAAATTTCAAGAAGATCAAGTCAAAACTGCAGTGACTGGTTCGATGGAAAGTCGATAAAATACCAAAATCATGTGTTATTGTTGTTGTAATTGGAGAAATTTCAAGCGGCTATAACTTCCGTGTATATCATTCGATTTTTCTCAAACTTACACAGCTTAAGAATCCTTAGTAGGACTACGTAAATGTCGAATTTCGTTCAGTTTAAGGGTACCAATTTATTGGGGAAAAAGTGAAATTCGAATATCATACTATTATTAACAAAGTTGAGCGAATTTCGACTTCTAAGGTATTTGTTGTTGTTGTACTCATAAACACCCACCTCCATAATTTTTTTCAGATTTTTCGGATCACAGGTGTCCAATCGCGAGGGGGGGGACACAAATTTTTCGTGTATTTCCCCTCCCTGCGCGTCTCTCGAAGCAAAAAGTATCAAATTTAGACATGTTTTGAAAAGTTCTTACCAAGACCTTTTACTTGATACCCATATCGGCTACCTTTGATGAATTTTTTTTTCGAGGGCCACTCCCCTATATGGGGAGACCCCCCCCCCCCTTAAATACCTTATAACATTTATTGTAATTGAACTTTAAAGAGAGCACCACTTGACACCTGCATAAAAAATTTGATGTTTCTAGCTTAAGTAGTTTGCGAGAAAAAGTGCTGTGACACACGGACGGACGGACGGACGGACAGACGGACAGACAGGTCGCGAAACTAGTAGGGTTTTGTAAAATTATTTTACAAAACCCTTAAAAGTGGGAGATGAGCACGTTTGTAATATTCGTTGTCGTTGTCTAACCAAATACAATCAAGGATCAATGGAATGTAACCAAAGAAAACCAGGAATTTTATACCAACAAATTAATACGGCTAGACTGAGGAAAATCTTAACCACAAATGACGGAATCAAATAATTGTACTGGTGGTGAAGTCACCAGTTAATATGGCAAGTGCTATCACTGTCTCTACTATACTCTGCTCGGAGTAATTTCGCTACGAAAGTCAAACATTGAAGTTAACGTTTATGCTGTACGTCCTTTGAAGCTTTGTAATTTCGACATTTGAACTTGGATCGATATCGATCTTGATAAACGCTGGTTTTAAAAGTTTTTATGATACGATTACTTCTTTTTCAACAACTTTGAGTCTGAACATATAACCCATAATTTAATTCGGGCCAGTGTCAGGTGCTGTCAGTGGTTTTTGAATTCCATCCTGCTGTAGGAAAATATGTGTGCAAGAATATAAATCTTTGAATAAAAACGCCCCACCTGACGATGATGTGAAATAGATACCGCCCCAAGTTTTTTGCATATCTACTCGAAATTATTCGAGCAACGTATTCGGATTGTAGGTAATTTCTTCATCCTGATAGAATTCTCATGGTATTCCTAGAGCTGTGCGGTAAACCATTTCTGCAGCTGTAGTGTTGATGGCCTCTTGGTAATCATAGAGCTGTGCTGCCAACCATTTTTGTAGCTACATGCCTCTTTGTAAGCGACGCGTAATCCAAGTAGCACCGCTTGTTAAGTTTCAATTCATCCAAATGATTTCTGAAAAATTGCAGCTGCTTTGGGCGGCCTATGCCATCGCTCAATTGCGCCATTTAATGCTGCGTGATACGCTGTTGTGCGGATTCGTGATGTACCTAATAATTTCTACAACAAGTGCCTCCAACTTTCTCGGTCCATCGACCGCGTCCTATAATTTTGTAACACGAACAGCTATGAACTGTCTAAGTTGACCGAGTCAGACCAGCGTTTCCCCAGTTTCCACACTAGTCTCCGCTCTTCCGCTCTCACAACGAATGCCTTTTTGGGTATCCGTTGTTCCTCCATAATATAGTGCATTCACATAGTATCCAAACTCAACCTAGCCTCCGGAAAAAACCGAACACAAGCCGAAGAGCGAGTCATAAATCTTCGGAAGCAGGTAGGTAGATGAATACCATAGTATACTCATATAGTATCCACACTCAATCAACCCTCCGGAAAAATCCGAGCACAAGCGGAACAGCAACCCATAAATCTTCGGTATCAGGTAGGTAGATAAATGCTGACGCGAGGATCGGCGCGAATATAAACATATGCTTCGATGAGAGATTTCATTTTCATTTTAATAACTTTGTCGAAAAACAAATTCGTTCTATATAATATTTAAGTTTTTCATAAGGATCTGATAACACTCCGATGTTCTGAAGAGCGTAAAAGAACACGTGCTATGGAAATTTAGTTTGCTTTTTATTTTGTTTTTTGACTACGACAGGCCTAGGCTCAGCTGACCGGCCCCTGGGAAAATTCAGAAAGTGTGCAACACAGGGTAAATGGAAGGTGTGGATACTATGTGAATGTATAGCACTATGCTCCATACGATTTACGTGGCCAGCCCTTTGCAGCTTCTACAGTCTTACAATCGCTGAGACCTCCGGCTCGTCGAAAATTTCATACAGCCCATGACTGTATCGATCTCGCCGTTAGTCTCCATCTAACTTCGCTCCAATTATTTGTGTTGAAACATCATGCGTAATTCTCTGATGTTTCTCTATTTTCGTCGGTAATAGTCGTTTTTTGTGCAAGTATGCAAATATGCCCCTTAAGCCTCAAAATTCAGCATCCAAAAATCTCCAAACTTTGCACTGCGTTTCGTAGTCTGAATTGCATCAATCAGAACTGAAAAATCACACCAGTTTTATACCATCTGTTTTTTTGGATGTCCTCAGGTGCAATGGAATTACGATATCGGATCTAATCAAAAGCGTTTTTTTTCATGGAAGCGTGTTGATACATCCTATATGTTTTTTATTGAATACCAATCAGATGTCGACAGTTTCTACATGCTCTCCATCCAACACATATATTGTGTAAAATATAGAGTGGGATCGCCCATGGGCTGTAGGAAGTACGGCATATACCTTTCAAAATCATGTAAACAAATTTGGCTTTCGCTGTTGTGTGTGGCTTTGCCTCGCTTTATCAGCAACTGATGGTAAACTATTTATGACGTGGTGCTCTGAATGCGTGGCCGGCTTCATAGAATCAGCTGATGTGGTGTACGTGGGATACCCTCTTTAAAGGTTTTGAATGATTTCGTAACTTTTGACCGTTGATGAAAACACACCTTCCGATGTTGTTGTCATTGCAGGCACATGCAATCGTGTGGTTCCATCGATAAGACCTTTATTTTTTATGTCAATTAAGAGGTTGTATTGATATAAAACTTTCACACCAAGAATCAGTAGCGGAATGTCTGCGATTCTGAAAAACCAAGGGAATAGGTGATGTCAACCGAGATTCACTTTAAGGAGCTTTTCTTCATATGTTTTTATTACCCAACCGTCGAGTTTGAAATCACTTTGCGTCTTTGGTTCCTTTATTGATGCAGGTTGTATAACGGATATGTCGGTGCTTGTGTCTATTAGGAGAAGGATTCCTGAAGTTTATTCATGCACTAGTAATCTATGTGAGCTGCTTCCGTTGCCATTACCAGCACTTGACAATGGTAAAGTAATCAGTTTTCCGCATTATTTTCATTATAGGAAGAACGCCTTTTACCCGAACCACGAATGAAAATAGCACTAATTGTTGTTCATTCGTAATATATTTCTATTAAAGCTTCAATTTAACTTGAAATCCAATTTACTAATCGCTTCTTCTAATTAACTTAAACGGGTTTCCAGTGAATCTACAGGTTCCTTATTTTTAACCACCGTATTGAATCTAGCAATTATGTAATCGGTCATTTCCGTTGACGTGAATATGGTCGGCGCATAAGTTGGTAAACCCCGAAGCCAAAGTACCTGCAAAGCATCTTCAGTCAATCGGTTTGTTGTGCGGGACTAAAACGGCTTTTTGCCACCTGGTTCAATTTCTGTTAGGACGCTTGACAATTTACTTTCTTTCAATTTCAAGAATCGCGAAATCAACTGCTGCTTTAGGCCGTCGCATTTACACACTTCGAAAAGGGAATTTTCGATCACATCCGCGACGTTATCAAATATTTGGCATTCCAACGCTGTTTCAAAAAGATTAAATTTAGTTTCATCAGATGCAACGCGGTTATTTTTAAATTGCGCTTAAATTTGGTTGAACCATATTATCGTTCGATGCACCCAAAATGTCGAAAGCTTCACATTCGTAATGGCGTCTATCAATCGCGAAACAGTTTTTACATTTGTGAGGAACAAATCTCGCGAGCCGTTAAGCGATTATTCAGTTTCCATTCTATGTTTTACCGTCAAACTTGCCGGTAACATTTTACCGCTCAGGGTCACCAATGTTGAATTCATTGCAGTTGTCTAACCAACTACAGCCAAAGAAGCAATAGAGTGTAATCAAGGAAAACAAAGAATTTTATACCAGCAATTGAATACGACTAGACTGAACAAAATCTTCACGACGAATGATTGAATCAAATAGCAAATTACATTAATAACGATAGCAACATTCTGCTGTACTAGCGGTGAAGTCGTGGACGCATCTGAGCTGATACAGTACATACCGTTGCTATCGCTACATATTTTTGCAGCTACCACGCTTCACCCAGGGATGCTCAAGTGAGCGAAATGATTCCATAATGATCCAAGAAGAGTCGGGACCAGATTTTTGGCTCAGAGCCATATCCACACCTTTCAAACTAATTGGACTTCAAATTCCATGAATCAACGAGGACCGCAAAGATGTACACTTCTGCCTACCTCAATTCCTAACAGGATGTAAACTGAATATCTCCAGAAGATGGGAAATGCAAAAACACCAGCGATGCAACATTGTACTTTCGAGAAAGTTATGCATTCTATCCGTTCTTCTTATTAAACGCTGCTTTAAACTGAAAGCTGTCTTAGGTTTTCACAATATCTCAGATTCAATTGTGCGGATAATGTGGTGGACGCTGGGTGTAAGACCCACTTCGTTCAAATTTTTTGCAAATTCAAAAGTGGGGCTTCTCTTGCTCTACAGACTTCCTCAACGGGTACCAATATTTTGCCGGAGATATCAAACATTTATATTGCATGAGTGAAAATTTAATTTCGAAACCTTAAAGGCTTCACCACACCGATCACCGCGAACAGTGATATTAGACAGTTGCGAGAGAGCGGTCTATTTGTAATATATCCATCGTAGACCACAGAGAGAAGCGGTCTGATGCTACAATATACAAGTATAACTAACGCGATCTAGCGATCAGTTTGATAGAAAACGATGTGAATGACAGAAATTTCTCTATGGGTGACATGAACCACCAAGAAAGAAATCGTACGCCGTGTGGCGTCGCCAAATCGCTACAATGGCCGCGCAATTTATATCTATGGCGGCAGGCTGAGTTCTATGTGGCAAAACTTTTAGCTCATTGCGTATGAGTATTATCGAATAAGGCTTGAGTATTGAACAATATCAGGGTGCAACGCCACTATGAATGCTGAATTTTCGAAAATCAGTTTGGTATCTAGTGTTACTAGTAACGATTTCAAAACTAGTTCTAAAATTTTATTTTTTTATGCACGAACTACCGTATAACTAACAAAAATGCCGAATAAGTACAAATGCTGGAGAAGCTGGTGGAAGTCGTTTGATTATTTTTAGTCACTAGTCGGTCGCTAAAGAAATCAACATTCCACTAGATCTAGGAACAAAGATGCTAAAACGGAAGTACTGGAGTGATCCTAGAATTGAATCCGGTCTAAAGTTGGAGAAGTTCTGGATAAGTGCGTTCCTACATTAAAGGTCCGTGACAACATAGAGAGGGGAATGAACAATGTTTTGTCCTCCACAATTTGTAGGAAATGGTCGAGCGCGTTAAAAACACAGAAAAACTATTTTCCCGCTTTTCGTAGCTTGTTTAAACCAGACTTTATATTATTCATTCTATTTCAGTAAATGTAGCTTTAAGTTTATTAAACTATCAAATAGTACCATGAGCCTTATTTTATATTTGTTCCCTAGTTTTGACATTATTTTCTCTTTCAGATAAAGCTCCTTCGGAAGCTACTTTTCGAGGGACGGAGTTTCTTTCCTACGATCTCGGGCAGACTGGTGCTGAACCAATTGTTAGCGCACAAGATGCAATATCTTTGTATTTTCGGACAAGGCAACCAAACGGCTTACTCTTTTATACAGGTAAATACTTAGAAAATTTTATCATGTGAATATTCTATTGATTACATATATATATATATATATATATATATATATATATATATATATATATATATAAATAAATATAATATTGAGTTGCTCAATAGTTAATGTCGTTTTTTAATGTTTCTCAAAGTAAATTTATTAATATTAACAACAAACATTAATCAATGATATATTGACCATTTTGTTTGATGACTTTTTGCCATCTTTCGGTAAGTTGAAATTCCACGTTCGAAGAAGCCTTGGTTTTTAGAAGCGAGGAGCTGGTCCCAATCATTTTTAACAGCCTGATCGGAATCGAAAGTTTCACCATTCGAATGGTTTTGAAGGGATCGAAACAGAGATATTTTGAGGGTGCTGTCAGTTCCCAATTAAGCTCCATTAATTTTTATGGGTTATCAAAGTGGATGAGGTCTGGCGTTATCATGATGGAGCATCCGTCTTTGCGAGTGGCCAGTTCAGGGAATTTTCCCTTGATTTATTCGCTCAATTTCGTCAGTAGACATTCGAATCAATAGTTTGGTTTCTTGGAAGTAGCTCAAAGTAGACTTTACCCTTGTAATCCCACCGCACATAAAGCGTAATCTTCTTTTGGTGAAAATTGGCTTTGGATGTCGATTGTGGGGGCTCATCTCACTTGGTCTATGATCGTTTTCGATCTACGTTATCGTAAACAATCCATTTTTCATCACCCGTTTTTATTCTTTTTTGAAATGGGATTCAGCAAAAAGTCGCATTTACTACGGGGTTTGGTGAGGTGGATTTCCTGCAATTCGTGAGGAACCCAAACATCCTGTTTGTTTACATAGCCACGCGGTTGTAAGTGCAAGCAACCAGTTAAATTTGATATGCCGAGCTACTCTGCTATCTCTGGAGTTGTTATACGCCGGTTAGTTTCGATTAACACCGTACTTTGTCATCGTCAACAGTGGTTGGACAACCAGTATTTGGTGCATCTTGCACATTTAAGAGAAAGAAAGCGAGTTATCTAACGCTGACACTGGCGTTCAGGAAGGTAGTCCTCACCATAAACTGCACATAATTTTTGCCCTTTCGGAAGCAAACCAATAAAAATGCCGATAAGAATAATTCTTCCTTTGCTTGTGCATTTGCCAGTTTATTTTGAGTCAACTTGTTGTGTATTAATGACGCTCAGTTTTTTTATGAAGATGTTCTAAAGTCTAATCTTTAAAAAAAAAGATAATAATATAAGCCACGTAATCACTACTGCATGAAATATGCGGTTCCCATAATCTATTATGCAGGTCACGTTATCTACTAGTATTATCGAATAACTCAATATATACAGTGATGGAAAAATAATTTGAAATGAGCATGTTTCTTATCAAAAGTTTCTCATTTAATCATCAATTATTTACTGTTTTAGAAACATTACATATTTACAATAATAAGAGGCGTTATTTTTATATTAAAACAAAAATGCCATTTTTTAATATCAATGATCGAATGTTTATTTCATTATAAAGAAAATGGTATGCCGTTGATAGTGAAAAATAACATCAGGCAAATGACCACCACGATCACGCTTACAGGACCATATCCTCTTCATGAAATTTTCCATAACCAAATCGCAAAGTGGCTGCCCTATATCCGCGAAAGCCTCACGAATTCCATTTTTGAGGTCTTGAATCGACGCTGGGCTGTTGGCGTAGACCTTCTCTTTCACGTGGCCCCAAAGGAAAAGAAGTCGCAAGGTGTTAAATCACAAGATCTCGGTGGCCTATTGTGATCACCTCTTCGAGAGATAACACGGCCCGGAAACTTTTCCCGTAAAATATCAATGGTTTGGTTTCTTGTGTGGCTCGTTGCGCCGTCTTGTTGAAAGTAAACGTTGTCCAGATCAATACCATCCAATTCCGGCCACAAAAAATTATTAATCATCTCCCAATAGCGCAATCCATTCGCCGTAACTGTTGCTCCAGCCTCATTTTCAAAAAATTAAGGCCCAATGACTCCGCCGGACCATAAACCGCACCAAACAGTCACACGTTGAGGATAGAGAGGCTTCTCAACAATATCTCTTGGGTGTTCCCAGCCCCAGATGCGACAATTTTGCTTGTTGACGAAGCCACCGAGGTGGAAATGGGCCTCATCACTCAAAATGATTTTTCGACCGACTTGATCTTGTGTTAACTGATTTTTAAAAGCCCCAAGACCCAAATCTTTATGCAAAATACGGTGTAATGACGTTTGTGGAATGCATAATTCCAAATAACGACGAGGAATGGACAAACCTGGGTTTTCTTCAACACTTTCAGGTACAGCAGCAATTTTCTCGGCTGTTCTTGAGTGGCGTGCACGGGTTTTATTCTTCACATCACTAAGTTATCCCAACAGCTCAAATTTTTCCCCCAATTTCAGTATTGTGGTCCGACAAGGTGCTTCACGACGACCCAAAAATGTTTGAGTTTTACGAACCGTCTCTGGTAAATTTTCACCGTTTTCATAGTGAATTTTAATGATTTCAATGCATTGTTGAAGCGTATATTATTCCATTTTTATTAATAACGCAGCTTTTACTTGTCAAATGTCAAAAATGACAGCTTCAAAAGTGACATATACCGAAATAGCGGGCTACTCACAATGACACCTCTTATTGGAAAACCCTTTATTAACACTGATACACTTATATCTATGTTACATGTTCAATAAAATATTACAAGAGATATAAGATAAATAGGAAAAATCCAAATAAAACAGAGTAAAGTCCATTTTTGGTTGGAAAAATATTTAGAACAGAAGGATATTGTAAAACAATAATAAGTCAAACAATATATTCTGCATATCAAAACTTGACTAATTTACAGATTCCATAAATTGAGTTCGAAGAATTATTATGGTTATTATATTTTTATATTCGCCGCCATTTTGTTTCAAGTGTTTTGACCACGTCGCTTAGTAAGTCATAATAACCCATCAATATTACAAACCATTTCTAAAATTTTTATCAAAATTCCTACATAATTATAGTGTGTAGGTCCGTTACAAACGTGTATCTCCCTCGTATCACGTCTTAATGTTGTTGTAATTGTTAAATATTCAATTGGCTATAACTTAGCTGTTTATTGTTCGATTATTGTGAAATTTTCAGAACACATACAATTGCTTTCAGAAAACTTAAATGGTAGTTTTTGGGAAATTGAAGGGTTCCATATGTAGGAGTAAATTAAATGAAAAGATTAAGTCCTTACTAGGGTTGTAAACACCGATATGAAAGTGCAGTTCTTTTTCACGTAGTATTAATCGGTACGTTATAAGAAATGGATAATTTCACATTGATCTAGTAAATTCATAATCCATTAAAGAAAATAATGCTTCGACATCGCCATTGTGTAATCGTTCAGGAGGTCACTCTAATGTCGATCTGGTAATCCTCGCAAATCCATGTTGCGGCCTGCCCTCCTCTATAATACATTAGCGCAAAAATGTGATACCTGTCTTGTCCGGCCGTATCCCATATTTCCAATTGAACTGCCGTATCATCTATGCAAAGCGTTTGCGTGAAAAAACTGCACCTATCGTACTCTCTTGGTACTCGTGGAATTGTCCTTTGACAAAACGTAAAACTAACGATGACTTACCAACAGCCGATTCACCCAGCAGGACAAATTTAAATTGACCAATCTTATTTTTCGATGCACCCTTTGGTTGTGGTTCACTCACTCGCCTATTTCCTCATGCGAAAGTGGTTGTGTGGATAGGTCCGCATCTTCTCTCGAAGAAATCCTCTTTATTTTGCTGCACGAGGTGAATTCCTTGCTCCAAATTCCGCTGCTCGGCAATTCGCATAACCTCCAATTGGGGTTATGTCCACTGGCCGGTCGAGAGATGTCCCAGTTGGTTCGCTGTTTTCCAATGCTGAAAAAACATTTGCCTGATGACATTTCCCTCTTAGCGGATTATGTTGGTGCTGTAGAAGGATTCCTTACCTTGTTGCGAGTCGTGCAGTTAACTTGCAACGACCTTTTTCCCTTTTTGGTTGTCTTCGGCTACCACGAGGCGACACTACCCTGGCCCGTTTTGACAGCTTCGACCGACTCCAACTGCCGTCAGCTTTGGGTGACGTTCCTCGACTCAAACTGACGTAGGATGGGAATGTCATCCAAAGCTGACGTTCGCTCGAAAGCCATATGGCAGCGATGCGCATGTGTGCGAGCCGGCAGTGGCGTAGGGTCGACTCATTACAGCTGGTCTGACTTGATCAACGAAGACGATTCATTGCTGTTCGGATTTCAAATTTAGAAGACGTGGTCGATAGACCACGACCATTGGAGGGGCTATTTGCAGGAAGCGAAAGCTCAAAATGGGCTGTCGTGCTAAATAGAAGAAGACGCCACGCAAAATTCGTTTTCAAGTAAAGAATCATTCAGATTATCATAGAATATAACCAAATACAAGACATGCCAGACTGCCAAGCTAGTGCAACATGGCCCAACGAAATAATAGCAACCCAATCAAAGCCAGCAAAAGAACGGTGGGAACTGATTTTCATCAACCTGAATGAACCGTTGTATTGCTCAGTGCAGAGGCATACACATATCATAATAGTGAGGGATTATTTAATCAAATTTTCCATGGTATTTCTATCAAGGTAGGATACGACAATTTAAGCTTCAAGGATATTCGAGAGCACAACCTTCTTGTTGTTTGACAGTTGATTTAAATCTACAAAACCTACTGTTAGCCATTTGTCCAGCACATATAAACCACATTTTACTAAGCACACGTACTTTGGTATTCTCTTCAGCAACAAACAATCATTCAGCAATTCTACATCGTATAGCTCCAGGAGGAGCAGCAAGGTTAAATCGAAACGCACTGAATCGGAAATTCTTAAATCAGTAGATGGATGACCATTGACTTGAAATTCTCAATAATTAAAAGTTGACCAGTCGTTAACTCAAATGGATATAATAACGTGGATTGGGCACGCTCTTTCTTCTTTTGAATTCTGATCTCCCTGGTGATAGACGAAGATTAGTTTTCCTTTTGGTTGACAGTGAGAATCCTTTTTTGAGACTTTGGTAACAAAATTCAATCGAAGATTTAAACATCGAATACTTGAAGTTCTATAGTCGATTCTTGGGAAACTGGCCAAATATGTGGTATACAGATGTGTTGGCCGACAAAACTCAATTAGAGGAGCTCCAATTACTAATTTAATCAGGTTAAGCTAAAATTATCAAATTTTAGTACATGTTATTATATAATATATTGAAATAACTTCCTTTGAATTTGAGCTTTAGGTGAGCATTTTGTATGCCTATTTTGGAAAGCTGCCGAAATTTTACTTTTTGGACGGCTTAAGAAATTTGGAGAAACATTCAGTAAAATGAAAGGAAACTATGTTCAATAATAAAAAAAAAAACACTCAAAAAAAACATTTTTTCTATTTTATGCTAGGGACTTATTGAACGACCCTCGAATGAAATAACAGTTTTAATTATCTCCATGTTACATTAAAACAATATTCATTATTATTTTTCTTGGAAATTATTTTAGAATTCATGCATAATTACTTCATGCTTTTAACGCTATTAAATTAGAAATTAAAAATCATGGACGAAAATTGCTGTAACATTATTCGGTGGAATCTTTTGAAAAAAAAAAATTCCTAAGTGATGATGATTCTAACGTCAGGTTATCACAAAATCGTTGAGTTCCTCTTTGTAAAATTAATTAAAATGATTAAAGTTGATGTGAAGAACAGTCTACACAATGATATATATACTTCAGATGTCGTCTGCCATCCGAAATATTTCTGAGAAAAACTTCCCCCACCTAAGCCGCTCTAGATTTCAGAAGAATTTCTTACGACCCTTAGGCCAAACAAATTCACTTGACGTAAATACCAAGAACAAAGGTGAATCGAATAATTGAACGATCTTCTTACTTTAATGTGGTTTCGACGGCATAGAAAAAGTTTCAGGACTGTCGTCAACAAATACATCACTGACGAAAGCAATGCGGATTAAGCATGGTTGTGACGATGGAATGGAAATCATTGTAAGACTTCCACACAATATGTATGTCAATTGGCAGAAAACGCAAAAGGAACATTAGATTTACGTCATCCTCAAGAAGGCGTATCGCGACTGATTATTTAATTACATTCAACATCCATGATTCCGATAGTCGAATACAAAAAGGTGGGACGGTTATGTTCATTAAAAACGAATTAATATCGAAACATAGAACGTTTTACACTCAAGTGACCCCAGCTGACCTCTTGAACCATTAAAATTCAACTTGTCACATGGTCTTTGTCGGCGCGAATCAATCAAAACTTAATCAACAGTAATTACAACATATAACTCGCTTAATTAATTTATTTAGGGTACACTTGTTTGGCAACAGCAAGTGTGAGTGATTCGCCTGTCTATTGATTTGATTGATAGTGATTGGATGTGATATGCATTCAGTTATCGCATCTCGCCATTTCCTAAATGATATTTCGTTTGTGGATAAGCTCAAATCTGGAGCAAGCAAGCTAATGGTTTATTCTTAGAAATGAGTAGCGAAATGTTGACCTTCTTTCCTATGTCATTGGAGAGTGTCTTCTAGGGGTTGTGTAGTGTTTGCGAAAAATGGGTAGAGGAAGAACAATAGTTTGGATAGTAATGGCCTTGCAAAAGATTTGGAATTATTGATCTGCTAGAGCACTGAATCCAATTCTTTGTACTAACGCATTCGAAAAGCAATTCTAATGAAATAAAATGGAGAAAAAGCCCGAATAAAAAGAGAAAGGAAAAGAGGACTTGAATTTGTAGCAGATAATACAAATATTTCGAAAACCTTGATATTAAATCGAAATGAAATGAGAAAGGCTAGAGTTTTGCAGGATCATAATTAAAAATCATACTTTTCTCATATTCATCCTGTGGACATAGCACTTTAATGCTGGTGTAGATAATGGGGAAAATTAAAATGTTTTTCGGCTAGATGAAATAGCGTTTCACCTATCAGAGCGACGAAAATTCTTTCCTTTTCCACGTTAATTTATTCTTGATTATTTGCTAGTCTATTTACGTATATTCTTCTTATAAATCGGTCGGTTTGTGTTTTGAATAGTCTAGTTCAAGATTTTAGTGTAGGTGGCGCGTCTTGGTTGAGACAAATGTGATATTCTTCCAAAACGTCAATATCTGTTGAATCACGCAATGTTTTTTTGTCATCTGAGATCTGAACTCAAATCATTCCAAACCATTTTGGAAATATGTATATACATTCTCTCAAATCTTCTTCCAGTATCCCATCCTCCCTTCATTTGAATGGCTACTTAGCAACTTCACGTCTCGAGATTGATGAACTTGTCACAACTCTTTTTCCTTCTATGTTTAATGCTACTCCCAACAATGCCTCTTTGGTCCCAATTATACGTATGCCGTCCCCATTTCCTTTTATATGATATTCAGAAGAAATTATAAAGTCTATTTTCCAGGCTAACGACCCTGTCAGTTTAGGCCCTAATGGTATTCTGAATCCCTTTATGAAATCATTAGCTACTTCTATTTGTATTCTCCTTCCCTCAACTCTAGCTCATCTTCAGGCTCTTTTCCTTTGTATTGTAAAAGATCCTATATTACTTCTATTTTTAAAAAGATTAGCATCTCGGATATTGCCAATTATTGGCCAATCTCCTTGTTACCCTGTTTTTAAAAACTACTGGAGAAAATCGTCTACATGCGCCTTTTTGCATTGACTCAGGATGTGATAGTTCCTGAACAACATAATTTCATCAAAAGACGATCAATTTTAGCCAATTTGTTAGAATTCATAAGTGTTGTTTCCAAAGCCTTGGAGGACCGTTTACAAGTCGAAACTTTGTATTTGGATTTCTCTAAAGCGGTCGACTCAGTAAATCACAATATTTTGTCGAGGAAATTTTAATTTCTTAGCGTTTCTGAGTATTTGATCGACTGGTTATCCTCTTACTTATCCAATCGTGTTAGTCAGGTATCTTTTCAAGGCTAACTTTCCACCTCCTTTCATCCATCTTCAAGTGTTCTTCAAGAATCCACTCTTGGTCCACGATTATTCACTCTGTTTATAAACGACTTCTCATCCGTTTTGATCAACTCCTCATGTCTTCTATATTCTGTATGCAGATGCCGTCAAAATTTTTAAAGTAATGTCATCTAACGATGACTGTGCCCTGCTTCAAGAAGATTTGGATACCATTTCACTTTCGGGTTTTTATTACAAGCTTATATTAAATGTTTCTAAGTGCATTTATCTTTTATTTTCCAATAACCCTAGTTCTTTTAGCTTTCAAATTTCGTTAAATAATTCTTACCTGAGTACGGTGGCGCGTTTCACGGGCTCAGATGTCACTTTCCACTCTAAATTGAAGTTTGATGTTAATATTTCTGAAATAAATTCTAAAGCCCCTCGATCATTTATTATGTGTTGAATTATATTCTATTGTGGACCGTCCCATTCTCGAATACTGTTTGCCAGTTTAGTTGCCTCATTCAAAGGATTTGAAGTTCACGCTAGAAGCTGCACAGAAGAAATCTACCTGTATCGTCTTCTTGAAGTTTCAGATTCCCTAATTTATTATGAATCACGCTTATCTATTGTGGGGGTTTCTCAACTCAACTCAGAATATACACTTTTCAAAATACTTACACTTCACGATACTTTAAATTGACACACATTACAGACACCTGGTTTTAAATAATGTAATGACACAAACACAAAAGAAATTGTTAAATGACATATAAGTTTTTGTTAATTTTCAATGCATCTATTTTTCAATTCAAAAATTAGTTTCATTTCCCATACATACGGCTTTAATATGCCTGATCGTGGTTAAAAGTAGAAGGAAATTATTCCCGAATATCTAATAATTTATCCAGAGGAACAAAAGGAGGAAATCTTTGAGTTATCTTCATCATCGTGAAGCCTTTTCAGGTTAGTGAGGGTTTCTGGAAAGCTCTATCGATAAAGAGTTGTCAATCTACCAGTCAGAATATCACCACGCAGTTAAAAATCACTACCACGATTACAAATCGAATTACCCATTATTGGAGCGACGACCAACCATGCCAGACAATCTGTTTAGCAGAACTTCACCAACCATTTAAATAAAGGAACTCGAAGGAAAGCGTAAGAGCAGTTGAAATTATATTCCACATTAATATCATCCCAGTGATCGTCAATTGTTGTGCAGAAAGCACAGCAGCAGACCTTTAACTAATGTCCCCAACACGCCAACCCCCCAACCCGATCAAGAGCGGCGAAATACTCAGCATAACTAGTACCTTGACTAAACCGGAAAATTTCAATAAATTCAACATTTGGTGCTCAGATCTGTGGTACCACAACGATGAACTCCATATTCACTTAGCAGCTTCAGTACTGCAACCACTTCAGCTGTCACTGCATTTGCTGGACAAACAGATTTGGATTGACAATTTTTGGAGGATTTAGACCCAACGACATAGGAAAAACGAGCAAGTTAACTTAATTAATTGTTGCTTTGTTTTTTTATTTTTTATTTAAAATTATTGTCATTTTATACAACACAACACTACACATTCTACATTTATTTTCTCCCCTATTCCTATTGCTTTCCCGTCAGTTTTTTTATACTTTCCCGTAGACATTTTTATAAGTTCTACCGAATAATAATGGCGAATGAAAATAATTTGAGTGCTTTAGCAATTAAAGCACCAGCATTCTGGTCAAATCAGCCAAAGTTGTTACATTGGATCTGGGGCTTTGTCGTGAGTTTCCATGGAGTATTGTAACAGCGGATGTTACTAGACCTATTTTAAGTGCAGATTTCTTGTGTCACTATGGGCTAGTAGTCAACTTGACGAAGCGTATCTTGGTGGACTCACTCACCACACTTTCATCTTCTGGACATTACGCTTTTGTTACATTTTCAAACCTTAGTGTTCAACTCCAGTCCCATTGGGACCCACATATACACTCATTTATCCACAAATATCGTGCCATCACGATCGATGATGGGCTCACACAGGAACTAAAGTTCCTCCGATAGTATCAAAAGCTCGTCGTTTAGCTCCTAATAGGCTTGTGGTGGCTAAAAAAGAGTTCAATTTTTTAATGCCAAAAGGGATATGTAGACCCTCTTATTCAAGTTGATCCTCTCCTCTTCATATAGTCAAAAAGAAGAATGGAGAGTGGCGTCCCTGCGGTGACTACAGACGCCTGAATGCGGTCCTAATTCCTGACCACTACCCAACATCGATCATTCAAGACTTTTGCCACCATTTGTACGGCAAATCGGTATTCACCACCTTAGACCTAACTGAGGCACCGAACGACATTCCAAAGCGCAATTATCACACCTCTCAGACTCTTCGAATTTACTCACATGACATTTGGGCTATGGAATGCAACACAGTCGTTCCAAAATTTCGTCTTTGCAGTCTTAAAAGGCCTTCCCTTGTGTTTCGTCTATTTAGATCCCATTTTGAAGCGGAATACCTCGACTATCTCGAAAAGGTGTTCAAACGGCTTGCTAACGACGGCCTTATTATTAACTTGGAGAAGTGTACCTTTGTCAGGGACACAATCAAATTCCTTGGGCATATGATTTCACCACAAGGTATCAAGCCCTCCCCTGACTGAGTCAAGGCTATATCAACCTCCAAGTTACCAACCACGGTGAAAGACCTAAGACATAGTTAACTTCTACCACCACTTCATCCCTCATGCAGCGGAACATCAACGGGTCTTAAATTCTCTTCTTTGTGGATCCAAGAAAGATGGATTAAGGAAAATAAATTGGGCACTCGAAACAATTTCGGCCTTCACTACCCTTAAAAATGGTCTTGCTGAAGCTACTCTACTGTTTTCCATCTCCCTACAGCCGGGCTTGCTCTATTTGTAGCTGCCTCCAATCTAGTAATTGGAGCTGCATTGCTGCAAAGAGTAAATAACTCTTGGCAGCCTCTTAGCTTTTACTCGGTGAAGCTAAATTCTGCACAATATTCGTACAGTGCCTCCGACAGCGAACTCCTCGCAGCTTATCACGGTATACGACACTTTCGTTACTATTTGGAGTATACCGCTATATTAGCGAGCTCGCTACTGACGTTCGGCATGTTTTTGGTCACGAAAACGTTGTCGCAGATGCTCTTTCCCGTCTTAAAGAGATTTCTATTCCCTGTGCTTTAGATTTTGCTGCAGTAGCTCAGTCACAACTTAGTAACCCAGAGTTTGAAGACCTTCAGAAGAGCTCGAGGTTCAAGTTTGCTAAACTCTCAGTTTTCGGTTCCAACTCAGACATTTTCTGTGAAGGGTCTGGGCCAGCTCCCAGACTTTAAATTCCTTTAGCGCTCCGAAAGAAAGTCTTCTCTTCTTTCTACGGCGTTGCTTATCCTGGAATTCTTGCCGCGCGAAAATTCATCACTTCCAAATACTTTTGGCCTAGCAAGGACATAAACACAGACATGTGAGTGCTGAAGTGAGCACATTCCCAAAAGTTTCTGAGCGCCTCAAAGTCATTCATATTGATATTGTCGGACTTTTACCATCATCACAAGGATACACATACATCCTTACCATCATTGATCGTGTCACACATTGCTCTAGTCAACATTTCTTCTGAATCATGTGCTGACGCGCTTCTTAAACTGACTAAGGCAGACCATTTGAGTCAGCAGTTTTTGCCGAACTCGGTTGATTAATGGGCTTCATACGCAATCGCACTACAGCTCACCATCTCCAAGCCAATGTTTTTGTTGAACGATGGTATCGTACACTCAAGTCGATACTTATGGCTGACGACGATCCATCCTGGATACGAAAGCTTTCACTAACACTGCTAGTTCTTCGTTCCTTAGTCCGAGATGAATTCTCAGCTTCACCAGCAGAACTTCACTATGGTGGAAATCCTCGGCTTCCGAGCGATTTTATGCAACTAAATTCCAAAACGCTCATTTAATCAGAGTTCAGTGCTGATTTTATTTCCACCATGACTAAGCTTCGAACTACCGACGCTACAGATCTCTTTCAACATAAAGTCTTCAAATTCAAAAATATCGACTCATGTTTACACGTCTTTGTCAGAGTTGAAACCATCTGTCCACCACTTCGTCCGCCATACGATAGCTTTTTTTGAATTATCGCTAGACACACAAAATATGACACTATCAACATCAAGGGCAAACATGTCAACATTTCAATTAACAGGTTGACACCTTATTACTCGTCATCCTCACAAACTCTAATACCATGATACCAGCCAATTTCACTTTCTCCCACTATTCTTACTCCTTCAGTCACTCCATCTACAGCTCCCAACACACTGCTTCTTCTTCTGATTCACCGCATACCCCACAACGTCTCAACGTCGCGTAACCACTGCAACAAGAGCTGGTCGAATCACAACAATCATAGAAATAGGTCTAGTTCTTTGCCCTACTTTACCATATTGTTAATTGACATATAAGTTTTTGTTAATGTTCTATCTATAAATCGTTCAATTCAAAAAGTAATTTCATTTTCCATACATACGACTTCAATATGCCTGATTGCGGTCAAAGCCAGAAGAAAATTATTCGCGAATATTTAATAATTTATCCAGAGAAACAGCAGGAGGAAATCTTTAAGATATCTCCATCATTGTAAACACTCTTTAGGTTAGCAAGGATTTCTGGAAAGCTCTATCGAAAACAAGTTATAAATGTACCAGAGAGTCGATTTTGATTAATGTGGGTTCCCGCCAATCAGAGGCCTAATTCCACGGTCACCAATAGAGCCAATAAGTGCCAATCATCGCCCCCAAAATCGGTTCCACTTTACATTGTAGGAACTGTCAACTTTCATACTGGCAGACACGAGATAATGTACTAGTCAGATTATCACCACGCAGTCAACAATCACTACCACGATTATACATCGAATTACCTATTATTGGAGTGATGACCAACCATGCCAACCGATCTTCTCAGCTGAACTTCATCAATAATTTAAATAAAGGATCTCGAAGGAAAGCGTAAGAGTAGTTGAAATTATATTCCACAATAATATCGTACCACAGATTGTAAATTAAAAGTTGGGCACTAAGCACAGCAGCAGACCTATACTATCCTCAACATTCGCGTCGAGTCTATCTTGACGAATGCTTGCTTTACAAGCGTTGTCCTGGTTTGCGCGATACTTACTCAGTCAACTAGGTTCAAGTGAGGCACGTTACGCGTTCTACAATATCGTCTAATATTTTTGATGTATCTTGTTGTATTTTCACTCAACCATGCTTAGAACACCATGTAATCGCGATGACCTTAAGCTTGGGCCTTTCCTCCTCTCATATTTATTTTATAAAGAATATGTCAACTCTCTTCTTCTTAACTCAGTAGTTCGTTTTTTTTCTCGTTCTTGATCTGGCAATCGCTGTACTGCCCGTTGAATGATATCTCGACTGTCACAATGGCGTTTCGATGGAAGATATATTTTGACAGCTGTATGAGGCTACGATACAATGGGTTCCCATGTAATTGTTCTTTCTTTTTCGGGCGTAGAAGCAATTGACTCCATTATGGAGTATGATGGAGTTTCGTCATGCTGAGTAGTTCACTAGAGACGTTGATTTGTTGACCCTCGATGTAAATCGTGAACTATACATCTGAAGCTCGATGATAACTCTATGTGGTCCTGTATACGTGTAACAATTTTTTTCACGTCCGTTCGAGATTTTGCGAAGGAAATCTAACCCAAACTTTCATTGCTTAAACACGTGAAATTTCGGTACATGCCAACGGACGGTACCCTACAGATCAACAAGTCCGGGCACCCTTCGTCTACTCCAAGGCGGCTTGAGTAGAGTAAGCGTGATTACTCTCTTTGAGCCACCGATTCAAATGCACGTCTAAAATGGGTTCAAAAATTATCCGGTGAAAAATGTTGTCGCTACTTTAAAGTTGCCTTTGCGTGCCTGCCAATCTTTCAATATCAAACTAACCAACCAGAGGATTGGTGAAAAGTAAAACATGTCCTGCATACAAAAAGGGGGACAAGTTAAGGTGTGAGAATAAGAGAGGCATTGCTCTACTGTGAACATCTTATAAAGTAATCTTTAAAACCATCGAAAGAAAATTAAAGCCCCACTTTGAAAGTATTAAAGGAGAGTATCAGGGAGACTTTCGAAGTGGACGGTCTACAATTGATCAAATATTGTCAGTTAAGCAGGCGCTCGAAAAGTGTTGGGAATATAACATCGATATGCACCGTTTCTCGACTTCAAGAAAGCATACGATAGTGGTGATAGAGATGCGCTGTATAGGATAATGCTTGACTTTATTATCCTAATAAAACGAGTCCGCATAGTCAAAACCACGATACTAAAACACAGAGCGCCAGCTCAAGATAAATCGCGAACTAACAGACAGCTCAATACTATGACATGTTCAGTCTCAGATTTCAAAGAAGAAGGAGAAACGAAAACTTATATTTATGACTCAAATGAGAAAGTACACTTCAGTCCGACAAAACCTAAACGTAAAAAACTATGACTTTGAATGTGTGCACAACTATAATTATCTTGGAGCAAACCTGAATAGAAGAGGCACCAAAAACCACGAGATCGGATGCCGCATAAATGCTGCAAATAAAATCTGTTACTCCGTACATCTCATTCTAAGGTTCAAAGTTGTGCATATGCAAAATAAGCTCCAAATTTACAAATCTCTAGTCAAATGAATATGAATATGAAAGTTCAGCATGTACCCTAAAAAAATTACAATGGATATATTTGAACGCAAAGACCTCTGGTAAATCGATGGGCCAGTGAAAATAGGAACAGAGTGGAGACTGTGTTAAAACGAGGGCTTGTATAAATGGAAGAAAACCAGCTACCCAAAAGAATATTATAGCTAGAGCACAACATAGATGTCCAGCAGGAAGACCGTAAGCTTGATGGGGAGACACAATAGAAGCTGACAGCAGATCCTTGTTGGGAGTGATCATCTGGCGAACGGGGTAGCAGAAGTATGATGATTGGAGGAGATTAATCCTGGCTTAGGCACCGCACACTCGCCCAGTGTAATATTTGATTCATTTCTCTTTGACCGTGTCATGAGTTTTGTTTTATTCACATTGATTAGTTGCCCTACTAGTTTTACCTCGCTGTCGAGTTTCAGGAAAAGTTCTTTGGCGAATGTTAACAATCGTTCCTGTTGTCCGTATAGGCTACCACTGAGCTTAAATTGTATAGTAACGTATCTCTTGTATACCTGTTGATACAAGAGATACGTTTTTTATGACGTACACCAGAGCCAAATTTCATAGCAATGGGGCCAGCCCATCTCCCTGTAAAGCATTATTTAGCACAGCATGTTACGATCAATACTGTCGTATGCTTGCTTAACGTCAACGAAAATTTGGTGTGCTTCTGTGTTGAACTCCCAGAATTTCTCAAGTACCTGCTTGACAGTAAACAATTGGTATGTTGGCGACCCACCTGCTTTAAAGCTACCCTGATACTCTTCAATAATACTATTACTGCATGATCTAATTGTATTTTCCATGCTGTAATGATAACTTTCACTCTGTAGCTTTCACCTTTTTTTGAAGTTAGAAAATATAATTAATTGGTTCCACTCTTTTAACATGTGTTCTTATTGCCAAATGTGCAGGATCACTTTATGGATGGCTTTCTGAACACCGTTGTCACCATATTTAATGAGCATGCGTGCTTATTTATGATCATACGTGCGTAGGGGTTGGAAAGTGAAGGCTATTCACGCCCTTAGTATGGGGCTCCTACATGTGCAAAATGTCAGAACTAACCACTAAATACATTCCATGTCAACTTGAAAACGGAGCCTAGAGTTATTACATTAAGCTAAGCCATGTTTTGCTGCACCGTAGGGTGTCTCTAATTTGGTGAATCCCTCCTTTAAAGAACAATGTTAAAAGGAATGCTAGAAAAGCGATCCCCTCCTCCAACTGCTGTGAATCCTTTTAATCTTTTAGTACTGCCTGAACAAAATTTCCCACATTTTTCCATTTGTCAATCGATTCAAGTATCTCTACGATCAGATTATTGAGAGAAAGCTCTTCTGTTTTCTTGTAGAAGTCCCAACGCAGCCTATCCCATTTTTCTCTTGCAAAAGAAAATGAGTGGCAGGCATTATCATTCTCTCATGGGCAAAACATATAGTCGGGGGACCACAATTTAGGCAAGTTAGACTGAAAACACCAAAGCCTTCTCAAGAATTGGGTCAGGTAGAGGTAAGTTTTACTGTGTGTTTGATTGAGATGCGGTCTCAGATCAAGGATGAGGCACGCAGCCGATCGTCCCTTAGCAAATCATTGAGTGAGTGTTGTCTCTCCTTGCGGGCAACTGCCCCCTTTGTTTCTTCGCGTTTTAGCACCAAGCGTGATTGGTATCACGCATGCGATAACTAGCACTGCTAAATCAGAGACTGTCGGATATGAAGATGCAATCCTTTGCGCCTCTCTTCTTTTTGCATGGACGAAGCGTTTTCGGTACAGCTCCTTACTGAGAATATTGCCCCATATTTCTACTGCTTACAGTGGCAGGGATATTAAATACAAATTGGAAACGATTTGTATAAACTGAGCTAAGGACTGGCGTTTAACTGCAAAGAACATCAGAAAGCAGTCGGTGGTGCAATTTAAAAAGAATATCCTGATCTAAAATAAATCTGCATTTTTCTAATGACTCGATATGAGCACTATGCATTGCGCTCGGCCAATGTATTGAACATTACTAACGCTTCGCACATTGGATTCTGTAATAACACTGCATCATGCGTAAGAGCTTACGGAGTAAGTGTATGCGTGAACGTGCCATATACTTTATGCTTATCCATTGGTATTGAACAACCCACAAAGCTGGGGTGAATCGAAAGAGCACATTTGCAAAACCACGTCTCGAAAAGCTTAAGCATTGTTGTTAGTCACCGAGAGATGGCAGAGTAAAAAAATGTTAATCGCTATTTCGTTTGACGAAGGAAAGAGGTAAATGCACTCAATAATAAATTCAATTATTCGACGAGAAAGGAAAGCTTGAGGTAAGCAATATGTTTACATAAATATCCATTGCCATCAACAAACAACTCACTCTTGATACTACGCTTTACCCGCTCAAGGCCCTTACCCGAGTAAAATTGTCTCAAGGCATTTAGCCCAAGTCTGTCAGACCTCAAGAGAGTGTTCCAGCCCGGATCTAAGCAGCCGTCCACACCAATTACCAGTGCCCAGTCAACCAGTACGCATCATTAGTGGGCACACAAACAGCACGCATCATCAGCCAGCAGATGACCAGCGCAACCAGGCTAGTTTCCGGCAATTTGTAGCACCATATCTTTTAAGCGCTGCTTGCCCTGCTCAAGGCACTTACGTGAGTACTAGCATTCCTAAGACATTTTACTCAGAAGCGAGTAAGCTAACGCAGTTACTCTATATTGCCACCAGCGTTTGTGCAATCAGCACGCACCGCCAGCGACTATGCAACCGGCATGCACCACTAGCGACCAGACAACCAAGCTAGTTTCAGGCAGCTCAAGCGAATCATCGCAGGTTTCTCGATATTGCCGACGGCGGTTGTGCAATCGGCACACACCACCAGACAATGAGGCTGGCAAGTTATCGTGAGTTACTCAATATGTGCCAGTGACCAGATAACCGGCACGCATTAATTAGTGGCCATACGATCAGCAAACATAATCAGCGGCTGGACAACTACCAACCACCACCAACGGCCTGTGATGTAATCAGCACTCCTGGGGAGGCAATCGCTACAACACCAAGAGTGGACCCAAAACTAATCCCTACCGAGATTTTTCATGCGCACTTGACCAGGCCGCTTAATACGCCCGTGATCGAGCCGTGAAAACAGCTGCAAAAAAGTGGGCGCATCTTCGAGTAATGCCGTAGATGCAGCAGCCTGCACCAATTGGTGCGTCTCGCTGTGTCTAAAATGGAGCGGGAAAGATTTAAGCAAGAATACAAAGCGTTAGAGATGAAATTCAAGGAAGAGCTGCACCACAAGCGGGAGACCTTGAATGAATCTGTGCCAGTGGCAGAACAAAATTAATCAATATATTTTATTAAATGAATAAATGTATTTACTAGGCAAACTTTAGTGGGAAGTAATGTAGAACAGAACATTTTGTGTAGATATTCAAGGTGATAAATTGGATTCGCGGTTGCACCGGAATTATACTAGTGGGTGTATTGGTGCTACGCCCAACGGAACTCACCTTGGACCGTTAGACATGACGGAAAGTTTTAATGCTGCGGATAATGTAGGGTCTGTAGACCATGGGGGATTTGTAAAATAATAAATGGATAATTTTGTAACAGATAGATCTAGCTTTGAGGAGTGAATTTCAAGTTCTCTTGCCACAGTTTTAGCTAGTTTTCCCTCCTTGATGATAGCGTCTGCAGGTTCACATACCCATCTCCCGAAAGTTTTACTTTCTTCTGTTTGTAGTTTCGCATATTTAGAGTAAACAGAAAAGTTATAAGAATTTTAGGTACGATCGAAGGCCCATTGGGGTAGGTTGTTCCCAGAAACAATTAGCCGTGCCAAAAAGGAACTGATATATATATATATATATATATATATATATATATATATATATATATATATATATATATATATATATATATATATATATATATATATATTTTTTTTTTTTTTTGTGGTAGAGAGGTGAAGGCATTTACGCCCGCCGAGTCTGGCAGAGTGGGACTCCCATGGAGGATATCCTTGGACTACTCACTAAACACCTCCCCTGTCAATTTGAGAACCTAGCCTGGA
This sequence comes from Odontomyia ornata, assembly GCA_963969285.1. Taxonomy (NCBI): domain Eukaryota; kingdom Metazoa; phylum Arthropoda; class Insecta; order Diptera; family Stratiomyidae; genus Odontomyia; species Odontomyia ornata. The sequence goes on along the minus strand of OZ017739.1, from coordinate 97,776,172 downwards.
ACCGTTTGACACATTACTTCAATTCAATTCAAGGTGCTTTATTAAGTAAATCCATAACATTTTTTATAAAAACATAAAGCAAAGTTTCAAAAACATTATACAATTAGAAAAATTTAATGGCCCACTTGGCACTCTAAATTTAAACAATATCGATACTAAAATTGATTTATAAAAACATTATGTGAAATTAATCAAATGAATATTATTAAATATGATTAATCAATTGGAAAAAGCGGAAAAAAACCAACCAACGCTATTTAAAAATTAAATATAATGCAAAGAACACAAAACAGGAATCCTTTGACTTATATCTAATATGTTGTTACTTACGTCTAATAAAATTTACTCAAAAAACTCTAACTTATCCTACTATAATACTTTTACAATACTCCTAATCTACAAAGTAAACCTTATCTCTTAGCCTAATATAACGAACATCACAATATACCCATTCTAAAACCTATAAGCTGATTTTAAATAACACAATCAAATAACAATTAAATGTAGCAATAATGAGCTGAAAATAAAAAGAAAACAAATACAAACGAGACACGCGAACACCAACAATTTAGTCATTGTCATTCAGCCACCAATACCGTGCCAGCTCCCTCCCAGCTCGATCAACCTCAACAAATCTCGCAAATGAGTATCGCCATTGTAGGTCGTGGTCTCGCGAGCTCAAATTCGGAAGATATTCTATCTTCTTATCGGTGGCTCGTCTATATATATGATATATAATCGGGACTCCGTCAGAATCAAAAACATACCAATTCATGTCCAAATACACACTTCTGGAGGAATGAAGCCAGTATCGAGACAAGTCTCAATGTACCCGTCTGTAGGGTGGAACGGCTGTGAAATCCTGTGGTTTTCACTCACAGTTACAGATCTTGCGATATGATTTCGAATGAGTTTCAAAATGAAGATATCGACTCTTGTCACTTTAGCAGCATGATAAATTCTTCTGTTAGATATATAATGTTTCCAATCCGTCTCAGGTTTTCTGTACAGACCAGTACATGCACGAAGACATTTCATTTGTACCAGATTTGGCATCCGTATGTCAAAACTGGTCTAACTAGGGTCTTGTAACAGATAATTTTGACCTTTCGGTCAATGTATCTGGAATGAAAGAGTCTTCGAAGGGACATGACTACCTTTTGCGCCTTACTGAGCATGATTTTAACATGTTCGTTATAATACAGATACTGATCGAGATAAACACCGAGGTATCGAACGCAGGATTTATGTGGAATCTGTTCTGTACTACCCTCACCAGCCATTATGTGGAAATTTTTCCAATTACGTTTCAGGTCTTGACTGGCCAACTGCAATGTTGTCTGAAATAAAATTGTTTCGCACTTTTGCGCATTGATTTTCATTCGCCAATTGTCTGTGTAGAGCAGCACGTCATTAAACGAGGCTTAGCCCGAAGCAATGTGTCAAAAATCTGACAAATTACTTCGGGCTAAGCCTCGTTTCTCTACGCGTTTAGGCGCCACCGGGCTACAGGGATCCCTTTTCCAGCGGGAGGAGGGGAAGGGAGAGGGATTTCTAGAAAAGAGACCCCTCCGCCCTGGACGCCTCCAGGTGCTCATATATTTTCCTTTTTATCTTAAGGACTGCCCGAGCGTAATGTGCCACACAGTTCCATTTGTCAACGGATGTGAGCATCTCTTCAGTGAGTTCATCCGGAGAGAGATCTCCCATTTCTTCAATGAGGTCACGGCGCTGCCTTTCCCACCTCTTGCATACAAAAAATGTGTGGTAGGCATCATCGACCTCTCCAGCACAGAATACGCAGTCAGGAGACCGTGACTTACCAATCTTGTGCAGGTAAGACCGAAAGTATCCATGTCCACTCAGTAGCTGAGTTAGATAGAAGTCAGTCTCACCATACCTTCGATGGAGCCACGGCCTCAGGTCACCAATAAGGCCTGCGGTCCACCTACCTTTTGTATCGCTCACCCAGGACAGTTGCCAATCACTGAGTGAGCGTTCTCGTTCTTCGTGGGCGACAGCATCTCTGTCGCATTCGTTCCTCCGCAGGTAGATTCTGCGGCGCTCCTTGGCAAGGAGGGCAATGGGTATAACTCCTGCGATGACCAGCACTGCCGACTCCGTGACAGTCCGATATGCAGATGCAATCCGCAGCGCTCCTCGTCGCTGCACCTGTGCCAAGCGCTTTCGATACAGCTCCTTGTTGAGAGCCTCACACCATATTTCCGATCCGTACAACAGCACAGATTGTACTGCACTCATCAGAAGTTTCCTTCTTGATAAGGTGGGACCCCCTATGTTGGCCATTAGTCGGCTGAGGGCCGAAACACTCGCTGCAGCCTTGTCAGCTATTGCCCTGATTCGCTCGGAGAAACGCATCTTCGAGTCGATCAAAATGCCCAGGTATTTCACTGCTAGTTTAGTCTCAACGAGTGCTTCCCCAATTTTGATCATCCTTACTCTAGGGATTCTCTTTTTTGTCAAGATGACTACTTCGGTTTTCTCCAAAGCTAGGCTGAACCCGCGAGCAGTCATCCAGTCCCTCACTCGGCGCATTAGCATACCCAGTCTGAGTTGCGCTTGTTCAACAGTGCGTCCCGCAACTAGCGCCGCGACATCATCTGCATAGCTGATCAAGCGTGACTCATCTGGCAGCCCGATTCTCAGTAGCCCGTCGTACGTGATGTTCCACAGGTCTGGGCCAAGGATGGAGCCTTGTGCAGCACCCGATGTAACTTCCATCCTCCGCCGACCCTCCTTCGTCTCATAGAGCAGGCTCCGGTCTGTCAGATAGTTCCTCAAAATCCGCATCAGATATTCTGGAACTTGAAAAGAGTTTTCCAGTGCTTCCAGAATATCCGCCCATCTAGCGGAATTGAAGGCGTTTCTGACGTCAAGCGTCACGAGGAACACAACCCTTTTGTTTGACTGGCAGTGAGCCTCCACTCTTTGGACCGCGCTCACTACTTCTGCTATCGCGTCAATAGTGGAGCGACCTGCTCTAAAACCATACTGCCGTGGAGATAGGTCCCCGGCAGAACGGACCGCGTCAGTGAGTCTTCCCTTGATGAGTTTCTCGAGCACTTTCCCAGCCGTGTCTAGCATACATAACGGGCGGTATGCAGACGTCAACTCGGAATTTCCCTTCCCCTTGCTGATCAGTACGAGCCTCGCCACTTTCCAGCGTTCCGGAAATACACCTTCGTAAAGGCAAGCATTGAACATCCTGAGCAACAAGTCAGGACAAAGCTTGTAGACAAGCTGCAAAACCTCAGCAGGAACGCCATCTGGTCTCGGTGCCTTCCTTGCTTTCATGGATAGAATTGCCTGCTCCAGTTCCATCATTGTGAAGAGTGAGCATTCTAATGGTGTTTGTGCATGAGCTGGATCGACATGGACAGGGTGCGTGGGGAATAGTGCCCGTACTATCTCGTCCATCTTCTCTGCTTTATGTGAGCAGGGCTTCCGTTGGGCACCAAGTTTTCGCCTGACCAGCTTGTGACCTAGGCCCCACGGGTCCCTATTTACATCGTCTACGAGGTCTTGCCAGCATCGGGCCTTGCTCTTGTTAATAAGCCTGCGAAGATATTTCCTGCCGGACCTGTATGCTGCTAGCCTAGTGTCTGCCTCCTCCCGTGTTCGCGCCCGCTGGGCCTCTCGCCGAAGCTTGTGACACTCGCTTCTTTGTTCGGCGATCTCGTTTGACCACCAGTATGCTGGAGGCTTACCGTGTCGGGGTCTCTGACGGGGCATGGAAGACTCACAAGCAGTTATGATGGTACTCATAGTTGAGTTCACCAAGTCCTTGGCTGTAGGCCCTCCACTCCCTGGCGGAGCTCCCAGCAACGGTGCGCCTGCCGTAAGCGCGTCAGTGAACCTCTCAACGTCCATCCTCCCAGTCCTCCATCCAAGGATTGAAGTTTGGGCATATGCACGCAGAGTGGCACCGTCGTAAATCTCAACCGCTATATACTGGTGATCACTGGCCGAGTAGTCCTCTAGTACTCGCCAGTTGTGTACTCTAGGTACCAGGGACTCCGAAGCGAGTGTCACATCGGGTATGATTCCTATGCAACACCAGCGGTGGAAAGTAGGGGTGTTACCAGTATTTACGACAAAAAGCGCTGTTCTGGCCGCCATGTCCAAGATTTGCTTTCCCCTTGGGTCGGATTGTGGCATACCGCATTCAATGGCTCTAGCGTTGAAGTCTCCCCCGATCAGCATGTGGCCCTCTGTGTTCGAGACAGCGTCCTCCAGGGCATCGAGAGAGACTGATATATTGGCCAACTATTATTATCATTTAAAAAGTAGTTAAGCAATAAGTTCCGTTACTAACGTCACTACAATTTGGGAAAAGATGGATCGTAGTAGTCTTTGCGTATAGACGTCTTTTAAATTGCTCCTGTCAAAAGTTTTCAAAAATTAAATTAATTTTTTAAAAACGTTAGTCGGAAGTTAATTTTTATCGGAAAAAAATCTTATATTGTCGAAGTAATCGACTCAGGAAATTTCTATCGAATATTTTTACTTCGATTGGTAACGAAAAACAAATTCACAAAGAAAATTTCGCCGCTGGTATGGAGGAGCCCGACGGCTTCCCACCGTTGGGGCAACCTGGGGAAACGACAAATACGAAACTGGCGACAATCACTAAAAGAAAACATAACGAAGAAAACTCCGTAGATGGAGGGTGCAAGCTGCAAATAATAGCGGACAATCAACAAATGGCCAAATTGCAGAAAGAAAATGATGAACTAAGGCAAGAGATACAGTCTCTCAAGGATCTTTCCAAGAAAGGGATGAAGCCTCAAAAGACGCAGCCACAAAATCAATGGCAACAGGTAACAAAGCCGAAGAAAAGTACAAAGAAAGCAATTCCAGAGGAAGTTCTAAGTGCTGGTGGCACCAACGAGAGCCAAAATTATTTTGCAGCGCTGGAAGGCTTAACCGAAGATATGGAAATCGAAGAAAATATCGGAGGAAATTTTAATCAAGATAATGACGTTAATTTTATTCAATATTTAAAGAACAAAAATAAGGAGGAAAAACCAGCCCACAGTTCCGCTGGTTCCTCTGAAAAAGCCTCCAACAAGACAGAAAAAGTTCCGCCAATCAACTCGTTCGAAAATAAACTGGCCAATTTCGAAATCAAAAGAGTTAATGCCGAAAAATTAACTATAAGGACGAAATCACTGGTTGATTTCAAGTCAGCCAAAGATACGCTGATTTCTGGGGAGGTTCCACACTTCACCTATACCCCAAAAAGTGAAAAAAATCAGACCTTCCTCTTGAAGGGTTTGGACAGCGGAGAGGATACGGTCGATCTTCTTCAGGTGCTCAAGGAGGCTGCACCAGATATTGATTTTGTTTCAGTCAAAGCCTTTGCGACAAGAAGGTCGACCATAGAAAGAAAGAATTTACCACTTTACCTGGTACAAATTGCAAATAAGAGCAGTCCAAGTGCCCTTCAACAAATAAGGTACTTAAATTTCAGGGTGGTGAGGTGGGAACGCCTCCAGAAAAGAGAAGTCAACCAGTGTTACCGGTGTCAAAGATTTGGACATTCGGCTGCCAATTGTGCCATGCACTATCGTTGCGTTGAATGCAAAGACGTTCATGCTCCCAGTGAGTGCAAATTCGGTCAGACGGAGCCTAAAGAAAAATTATACTGCGTTAACTGCGGTGTTTTTGGTCATCCAGCATTATATCGAGGATGCTCCCGATATTAAGATGCAAAAGTTAAACTTGCTCCATAGCAAACACAAGTACACCGTAATATCATACCTTCCTACTTCGTCAAGCCCGGAGTATCGTTTGCACTCGCCGCTAGAGGACCAGCAGAAAATGCTGGAAATAATGTAAATATTGTAAGTGGCAATAATGAGCTACTTCTCAAAATTTACCAGCAACTTAATTCTTTATCGGAGAGAATCGACAAACAAGGTTCAAAAATTAACTTTGCTTTTCAGCGTTTAGGTCTTTCAAATGCCTAATAATAACTTGTCATCCAGTCATATTCCCATGAATAGGCTTCGCCTCATATCGATCAACGTCAACTCTATCGTTGCTATACATCGACATGATTATCTCCTTGAATTTGTTGTTAAGCAAAAGCCTGACATCATACTTCTCACTGAAACCCACCTCAATTCATCGCATTCCATGGAATTCAAAGATTTTGCATTCGTAAGAAACGATAGGGTAATAGGTGATGGGGGAGGTGGCACTGGGATATTGGTTAGGAGACCCTATTGTTTCCAAAATATTGAAAAAGTCGAATTCAAAAACTTTGAATTTCTTGAAGTGTCCGTCATCAAAATTTCACTGCCAGGTGGGGATAACCTCTTCGTTATCTCTGCCTATGCAACTGGTCAAAATGTTCTCAAGTTCAGAGAGGAACTGAATTCCTTGTTTGAAATACTCGAATTGAACAGGCTGCATAGTTATTATATTTTTGCCGGTGACCTGAATGCCAAGCATACATCATGGCTAAACGCCACCAATAATCCAAGAGGTGTATTCCTGAAATCATGGATAACAGAGAACCAAATTGAATACAGGTGCAATCTCTATGGGTCGGAGTTCCCAGCATACCCTAGGACAAATTCATATTTGGACCTCTGCATTGCTGACGCAAGACTTGAATTCAGCTTTAATAGTCCTCAACAGAAACTGCAGGTGCTTCCTTACGATAGCGACCATAACGCAATCGTAATGGAGATCAATCATCACAGGGATGATTTCTTCCTCATTCCAATTCAACATGAAAACCATCGGTTGAATTTCAAAAAACCAGACTGGGAAAAATTTCAAAAGAAGTTTAATCGAGAGTACCAGAAGCAATGTCCCTCTTTTGATGATGGCAACGCTTGCTCAATGGTTCCTAATAACAGAAATCTAACTGACGATGAAATAGATCTCTATTTGTCGAAGTTAGAGAAGCTGACGTTGGAAACGATTGAGAAAGTTGTTCCCAAGATTAAACATCGAAACAATATGGAAGGATATGAAACACCAACCATCGCAAGGTTGAAAAGATTGAAAAGCCTTCTTCTCACCCGCGTCAACAATATTTATCGACGATTTTTGGACTACAACCATCCCTCGTTGGCTTTGTTGAAATTACACCTGAAGAATGTCCGGAACTTAATCCGTTCATACGACAGGAGTGAGGTCAGCAATCAATGGACGGAAAAACTGAGGGGTATTAGCCCACAGAACCCAGATGGCGTTTTCGCGAAAGTGAATAGCTTATTCCGCAGGAAGTCTCGAGTGAAGGTATCGAATCTTGAAGTCGCTAGTTCTGAGATTAATCTTCTCGATAGAGCTGGTATCGAAATTGATAGTACGACTCCGAATAGAAATGGAAACAGGATTATATGTGATGGATTGCAGAAATTTGCCCTGATTGGAACACATTTTGAATTGGTTCATATGCCAAACCCAGAGAGAAGGAATGAAATATTTCCGGAGGTCGTTGAAGCAAAAGTTTCCGACTTCAAATCAAGCCTGAACAGCAAATTAATTCTTCATTTCGATGAAACATTAACATCTGATCTCATACCGACATTAAATCTTATTGATTATTTTGTCAGCTATGAAGACTTGTGTTTCATATTTCGCAGAATAAACAACAAAAAATCATGTGGTACTGACGGTGTTCCAAATATAGTTCTCCGACATTTACCTGAGGTTGCTATTAGGAATTATTGCATATTGTTCAACAACATATTGAACAATTCATATTTCCCAAATAAGTGGAAAAAGGCTAAGGTATTTCCGATCTTGAAGGAAGGAAAAGAATCTTCATGCCCTAAAAGCTATCGCCCAATCGGCTTGCTACTCAACAGAGCATTGAACGCCCACATTGAGGAATATGAGTTGATGCCGAATTGCCAATTTGGTTTTCGTGCCAGGCATTCGACCATACATGCAATAACGAAAGTAACCTCAGACATCTGTTGGAAACTAAACAACAAAGAATGTGTTGGAGCATGTCTCATTGATATGGAGAAAGCCTTCGATACGGTGTGGTTAGATGGACTAGTTTTCAAACTTCTTCAGGGCAGGTTCCCCAGACACCTTGTCCCCATGATGTGTAATATGTTATACGGGAAATCATTTGTTGTAACTGATGGAAATCTGACCACAATGCGCGAATTCAAGGCCTTGAATGGTCTACAGCAGGGAACAGTTACTGCGCCCCTGCTTTTCTCAATATTCATTCGCAAGCTATTGAACAGATTTGATTTTAACGTCTCGCCAACGTGATCATTGGTAGCGTTTGCTGATGATCTGATCATCTATACGGCAGACCGAAAAGCTACAATAGTTCAGAGCAATCTTCAAAAAATCTTTAATGATGTGCAGCTCTACACCGACAATTGGCGAATGAAAATCAATGCGCAGCAGCGTGAAACAATTTTGTTTCGGACAACGCTGCAGGGGGCCAGTCAAGACCTGAAACGTAATTGGAAGGATTTCCACATTATGGCTGGTGAGGGTAGTTCAGAACCTGTTCCACATAAATCCTGTGTTCGATACCTCGGTGTTCGTCTCGATCAGTATCTGTACTATACTAAACATGTCAAAATCATGCTCGGTAAAGCACTCAAAGTAGTCATGGCCCTCCGGCGACTCTTTCATTCCAGATACATTGATCAAAAAGTCAAAGTTATTTGTTACAAGACCCTGGTTAGGCCAGTTTTGACATACGGATGTCAGATCTGGTACAACCAGAACGCTAGTACAATGGAAAGATTAAAAGTTTTCAAAAGGAAATGTCTTCGTGCATGTACTGGTTTGTACAGAAAGCCTGAGACGGATTGGAAGCACTATATATCGAATAGAAATATTTATCAAACCGCTTAAGTGACAAGAGTCGATATCTTCATATTGAAACTTCTTCGGAACCATATCGCAAGATCTGTAACTGTGAGTGAAAAACCTTGGATTTCACAGCCGTTCCACCCTACAGACGGGTATATTGTGACTTGCCTCCCTACTGGCTTCGTTCCTCCAGAAGCATTCGTGTATTTGGACATGAATCGATATGTTTTTGATTCTGACGGCGTCCCAATCATATATCACATATATGGACGGGCCACCGATAAGAAGATAAAATATCCTCCGAATCTGAGTTCACGAGACCAACAATTCCAATGGAGGTACTCATTTGCTAGATTCGTTGAAGCTGATCGAATTGAGACGACGCAATCTAGGTATTGGTGGCTGAATGACAATGTCTAAATTATTCGTGTTTATTTTCTGTTTTTGTGCTTTTTCTCGTTACTTAGTTTTTTAGATTCATCTCATTATTGCTACATCTAGTATTGTCGTTTATTTGTATTATATATAAGGTTTTTTTTTTATTGAACTTATTTAGAATTAGGGTGTAACATATTAGGTATAGGATATAAGTTCATTGTTGTGTTAGTAGTATAAGTAATTTTTGAATAATGCTGGTTGGTTTTTTCTCCTTTTTCCAATTGAATCAAAAAATATCTAATAATCTTAATTAATTTAAATTTGCAAGTGTGTTTTTTTCATTAAATGTGTTTAACTGATAACGTATAAATTTAGAGAGCCATTCGGGCCATTAAGTTTTTTTATTATTTTATTGTTTGGAATTTGCTTTATGTTATAACGATTGGTATTAAATAAAGCGCTTTTGACTTTGACTTTACAATTTGGGAAAGTTACGCATGAATTTTTCTACAAAAAAACAGAGATAGACCAAATAGTTTAAACACGAAAACATTTTGACAGCATACAACGACTCGACTGCCGTTACCAGAGTAACGAAAATGGCTGCCAGCGCAATGCTTGCCTGATGCGTTTCAAATACATATATCATTATCGCTTTCACTTACAAAGTTGTCGGAAGAACTTATCCTGGAAACTTCCAGCCGTGCTCTCTACTACCTGTATTTTTTTTAAATTCTTATTATATAAGAATTCCAAAACTTATGGGATATACTGACTTATGTGAATACCATATGAAATGAACATCTTAGCATTATTTTCGAAAGATTTACCCATACGAATATTTAAACAAATATTATTTTGTCTTCCAGGACATGGAACGGATTACCTAAATTTAGCGCTTCGCGATGGCGGAGTGTCGTTAACAATGGGACTAGCAAATGGCAAACAAGAAATGCATATCAAACCATCAAGAGTCCGTTTCGATGATCATCAATGGCATAAAGTGACAGTACACAGAAGGATACAGGAAGTACGTTGTCTCTGAATTCCCCCCAACTGAAACTCGGGGAGTCAAAAATACATTAGCTAATTATCCTAGCTTGTCTCACAAACTACTAATTACTACTAATATATTTTTCCTGTTTTTTTTTTCTATTTTTCTTTCGTTCGTTCTCCTCTTTTGTCGTTCCTATTTAAAACGCTTTCACTTCGACGTCCAGATATCATCAATCACAAGTTTCTGTCGGGTAAGTTATGGTCTCCAAGTCCTTTTATGAAAAATTGCATTGCTTCTTAAGTTCCTTTTTGATTTGCTTTGCTTTCTTGCTAGGAAGGACTCTAGGGATATGGCAAGAGTACTACTACCATCACCAACTTCAATATGAAAGTGCTAGTTGATTAAAAACATTGGCGATATGATGAGATGATATTTCAGAATGTAATTTATTATGATGTGAGAAATATGGACGTCATTTTTCAATGACAAACATTCAAGATAACTCCATTGAATACTTAGCGGTCCATTGGCTGTTGTCGCGTAGTAATATCCTTTTCAGTTATGTTCCTAGCTAAAACAACCTGACTAGTCCATTCAGCTGCTAACAAGAGGTTTTTCCGTTCACACTTTGTCGGCTGCTGAAATAATTCAAAGTAATTGAAACAATTTTCCTCTATATAGTGAAGAAAGAAGGGATTTTACAAAAAAATAATAATCAGCACTCCCTTAGAATGAAAATCACCCATTAGTTTTAATGATCAACTGAAATTTATGCCTCGCTTAAAAATTACAAATTATGAATATCATACAAGCCCCCGAAAGCTGGTACATGCATTCAAAAGGACAAATCATTTCAATCGTATGCATTACATATCCATGATAATATGTTTCGTAGTTTACAGCTTCGTTTCAACTCTACTATAAAAAAAAAACAACGAACACTCCTCCACCGAAAAAGCAATAATATTTGTCCTTGTTCCATGTCCTTGTCCTCCTTTTCTCCTCCCTACAATTTCAATATCATTTCGTATAAATGAAGCTTAAGCTTTTCGATGTTTTCATCACACTCATATGCTTTTTCGGCGAACGGCAATATAACGACAGAAAAAAACGTTATTAAAATAATCGGCGTAAATATCGAAAACATTCGAGCACTCAGACAACACATTATGATTGTAAAAGTTTTCTCACATGCCAAAGCAATCAGGGAGCCAGCCACCTCCACCCCAAAGAGTCCTTCTGTATTTTTCCTTTTGCAAAATACGAAAAGCAAATAAATAAAAGCATGTATGTGTGTAATTTGGTATTTATAGCTGGTAACTGTGGTTGACGACGTATACACCGACCATTCACATATCGCTGGAAAGTTCACCATGCTTTCGTCATCGAGGGTCTATGTAGGAGGAGCTGTTAATCCACGAGCACTTTTAGGGGCTCGCGTGCACAACAACTTCATCGGTTGTTTACGAAAGGTGAGTAGCTTACAATGTACGATTATGTGACGAAATAGATGGCATATGTAGTATTAATCATAGGAATCGTAGTAAATGATGGAGCGTTAACTAAATATTGATTGAAATGATTCTGTTTTTCTTTTTTAAAATTCTAACCTTTAACCAAATAAAATTTATTCTTTCATTAAAAAATAAGCAGGCTGTTGTATGTTAATGTTAATGTACCTTGTGTAGATTAGCACGAACTGGGAGCTTGGGTTAATGTATATACATCAACATTCCCAGAGCTTTGAATACCTGCATATAGTTTATTTACTACTACGTACTTGCCATTACCTTTACTAGATTAGTGAAAAAAAGTTTTCTATATGTTTTGACTATATTTGTTAATTGATAGTTTTAACTATAAATTATTCTATTATTTTAATGATGCGTCTACTAGTGCAGTAATCGTTGATCGACCGTAATCGAGGCCTCACCTCTGGAGTTGGTAATACCAATAACGCTTTATCCAGCATTAGGCCCGTTACCCACTTTAGCGGGCTGGCTGGTTGATATTGTACATACAAAACAACACTGTCTGTGTTGTTTGGAGTGCCACTCACTTGAGCGAGGCACAAATTTATATTTGAAATGAAGTGTGAATACCATACAGACCTTTAAGCTCGTTTCATCTTTATTGAGTGTACAACTTAATAACCGGAATTTGACGCTAGATGTCTATGCTACCAAATATCGTGAAAGCTCGAACTTTATATATATTGCGGTTTCATTGTGGATGATGGACACTCCTCAGGAGCTGCCACATGCCATCACCTACAGGGCAGCTCGACCCCGTGGTTCCAAGGTGGATGTTGGACCCTATATACATGTGGGAACACGCCCAATATGCAACTTATAAGGAGCTGTAAACTTCCACATCAGACCGTGGTTATCAACTAAAACGTGTAAAGTTCTCGTATAATGGTGCCAGTCTGGCCCGGGTGAAAAATAAATGGTTCTTTCATTTAGGAGACTGGCACCATTATACTTAACACGTTTTATATATATGTCATTTTGAAGGTACATTTGACAGCTATCAAAATCAGTCAACAAAACAATTTTATCTTGTGTGCATCATTATTATTTTTCACGATGAATAACTTCGAAAATTGGAGAAAAAGACACATTTGTGGGAAGTTCTATTGTCATTTTTTTGTAAAGAAAACTGCTGCGGAAAGTCATCGTTTGCTTTAGCGAAAACACAGCGTTTTGAATGGTTACAACGCTTCAAAAGTGCCGATTTTGACATCATAGACAAAGAACGCCCAGGACAGCCAAAAAAGTTTGAAGACGAAGAATTGGAGACTCTACTCGATAAGGATTCGGTCAAACGCAAGCGAACTTGCCAAATCGTTGAGAGCGACTCAACAAGCCATTTTGAAATGTTTGAAAGCCGTCGGATACATTCAGAAGCAAGGTTATTGGGTCCCCTATGAGTTGAAGCCGAGAGACGTTGAACGGCGCTTCTGTATGTCTGAAATGCTGCTTGAGCGCCATAAAAAGAAATCATTTTTGCATCGGATCGTGACTGGGGATGCAAAATGGATCCATTATGACAATCCCAAGCGCAAAAAGTCATACGTGCAGCCCGGCCAACCAGCCAAAACAACGGCAAAGCCAAATATCCATGGCGCCAAGGCTATGCTGTGTATTTGGTGGGATCAGAAGCGGCCGTTATATTATGAGTTGTTGAAATTGGGCCAGACAATCACAGGTGACTTGTACCGAACACAATTAATACATTTGAAGCGTGCCATCATCGAAAAATGCCCGGAATATGCGACCAGATTCGAGGCTATAATTTCTCATCATGACAACGCCCGGCCGCATCTTGCAAGACCCGTGAAAAACTATTTGGGAAACAGTGGATGGGAAGTTTTGGCCCAGCCGCCTTATAGTCCGGACCTTGCTCCGTCTGACTTTCATTTATTTCGCTCGATGCAAAACGCCCACACCGGAATACGCTTCAATTCAGAGCGAGGCATCCGAAATGGATAGATTGATTTTTTTGGTATGGAATTCATAAATCACCTGAAAGATGGGGAAATGTTGTAGCTTTCGATGGACAATACTTCGAATAAAATATATTGTAAGATTTTTCCACAACAAAGCATCGAATTTCGCTAAAAAAATTCCGGCTATTTAGTTTTACACCCAATAATGAAACTAAAATAAAATATTTTAGTAAAATCAAAAATATCCAGTGAATCTAATAGATGGACACCATGCCAAAAATATTTTCTACAAATTTTTTATTAGAAGAATCAGATTCCAATTCCATATTTTCTAAAATCTGCCACTGACTCATCATTTTGTTTTCATTTTTATTCTTTGTATTCAATTTCTTCCTTCAATTCACATAAGTCTTTTAATTTCACACGCACCCTTTTAAAGTTAAATTTCTAATTTGACACTCACTCTTTCAAAGTTTCATTCAAAATGGTAATGTCCTGTCAATTTTCGCATCCAGCCAGCCAAAGTGAACAGCGAGAAAAACACAGCTTAATACTTCACATCCAGCCAGCCCAGCTAGCCAACTAAACTGAGCAACGGCCTTTAATCGATGTGGGAAGATGTACTGGTTGCCAAATCTCCTTCACTGATAAAGCCACTTCAAACATTTGTTTACCTGTGTGCATGCAAATCCACTTGCCTTAAGTTGCGTCGGCTTCTTTATGATTTGCAATTGTTATATTAGCTGCAGGGAAAGCTGCAAAGATTAGCTGCTCGATGATTCGCGCTGTGTAAGCTGCGAAATAGGCTATTTGCTGCAGGGAAAGTTTGCATAGTGGTTAACGACTTCCTAGCTTACTGCATGGTGCAGAACTTGTCAAAGTCAAAGTCAAAAGCGCTTTATTTAATACTAATCGTTATAAATTTTTAAAAGAACATAAAGCAAATTCCAAACAATAAAACTATAAAAAACTTAATGGCCCGAATGGCTCTCTAAATTTATACGTTATCAGTTAAACACATTTAATGAAAAAAATACACTTGCAAATTTAAATTAATTAAGATTATTTCATATTTTTTGATTCAATTGGAAAAAGGAGAAAAAACCAACCAGCATTATTCAAAAATTACTTATATTACTAACACAACAATGAACTTATATCCTATACCTAATATGTTACACGAGCAGAACTTGTCTTGTTGGCGGATTGAATTTCGATTGTTTTTCATTCTTCCTGACTAATATCTTAGAATTGCGATCACTTAGACTCAATGATTAAGTTTCTGCTGACGCGGTGCATTTTTCTTTTCCAGAACATTCGATTATTTAAAATTATAAATTTTTGTATAGCAAATAGAAAATCAGACGTAAATAATTTAATTCCACCAAGGTAAGGACAATTGAAAAATTCCGAGACTCTTTCACTCTGTAACTGCCCTAGCCTGTGACTACGAATATAAAAATTTCTTCGGCTCATTCTATAATGCAACAATGAACAACCGTTCTGTAAATTATAGTTTAAATTACATCATTACTCCTTCATTTTTCAGTTAAATGTCAGAAATTTGTCCAACGTTTAATCAAAACTATATACATCATCCAACTTTAACCGGCTGCGCTGTACAAAAAAACTACTACGCTAAAGAGTTTTCCATTAAGGACATAACAATTTCATCTATTAATAAAACACAGAATATTAGAGATATTGAGTTCAAATTTATTGTGGGCGTATTGCAACCATTACATTTTAAGAATGAAATTCGATTTTGGTCATATGATTACTACGAGCCCGTTTACAGCGGTCGATTCTTTGGACCCAATTTTCCACCACTCTGGCACACACTTTGACCGAAACACTGGCAATTTCGCGTTGGATGTTTTCTTTGAGCTCGTCTAAAGTTGCTGGCTTGTGCCAACAAGTGAATTGACATAGCCACATAAAAAAAAATCCAATGCTGTTAGATTGCATGAGCGAGGCAGCCATTCGGCCGGACCATTTCACGAGATAACACGGTCACCGAATTCACCTTTCAATAAATCGATCGTGAGGCGTGCTGTGTGACTAGTGGCACCGTCTTGTTAAAACCACATATCGTTGATGTCAAGCTCATCCATTTCTGGCCAAAAATAATCTTCCAACAGAACATGATAGCGCTCTCCATTGACGGTAACATGACGGTCGTTTTCATCCACGAAAAAATACGGCCCAATCATACCTCCGGCATGAAAACCACACCAAACAGTAATTTTTTGTGGATGTAACGGTGCCTCAAGGAGTACATGTCGATTTTTTGCTGACTAATAACGCATATTTTACTTATTAACAAAACCGTTGAGCCGCTTTGATACCCGACTATTAATTATTTTCATTATTAGCCTTTCTTCTTCCTCCTTTTTCGACGTCTGGAAGCATGCTAACATCTTTCCAATCTGCAAGTCCGGAAACCGCATTAAAATCTCAAACTATCATCCGATTTCTTCGCTGCCTTGTTCTGGCAAGCTCCTTGAACGAATTGTGCATAACAGAATATACGATGACTTAAGTATCCTGTTTGCAAATGAACAACATGCCTTCATTAAAGATCGGTCGATAGTAACTAATTTGTTGAAACTTACGCATACTATCTCTC
The DNA here is from genome assembly GCA_963969285.1 of Odontomyia ornata. Lineage (NCBI taxonomy): Eukaryota > Metazoa > Arthropoda > Insecta > Diptera > Stratiomyidae > Odontomyia > Odontomyia ornata. The sequence continues at coordinate 97,759,888 of OZ017739.1, read as the reverse complement.
TTGCTTTTGACAAAAGCCAACAAGTTGATGCCATATACACCAATTTTGCTAAAGCCTTTGACAATATGTCATTCCATTAACTCCAGCAAAAGTTGCTCATCCCTTCAAAGGACCTTGACAATCTTCAAAATTGGTGTCAAGGTAATTTACTTCCTCTCAATATTTCAAAATATTGTTACATAAGATTTGCCGACAAATTCATCAAGTATCATATGAATACCGGATCGCTCCTTGCACTTTTGAACAATTTAAAGATTTGGTACTAGTATTTGACACAGGTTCGAAATTTGACATCAATGTTTCATGCATAACCACTAGAGCTTCAGGTGTCACTGGTTTTATTTTCTCCTGCAAGTCCTTTAATGTCCTAACCAGTGTCCATCTATTTTTACTCTCAGCCCGGTCAGTCCTTGAGTATGTCTCCCAAGTATGGTCTCTTTCCTATACCAATCAATCGGATGCTGTTGAGACGAGACAGCGCAAATTCACACATTCTCTATTCTACAAATATAATCTCCATTACTGCTCCTGCAATGAGCGCTTACAGATCCTCAACATCCCATCACTCAAAGAAAGGAGAAAATTCTTTGACCTGTATTGCATTTATAAAATATATCACGGTCCCACCTCAAGAACACGTTCAACTGACATATTCATTGTGCCTCCAAACAGATATTTGTTTTTATTCATTTTAAGTACGCGTATTACGTCGCTACAATGAATTCCAACTGGGTTTCCAGCGAGAAGAGGTGTAACCCCATGGTCACCAATAGACAGTGATTAGTTTAAGAGCCAATCATCGCCCCCAAGATCGGTTTCAATTTACATTGAGGGAACTCTCAACTTTCATACTTGTAGATACGAGACCCAGCTGTATCTGACGCTATAAGGTCAACGCCAACCTTTGTTTTTAACCACAACCACCACGATCCGACGACTCTTCCTGAAACTCGACAGTGAAGCAAAACTAGTAGGACCACAAATCAATGAAAATAAAACAAAACTCATGACGTAGTCGAAGAAAAATACCCTAAATACTCAAAATATCTCACTTGGTAAATACAATATCAAAAATATTAGCGAATTTGTGTATTTAAGTGCCAAAATAACGAGAACCACCAACGAATGAGACGAAAGACGCCGTAGAATAGAGCTTGAAAATAAAATATTTTATTCAGTTTTGACGATCTTGAACACCAGCTGCATACACAGGAAAACAAACCTCCAAGTATGCAAATCTGTAATAAGACCTGTGTTATGCTATGGGTGTGAAAGTGGATCCTAACCCAAGCATATTGAACGCGGTTCAGCTACGGGTCCTGATGCGAATAATCAGAGCGAAGACCAATGGCGAATTTGATACAACCATGAGCTGCATAAAATTTTTGACGATCTGGAGGTCTCATCGATTGTAAGGCTGTGGTAGCTGCAATGGGCTGGCCACATGAATCCTATGGACGAACAACAGATACCCAAAAAGGTATTCGTTCGGAGCATTGAAGGGCGGGAACCAGTAGGGAAACCGAGGAAATGCTGGTATGATTCGGTCTGTGCTGATAGTTCATCACTGCTCGGATTTCGATATTGGAGGAAGCGGTCAATGGACCGAGACAGTTGGAGGAGTTGGAGTTGGTTGCAGGAATCGGAGGCCCGAGAGGGGTTGTAGTGCTGAAAAGAAAAAGAAGCAGATTTGAATTCTTGTTTTATTTTTTCTATTCAAGTTGCTCACTTTGCTTTTGTTGTACATATTGCATTTCATTGCCTATTTTGTTATTGGATTCATAGATCCGTAAAAAAGCGTAAATAAATAAATAAGTACAAATGTGCTTCATCACTGAAGATGATTTGCCGATGCAATTCTTCATTTTTTGCAAGCTTTGCTAGAGCCCATTTGGAAAAGTTTTGGCATTTCGAATGATCAATTGGCTTTAGTTCTTGAATTAATTTGATCTTGTAACAATGCTGACCAGGACTTTTTCAAAAAATACGCCACAGTGTCATATGAGCGATGCCCAGTTCTTGAGAACAACGTGGAATCGAGTGATTTGGCTTATTTTGAATTGATGTACTTACTGTTACGATAGTAAAAATTTGGACTCACTTTCATGCACTACAGCATGCCCAGCCAGTTGGTTGGGACGATTATTACGGCCAAAAATTGGAGTTGCGACCACCGACTAAGAATTTTGGTAGTAATTATTAATAATTTTCAAACGATGCTGACTTGAGCTAACATTTTGACATTGACAGTTTATTTAAAAAGTTTAAGGGTGTGTTAATATAAAGATATAAAATTGTTATGCGTCTAATGGGATATCCTATTTTTTGGCAAGTTGCTTTAAAAGATGGTGCATTTAGTCTGGATTCCAAAAAAGTATGTAAATCGCTAGATTACTTCATAATTGACAAACAAAAAATTTTTATAAGGCACTACTATTTACTTTCAAAATATGGGCACACATCGTTTCTTTAATGTGAGTGAAAGAGATAGAGACGCCAACTTGCCCAAAGGGTACCACGGGTTGTCAAGCAATTTGTTAATTTGTTGATTTTTTACTTTGATTAGATTCACATGGTTATTTTACCACCTATGTTGAAACTTCCGTGGGGGCGTTCGTCCTCAGGTGATGGATAAAAGGCACCCTAACCAGCTAGTTGGTAGGTATGTGGAAAATAAAATACCACTTATGGACCCAAACCGACTAAGTCAAGGCGCTCACCTGATACACAAGCTAAATAATAGCTCAGTAATGGCCACATACTCGAACAGTGCTGAAAACTCGCATCAACACATCCCCGCAGGCGAGAGAAAGTAATGATGACATCCGGTAACAGAAGCACCCGAAGAGGTCATGGGGCACCAGCCAATGAAAAGTACGAACGAGTGGTACGACGAATAATGCAAGAAAGCGATTAAAATTCAGGCCAAAAAGAACAATATATAATCTTTCAACGTCAAGCTAAAAAAATGTGCTGAAAAAAGAGACGACTGACCATCAACGCCAAGATCTAACAGATAAACGAAAACATGACCATACATGAAGTCCGATCGCCATATGCCTCTATTAAACAGCTAAAAGACGGCTTGAATCCACAAACAAGTCTTTACAAAAGTGCACAAGGAACAATAATAGGCAAATCTGTCAAAGTTAAAAACAGATGGCTGCAATATTTTCAGAAGTTATTTACAGTACTCGCAACAACGACTGAAGCTGTGAACATTCCAGAAGCAGGACAAACGGTCCCGGTCTCCCCACCATCCAGAGAAGAATTACATCAATAATGATGGACCCCAAAAAACAAGGCTCCTGGAATATATCGAATCACAGCAGAAGTACTCCAGAGCGGGGGTACCTATCTAAGAGAGCAGCAGATACCAGAGGACTGGCGAAAAAGTATAATATGTCCTGTACACAAAAAGGGGAACAAATTAAGGTGTGAAAATTATAGAGGCATCGCTCTGATGTGCACGGTTTATAAAGTGCTTTCAAAATCATAGAAAAAAAATTAAAACCATGTTATGAAAGTATGTAGGACAGTCAGGGAGGCTTTCCAAGTAGATAATCTATAGTAGACCAAATATTCTCAGTAAAGCAAGTACTCGACAAGTGCTGGGTATACAACATCAATGTGCAGCAACTGTTTGTAGACTTCAAGCAAGCATACGACAGTGTCGACAGAGATGCGCTGTACCAAATAATGCTTGACTTTGGCATCCTATCCAAACGAGTCTACATAGTTAATGTTACGATGCTAAAGTAAGAGTCCCAGGTCAAGCTAAACGTTGAACTAACAAACAGCTTCACAATGGGACCAGGCTTAAGATAACGGGTTGTACCTGCTCCAATTCTCTTTAATATTCCCATGGAACACGTCATCAGGAAGACATCATCTGAAACCTCGAGTAAATTAGTGTTCAAGTCCACACGATTGGTAGCATACGCTGTTCACATCAATATTGTGATACGTTCAATGTTAGATGCCTAAGGAGCATTCTTGAGCCTAGAATCTGAAGCAAACTGAATCGGCCTACGAGTTAATGAAACTAAAACTAAATTTATGAATCAAACGAGGAAGGACACTCCTGTTCAACAAAACCTAACCGTAGCCGAATATAACCTTCGTTATGTGGATAATTTTATTTATCTTGGAGCCAACATCAATAGAAGAGTCGCCAAAAAGGACGAGATTGGACGCCGCAAATAAAACTGATGCTCCATACTTCCTGTTCTAAGGTCCAGAGTTGCGCAGAGGCAAAATAAGCTTGAAATTTACAAAACTCAAGTGAAACCTGTGCTGTTATATAGAAGTGAAACATGGACCCTGACGAGGGAATCTGCAAAAGCAGTGAACGGATATGAATGCAAAGCACTCCGGAAAATCTATGGCCTAGTGAGACAAGGAACACAGTGAAGACTTCATTACAAAAAAGAGCTGTATGAAATATCTGACGATCCTCCTGTTTCTGTAAAGTTACGTAAATAACATTGGGTGGGCCATGTAGAAAGAATCAAAGAAGACTGGCTACCCGAAAGAGTATTAACGGATAGAACTCAAGGTGGGTGTCTAGCGGGAAGTATGATGACTTTATGAGAAGACACGATGGAAGCTGGTACCAGACCCTTGTTAGGATTAAACAACTGGTGGACAAAGTCGCGTAACCGTGATGATTGGAGGAGATTATTCCTGGAGGCCAAGGACCGGTTTAAGCTCTCGCGTCATAGATGATGATGAATGTTTGAACTGTTATACCTTCTTGAAAATGGTCACGTAATAGAACAGATGCATCTTCTTGGCGGCTTCTAAAATTTTTCGGCAAAAATCTTGTAAGTTTTTAATGAGTTTAGAGTACATTTTCCTTTTATCGTTCCCCAACAATAGAATAGAATAGGCCACAAAACTGTACTACCGCGTCTAGTTCAACTATCAGGTATCCTCGATCAAAAAACACTCATTCTGTGCGAGCATAGTATGCAGGGCAGCCATCTTTTTAGTACCACAAGCTGCTGTTCAGTGGCACTTCTTCTAGTAAATTTGGTAAGTGGTTCTGTAAGAAGTCTAAATAAACCTGGGCATTTTAGTTCTCCAATAACTCGAATGAACCAATAACTCCTCCATTCAAAATTTCCGTCTGCATGTTTACTTTGAACTGATATTGCGATCTATCTTCCCACATCAAGTGTGGATTAAACACATGCTATTCGTGCGAATCGCGGAAGTTCATGTAACCATCCCTTTTAAATGGTAATTCATCAGACAACAGAATTTTTTCAAAAAATGACGAATCCTCTCCGTACCTCTGCAACATCGTTCAACAAAGTCTCACTCTCTGGGCAATCTTGAGGTAGCAGACTTTGCACTCGTTGAACATGGTATGAGTGAAAGTGATTGTTTAGTAAAATAAGATGTTCAGTATTTTTTGGTACTCGGATTCTCCCTCCAATTCCACGTACTGAGGTAGTTGGGTCCTGTTCAATTGCTTGGAAGAATTCGTCTTCGTAGGGGATGACGGGTCTACCTTCGCTAACCATTTGACTGGGGAATCGACTTTCTGAGAATGACCGCTGCGCACAAATAAATAGTTGATGATCGGGACGACACTCAGTATTTCTAGCTGTTTTTGAGTGCTCAGCAACAAGTAGCTTTCATTCACATGCACTTATTAATAACGTTAGATATATATTGGCATATTTCTGTTGGGTTCATCGATATGGCATAATAACACTCACCTTACACAAATACGTGATCACGATTAAAAAAAGTCCAGGGTTTTAAATTCAAATGCACTTCATTGAATCAATCGTGAAAAATTCTATAAAAATATAAAGGAAGTTTTAAAAGTAGTCAATTTTCATTTTTCTTGAAAAGCCATCGGGCTTGGCTTTGTTAGTTTAGCAGATGCGTTTCGACTCCTTTGAGTCATCTTCAGTGTTTGAAGGAAGTGATTCAACATTCAAGATCTTTATTTGATGATTTTTCATTTTTTTTCATACGAGTATATACAATCCATCAATAGCTTAACCTAACAATATGCATGCGGGCTGTGCCTTAGGGCTTTTCCCGGAGTTCAATAATAATTTACTTTAATTACATTATAAAATTAATTTTTTGGTTAAAGAAAACTTTAAAATGTTGACACTCACAACATCATCATACATTGTCTGAAGGAAGTGTGGAAGGAAATAACTTTATATAGGTTTAGAATAGGTTAAGCAGGTATGTACTAAATTAGGTCAGGTAGAGGGATGTTGGATTTTATATTTTGGATTGTTGGATGTCCGTTTGTTCTGGTTCATGCTGCTTCCGTTTTTGTTGGAGGGTGTGGCTCAGTACTAAGAAAATTGCTTCGGATTTGGTAATAAGTTATCTATTGCTTATGCTACCATCTTTCTTTCTATGTTTATATATTTCAAGTCTTCCTAGGATGTCAAGTCTTGGTCCTTTCCTTTGTTTGTGTATCAATGTCATAGAGTTTGTCTAAACGTCAGATTCGTGTGCATAGTTCTGTATGTGCGTTGCATAATTGAAATCTGCCTTATTGTGTTGTGTAATATGAGACGTAAGGTCGGAGGTCAATATTTCATTGAAATGAAGAACGGTTTCGTCGCTGCTTTTGCTTCAACGACTTCTGAAAGTATTTAAACCCCTCTGTCAGGATTTGGTAGATGGACCAGTTTAAAATGAGTTCTAATAAGAGCAAGCTTTTGTAAACCGTCACACACAATCCTATTTCCATCTACATCTGGAATCGTATTATTAATTTCGATACCAGCCCTATCTAGAAGATTTATCTCACTACTAGCGCCTTCAAGATTCGACACATTCACTCGAAACTTCTTACGAAATATACCATTCACTTTCGTGAAAATGCAATCCTGATCATGTGGGCTAATACCCCTCAGTTTCTCCGCCAATTGGATGCTGGCTTCATTCCTGTAGTATGAATGGGTTAAGTTTCGGATATCCTTAAGGTGTTATTTTAGAAAGGCCAATGATGGACAGTTGTAGTCCGGAAATCGCTGAAAAGAAGACTTTTTGAACTTTTCAGCCTTGTGATGGTTGATGTTTCATATCCTTCCAATATTTAATCTATAGAACTACTTTCTCAATGGTTTCTAATGTCTAGTTCTCTAACAACGGTAAATAGAGATCTATTTCATCGTTGGTTAGTTTTCCGTCATTAGGAACCATTGAGCAAGAGCTACCGCTATGGGAAGGTGGGCATTGCTTCTAGTAATCCGGACTAAACTTCCTGTGAAACTTTTCTTAATCTGTTTTTAAGGCCAAAATTTAATTTATACTGAAATAAACTCAATTCCGAGCGCACCTTCTTTGAAAATTTGAAGGATTTTGACCGTGTCCTTTCCACAGTTCAGACCCTTCAACAGAAAGGTCTGATTTTTTTTATTTTTTGGGTATAGGTGAAGTGTGAAACCTCCTCAGAATTCAAAGTGTCTTTGGCTAACGTAAAGTCGACCAGTGATTTTCGTTTCATTATTTTGTCTGCGCTTACTATTTTAATTTCAAAGTTATTGATCTCATGTTCGATTACCAATAGTCGGAGCATGTCCCCACCACGCGGGACATTTTCGGCATCTGTAGTCATTTTGACTGATCGACCAGCAGATACATGAATTGGTTTCTTCTGTTTATTTTTTTTTAATATTCTATGTAGCTACTATTATTATCAATATTATTGCAATTACCATGTTCTTGATTCTCGGTGGTTTTGTTTTCTTGTATGTCAACGCTCAGTTCATCCTGTACAGTGAAATAATTGTTGCTCTCATTTGCCCCGCCGGCGCTCAAAATATCTTCGGGAGTTTTTTCGTTTGAATTTCTTTCTCGTGGCCTTCACTTCTTCTTCTTCTTCTTCTTTGTAGCACTACAGCCTCTCTCAGGCCTTCGTTTAGAGATAGCTAGAGTATCTCATTTCATGACCGTATTGATTTTTTCGGAAGTTGGTTTGGTCAGTACCATGCTCCCGTGTGCTTGCTCAGCTATGATATGATCTGATTAAATCAGTACATATCATCACTGAGTGAACACTCGTAGTCTGTCCGAAAAATCCCCTGAACTAAATCACGTTGCTCCCAACGAGATTTGAACCTGGGACCTTCTTTCTTTGTTGATTTTGCTTTTCCTTGAATCGGCGACAGTCTTTGGATAATTTCTTCCAATGAACTTATCCCCAGTTTTAATGCTTCATTTTCTTTTTTTAACTTAACTGCTGCCTTTTCTTTAATTTCAACAAAAATATTTTTAATTTTCAAATCTTTTCTTCCCTGGCTTCTTATCTGGTTATTCCGATAGTTGCAAATTGTAGATACTGGTTTCCGGACCGAAAAAATTTGAATTTAGAGGTTCACTTCTCCTTAACTCTATGGTTCCTACATTACATCCTCTGTTAAAACTTTACTTAAATTTTTCGTATGCTAACATCTAAGTTTATGTTAAAAAAATTTTTTTTTCAAAATTATAGCTGAATTTGGCTACGTAATAGCACTGCACCCTATGGGGTACACTTAGTAAGGGAACAATAATACAATAGACTTTATGCTTAACAGTTAAAATTATCAGAACTAGAAGTTGATTACAGAAATATAGGATCAAATACATATTAGAATTCCTATTTCAAAATAGTCAGTGAAAAAAATATAAGACTTCATTGGAGAACTGCATGAAATTCATACCAACAGTGAAGATGTAGGCCCACTTCACATTATTTGCACATGAATCTGGTGTTTTTGTGGCATTTTCTGCATCATCTTTGTCCACATTCAATTTATCCATGATCCGATGAATTGATTTTTTGCATTTTCGATTGTGGGAAATTCGAGATCGATCTCACTTGTTTAGGAGCTGATCTGTACTGAAAGCACTAAGTTTGAACTATAGCCCTTCAGAAATCGCAATAAGTTTCAGGGGAACATTTTTTTCGTAGCTGCCATCCATTCTGGCAGGAAGCGTCGAGAACAAAAATGGAAAGCGGATACCACCATTTTCTACCCTTCAAACTACATCTTAGGGATGCTACATTTTCATCGAATCTATCTACTCCAAGCATATATTGATTATACATTGTGATGACTTTAGGGAAATTTGCAGTAATTTTTGTTTTCTTTCTTCCACAAATCCAATGCGATTAACTTTATGGATTGGGTTCATTTCGTGGCATTCGAAACAACAGTGACAACGCTATTGTCATTCCATCGTACAATACAAAACTCTTCCGCGGCTCAGATGAAAATTGACCCTCTTGCAGTTTTTTTCATGTTAGCTATGGAAGAATGTGAACATTTTTCGTGTCTGTTTTCCCTTATTGTGCCGCAGACACCGTAACCTCTGTTGGTCATTTGATGTATCACTGGCAATCCTGAAAAGAAGTTGTCGGCGTAAAAGTTGTAAGGGCCCCATGAAGAAGGAATCATACCATACTCTTCTTGTAGCGGCAATGGGGGAGCTCTTTGAACCTTGGTAGGGCTCGAACGAAATAAGGTAACGACTTCACGTTGCCATGGACTACAATTTATATCCAAAACGGATAGACTTTCCTTTTATATGCTGTTTTGATCCATGGCGACCGTGATATGGTACCATGGATTCATCGATTGCAATGTGGGATGAAAAATTGGTATCGAAATTGCCCAAGAAATTTTGGCTAAGTAAGGAAAAATATTTTCTTACTTTAGCGAATTTGTCATTATGTAGCGAATTTGTCATTATGTGGTTGTCAGATAAGTGAAGATATTGTTGTATCTCAAAAAATCGGTCACGTCTCATAATTTGGACTACAAGTTTATTGTAGGTATCACTCTATTCTTCCCAAAACATGCGCGTATATTTTGGAGAAACATAACCTGTCAGTATAAGAATAGCAACGAAAACTTTCATCTATTCCACCGTTGAGTGGAGCACGTGATTTTTGTAGCTGGCATATGTGTTGGACATTGTAACAAGCAAATCAAATATCTCCGAGTTGTACATTTTTTTCGAAACACTCAACATGAGACAAAGCGGGGCCTTGATAATTTTTGATGACTTATGGATCATCAACTAATCCTGATCTTTTAGTAAAGTAATTTTCATCGCTTTTCCATTCTACACATATATACCTTTTTTCTTCTGCGCTTTCCTTTTTTTCTGTTTCATTTCGGGTGCGGATGGTTGGTTTGATACATCAAGATCACTTTCACAATCAGGCTCAAAATCAAGGTCAAACTTATCTTCAACGGCTATTTCAACTTCATTTCGAAGCACATTTTCGGTAAATGGTTGAAGTTTTTTTCTGCTTCATTTACACTTCCTTTTCTATGTTATTTCCATCGTCGGGTGGAAAAAGACTTACGAGGTGTGACAATTAAGTAATGAGACTGATTCCATAAAAACCGTATATTTAAAAATTATTCTACAACTCTACCATCCCCTTCAAATTAGTCCCCTTGGGCAGCTATACAACGCGTTTTCCATGCTTCGTAACTTTTCTGGAACGTTTCGACTGGGATGTCCGCGAGTACCCTTGTCACAGCCGCCTGGATGTCCATAATCGACTCAAAATGGGTTACTTTCACCACCAATTTTGTTCTAGGGAACAAAAAAGTCATTGGATGACATATCGGGCGAATAAGGCGGCTGTTGCAACACGGTGACCCCTTTAGAAGCCAAATACTGGGACACGCTGAAGCGATGTGGATTCTTCGCACACCATCTCCGCGCGCAATTTTTTCATCCCAAAATCGTCGATTAAAATTTATCTGACTGTTTCGATCTTCATGGATTAGGGCGCACATATGATGCGCATTTGCATCAGTCCACACCACGATTGGTCCACGCTTTTACGCCCCTCCTTAAACTCTTTATGACATCGAAACACCTGGGCACGACTTAGAGCACTATAATCATGCACTTTTACAATTTTAGCGTACGTTTCCGAAGCTGTTTCGCCTAATCTGGCACACGTCTACTCAACACAGCAGACGAATTAAACAAGCTAGAGCAATGGTAAATATATTAATAGAGAGAAAGGATGCCGAACAGGAGGAAGGGAATTTCAAGGTCACAGGATAACCACAAATGTGGCAATAAAATCAGTCTCATTACTTAATTGTCACACCTTGTATTTCGAGTTCATCGATAACTGAGCCGGGCTCTAAAAGGGCTATTACTTCATGCAATGGAGCTCTGAAAATAAAGCAAATTTGATATTTGAAAGAGTTAGCTACTGAAATTTAAAATAATAATAATTATCGTTGAAATTCTAAGATTAGTAATATAAGCAGTCCACGATTCATCAAAAAGATCAAAACATAAAGGTTGACTAAAGCCCTAGTGCACCCTACATGTTGCACTGTTGATTAAGTTTGTGATTGAGGCAAATGTTTTATGGTTTCCTCAATATTGTTGCACACATAGAACCAGCAACTACTCCAAACTAATAGAACACAAAAAAAGCAAGAACTTACGTTTTTCTTGGCATGACGACCGAAAATCAATAGGCTACTCTGATGACACTTCAAAACAGGAATGTGACTGACGTTGGAAGATTATTGTCAATCTTGATAAGTCTAGTTGCTTGGGACAGCTGTGCCACGTTTAATAGCTGCTAAAGACTGCATGAGAAGCTTGAAAGCTCACAGACAAACCAGTTGAGCTTTTTAAAGCAAACAAGAAGAAGTGCATCCTGGAGGGTGCACTAGGAACTGAAGAGTTATGTTGAAATTATCGTCCAGTTCCACCATCCTCCTTTTTAAGTGGGGAAGGTATTGCCAAGATTCTTTTCGCCTTATGAGTTTCTGACTAATCCAGTGATAATATCAAGCGATGAATCAATTGTTTGTATAATGCGAAAAACAAGATAATTTTTTCAGTACAAAATTATATTCCAATTGACGTTTAGAAAAATTAATTCAAGTTTTAAATTAGTGACAGGAGCTATTAAAAGCCACATCTGTACGCTACGAATCCTAGACGTAGAACCTCTTTTAAGAACTCAGATTTGCCCCACTGCATGACTAGTTGATTTTAATTTTACTGCGTTAGGTTTATGATTTCTGGTTTTAAACTTTAATGGGCCTGCATTATTCATAACCTTCTGAAATTAATTCAATTTATTTATTTAGTAGTTTTTGTATGTTTTAAACTTTAAAGTTTAAAATAAAATTGGTTCATAATAGAAATTATATAATATAAGGAATACAAAATGTGTGTATCTCCAAAACAAGAGTTGGTCGATAGTTTATATGGAGGAGTTTGAAATCTGTAGGTAGAAAGGTAGAAAAATTAGTTATTTTAGAACTCGAATTATTGAAAACTAGAAAAACGTTGCCTTCAATTGGTCAGCAAAACTGTTTACCATTATATCTCCGTAAACTTACTTCATGACAAAAACTAAAATTCGCAATATTGAAACTCAAATCAGATATCAAGCTTTAAATTACTAAAAAGTCAATTTGAATGGTTTTGGAGACCACACATTCAAAAAGTTTTAAATAAATTAAAACTCCAAAAATTTCGAATTGAAAAACTTTATTGCAAACCCACTAAGAAATTTTATTAAACTTTGTAGATACAAATTTTATTTCAAATAGAAAATTATATTTTGTATTGCAACTAATTGTATTTTCGTCGTTTACTTCTTTCTTTTCATGTCCTTGCTGCACGAAATAACATTCATACAATCCAGGTGGAATTCTCAGCAGACACATTACGACTAAATCTAATCGACCTCGCTCGAACCGGATCCAAACTCATACAAATTGCTGGCCGTGTGGAATATCAATGTCCTGCCGGTGACCCACAAGATCCAGTTACCTTTACGACACGTGAATCACATTTGGTAAGAAAATACGTAATACTTAATACATAGTACTCGTGCTCACGTTTCAACATTTTGTTGAAATAACAACATAAAGTTTGTACACAAAATTATTGTTATATTGTTGTTTAGGTTGTAGCACTAAATATTAAGTAGACAGCAACACAACGGGTTGACAGGCTATAATTATTCCTTCGTTTTGGATTATTCGTGAAGATATTAATGATATGTATGTGCTGTGTAATCTTAGTTGAATATTAATTCAAGTCCTGCAGCGCATTATCTGACGCGATAACGACTTCACGTAGAACCAATTGGCACTTAAATCAATTTTTTTATGAATTAAGTCTTTCGCAACGTCATTATTGACTTATCCTAAAGCTTATTGGTTGGTAAATTATTATTTGTTTCTCATTATATATTCACATAAAAGCATTGTTTCTGATAACGACGGGAAATCAATTGTGATCAGTGGGTGTCCTTTTCATTTTGAGTCATTGAGCAATTTTAAACGGAACGACCACTTAAACGGAAATTTCAACAATTCAATGTATTTCAAAAGGTTGTACCTTTGACATTTAAAAGGATATTTATTTTCGCCTACAAGAGATTTTGTTGCATAAATAATGTTGTAGAGGAATCTTTGACACATTCTTTACACGTATCTCCTTCAAAGTCACTTTCTACATATTTATAAGTAGCAAAGAAAATTGAATATACACCGATGGAATGAAAGATTTTAATTTTATAAAAGGCGTAGGCTGTAAGGTTAATTCTAAATCATCCTACGTAAATTTGTATCAATGCGTACTATTTTCAGAGTTCATCAAAACTTACTTTGATTCTGGGTCAAACTTGAATTATTTTCTTGTAACGTTACATGGAAAAGCTTATGAATGCGAAAGAAGTGAATATTTAAAGCTGAACACATCATATAAAAGTTCTGGGCTAGCTTTAAGCCTTAATAAGGATAGATTGAAGCCGAATGCGATAGCCACAATATAGATAACGTTTTTTTTTTTTTGCTATATAAAGCAACATATTAATTGAAATTAAAGATCAATTAGAAATTTATGCAGCATTTCATATCGAACATAAGCAAATCGAATGCTTCCTTAACAAATTAAAATAAATTATTATAAAATCGTGAATAAATTGTAAAATTCACAAATTATATGGATATTCATTTGTAAAAAGAAAGGCTTCCACATTTTGGATAAAAATGGAAACTCTTATCCTTTTAAAGACATTTGCCGTAATTGGTACTTGCCTGCTGCATTACCTACCTTTTAGATACCCATACCTTTTGACACATTACGAGTACTACAGGCTAGGCCTCTTACTACAGCGTCGAAGTCGCCTTCAGATTAGAGGATACCCTTTTATCCTGCTAGGCTGTTTGAACCTCAAAGCGTTCTAGAATGCTTTGTCTAAAGAAACAATGGGGCGTAAAGTGCGAAGTGATTTCAATTGTCCGTGGGAGTCCAGAACCAGCCCACGCACCGAAACCATGCCTGGTCTTTCCTCAATTTATTGTAATATTTGCCATACGTTACGATTACTTTGTCAATTTTTCGGCCTGAATCATCTTCAACGCCTTCTTAGCCAACCTGAAAGCGCTTAATCTACTCAAAAATACGTGCACGAGACAAACATTCATTGCTATACCTTTTTTAGGGTTTCGTTAAATAATTTTACAAAAATCTTTTTGGATATTCATAATTTGAGTGATTTCTGTCAGCTTGAAATAACATGGCGTCCGTTGAAAATGGAGAGACCATTGAGTAATTAAATAATACTGGAGTGGACAACCACGTGACACTATGGTTGCAACAACCCCTGCGACCACTTTTCCTACTACTTCGCTCTTGTTTACAACGTTAGAAAGAGCCAAATTGCACAAGCAAACATGGCTGCTGCTCAATGTAAACAAATTTTCATACAATACCAAAAATTTGTTTTCTATTTGAAAAACCTTCAGCATTGTATCAAAAACATGCGGAACATTAATACATTAACTACTCACTTGTGAAAGGAAACACCAACAGATCCTTTTCCACTATGATTTTTACACGAAGGCACTACACATTTCATTTTGAAATTCTAAATTAATTTCACAATGTCACACGTTAAAGTTACTTGAATCACAAACCGCAATCGAATGTTTAAACACTTGGAAAGAATTTAGATCGCAAACACTTTCCACAGTTTTAATATCGGACAAAATTCGCGATGAAACTGGCAAATTGGTCAATTTGGCGTCCAATTCGCATCAGTCAACTTGACAGACAGTTT
Source organism: Odontomyia ornata (assembly GCA_963969285.1). Lineage (NCBI taxonomy): Eukaryota > Metazoa > Arthropoda > Insecta > Diptera > Stratiomyidae > Odontomyia > Odontomyia ornata. The sequence continues at coordinate 97,744,779 of OZ017739.1, read as the reverse complement.
GCATCTAGTCAGTTTCTAGAACAAGAAAGTGACCAACAAGAGGCAGACGGGGAGGAAATGGCAGACATATCGTTTGGAAGAGAGCAGAAACCGGTCGCATGCTCTCTCATGCATTTTATATGAGCCATTTCTTATTCATCTGAGGGAGAGACAATCGATTTTCTCTTAAACGTACACATCTCTTTGACATGTTCCTTGGCTTTATTCGTTCCTGGTGACTGCATTTCGTAAGTTTGGTGCAAAACGCTTCTGATATGAGTGTAGGTCTGTCTGCCCTACTTCAATACTTTAGATTTTCAGTAGCGGTTTTTCCTAATTTTATGCAAAGGGTCAGCGAGCTATAAAAAGGCCGGGCCTAGTCTAACTATTCGTGGCAACTTATGGGGTGGATTCTATTTCACACCACGAAACTGCACTACTTGTTGGCGCGAGTAATGACAATCACCAACAACTACTAGACAAACTTTATTAATTACTATGAACCCGATGATCACAAAAACTTCAAATTTCATAGAAGTCGTGGCGCCATAGCTATTGATGACGGACAACTCGTCGAGAGAAGGAATAGTGATACTCTACAAACATGTCTTTTAAACGATGCCAGCGCCAGTAGCAACGTAGTGGTGAGACAGTCGGTGTTACTACATTACTCAAAGTTAAAGTCAAAAGCGCTTTATTCAATACCAATAGCTACAAATTTTAAAAAGAACATAAAGCAAATTCAAACAATAAAACTACGAAAACTCAATGGCTGAAATGGCTCTCTAAATTTATACGTTATCAATAGAACACATTTAATGAAAAAAAAAACAAAAGCAAATTTAAATTAATTAAGATTATTACATATTTTTCGATTCAATTGGAAAAAGGAGAAAAAGCCAACCAGCATTATTCGAAAATTACCTATATTACTAACACAGCAGTGAACTTTTATCCTATACCTAATATGTTACAGCCTAATCCTAATAGAATTAAATAAAAAAAAATGTTATCTTATACTGAAATCTATCCCTAATTTATAATACAAATAAACAACACTAGATGTAGCAATAATGAGATTAAACTAGAAAATCAGTAACGAGAAAAATCACAAAAACAGAAAATAAACACGAATAATTTAGACATTGTCATTCAGCCACCAATACCTAGACTGCTCCGTCGCAGCTCGACCAGCCTCAATGCATCTAGAAAATGAATATCTTCATTCGAATATTGGTCTCGTGAACTCAAATTCGAAGGATACTCGTATTTTGTCTTCTTATCAGTGGCCCGTCTATATATGTGATATGTGATTGGGACACCATCGGAATCAAAACATATCAATTCATGTCCGAATAAACGAATGCTTCTGGAGGAACGAAGCCAGTAGCGAGGCAAGTCGCAATATACCCGTCTGTAGGACGAAACGGCTGTGAAACCCAGGGGTTTTCACTCCCAGTTACGGATCTTGCGATATGATTCCGAAGAAATTTCAGTATGAAAATATCGACTCTTGTCACTTTAGCAGTTTGATAAATTCTTCTCTTCGATATATAGTGCTTCCAATCCACCTCAGGCTTTCTATACAAAGCAGTACATGCACGAAGACATTTTCTTTCGGAAACTCTTAACCTTTTCATAGTACTAGCACTCTGGTTGTACCAGGTCTAACATCCATATGTAAAAACTGATCCAACCAGGATCTTGTTACAAATAACTTTGACCTTTTGATCAATCAATCTTGAATAAAAGAGTTGCCGAGGGGCCATAACTACTTTTTGTGCTTTACTGAGCATGGTTTTGATATGTTCAAGTACAGATACTGATCGAGATGAACACCGAGGTATCAAACACAGGATTTATGTGACACCTGTTCTGAACTAACCTCACCAGCCATAATGTGGAACTCCTTCCAATTACGTTTCAGGTCTTGACTGCCCCATGCAGTGTTGTCCAAAATAAAATTGTTTCGCCCTTCTGCGCATTGATTTTCATTCGCCAATTGCCGGTGTTAAGTTGCACATTGTTGAACATTTTTTGAATATTGCTCTGAACTATTGTAGCTTTTCGGTCTGCCATAAAGATGATCAGATCATTAGCAAACGCTGCCAATGATCTCGTCTGTGAAACGCCTCTAATGAATATTGAGAAGAGCAGAGGCGCAGTAACTGCTCCCTGCTGTAGACCATTCAAGACCTTGAAGTAGCGGATTGTTGTCAGATTTCCATCTGTTACAATAAATGATTTCCCGTATAACATATTGCACATTATTTCGACAAGGTGTCTGGGGAGCCTGTCCTGAAGGAGTTTAAAAACTAGTCCATCCAACCACACCGTATCGAAGGCATTCTCCATATCAATGAGACATGCTCCAACACAGTCTTTGTTGTTTAGTGTCCAACAGATGTCCGAGGTTACTTTCGTTACCGCATGTATGGGGGAATGCCTAGCACGAAAACCAAATTGGCAATCCGGCATCAACTCATATTTCTCAATGTGGGCGTTTAATGTATTGCTCAGTATCACTTCAAACACCTTGCTGATGTTAGGCAGCAAGCTAATTGGGCGATAGCTTTTAGGGCACGAAGATTCTTTTCCTTACTTCAAGATCATAAATACCTTAGCCTTTTTTCCTGATTCGGGAAATATGAATTGTTCAACATGTTGTTGAGCAATATGCGATAATTCCTAATAGCAACCTCAGGCAAATGTCGGAGAACTACATTTGGAATGCCGTCGATACCACATGAGTTCTTGTTGTTTATCCTGTGAAATATGAGACACAAGTCTGCATAGCTGAGAAAATAATCAATAAGATTCAAGCTCGATATGAGATCAGATGTTAATGTTTCATTGAAATGAAGAATTGAGTCACCGTTCAGGCTTGATTTGAAGTCGGAAACTTTTGCTTCAACGACTTCTGAAAATATTTGATTCCCTCTCTCTGGGTTTGGTAGATGAACCAATTCAAAATGTTTTCCAATCAGGGCAAGTTTCTACAATCCATCACATATAATCCTGTTTCCATTTCTATCCGGAGTCGTGCTATCAATTTCGATAGCAGCCCTATCGAGAAGATGCATCGCATCATTAGTGACACCAAGACTCGATACCTTTACTCGAGACTTCTTACGGAATAAAATATTCGCTTTCGTGAAAACACCATTTGGGTCCTGTAAGCGAATACCCCTCAGTTTTTCCGCCCATTGATTGCTGGCCTCACTCCTAAAGTAATAACGGATTTAGTTCTGGACATTCTTCAAGTGCAACTGCAGCAAATTCAAAAGTCGCCAATAAATATTGTTGATGCGTGTGAGAAGAAGGCTTTTCAATCTTTTCAACCCTGCAATGGTTGGTGTACCATATCCTTCCATATTGTTTCGATGTTCAATCTTGGGAACTACTTTCTCAATCGTTTCCAACGTCAGCTTCTCTAACTTCGACAAACAGAGATCTATTTCATTGTTAGTTAGATTTCTGTTATTAGGAACCATTGGGCAAGCTTAGCCATCATCAGAAGGAGGACATAGCTTCTAGTAATTTCGATTAAACTTCTTTTGAAACTTTCCCCAGGCTGTTTTTTTTTTAAATTCAACCGGTGACTTTTATGTTGAATTGGAATAAGGAAATCATCATCCCTTTGATGATTGCTTTCCATTACGATTGCGTTATGGTCGCTATCGTAAGGAAGCACCTGCAGTTTTGATTGAGGACTGTTAAAGCTGAATTCAATGCAGAGGTCCAAATATGAATTTGTCCTAGGGTATGTTGGGAACTCCGACCAATTTGGTTCTCTGTTATCGACGATGTCAGGAATACACCTCTTGGATTATTGGTGGCATTTAGCCATGATGTATGCTTGGCATTCAGGTTACCGGGAAAAATATCATAACTATGCAGCCTGTTCAATTCGAGTATTTCAGATAAGGGATTGAGGAATTGAGGTTATCCCCACCTGGCAGTGAAATTTCGATGACGGACACTTCAAGAAATTCAAAGTTTTTGAATTTGACTTTTTCAATATTTTGGAAACAATAGGGTCTTCTAACCAATATCCCAGTGCCACCTCCCCCATCGTCGTTTAACCTCTCGTTTCTAACGAATGCAAAATCATTGAATTCCATGGAGTGGCATGAATTGAGGTGGGTTTTAGTGAGAAGCATGATGTCAGGCTGTTGCTTAACAACAAATTCAAGGAGATAATCATGTCGATGTATAGCAACGATAGAGTTGACGTCGATGAATATGAGGCGCCTATCCATGGGAATGTGACTGGAGGACAAGTTACTAAGAGGCATTTGAAAGACCTAAACGCTGAAGAACATGGTTAATTTTTGAATCTTGTTTGTTGATTCTTTCCGATAAAGAATTTAGTTGCTGGTAAATTTTCAGAAGCAACTCATTATTGCCACTTACATTTACATTATTTCCAGCATTTTCTGCTGGTCCTCTCGCGGCGAGTTCAAATGATACTCCTGGCTTGACGAAGTTGGAAGGTATGATATTACGGTGTACTTGTGTTTGCTTTGGAGCAAATTTAACTTTTGCATCTTGATATCGGGAGCATCCTCGATATAATGCTGAGTGGCCAAAAACAACGCAGTTAACGTAGTATAATTTTTCTTTAGGCTCCGTCTGAGCAAATTTGCACTCACCGGGAGCATGAACGTCTTTGCATTGAGGCACCGATAGTGCATTGCACAATTGACAGCCGAATGTCCAAATCTTTGACACCGATAACACTGGTTGACTTCTCTTTTCTGGAGGCGTTCCCACCTCACCACTCTGAAATTCAAGTACCTTATTTGTTGAAGGGTACTTGGACTGCTCTAAATTGCAATTTGTACCAGATAAAGTGGTAAATTCTTCCTTTCTACGGTCGACCTTCTTGTCGCAAAGGCTTTGACTAAAACAAATTCAATATCTGGTCCAGCTTCCTTGAGCACCTAAAGAAGATCGACGGTACTCTCTCCGCAGTCCAAGCCCTTCAACAAAAATGTCAGATCCTTCTCACTTTTTGGGGTAAGGGTCAAGTGTGGAACCTCCTCAGAACTTAGCACATCTTTGGCTGACTTGAAATCAACCAGTGATTTCGCCCTTATAGTTAATTTTTCATCATCAACTCTTTTGAGTTTAGTTTATTTTTGGCTGCCAATAGCCGAACGATATCTTTTCCGCTTTGTGCGAACACGTTGATTGGGTGGAACCAGCAGAACTGCAGGCTGGTTTTTTCTCCTTATTTTTATTTTTTAAATACTGAATAAAATTTAAGTCATTATCTTGATTAGAATTACCTTCGATGTTTTCTTCAATTTCCATTTCTAGTTTTGACTCTCGTTTGTGCCACCAGCACTTAAAACTTCTTCTGTATTTGTTTGTTTTGTACTTTTCTTCGCCGTTGTTACCTGTTGCCATTGATTTTGCGGCTGCGTCTTTTGAGGTTTCATTCTTTTCTTGAATAGATCCTTGAAGGACTGTATCTCTAGCCTTAGTTCATCATTTTCTTTTTACAATTTGGCCATTTGTTGATTATCCGCTATTATTTGCAGCTTGCATGCTCCATCTGCGGAATTTTGTTCGTTATATTTTCTCTTAGTGATTATCGCCAGTTTCGTATTCGTCATTTCCTCAGGTTGCCCCAACGGTGGGAAGCCGTCGGCTCCTCTATACCAGCGTTGTTGTGTTCCTTATTTGTATGTAATTTTTAATACAGTTGGTTGTTTTTTTCTACTATCTCCAATTAATTGATAATATTTAGCATTTGATATTATTTTTTGATTGATTTTTCTGATTGAATATTATTTAAATTTAGATTGCCATGTGGGCCATTAAGTTCCTGAGTATTTTAATGATGTTAAAGTTGCTTGATGTTTTTATGAAATTTGTAACGATTGAATCAATAAAGCGCATTTGAATTTAAATCTATGATGGAGGTAAATCAGCTTTATCGTTCTCGCATTCCAGCAGATTACATGCCATTCTCCTCATAACCATATGATTGGAAGACTATTCATTATATCCAGGAAAATATTGGTTTCTGCTTATTTTTCCGTATTTAAATAAATTAATACTTTCACACGTTTGGTTTCCTTCGCACTATAATTAAATTGCTAATGCAGTTCATTAAAATTCTCCAATTCCATGGTATGCCAAACGTGTTCAAGGTAAGAGGTATCTGATGCTTCCATGTCCATGTTTTCATTTTGTCATCGACTGGATATTTTTTCCCTTTGGCTACTGTAATCGGATTAAAAAGTAAAAGGTTGAATGTATTTGTCTCCCATCAGCAAATGCGTAATCAACTTTGAAATAATTAAGCTATCAATTGGATTAAATACCATACGATCAGCATGAGGAGATGAGAACTTCAATTATATACTTACGATGGCTTGAATGAATGATATATAATAAAAGAGGATTAAACGGGGGTGGTAATTTGAACTTTTCAGAATGATGAGCCATTTCAAATACGTCAACTTATAGGTAAAATTATGCACCCTGCGTACTACATTTCAAATACTTTTAAAAGTTCGTTTGTTTGTTAATCTCTTCATCATTGACGTTTTTTTAACCATTATTAAAGTAAAGACATATGTATATACTGTTGACTCATTTCAGTACCGAAAAATAAGTAGGAATGTTTTTTTACATTACATTTATATTATTTCACTATAAATTTTGAGTAGGGTGTTTCAAAGTGATTTTTTTGGGATTGAAAGGGATATTTGTATGCTTTAGCACGGGCCTTCGCTTAGAGACAGTTAGAGTATGTTATATCATTATCTTGATGGAATGTGTCGACACTCGGGAAGGTGATATGGTCGGTACCACAGTTTGACCATGTTCTGTTCACACGGCTGCAATACGTTCTGATTTTAAACCAGTACGTATCATAAATGAATGGGCTTATAGTCCGTCCAAAGAATCATTTGAAATAAATCTCGTTGTCGCCAACAAGATTTGAACCAGAGATCTTCGGCTGAGGGGGGTGAGTGCTCTAACTACTGGACTAATTAAATGAATGAAAGGAATTTATACATTCTTTTTAAATTTCAAACGATGATAAGAAAATTAGTCACATGAGATAAAAACTGTTTTATTATTATAAAAGCACACAAAATGGAAATCGATTTCTTGAAACTAATATCATCCATCCATTGATTATTTTGATACTGCTGCAACCCGGAGCGAAAATGTTCAATTACTGTGTGTGTGTTTTGTGAAATGTTTTAAATTTCCTCTCGGATATTTGATTTTAATTCTTCAAGAGACCGTGGGTTGTTCTTATAAACATTACTTTCAAAGTATCCTCAAAAGAAATAGTCCATTGGGGGTAAGTCTGGGCTACGAAATGGCCAGTTAATGTCACCACTTTTGGATATAACTTTTGCCAGAAATTTTGCGAACTGCATTCAATGAGTCGTTGGAGGTGTGACATGTTGCTCACTCTTGTTGAAACCATGTACGTTGATTAAAACCATTGAAAAAATTCTGTCGCATTGCAATATACCGCTCTATGTTCACTGTAACATGATTTCCTCTTTGGGTTTCATAAAAGTATGGACCAATAATTCCTATTGCTGATAAAGCTGCCCATATTGTAACATTGAGTGAATGCAGGAGTTTTTGATGCTGCAACTGTGGATTAGTGTCACTCTAGTATCTGCAATTTTGCCTGTTTACATACGCATTTAGGAGGAAGCGCGCCTCGTCTGATCAAATCATGTTAGTGAAGTTGGTGAACTTCTTTAACATTTCATTAGCAAACTGCATCCGGTGAGCATGATTTTAGGGCTTTAATTCCTGCACAATTTGAATTTTGTACGGATGTAAATGTACTCGGAAGTATTTGTGAAGAAAGGGACTCAAAGATGTTCTGGACAAATTTAAGACACTCGACCGCTTTCGAGTAGAGTCCAGGTTTTTCGCGAACAGAAGACGCTCATACACGCTCTATGGTTTCGGGATCCCTTGATTTTCTAGGTTGGCCAGATCGTGGTAAGTTTATTGTTCAAATCGTCTCCGCGAACTTCTGCACCCATTTTTTAATCAGTTTTATCGATGCAGCTTCATTTTTATGCCATATGTTGTAATGAACGCAATATATGCGGTGCACCAGTGTTCAAAAATCGTTGTTTTGATAGTACCCATAAACGCAGAAAGCACGTTTTGTGCTCCGATGAACGACACCATGGCGCTAAATTCCCATTGGCCGGTGTCGCTACGCGAGACAGCTACCGATTTAAATCTTAACGGGCTTTTCGTCCACCCTGTATATTTATTCATTCTACTGAAAATTATATATGAGTAAAATTTCTTCCAGTTATTTAATGAAGAGAAAGAAATTGGTTGAAAGTTTTTGATTAATCTCATGATGGATATTTGGAAGTTCCACAAAGTCGTTGAATTTGCACCTTGAAAAGTCATTTCAAACTATTAGAAAACGTCACTAATTTGGAATTGCTGTTTGCCAAAATTTTGGCAATGTGTCCAAACCTAAGGTCACAGCAATATCATAAAGGAAAAATTTTCCCAAAAATTTGTCTTCCACAGTCTACCAGCTCACTTACTTCACCTTTCTAAAAGAAGTAATTTTAATCCTTCACGACAGGGAGCAGACTCCGGTCCTTGAGGAAGTATTTCAAAGCTGACATTAAAATTTTGATATCTGCATTTCCTCACTTGCTGCTCAGTATGTTCAAAGCTTGCCTGCGGGAAGGGGTCTTCCCGGAACGTTGGAACTCCAGATTGCCGTATGCATTCTGTACCTTACACATGCTAGACATGGCTGCAAAAATGCTAGAGAAGCTTATAAATGGAAGACCCACTGATGCAATTCGTGCTGCTGGGGACTTATCTCCTCGGCAGTACAACTTTAGACCAAGATGCTCCTTCATTGACGTGAGTGCAGTTCAAAAGGTGGAGGCACACAGCAGTAATAAACGACGAGTAGTTCTGCTGGTGACACTTGATGTTCGGAAGGCTTTCATCACCACTTGGTGGATGAATGTTCTGGATACTTTAAAAGCCTCTTTTAATGTTCCAGAATGTGTTATGTGGCTTTTGAGGAACAACATGAAGAACCGAAATTTGCCTTATGATACGAAACAAGACCTATGAAGGATAGAAGTTACTCAAGGATCTATCCGTGGTCCAGGCCAGAGCTGCCAAATAAGTCATGCCTGATCGGCCATGCAGATGATGTGACGGTTCTAATGACTAGACGCACTGTCAAACAGGCGCAACATAGACTAAGAATGCTAATGTGCGAGTGAGAGACTGAATGACTGCTTGCGGGTTCAGCCTAGCCCTGGAGGAAATCAAAGTGATCATTATAACAAAAAAGAAAATCCTCAGAGTAAGCACAATCAGTACTGGGAAAGTTCTAGTCGAATCGTCGATTTTTGACGATGAAGTTGTCAGAAAGGAGCTACGCTCAAAACTTTTAACACAGGTACAGAGAAGAGAAGCACTGAAGATTGCATTTTCATATCCGATAGTCTCATATTCGGCAATATTAGTCGTTGTAGGCGTGATACCCATCGCCTCTTTTACTATAGAGTGCCGTACTATCACTGTGCGCCGAAAATAAAGGACAAGAGAGACAGCTGTACGTGAGGAGGAACAAAGTTCACTGCACTGGGTCCCTTACAATAAAACGGAAGAGCTTTTCCGCACAGTTTGATCAGGCAGATGCTTGGATCGGTTGATTAATAGAACTATGTGGCGCATTATGTTCGGGCAATCCCTAAAAAATTAAAAGAGCTCGCAGCCCTTTGGTCTTGAAGGGTCACTTTTCAAGCAATCCTTCTTCCTCCCTCCCCTCTTAGTAGAGCGAACAAAAAAATGTTTGAGCTACATAGACATGAGTGTAGTATCCGGTTCTTGATGAGCTAGTTAATAAATTCAACAAGGTTCGTTCGACACCCAGATTCTGAAGAAAGCTGGGGGTAAATATTATTGAATGCTCTTTAAATGTAAAAAATATAGCTAGAGTGTATTTCTTGCAAGCAAGTGATTTTCTTTTTGCCTATCCCATAAGTTTATGTAAAGTCATGATGGCAGATTAACCTCTTCTATAGACATCATTGATTTCAATATAAGAGAAGAGTCAATGGAGTTAATTATCCAATACCCCACAAGCCTCTCAAAAGTCTTTAATAGGTAGGTGCTCAGACAAGTTGATTTGAAGTCCCTACGCTTGGCGTGTGAAGCTTTCCTTGCTTTGGGTGTGATGACAACTCTTGTCTCCCTTCAGCTGATGGGAACATACGAGTGTGTTCAAAAAGTATCACGAATTTTGAATTTTCGCGGGTTACGTATATTCGAATTTCGATTTTTTTGTGGCGTTATGTTGGTACTCATGTCTGTCACTTATGCCGACAAGCTCGGCCATTTTGAATGTTCACTTAATTGGTGATAGCTGCTTTACTTGCACGTGTTTTCAATCGTCTTCGATTTTTACTTATTCAAAAAAATGGATCAAAGAACGTGTATCAAATTTTGTGTGAAAAACGAAATTAAGTGCGCGGATGCATTCCGAATGTTGACTGTGGCATACCGAGAAGCTACCTTGGACCGAAGCAACGTTTATCGGTGGTACAAAATGTTTTTAGAAGGCCGAGAAGATGTGAACGACGAAGAGCGTGCCGGACGCCCGAGCACTTCAACAACAGAAGAAAAAATTAATGAAGTGGAGAAAATGGTATTGGCCAATCGTCGAATCACCGTTAGAGAAGTTGCTGAGGACCTAAACATATCGATTGGCTCGTGCCATTCGATTTTTATCAACGATTTGGGCATGAGACGGGTCGCCGCGAAATTCGTACCAAAATTGCTCAATTGCGACCAAAAACAGCAACGCATGAACATTGCTAATGAGATGTTAAACTCTGTCCGCGACGAACCAAATTTGCTCCAGAGGGTCATAACTGGTGACGAATCGTGGGTTTATGGTTATGACGTGGAAACCAAAGCTCAATCATCTCAATTGAAGCTGCCGCATGAACCAAGACCGAAAAAAGCGCGCCAAGTTCGGTCGAATGTGAAAGTTTTGCTGACAGTTTTCTTCGATTGCAGGGGCGTGGTGCATCATGAGTTCTTGCCACAGGGAAGAACGGTCAATAAGGAATATTACCTGCAAGTTATGCGCAATTTGCGCGAAGCAATCCGCCAGAAACGCCCGGATTTGTGGGAGAACAAAAATTGGCTTTTGCACCACGATAACGCCCCTGCTCACACATCGTTGCTTGTGCGCGACTTTTTGGCCAAAAACAACACACTAATGATGCCGCAGCCACCGTATTCCCCAGATCTGGCCCCCTGTGACTTTTTCTAGTTTCCTAAACTGAAGAGGCCCATGAAAGGACGACGTTACGCTACGCTTGACGAGATAAAGACGGCATCGAAGGAGGAGCTGAACAAGATTAAAAAAAATGATTTTTTGAAGTGCTTCGAAGATTGGAAAAACCGTTGGCACAAGTGTATAATATCTCATGGGGATTACTTTAAAGGGGACAAAATAGATATTCATGAATAAATAAATAATTTTTGAAAAAAAACAAAATTCGCGATAGTATTGTGCCTTTTAATGTCTGCAGAATATCAGCATGGATATATTGATCAAAGATTTCGCCAAATCAGCTTAATGTCTTCATAAAATGGCCGAGAAGAAAGATACCTCGATCTTGCCAAAGTAATGTCATAGAGAATTTGGGACTTTGAAGAAGAAGCTCCAAACTCCAGAAAAATGTTCATTGTAGACACGAATCTGATCAAGTGAAATGGGATTTGAGCCCTGCTCTCCCAGCAGATTGATAGTATACAAGGGTCCTTTCATACTACACTCGAGTGCTTTTATGAAGTAAAAGAACTACTGCATAACCTGAACTAAAATGATAGCTATAATACAAGCAAGAAAGTAGTTCCACCAATAATTATATAGACAGAAATGAGAGATCTAATAATCACAAGAGTTTTTATCCCTATCGGCTTTGTTAAACTCGTGTTCACAATTAAATTATACTTAATAACAACTAAGACCGTGCAAAATGATCTAGATGCAGGCAATCGTTACTAAAAATGTTGAACTCTCTTCCCTGAGATAAAACGATCACGAGAGCTACAACAATACACAGAAGCAAATTTTTTATATTGCTGGCATATGCTTGGCAAGCCTAATTTCATTGATTGCTAATTTACTTGTATAAGAAGCCTGGGCCTTTTGTATAATGCTGACCACATATGCACGGATTCCTGATTTGATTTCCGAATCAAGAATTTATATTCTGACAACGGAATGCACTGATTTCATACAAAATACCCTACCATGTTTTGGAAGTTTCCGTTCGGAAAAATCTGACATTCAATTCGAAAAAAACCCGAAGCATTCTAAATTCTGGATCGGTAAAAAGGGTACAAATTTCAGAGCCTAGCTACTATGTACATACATTTGATTTTAGTCGCCACACACGTTCGGAAATTTGAATTTGGAATGTAGTCATATTAGTAGAGTAGGGTAAATTTGCTTTTTTGGCCCATAGAGTGCGAAATTCAACGAAAAGAAATGTGCAAAATCATACGAGGGTCATTTGAAAAGGTTTCCGACCTTACCGGCCAAAAGTCATTGTACATTCAAGTTTTCTTGCCAACCAGCAGATGGCCTTTACATATGTGTATGCCATAAAAATTTCAAGTCATTCCGATCATTAAAAAATACATGGTACCCTTCCAAAGTTTACAGGTGACGTTTGTTAAGATAAAATTAAGTATCGTGCGGTGGTGAAGTATCTCTATTTAAAGGGTAAAACACTCAGAAAGTGAAAGAAAAGCTAAAATTCGTGTATGGTGAATCGCCGCCCTCATTTACAACCGTGAAACGTTGGATTACCGAATTCAAGTGCGGTTGCACAAGCATTTTTGACGATGAACGTTCTGGACGTCCAAAAACTGTTTCAATGGAAGATATCGTCAGTTTAGCGCACACAACCGTGATCGAAGATCGCCAATTAACCATTAAGGGAATTGCTGAGACTTTTCGGATATCAACTGAAAGGGTGCATAAGATTTTAGATAAAGATTTATGCATGAGAAAATTATCCGCGGAATGGATGCGGCATTTGTCAACGATCGACCAAAAGCGCGTACAGATGGACATGTCACGCGAGACTCTTTAGCTATTCCAAAATAATGACTGATTTGAGAATAAATTGTCTTTGACTGATTCTCTGAGTAATTCAAGGATGCTCCCTACATTGTCGTTTTCTTTTCTTTCAGTAATTGCAAGTTCGCTATCGCAACAGATTCTCTGATCATTCATATTCTCCTTCATTTGTGTTTACAATGACTTTTAAAATTCCGATTGAATTTAACCGTAGGTGTGCACTAGAGTCATGGAACTCCTGATTTGGAAATTTAGTCAGGAAACAGTGCGTTTATGACCAGCTTTAGGCAGCGGCTATGAGTGATGGATTTTTTTGCAGAAATTAGGCCTTTGCGTGAATTGTACAATAAATTGTGGCGAGGCATTTAAATTTATATTTCAGTCGAGTTGGAATGAAATTATGTGGGATAATTATGATGATTAGTAGGGATCGAATTTCTTTAAGGATTTTGTAAAGATGAAAAGAAAGAAGAAGAACAACACAAAAAATTTTTGTCCCCCGCCCCTCCTGGCGATTGGATACCTGTTGACCAAAAAATCTTTAACAAAATCATGAAGGTACGAGTAGTTCCTAACGAGTACAAACACGGCAAATGCCTCAGAAGTCGAAATTCACTTAGTTATTTAATGCTAGTAGGATATATGAACTCACTAAGCCCGTAATCTGAAGGTCTCTAGTTCAAATCCCGTTGACATCAACGAGATTTAGTTTGAGTGCTTCTTCGGACGGACTATAAGCCTGTTCAGTCATGATACGTGCCGGTTTAAAATCAGAACGTATCGCAGCTGGGTGGACGGACACACGGCCAGAGCGTAATAATGATCATATCACCTTGTGGAGTGCCGATACATTCGATCATGACAATGAGATACTCTAACTATCTCTGAGCGAAGGCCCGAAAGGGGCTGTAGGGCTACAAAGAAGGAGGATATATGAACTATACATTTTTCCAATAAATTCAGATATGAGAACTTACTTGCACAAAAATGAAGGTGATAGGGAGGCAACTGCACTTAAACGGAGTCATTCCTGAGTGAATGACACAAATACCAGGTGGACCTCGCATCTCATTCCTGACCTAAGGCCATTGCTCAATCGTAGTCATGGCGAGACTTCTATCTTGATTGGGCACGCATATAGTCAGTCTTACCCGCATAGAATTGGCAAGTCATGGTCTGCGATTGAGTCTTCGATGCTAGACTAGTCGATGATGCTTCCTACCATTTCTGGCTTACAAGGAATGAGCCTAACTACGTAATTACTCCATTAGAAAAAAAGAGAGGTATCTCTAGTTAGTTTAGTTGGAGACAAATGGAACCCGGTTGCATCTTACGTTCTGGCTTTTTTAATTACCATGAAGTAGCGCCCAAAGGCATTCAAGGTAGATAGTCTCTCTAGCAATGTATTAAACGATACACGGGGGTGGTTTGGAGACTCTGAGAGCTTGTAAATAAAATATTTACAAGCTGTATCCTTCGGCATATTTCATCTCTTTTAATACCAGTTCTCGTTATTTTGCACTACATTTATTTATTCCTCTATTTAGCAGAATATTTCTAACTCCAAAATAGGCTAACCAATACCACAGCCAGTAGAAAGAGGGGGAAAAATAATATGTAATTGCAAGGCAAATGCAATAAAAACAGCAAAAATGAAAAAAAATTGCTAAGAGTTAAGAAGAATAGAGTCGACAATATTTTTTATCAACCAAATACGAGAAGGGAAAAGGCCCAAGCTAAAGATCATCATGATTTTTTGGTATTCTAAGCATAGGTAAGTGAAAATACATCAAACTACGCACGAATGGAACATCAAAGATATTCGACGATCTTGTAGAACGCATAACGCGCCTCACTGGAACCTGGTTGACTAAGTGGGTATCGTGTAAGCCATGGCAAAACCTGTACAGGAAACATTCATCAAGGTAGACTCAACGCTTTTCCATGGACGGAATATTGAGGATGGATAAGTGTGTTATTGAGGATGGATAAGTGTGTTATAGTTACGAGAGCTTTGAAGCGAAACGGCTTCTAAATTTTCTTGAAGCAGGGCACAGTCATATTAACTTACACTACTTTAAAAACTTTGACTTTTTCTGCATAGAAGACACGAGGAATTGATAATGATAGATGAGAAGTAATTTAAGAACAAAGTTAATAATAGTAGACCAGGAATGGATCCTTGAGGAACACCAGAAGATACAGGAAAAGGGGTGGAAAGACAGCTTTGAAAATATAATATACTTAACTAACACGATTGGATAAATAAGACGATAACCAGTGGAGCAAATACTCAGGAAAACCAAGAAATGTAATTTTGTTCAATAAAAAATTGGAATAAAGATGAGCTAGAGTTGAAGAGGAAGTAGCTAATGGTATCACGAAGTGGGTAGGAATAACATCAGGACATAAACTGACAGAGTCATCAAGCGCTAAAATAAGCTTCATAATTTCTTCTGGATAGCAAATAAAAGAAAATGAGGACAGCATGCGTATAATTGGAGCCAACAGTTCATTTCTGGGGGTAGCAGAAGAAAACTGAGTTTTAAAAAGTTTCTCCAGAGGTCAGAGGCCTCAAATGCAGAGACAATGGAACATGGGAAGAGGATTTGAGAGAATGTTTATATTTCGAAAATGGTTTCGAATGATTTGAGTTCAGAGAGCCTTCAATACTACGAAAATAAGAAGGCTTAGTAATCTGCATCTCTCTGAGCTGAAGATCTCAGATCACAAAGAGCATGACCTAACTCAGGGGATATTTCACGTGAATAATGTTGAAGAGCTCGACATTTCCCACTCAAGGCTCACCCCTTATCGAGAGTAAACCGACAGTCGGAAGAGTTTCTTATACTCACGAGCGGAGTTCAATCAGAAATAGTAGCGTTTAAGAAGTCAGGATTTATTGCAACACGCATCCAAGTTAAGACCGCAAAAGAAAGAGTACCGATTGAGGGATCAAACTGTTTCAAAAAGCTGCTCATATCATCATATTTTCGGTGCTGTATTTGCCAAGTGTGATATTTCGGGTATTTTAGGTATTTTTTCTGCGTCCTGAGTTTTGTTTTAATCTCATTGATTTGTAGCCTTAAACGTTTTGCTTCGAGTTCGAGTTTCAGAAAAAGTTCTTTGGCGGTTTTTAACGACCGTGATCAAATGTTGATGACACCTGCATAGGCTACTGCTTGGGTCGACCTATATATTAATCTTCCTCTTGCATTGACATAGCTTTCTTATTACATATTCCAGAGCAAAATTGAATAGCAATGGGGGCAGCTCATCTCCCTGCTTCAGTCTAATATTTTTGTTTATGGTATCTGTTATGTGGGCTTGGCAGGTTGTCGATGTCATTATCATTTTGATCAGATGAACTGATTTGACTTCGATACCACAACAAAGCATTATTTGGTACAGCACGTTACGATCAATACTGCCGTATGCTTGCTTAGTCAACGAAAATTTGGTATACGTCTATGTTGAACTCCCAGCATTTCTCAAGAAACGACTTGGCAGTCAACAATTGGTCAATTGTCAATCTACCTGCTCTAAAAGTACGTTGATACTCCCCAATAATACTGTTAGCCTCTGACCTAATTTAATTTTTTAAGATCTTTCAAAATATTTTATACGCCGTACGAAGTGGTAATATGCCTCTATAGTTTTCGTACTGTAGCTTGTCGCCTCTATTACCAATTCCCTTGCCGCCCACCAATATATTGCGGCTACTCTGGCTGAAGATCCGCCGATCCAACTAACTCACCCGAAGACGGGCGTGGGCGCCACTCGTTCTATTCACCGAGCCTCTAAACGTCGTCCGAACGACAAAATGGTTGTTTGGAGCCAAATTGTCACTTCAAACCATTCTGGTGCTCGCTGCCACCTAGCCGCAAAGATCACCATCCAAGAACCCTACCACGCAGTATGACTTAGAATATTACATCGCCACACAAAATTCGCAGTTTCCCTCACCAGAGCAATCGAAATTAACGCCCTCGTTATCTCCTAACACTGACAACATGAGATAGAACTGAAACCACACTAACGTTCACTGCGCCCGCCAAGTACTACCACCTTAATTAATTTTCCCAGGTCTTCCTGCCTGATCACCATCCCGGGAAAAGAATTCCCGGGCCACACTTTTCACAGCTAAAAAGGAATGTATTTATGTGATAGCAAGTAAAGAAAAATCTAATGTTAACTTTAATTGAATTCTGAGTAATATCTTGTATTTTATAACAAACTCTTTCAACACAAATTTTCTCTGATAAAATAAATTCAAGCCACTTCCATCTGTTTATCCCCTACTCTAGCAAGGGGCCCCTTTCTTCCGCATTTTAATATAGCCAACGCCAGATCTCAGTTGTCTTGTCCTAATCCTTGCTCCAAGATCCAGGTTTCGTTTCCGATTTGAAGAAAATGTTCTTGCCGAATACCGCTCCATTTATTACTCTGCGAGTTGATGGAAAACTCTCAAAAAGAGAAAGCACGCGAACCTGCTCGGGCTTAAATAACGTCGAGATTAACGTTTTCCTCCCATCCACCGGGAAAATCATGTTTCAGAGTAGTTTTTTCCGTTCGTCGGAGCAATCCCCCTCGCTTCGATCTCACTCACAACGAGTTCCGCTCGATAGCAGTCCTAGTGGAAACTAAGTGCATTACGCGCTGAATGCATTTGACTGACCGTTCGAATTGTCAGTAATGTTTATTTACATCATAACGCAAGATGAGAATTTCGTCGATAATACTCGCATTTTCCTTTTTTTTAGCCGCCGGGCGCTAGTATTTCATCATACCAACGCACCGAGTGTCGTACGTTTATATATATCCACCAGTTCTATATAATTTTGATCGTCGAATCTCTCCTCGGGAATGTCGCGATTTTGTTCATTTAGATTTTCGTGGTGGATATGAGTGAATTTGTGCGAAGAAAGTGAATAGTGTACTTCAGTACGATGTCATTAACCAGTCAGGATGTAAGATATTCAAAAGTTGTGTCAGTGTTTCCTCACGATAGAAAATCTTCACTTGTGAACGCTTAACTAAGAGTAATTCCCTATCGTAAATCATTTCCCCCTTAATAAAATTCCGTCACTGATTGGCGGACAACAAAAATATATGCCTTGATATGCTAAGTGTTTATTTTCTATTGGATCGGGTTCTTTGGGTTGAATGTTTCTTGCTGCAACTTCTTTTAATTTGCGTTCCACCTCAAGTTCACGCTTTACTTGTACTCTAATTACTGCCAATGAAGTGTAGAATTTGCGAGTGCCTTCCTCATGTGTACGGGCCATTATGGCCTCCAGTTTGCGCTTTACTTGTGCTTTAATTGCTGCCAATGAAGTATTAGATTCACGAGTGTCCTCCTTCTGTACGCGTGCCATTGCTGCCTCAGCAGCATCTTTGGCTTCGTTACTCAACTCGTTCCTCGTTGGTGGCTTGTGTGCATCCCTGCTGGATCTGAGTGAGCGCGAAGATGTTCGCGGTGGTGGAGCATAAGTTTGTGTTCTTGGCCGGAAGCTCAGTGGCTACCCATCTGATAGGAATGTTGGCTTTAACGACAACCTCACGTTTAGATCCGCATTCAAAATCGTTTCCCTGTAAATTTTGTCAGCACTCAGGTTCGAATTTAAACTAATCGAATTATATATTGCATCAAAATTCATCGGGAGTCTATGTCTGAAAGCAGAATCAACGAAAACACAGGCAGTATGAAACCTTGATTTGGAAAATGTTGTAAATGCCCGTAAATGATCGCGCATACTACGAACACCACTTGTTGCATGGCAGGAACAACGATTCTAATTCGGATTTCCTTCTATCGTTGCATGTTATTTTGTTTGCAACGCGATTTAAATTGCTACGAGGGGTTATATATTTTATGCCACCGCATATGTTGAACGTATCTCGAAAGTTTCGGCTACCGTGTGATCTAGTCGTAGTACCGGACATTTGCGTTTCCTTTTGAGCTCGCGCTGGTCCTTGATGCTTTCAGCGCTTGCTACTGCTCGCATTGTCTATAAAGCGGCGTGTAAATCGGAAGTGAAATAGCTACTTCTTGTTCTTCTTCTTAGCACTACAGCCCCTCTTGGGCCTTCGCTTCCTGCAAATAGCACCTCCAACTGTCACGGTTCATTTACCGCGTCCTCCAATTCCTAAGTCCGAGCAGCTATGAACTATCTTCGTCGACCGAGTCAGACCAGCGTTTCCTCGGTTTCGCCACTGGTCTTCAGCCTTCAGTTCTCCAAACGAATACCTTCTTGGGTATCTGTTGTTCGTCCGTACGGTTCATGTGGCCAGCCGCTTGCAGCTTCCGCAGTCTTACAATCTTTAAGACCCCCGGTTCGTCAAAAATTTCATACAGCTCATGGTTGTATCGACTTCACCATTGGCCACCATCTAGCTTCGCTCCGATTATTCGCCTCAGGACCCGTCGCTCAAAGGCGTTCAACAAATTTGTGGATGCTTGGGTTAGGGGCCATATTTCACACCCATAGCATAAGATAGGTCTTATCACCGATTTGTATTCTTGGAGCTTTGTTTTCCTGTATATGCGGCTGGTCTTCAAGATCGTCAAAACTGAATAAAATATTTTATTTGCGAGCTGTATTCTTCGGCGTATTTCGTTGTTTTGTTACCCGTTTTCGTTATTTTGACGCCTAAATACACAAATTCACCCACATTTTCGATACGTCATGAGCTTTGTTTTATTTTCGTTGATCTGTAGCTCTACTAGTGTTGATTCACTGTTGAGTTTCAGGAAAAGTTCCTTGGCAGTTGTTAATGACCGTGACAAATTGTTGGTGTCATCCACATAGGTTACTACTTGGCTCGACTTGTATAGTAATGTACCTAGCGTATTGACAGGTAGCTTTCGTATGACATACTCCAGAGCAAAATTGAATAGCAGCAAAGCCAGCCCATCTCCTTGCTTTAGTCCGATACTTGTGTCAATGGTATCAGTGAGTTGGTTATAGGTGGGGACTTGGGAGGTCATCGACATCATTGTCATTTTAGTAAGATGAACTTATTTGGCTGGGATGCCATAGTAAAGCATTATTTGGTACGGTACATTACGATGAATACCGTCGTATGCTTGCTTAAAGTTACCGAAAATTTGGTGTACATCTATGTAGAACTCGCAGCATTTTCCAAGTAACTGCTTGACTATGAACAATTGGTCTATTTTCGATCTACCTGCTCTAAAATCACCATGATACTCCCCAATAATATTGTTGGTGTATGGTCCGATTTTATTTTCTAAGTTTTTAGAAAATATTTTTTACTCCGTACAAAGTAGTGATATGCCTCTAAAATATTCACACTGTAGCTTGTCACCTTTTTATGGATACGGAGTATACTCGTAATTGATTGGCTCCACTATTTTGGCATATGTTCTTGTTACCAAATGTGCTGGATGAGTTTTTAAATAGCTTTATGAGCACTACTGCCACCATATTTGATGAGCTCTACTGGAATCTCATCCATGCCCGGCGCTTTATTATTCTTTTGGGCTTTGATGATGGAACCAACTTCATCCAGAGTTAGTGGTGCCAATGGAAGCTTTCCATGGACATCTATAGACTCCGATGTTCTGAAGCTGTGCAGAGGATTTAGAAGGTTCTTGAAATATGATTACAGTCCATCCCTAATTTTGATTCCATCAGCGATGATATTGGCGATGTTATCACGACAGAGCGTGATTTTGAGCTGATAACCTTGTTTCATGCTTTTCACTAATTTGTATGCTTACCTTGTGTTGCTACTCATTAAAGTTACACCAATGCTTCTCAATTGGTCATCATAGTATTTCCTTTTCTTGTTTCTAATTATCTTTTTCGCTACTCTTCTGATATTTTCATAATGTTTTCTCTTCGTTCTTGTTTTCTTACCTAAATGGTATTTATACACCTGATTCTTTTTATCTAACGCATCCTGGCACTCATCATCGAACCAATCATTTTTTGCGCCGGGCTTGATGCTCGATTGTCTCTTCAGTCATGATCTTAATTGCCACCTTCATTTCCACCCACAGCTCTTTACAAGTTTTCAGTGATGTATCAGATAGGCTGGGAGCCAGTTGATTGTCAAGGGTCTCCGTGAAATCTTTCTACAGACACTGTTTGGAGTCTTCTGATGTCAAATTTATGTAGATATGGTTCTGTGTGTCACCATCCGGTGATACCCAGGTCATTTTATGTCTGGGCCGATGTGGGAAGCAAGTCGAACGTACGACTAGATTCCTGCTGCACGCAAAATCAATCAGGCGCTGGCCGTTGTCATTTGCTTCATCGTGGAGGCTAATCCTCCAGTCGTTCCCCGATCCCAACCTTAGCGTTTAAACCACCCATAATTATTTTGTATAATTTGTAGGCATTGAGTCGAATAGTCTCTCCTGGTAATTGTAGAACGTTTCCTTCGTCGTTTTCTTTGGTCGGGCGTGTACGTTTGCCAGCCAAATTTTGAAGAGTTCCCCTCCTACCTAACGGTTTGCAAGTATCTTGTAGCCATACAGTAACAGGCTAAACTGCATCATAAGGAGACATCGATAGAGGTTCAAACAAAGTACCCAGAAGTCGAGTTAATACAACTTATCCCACTGCGACTGTAATTCATGAAATAGCGAAGACCTGTTCTCTACTTAAATGTTGAAAGAGGGTATGTAGGCTCCTGCACATTCAATAAATTACCACCAAATCATCCGTTTTAAAAGGTTTGAAATTCTATTCCCAATGAAATATGAACAAGCCAGTGAGATATCTCCGTCAAAACCTAGCCGAGAATGGTACTTTTATATTTTGCTGATTTGAATTCAAAGTATTCATACTGGTAATGTATTTACTTCAAAGGAAAATGATGGCGTTGAACATTTTTAAATTATAACTGTAACAATTTACATAGGCAGCAATAACAAAAGTCGGTGGGATATTTTATTCAGTATTCAAATGACAAATAAATAAATAATGAATAGAAAACAAAACTGAAGAAATGAATATTTTACACTAGAAGTAATTTTCAGCAAGCGATAATTTACGTAACAAAAAATGAATGAATGATTTTCATGCTTTCTTGCTAATTCTTTCACTTATTCACCCTAACATTAACTTTCTGAGCTTTTACGCTACTAAATAAATGAATTCTGTTATTTAGGTCCTACCACCATGGGATACAGGAAAGCAAAGTTCCATTTCCTTCAAGTTTCGCACAAAAGAACCGAACGGGCTGATCATCCTAACAACCGGCACACGGCCCCCAAAGGCGAAAAACGTAAGTAGCTAACCACACGGTAATAAACTATTGAGAATAATGAGGAGGCAAAAAGTGGTGTTGCCAGTAGCCTTAAAAGCTGCTAAGCGTTCGAGCTAAATTATGGAAGGGCATGGTTTACATATAATTTTTACAAAGAAGGTAGCTCCATCTGTTACAGATTTTAATTATCTCCTTTATCCGCTACTCCAGCAGTAAGTACTCGTAAATCACCTAGTTGGCAACACCACTACTGTTGAAATCCAATTAAAACGCTCCAGGTGTAATTCAACAGCTTCATAAAAATCATCTTCACGTTGGTATCGTTCTTCCATTTTATTTGCAGGCTGTCCTGTTTGCAATTGAATTGCTCAACGGTCATATTTACATACATTTGGATCTGGGCTCAGGAGCCGTGAAAATAAGAGCGTCACGGCGACGAGTTGATGATGGTGAATGGCACGACCTCTCTTTAAGGCGAAATGGACGCGATGGAAAGGTAGCAGTGGATGCACAATGGAACGAGTTCAGGACACCTGGGAATGCGACAATCTTGGAGTTGGACAGTCAAATGTATGTCGGTGGTACCGGTCCACCGTACTCGAACGTAAATTGGCCCCCGGCCATTTGGACAGCAACTTTGCGACAAGGATACGTAGGCTGCATTCGGGATTTAGCGCTGAGCGGCAAACCCGTAGATATTGCAGCTTATGCACGACAACAAGATTCAGGTGGGTGTTGTTGAACCTTTTGGTAAAGTGTTAAGAGATTTACATAAATCGACTTTATAGCAAGGACCAATGTCAGAGAATCATTTGTAGGACTTGAGTTGAGGAAGACTTTCAAAGCTGATTGCATTGTGTAGTAAAACTTTTATGAGAAGTTCTTATCCCATTGGGATTAAATTGCTTTAACTTGGCATTGTTCGTTCTCTGATAATGGGAATAACCAAACTAAAAATATCTTCAAGGAAACTCTTGAATAATGTCTGAGTGTTGTGTCAAGGATACTTTGAATCGAATAAATATTCAATTGCAGGTGCTGTGAAACCATCGTGCCACGTGCAATCGAATGTTTGCGCCAGTTCACCTTGCATGAATGGTGGATCGTGTATGGAAGGATGGAATCGACCCATATGTGATTGTTCGGCTACATTGTATACAGGACCTACATGCGGACGAGACTCAGCGACACTGGCATTCAACGGAAGTCAACACATGACCATTTGGCTGGCCAATGGACAGGGAACGAAAACACAAACTGAAGAATTGGTACTTCGATTTAAAACTGGGCGACCTGTTGGCCTCCTGTTGTTGACTAGTGCCGAGTCGACGTCACCGAATCGTCTGGAAATCGCTTTAGTTGCCGGTAGGATACGGGCCAGTGTGCGACTAGGTGAACGTTCTCAGGTAAATGAACATACTCTTGCTTTTACTAAGTTAGTTGTTAGACATATGTATCTACATATAAGAATTTAACCGGGCCATAGAAATATCGATCCTAACTGAATCAAATTCAAGATATCACCTACGAATACTTAGACTCTTTGAGGATGCTTTTCCGATTATATAACAAATACACATACTCCTTCATATGAGTAGGAGTAATAACATCGCACAGAATTTCCTGGTTGATTGACATAAATGCCATTTATAAGTAATTAGTTTTCCAGGAAAACCTTTCTGATATTGTTGTAGATGATTTTATCTGGTTGGTATTTTAAAGAATCGAATTAATACTTTTAAAGTGTTTTTACTGTTTTTTGAGTCGAATTAAGATTAGTTATTAAGTGTTATGAATAAGAGAATTGACATTAAAATATCATAGAAATTTGTTGCGTGTACTTTAAGCTTATTATGAAAACTCATGAAATAAGAACCATAATATGATATCACGGGCGGATTACAGAAGCATCGAAGCTAGCTCACTCCTAACACTACCACATCAATCGTGTTATACTTTAAACGAGATAATGCCGAGCCGCACTCGATTGGGATTTTGTTAATAAAAGGGAATTTGATTGCATCCATAATTTCTAACTGTACTCGTAGTTATAGATAGGCTTCCGTTAAGGTGTATGCCACAAGAGATCCAGCAGTAACCGAGCAGCATGATAATTGGGAAGAAATGTTTTGAACCACTGGCCCGGCAACATTAACTCGTATATCCTGTACAAGGAGCACATCGCCACATACCCAAACGCTACCACATCAAGTACGGCAGACCATGAAGTAGATTAATTTAAGTTTTTTTTGAGTACTAACCGAACGTTCTAAACGATAACGTTTAACAAACGTGCACCAGGGTTTAACATCATTTAGATGCAGACAGCGCATTAGCAAAACGACTTGCGGCAATGTACCAATCGATTATTATCTTGACCGATATTAGTATTGCATACACTAAGATTTGCTTTATTACAAAGTAAAGTAGTGTCCTTCAAATAAGTTTCGTGTCGGAACATTCGTCCCATTTGCAATTGAATCGATTAGTGCCATCAGCATAATGTCACGATAACTGGTCATAATGAAAACCGGGTCGAACCTTTCTTATGATCAAATTTAGCATCGAAATTAGTAAACTCGTATGTTAAATTTCCACTACAATTAATGCGTGAAAATTAAATAATGGCATACTCACAACATATCTCTTGCAAGCGGATGATTCTGTGAGGTCGGGCGTACATTTTGACCGCTCGTCAGGGTTTCCTTGATCTGAGTGAATTATCGCACCCCGCGTCAAAAGTAAAACTAATCTGCCCCGGAGGAAGCTGTTTTTGTCAGGACTTACGACATCGTCACTCTAATCTAAAGAAAAGAAAATATATTAAACACAATCTCTAAGCACCTCAAATCGGTGATTGACACGGGCCATTAAAAAAAATGGACTTGAATATGATATTCCCTGCGGAATGTGGAATATAGTATAATTTGCCCTACGAAAACGTGAATCTAGAAATAAAACATTAGTTAAAAATAAACAATCATCACTAAACTTTGAGATTTACCCTGGAAATGAGCCACGACATCACAATTTGATGGTAAACAAATCTCACTGACGTTGCAAACTGTCAGAAGAGGTATCCAGCCAATTCAGCCCTTGTTTAGGATGATCGCCACCAGAGTAGTTGAAGATGCAGTGGAAATTGCACCGAGTTTGAGTGAAATCACTCCGCTGGAACGGGTATAACCACTCCCAAGAGGTGGCTGAAACCAAGACAAAGAACTCAATCGGAGAGCAGTAAAGTGGCCGTTAGAGGCGAAGTTATTTAAGAGCGGGACAAATGACACGCCTCTTCTTTTGATTTTGCTTCGAAACTGGTGGCAATTGAGGAAAGACGAAAGGTAGAGTATTGAAAAGAAAACGGATGCGAGAAGTAAAACTGAAACAAAGACATCGAAAAAAAAAAATTTGAAGGACAGTCGGCAAGTAAACGATGTAAAGCAAGGAGGATCGCGTAGTGACAAAAGTATCACCGGAATCGTCGACGGAAGCAGCAAACAAGGAGCCCCTTTCTTCTTCGAAGCTCAGTAAGTGGAACGATTGATTACTTCCTTTCTTTTGTTTGTTCTAACATTTTATTTTTTTATTTGCACTAAATAACTCAGGAATTGAGATTGTAAGTTTAAAATAGCAAGCGAGAAAAAGAGGAAATAAGAAAGAGTTAGATTTTCTTTTTATCGAATTTGAAATAAATAGGCATTGAATTTCGGAGCATAACGGATGTGGTTCGGGAGTTGATTCCCGAATAATAACAAAGTGAATCTGATCAGCAGTGAAGTGTACGAAAGGGCAACCGTAGATTTTACTAAATACTTGTGGTATCAATTTTTCTTTGTGTAGTTTGAAAGGGTTTGGTGGCAAAGTCGTTATCGATGCAATCCTTTATAGGTTTGTATCGTAGAGAGTGTAGTATTCCCTTTCGTGCCGCGGAAAAATTGAAACCAGTAAGCCGCATTCTTGCATGGCGGCTTATCGGGGCCTTGGTGGACAAGCGAGTGGTGCACCACGCCTGTCAATGTCGAAACGTTAGTTTAAGTCAACATTTCTAACATGGTAAAGTGCATGTTTGGAAATTATTAAAAATTACTTTCAAAATTCGGAGTCGGTGATCGCAACTTTAAGAGCGTTACTCCAATTTCTAGCCGTAATAACCGTCCCTTCCGATAGGCTGTGCGCGCTATAGTGGATAAGTTTGAGCCCGAATTTTCACTATTGGACGTCCTGGTGCCAAAAAGACGTCGAACTGCTCTAAGCAAAGGAAATATCGCAGCCGTAAGTGTATCGATTCAAAATGAGCCAAATCAGTCGATTCCTCGTCGTTCTCAAGAATTGGGCCTATTTTGCAAAAAGATCTTGGCCTACATGGTTACAAGATTAAATTGACTCACAAATTAAAGTCACTTGATCATTTGAAACGCCGAAACTTCTCCAACAGGGCTCTCAGCAAAACTTGAAGAAAAGGAAAAATTTCATCGAAAAATATTCAGCGATGAAACTCATTTCTGGCTCAATAGCTTTGCTAATAAACAAAATATATGTTATTTGTCAGCAAGAACCTCACATGAGGTACCATTGCATCCGCAAAAAATTGGTGTTTGGTGCGGTTTTCATGCTGGAGGTATGATTGGGCCGTATTTTTAAGTGGATGAAAACGACTGTCATGGTACCTTCAATGGAGAGCGCAATTGGATAAACTTAACCTCGACAATATGTGGTTTCAACAAGATGGTGCCACTAGCTACACAAGACGCCTCACAATCGACTTATTGGAAGGCAAATTTGGTGAACATGTTATCTTGAGAAATGGTCCGGTCAAATGGCTGCCTCATTCATGCGTTCCAATGCCATTGGGTTTCTTTTTATGGGGCTATATCAAGTCACTGGCTTATGCCAACAAGCCAGCAGCTTTAGACGAGTTCAAAGATGACATCCAAAACGAAACGGCCAACGTTGTGATCAAAATCGGGTCCAAAAATCGACCGCTATAAAGGGTTCGTGGTAGTCATATGACCGAAATGTAATGCTTGCACTACAATCACAATAAATTTGAGCTCAATATCTTAAATTTTTCAGTGTTTTATTAATAGATAAATTGTTATGTCCTTAATGGAAAACCCTTTACATACTCAAATTCATCTTTGAAGGTTGAATACCGTTAGGTTGGGAGTCTGTTCTATGTAATAGTTCATACACTCTGGTTATGGAACCAACGGACTGAATCTAACAGGTGTACTAGTCTGGGCACTGTTAGCATAATCAAAGTTGGCTGCTGGCAGGCTAGCTAATTCGAAAAGAAATTTCAGTCGCAGGTCTTCCGCGAGCAGTCTAAGTCCGAATACAATTTATCTGCCACCGAATCAAATGCCCGATTAAAATGCGTCAAAACAACTCACAGCAGCACAATACTACTTTATATTAGTTCAATATTATCTCTTTCAGACCGTACGTCCAATCGAAAAAAGGAGAAACATCATCAACCAAAAACAGCGCGTTCCCGATTATTCACCGACGTAGTGCCAGAAATAAGCAACTCGAATCTGACTAAAAATGCAAAGTCAAGCTACGGCAACGCGTACCAAACCGAACACCAAAATGATCAACTGCGGATTATTAAAAGCCTACCCCCTCGGCGGCATACTCATCTCCCGTCTTCACTTCCTCCTGAAAAAAAGGCTATCTCCTAAAAAGAAAAGACCTTTTTTTCAGTTAGCAATTCATTTTGCTATTTGTTTAATTATATAAATACATTCATAAACCTATTTACTATACCAATCGCGTAATGCATATGTACAATCCAATTTCATTCAAAATGCAATATGCCCTGATAAAAGCTAATGCAAGGCTTTGTCTTTTCATAAGCCTTCATAAAGCAATTACTACGAATATTAACAATTTTCTTAGTTTGTCCCATTAATGTTTTAAAACGGTAATCAAATCTGTTCTAATTTTTCGCAAATATTTACACAAATCTCGCATGCTTCAGTACGAGCTACGTGAAATGTGGGCATTTGACTCCTGTTTTGCCGTGGACAGTGTCAACATGTACCGGATAGACGGAGATAAGTGTCCGCACTTTCTCGTCTATTTTGTCTTGATTCATTTATGCAGAGCTTGTGTAGGGCACCAAACCTCTGAATAACTAGCTCGTAACCAAAGCCCCACGGGTTCCTGTTTGAAATCCAGAAAGTTCTGTCAGCAGCAAGCCTTACTCCTTATAATCATTTTACGAAGGTATTTCCTGGCCAACTTATTTACTGCTAATGGGTTGCATGCTTCGTTATAGTTCCATCCCTACTGAGCTTCAAGTCAAAGCTTGTGACATTCCCTTCACTTTTGAGTGATTTCAGTTGCCCACAAGTACACTGGGGGCTTGCCGTGCTGGAGCCTTCGTAGGGGCATAGAAGTATTGCCAACAGACGTAATGATGCTAATAGTTAAGTTCACCACGTATTGAGCTGCTAGCTCTTCCATTTCCTGCGAACTATCCAGCAATAGCGCACATGCCATGACCCCCTCGACAAATCTCTTGACTTCCATCTTCTCAATGTTCAACCTAATCGTAGAAAGTCGAGAACAGTGGTGTTAGCAGACAGCATCATGAATCTCAACTAGAATGACCTGATGATCACTGGCTAGTTTCAGTTGCAGGATATGGGTCACCGAAGTTCTGCTTCTACCTTGGCTAGGGCTTCCTAGAAAACCCAACACCTTTCTGATCCTGAGAAATGCTTAGAACTCGGTTTTGGATCAGCTGCTTCGTTCACTCATATTGCCGCATTTGCAGCATAAGGTACTCGTATCGAGTGCCTTGCATTCCTATGTGACATGACTATATCCAAAGTACGTAAAACATTGAAGAGGTATTGCTCTTTGCCGTACCCTGCAGATTACCCTATTCATACTTCTTCCTTACTCAGAAGTTGTGCGGCGTGCTTTTCAGTGAGGTCAATAGCGGCTATAAGTTATTCCCTATTCTTTTCTGGTGTCAGCCTTGCTTTCACCCTGCATACGCTAGGGAGCTCCCTTTTTCCTCTAGCTCGGCCAGGTTCATGATGCAATCAATGTCGCGCTGCTTTAATGGCAGTTCTTGTGTCTTCAGGCTTAACATCTTTCCTGATATCTTACAACACATCTGCATAGCATCGGCTATCCTTGGGTTTCACGAGCAGTGCCTGCCACCGGGAACTTTATCATGGCTTTTTCTCTTCTGCGTCCCATCAGGTACTTCTTTTTATTACGCATCTATGAGAACATATTAACGGTTATGTCTCAGCAACCACCGGGGGCTCTTTGAACCCAGAACCTCGTCCGGAGACGAACGTAAGCATTCCTGCCTTGTGCCTATGAGCCCCAATTAAGCCACCAAGCGAGAATGTGGCTTACCAATCTTTCCATGGTTTAATCACCCACGTCACTCTTTTACGCATAGACACTTGCAACCACGTCTGCGGTCTCTTGCAGTAGATATGAATTCCAGAAAATCTTACAGAAGCGTTCTTGCGTTGGTCACGGAAACCTTCAGCAGAAGATAAATGGTCAGCACATAGACGGTATAATACTTAGATTGAAGCCGTTCACGAGCCAATGTCACCTCGATGGTACCGTGCTATGCAACTAGATCCAAAATATCATATTCACCAGCCAAAAATCTAAGATCCAATTCAATATCCTATTCGGAGGAACCTCGGGTACGTGGGTGCGGCATACTCAGATACGTGGAGATTAGATGAAAGATTACCGTGATATATTTTAAACTAGCAACATGGGTCTAAAAACTCTATCCTTTTATAAGTGATGGGATGTTGAGGATCTGTAAGCGCTCCTGATAGAAGCCGTAACGAAAATTATATTTGCAAAATATAAAACGTGTGAATTTACGCTGTATGGACATCCGATGGATTAGTATTGGGTGATTGAAGGACTTGCAGGAATTAATCCAACACGGAAAGCTCTAGAGGTTATATACGAGATGCGGATGGTAAATTCAAACCTGGGTCAAATGCGACACCAAAATCTTTGAATCTGTCCGCAAGTGCATATAACGATCCATCAATTCGGTATTCATATATTACTGGATAAATTTTGATTGTGAACTTCATGGGGCAGCATATTGAAATGTTAAGGGGAAGTGAATTATTTTGACACCATTTTTGAAGAATGTCAAGATCATCTTGAAGGTATGAGTAGTCTTCGCTAAAGTTAACGGTACGATAAATTTTTAAATTGTCAGCGTAAAAAAGACAATTAGAGGACCGGCATTGGGAAAGATCATCAATGAAAATGTTAAATAGCAAAGGGCCTAAAATTGAGCCTTGAGGAACACCATATTCTGGACTAAATGTCTATCAAAAAATTATTCCATGTAACGGTGCAAGAGCGATGCGATGAGAAGGAGAATTGAGTTAGAAATGCAGAATTATCGGAATTTGTTAGCCAGAAAACAATGATCAATACTGTCAACGGCTTTAGCTAAGCCGGTATGTATGAAAGCCACTTTTTGGCTCTTGTCAATAGCTAGAGAGACGGTGTTCGCAAGCTTTAATAGATTAGTTATTGCTAAACAATCTTTAATAAAGCCATGTTGTTCGTTTGCAAACACGGTATCGTATATTTTGTTATACACGATTCGTTCAAGAAGCTTGCAGAAACAAGATATATATAAATTGAATAGTTCAAGATTTCACAACTATCTCGGGATTTATAAATCGGAAAGATATTAGCTTGCTTCCAGATATCAGGAAAGCAGCACGAAGAAATGCTAATGTTGAAAATAATTTACAATGGAGTGGATAATGAAGAGAATAATGACATTACGGAAATAATTGGTATTCGATCATGACCGGGGTCATCATTAATGTGAAGATCGTCCAATACACTTTTAATATCTGATGGAGGGGTCACGAAAGAGTGTACAATATAGGGAAAAGGAGAGGGACACGATGGTACTTAGTGATTTGAAACTGTAAATTTAGAGGAAAAAAATTTTGCAACATGGTTATAGATGGCTTGCTCATCAGACGTCTGGCAGTTATGCCTCGCGAAGACATTAGGGGTATGGGATGTTGTTTTCAGGTGAATGTAAGACCAGAAAGGCTTAACATTATTAAGTATCAGCGATGTTTCATTCATATCATAATAATATCGCATTGCGTTCTAAACCGCCTTTTTGGCTTCTTTGCGAAGTGGTTGATAGTTAGCGAGGGCAATGTGAAAGCTAGAATTCTGGTATTTTGTATGCGCCCGGTCCTTGAAATAAATAACGTCTAAGACTTCAGCCAAAAACCAGCTGTGGCTCTTTTTTCAAGATAGGTGTATGATTTATTATTATGCTACTCAGACTTTGGTACAAGGTAGACAACGCTGTATTGATTTCTAGTTAATGTAGCAATGAACTCCAGTCAATATTTTCCAGCTCCAGCTCGATGGCTGCATAGCAGGACTTGCGAAAACTAAATCTTGAGAAAAAAGGGAGTGCGTTTGGATTGAGGTGCGAGAAAAGATAAACGAATCCCAAGGGGAGGATGGTGAGGATCAGTTTTCACATATTGTAAGGGGGATTTTGAAATCGAGGAGTTTATGGTAGGATTGATGGTAAGGATAAAATCGAAAAGCTGGTTACTGGTGTTTGAGATCATATTTAATTACGATAAGGAACAAAGTAATGAAATCAAAGAAAATAAGATGGAGAGATCTTTGTAGGATAGTAGGGAGTGAGAACTTGTGTCTCAACATAGGCAAGGCATGCTAAAGCACCACAGAATACAATAGTGTGAAGAGAGTTAATGTTGTTGAAAAAAGAAGAGAATCCAGAGAAAAAACTATTGTAAATACGGAAAGGAGCATTGCATTAGATGTACACGCATAGTAATATAACATTTAAGGGTTGGGAGACATTAATGAAGACAGTGATGCATTCTACTGGAATCTTGTCAGAGCAGATTTTCGAATGGCGATAAATACACCACCACCATTGACCTCCCGGAAACCAAACAATCCCTATCAGTGCGAAAGACATAATATAAGAGAAAGATTTCTGTTCAGTCTTCACATGACAAAGCAGCGGCGCGCAATACTATTATAGTTCCAGCCTCATACAGATACACACATACATATAATTTTGCATCATGTACAAGCTACTTTCAGTACTGGTATCACCCCAGTACATACTTACGACAACTGTAAATCTTCTTTCTATCGGGAGTGATGCTAATACTGCGATTAGTCTTCCCTCTGTTCAAATTTGTCGTTATCATAGTGCGGACATTGGCAATTTACCCTTTTTGTTTGTAGCCTTTTTCTCGGCCTTTGTTCCGCTTGCATTATCAATTTAACTTTAAATAAATTCTCGAAACAAATTTCAAAAACGCTTGAAATTTCTACATGGTCCATCGAGCCGGATGATTGTCGCAATGCAGTTTTCATTCTCGGAATTAATTATCTAAAGCATCTATCGCTCATCGTTTTTCGCTTGACAATTATCAGTAATCGCATAGTTTTCATTTCCCCTTGTGATTTGCGTGATCATCTTTGAAACTTTTCGTGAAAATTCATCGCGCTATCAGTGAATTCAATTGTGCAAAATGGCCGGTGACGATAATCCAAAACTCGACCCCAAGGTCACCTCAAGTGCAAAGGCAATATCGAAATTGCGTATACAGCGTGGCGTCATCTTGGCCCAGCAAACTCGGATGAAAACCTTTCTTGATGGCAAAGTGGATAATATATCCGTTTTCGAGGCTGAAAGCAAACTCGGTCTACTTGAGACACAGTTCAAAAACTTTGAAATTGTTCAGTGCCAACTCGAGGTTTTACACGCAGAAGAGCCATCATCTGGGAAACGGGACTTATATGAAGACAGTTATTGCCAACTCAAGGCTAATTTGCTATCAATTATCGAGAAGCTTCGCCCGAGGCAATCAGTCGATGCATCCGCCATTTGGAATTCGACCGCTGCCTCCGAAACCTCATCAACCAGACTTCACTTCCAGAAACTGAATTTGACCAAGTTTTCGGGTTTGTACAGTGACTGGTTAGGTTTTCTTGGGAAGTTCGAGAAATTGATCGACTCCAATACCCACTTATCGTCTTTGGAAAATATCCAATATCTTCGTTCTGCACTAACAGGTACAGCTGCTTCAGTGATAGAGGGGATTGAGCTTACCGAAGAAAATTATTCTAAGGCAAAGGAGCTTTTAAGAAGGAGATTCGACAACAAGCCATACATTTTCGCTTCGCATCTCAACGACTTGCTTCAAGTGTAATCCATTCGTCAGCCATCTACTAAAAAATCGCTGATGCTGATGCTATAAACAAGCATATGCGCTGTTTGCTGAGCCTCGGTACAAAGGAAAATATCGCAGATGGATTTTGTTGCACATTCTCGTATCAAAGCTTGATGCTGAGTCCCAGCTCAAATGGCAAGAATTAATTACCAGCTGTTCTCGATCATCCATAGAATCAAGCGCTTAATTTCCAACTTGGGAAAAGTTTACTAATTTCTTGAATCTACGATGCTCAGCACTAGAATTCGTAGAAGAACCAAAATCCAACAACAAACCTCTTTCAATCGTCAATAAATCTAAGCGGATTAGTTTTATTGCTAGTAACTGTGATACGAGAGCGAAGTGCAATTTTTGTGATTCACGCAGCGGACACACATTATTCGACTGCAATGGGTTAAAGAGCATGCCACCCGACCAAATTTACCAAAGAGCTTAGCAATTGCATTTGTGTTACGATTGCCTTCGAAAGGGGCATTCATTGAAAAGTTGTTTATCGAGCAAGTGTCGTACATATAACCGTAGCCATCATACTCTACTCCACGGTAACGTAAGGAATTCAGGCATCTCTCAAAGGTCTCATCAGTCGACTGAAATTGAAACTCCAACAACCGGCGACCATTCGTCGCTGATCGGTCAAACGAGAACTAGACTATTTTGGGTACTGCTATTATCACAGTCAAATCACCTGATGGAGCTTCAATCGAATGCCGAGCGATATTTGACAGTGGTTCCCAGTTGCACTTAATGACAGAGAGACTCGCCCAGCAACTTCGTTTACGACGAGAAAAAACTGATGTGGCTTTTAGTGAAATTTGTATGACGACATCCCGATGTATTTCGAAAACCGTTGCCACCGTGCAATCACTACAAAACGATTTCAGTTCATTGCTAGAGTTTTTAACGTACCAAATTTCGTCGGATTTCAGCCATTGCAAAGGATCAATACATCAGACTGGAATATTCCTAAGAACACTCCACTAGCGGACCCTCAATTCGACATACCTCGAAAAGTTGATATTTTTAGTGGTGCTGCCTTGTTTTTCAAATTAATTGCTGTTGGACAGATGATTTAGGTGTTAATCGGCCTATCGTGCAGAAAACTCTTTTTGGCTGGGTGGTTTCGGGGCCATCCAGTACTTCATACAACTCACTCAGTGTAAACATTAGTGCCGAAAGTAACAGTGAACCGTGCGAACAAAATTTAAATAATATCGTCGCTAAGTTTTGGGAGCTAGACCACTGTAATAGTGAAATAGACAAAAGGTCAGCTGAGGAGATTGCTTGTGAAGAACACTTTCGTGTCAACACAATTCGTGATGCAAACGGTTGGTTCGTTGTGAGATTACCCTTAAGGCAAGATGCGTCAATGCTTGGTGACACATACGAAATCGCAATAAAACGATTTTATAGCCTTGAAAGAAAACTTGAGAAATGCCGTGAAATACGCGTCAGTTGCTACGATTTTATGAATCAATATTTATCGTTGGGACATATGGAGGAAGTCATTGATTCACAGTGTGTGTTACACAAACCTCATTATGTTCTCCCCCATCATTGTGTTGTAAAGAATTATGGCAGCAGCACTAAATTACGCGTAGTCTTTGATGGCTCTGCGAAATGATGATGGTTCTGCGGAATCCTCCAGTGGTGTATCCTTAAACGATATTCTAATGGTAGGACCCACAGTTCAAGATGACCTATTTTCGATCTTACTTCGATTTCGTTTCCATATTTATGTAATATCAGCTGACATAGAAAAAATGTATCAGCAAGTCAGAGTGCATCCCAGTGATAGAAACCTACAACTAATAGTTTTTCGTGATTCAAGTCATGATCGTGTGAAGCTCTATCGATTAAAAACAGTTACTTATGGCACTGGGTCTGCTCAATATCACGCAGTAGAATCTATTCGTCAAGCGGCAGAAGATGCTAGGAGTAAGTTTCCAGTAGGAGCATTGATTATCAAGCGAGATGCATATGTCGATAACTTATTGACTAGAAGTGATGACTTGGATGAAGCTGCAAAGATCAGAAACGAAGTTACCGATATTCTACTATCAGGCGACTTCCCCCTTAAAAAATGGGCATCAAATCAACCATTGTTGCTAGAAAAAAACGATGAAAATGGCAAGGAAGTAATGACTCGAATAGATGACAAGGATTTCATCAAAACTCTTGGCCTAGCCTGGAACCCAACTGCCGATGAATTTCTGATTACATATTACTCGCCAGAAATACGAAGTTCTGTGACCAAAAGAATAGTGTTGTCGGAAACTGCTCGATTCTTCGATCCATTAGGATTACTCAGCCCAGTGATTGTTACCGCCAAACTCTTTCTACAGGAGTTGTGGAAGCTTAATATTGATTGGGATGAAAGCTACCCATCGAGATGCAGGCAAGATGGCAGTCTTTTCGCTCGGATATGGCCAAAGTCAACAACTTTAGTATCCCACGACATGTTTGTTTGTCGAATTCCAGCCTTCAAATCCATGGATTCGCTGATGCCAGTCTACGCGCTTATGGAGCTTGTGTATATATTCGAAGTGAAACTCCTGATAAGAAAGTATCGACGAACCTGCTTTGTGCAAAATCCCGTATAGCTCCTTTGAAAACTACTACGATACCGCGTCTAGAGCTCTGTGCAGCCCTAATACTTTGCGAGCTCATAGAACGTGCTACGAAGATTACCCCCCGTGACCTCACGGATGTCGTGTGTTGGAGTGACTCACAAATCGTGTAAGCCTGGCTAAGCGCACCTTCCTACCAATGGTCCACACTTGTAGCCAATCGCGTGTCCAAAATTCAAGCTGTTACATCCGTTACATGGTACTATGTTCCAACGCAGCATAACTCGGCAGATTTGATCTCGGGAGGCGCTAAATCAGAAAGTCTACAAGGGTCCAACTTATGGCTGCATGATCCAAGCTTTTTATCCGCATCGTCATCACAATGGCCATATCATGGAAAGGTTCCAGATCATATCGATGTTCCAGAATATCGCAAGCTGAACTTCACAGTCTTGTCGTCTTATGCAGTGGAAGACCTAGTTAAGGACACAAAATATATTAACTCATACTGGAAAACTCTTCGAGTATTTGGATACGTT
This sequence comes from Odontomyia ornata, assembly GCA_963969285.1. Classification (NCBI taxonomy): domain Eukaryota; kingdom Metazoa; phylum Arthropoda; class Insecta; order Diptera; family Stratiomyidae; genus Odontomyia; species Odontomyia ornata. The sequence goes on along the minus strand of OZ017739.1, from coordinate 97,708,007 downwards.
AATCGATATCTCAAATCATTGCGGTTGCGAGCACGTAGCTCAACGAAACCTAGCTTTGCGTTACGAAGCTTTACGGTGTCAGAGTAAGAAGACGCAGTCACGGTTATCGTTCGTTGCATACAACGAGTTTATTTTAATCGTGACTATACTGACCTCCTTAAGGGTGCATCCGTAAATGCGGGAAGTCGAATTTTACCTCTACGTCCTTTCCTTGATGGAAATGGAGTTATTCGAGTCGGTGGACGTATTACGAAATCTGATCTACCCTTTGATGCGCGCCATCAAATGCTTCTTCCGAAAGCGCATCCCTTTACAAACGCATTGTTAACCTTCTTGCATGGCTGCCATACCTCGGTAAACATTTTTCGGCAAAGGTTTTGGTTGATCAACGTAAAGTCGGAGGCCAAACGAGTTATTCATCAGTGCACGATATGCTTTCGAGCGAAGCCTCGCCTGTTTCAGCAAATAATGGGAAACCTCCCATCGGATAGGCTGAAAGTATCACATCCCTTTGCGGTTACCGGTGTAGATTTTTGTGGACCGTTTTTCATGCGAGCTCAACTACGAGGAAATCTCCAATCAAAGGCTACTTATCGGTTTTTACATGTTTCGCTACCAAGGCTGTACATTTTGAACTCGTTTCAGATTTATTGACAGCAGCATTCATTTTATGCCTTAAACGATTCTTCGCTCGTAGGGGAAAATGCAACAAGCTATACTCGGACAATGCTACTAATTTTATCGGTGCCAATAACCAGTTGCGAGAGTTAAGGAAACTTTTCTCAACTCAATCACATATTGACCAAGTCCAGCAAGCTTGCCTTCTGGAAGGCATTGGATGGTGTTTCATCCCACCGCGCTCCCCACATTTTGGTGGCTTGTGGGAGGCGGCGGTGAAGAAGGCAAAATTTCACCTTACCAGAGCAGTCGCCAATACATCGCTAACCCACAAACAAATGCTAACGGTTATCTACCAAGTGAAGGCAATCGTTAATTCTCGACCCATCACGGAGATGTCATCAGATCCAACTGATTTGGAAGCCCTCACCATTTCTTGATTGGACGACCAATTACAAGCTTACCCAAACCAATCATCACACATTTTAAATTCGATTCCTTGGACAACTTTCGAAAAATATCCTTCATCCAGTAATCTTTTTGGACTCGATGGCGCAACGACTATCTTCACCTATTGCAGTCGCGATCTAAGTGGACCTCAGTCAATAGCAATTCCAAGGTTAACCAACTTGTATTAATGAAAGACGAAAATCTTCCACCTGTGAAGTGGCCTCTCGCCAGAATTATCGATGTGACACGCGGCAAAGATTATAAGGTTCGAGTTGCTACAGTACGTACAGCTTCGGGAATCTTCAACCGGGCCATCGTGAAGCTATGCCCATTGCCTATCGAAAAGGATGAAAACAGAAGTTTTCATGGTGGGGAAGATGTTCAGTCTTCTCATGACAAAGCAGCGGCGCGCAATACTATTATAGTTCCAGCCTCATACACATACGCACATACATATAATTTTGCATCATGTACAAGCTACTCTCAGTACTGACATCACCCCAGTACATACTTATGACAACAGTAAATCTTTTTTCTACCGGGAGTGATGCTAATACTGCGATTAGTCTTTCGCTGTTCAAATTTGTCGTTATCATAGTGCGGACATTGGCAATTTACCCGTTTTGTTTGTAGCCTTTTTCTCGGCCTTTGTTCCGCTTGCACTATCGATCGATATCGATTTAACTTTAAATAAATTCTCGAAACAAATTTCAAAAACGTTTTTCAAGTCCAAGAGATCTCACCACACGACAAACATTTGTTCTTCTGGTCGCTTCAAAAGGTTTAACTAAGACTCCAGAAGGCCAATGTTCGGGAGGAAAAACTAAATTGCAGTTTGTTTCTAATTGTTTGTAATCGTCTGGATCCTGCAACGTAGCTTTGCAACTAATAGTGGTTCCATGCAATTTCAAAACTCAGATCGTTTTTCCGCTAGGTAGTGTGCAGTTTATTTCGATTATTGCTGATGCAGTTAATTATATTCATATCTTACACAAATAAGAGAAGTATCTATAATAACTCACCTATTTTCTGTACAATTAATGTCTGTAATTATAAATGAGATTTTAAATTATATTTAAAAAAACTAACTATCCTTCTTTCCAATTCCAGAATCTCCTAGTTGGTCTGGCAGATAATCGTGTCTTTAACGATAACAATTGGCATACAATACGTTTTTCAAGACGTGCATCAAATCTTCGGCTTCAAGTCGACGGGGTCGCCCCCGTCAGGGGTATGTTACGTATGTATCACCAGCACTTACTTGCCCTAATACGTGTCGTGACGTGTCGTTTAACTAACATAATAAGAAAAACAAAAGAAGAAAATTTTTCAAAAATCGAAATTGGATTAACATTTCAAAGATTCTTATTGAACGAATAAAAGAAAAAAAGAACAATAACAAAAACTTAAAATAAAATATTTACACCTTGCAGTCAATTTTCTCTAAAAGACTGCTCAAACTTCCAAGTGAATTCCAATAATTTCTTTCTTTTATGTTTTATTAATATTATTTCGATTTTTATTTCAATTTTAACATTATCGAAAAGTATAATATTGATAGTATTTAAAAAAAAAAGTAAATTATACATAACACACTTTTTTCTCTCTACTTTTCTATGTATATTCTCTGTGTAAACATAAAGTATCACATCGTTTTTTGCAATTTACTCCCTATTGATTTGTTTATTCGAAGAATTTGAAAGCTGAGTTGAAGATTTTGCCGAGTTTTTTACTTTTTCATTTGGCAAATTTTAATATTTTAATGTGGTGGTAATAATCATTAATTTTGAAAATTATGATTTTTTTTGAAAATATAAAAGCTTTATCATAGTTATCATTGTTGATTGAATTCCATACGGGACACTTAAATGGGAACAACCTCATACTGACGAGTCGTTTCCCAAATACACTTGTAAAATACAAATCAAAACTAATACGAGTATATTAATAATGGTACATGGTGCATCGTATTCTCTTTTGAACCCCTAGAAAAATAACGCTATGCAAAATAAGATCAGAGGTCTTGGAACCATAAAAAGATCCTTTTTATTTTATGTGGACCAATCTTTGCTTCAAACTTCCAAGGATAGTAACGCGATTCGATATATCTTCTGCGATTGAATTAGCTTCCAAGTAGATCAAAAGTTAACTGTCATACACCATTCTTGATATTTGATCCCAATGTGAGGAAGGCTTCTGCTAACTTCACAAAATATTGCAGTTTATTAGGTTCTCTTTTCCCTTAGATAATAATTTTGTTTTTTTAAAAAACTATTGTGATGGTTTTAATTCCAGTTGAACTGGAGTAGTCCAATAAAATTGACGGGAGCACTAGTTTCCTAATAGGTATATCGACATATTCGACCGAAATTGACCCAATGATCTGCAACTAATATAACTTTTGGTCTTAACTGCTCTTTATGAGTCAAACAAATAAAACTCTTAAAATCAGTTATCGTTTATCAATCTGAAACAGTATTCTGTTTTATGTAGAGATTTTTGTATATTTACTGCTGAAATTTACTTGTATATCCTATCTACATCTCATAAGTCAGTTCGCTGTCTATAATATCCATGTTCTTAGAATAGGAATAGATTTCCTCCGTTCTCTTTTTGTAGAGACTCGGCAGAGTCATTAGATTTCACCACCCTTAAGTTAAAAATGAAGAACTGTAGTATTTGGCTGACTGATTATCTGAGTATTTCTCTAAAAAGTGAATGAGCCTTACCTAAGCCATGTGAATTCAGAGACGGATCTCAAATAATAGACGCAACTTTCTACCAAAGAATGTTGCACATAAGTTGGAATAAGTTAGTAATTTTTTCGATTTTCCGTCAATGTTAGGATTTCCTATCAATTTTGTCTTTGGTGTCTTGTAAATTTGTTATATTTCATAAAATTTAAGTTTTTCCTATCAACTCAAGTAAATAAGACTTTGAGGATACTTTACACACTTATTTTTGTTCATATTGTAGTTGCTTATTCTCAGAGTCTTTTTTGTGAAAAAGAGTCAACGGCTATTACGCTCTACGTGCGGGGTTCCCAGATGTGTAAGGTTTTCGGGCTACTTACTAAATATATTCTCTATTAACCTAAGCATCTAACTACAGTACCTATGGCCAGGATTCATTTTACTTCATTTTGACATCAAGTTACAGCTGGAAAGTAGGGAAAGAGGACATGGCTAGAAAAGACTTCCTCCATTCTTGACACTTGCAGGTGATCGAAAATACACTTGTTTATTTTCAACATTAACGGAGTGTGGTGTACCACATGTTAATGAAGCATTCTAAATAAACTTCATCTAGTTCTCTAAGGAGATTGTCGCGCTGTCTGATTCATTTCTTATACGAGAAAAATGGGTGGTAGGCATCATCCTTCTCTCCTGTGTGAAACATATAATCCGAGTACCGTGACTTGCCAATCTTGTGCAAGTAATACTGAAAACATCTATGCCTGCTCAAAAGCTGGGTCAAATAGACATCAGCCTCACCATGCTTTGGATTGAGCCATGGCCTCAGATCATGGATAACCGCTGTGCTACAATCAACATAACACAAAATAAGGAACGTCAAGTAACGTAGCGCGCACATAGTTCGCCTACATACGATTCGCGCTTATGTGATCTTGACAGATACGAGAAAGTATCATTGCGGCAATAGTAATTGAAGAAAATGGATGATTTCGAATTGATTTTGAATTTTTATGTTTTTGACAATGCGTTATAATTTTGTTGATGAAAGTCTTCAACGGCGTAGAAGAAATATTAAATTAAATTTCAATACCAGAGTGGAATTGTGCTTAACAGGTGAGAACACCTGTTTTGTGCATAATTCCTCACATCTGGATAAAATTTTACTCACACTTTCAAATGGCGATCAACAATGTATCATTGTCACTCAAATTAAACAATGTATTTGTCATACTGACATAGAAAGTTCGTTCGATTTCAACTTTTCATGTTGCGTACGTCATCCTTATGTCAAATGTACTCAATGCCCTATAAAATATTCGGGTTTAACTTTTTTGACATTTGCTTTATGTCTGGTTATGTTGATTGTAGCTCAGCCTTTAGGCGCACGGTATAGCTACCCCATAATTGTTGCAAGTCATTTAAATTCCCTGTCTCGCCTTATGAGCGACTGCCTTTCTATTGCGTTCATGTTTACACAAACAGGGGAAAGGCGTGTACCTTGGGACAGAATATGCTTTTAATTTTTTACATTCGAATGAAATTGAATCACAATTAATCCCTGTGAAAGATTGCAGTTTTGACTAGCGATGGATCAAAATCCATTTGCCAATCAATCAGTTGAGCGCAATTTATCCTAAGGTACATACGGGTCTTGTACCTTGAAGCAGGGGTAGTTTTACATTGAGACAGGGATAAAATCATATTGTATAAGCAAATACAAGCATTGAATTCATTTTAATAATAAAAAATAAGTGTACATAATTGTTTATAATGAAATTCATACATTATTTAAGGTTAATATTCGCAGGAAAATTGATATTGAAGTAATGCTGTCCTCGACGGATGGTAAGCACCGCCAATATCTTCACATTGCAGGACTTACTAACGACAGCGACACCTTCAACGTCAAGAAAAACTAAGTGAACTTGTCGCACTAGCCTCCAATTATGTGACATCTTCGACTATACCGGCATAATAGACACTATTTGATGAAGAGTTTCCAAGGGCATGAACTTAACTAGCACCCAGCTGTTGAGTGGTCGCTTCAGCTGGCAAGAACTCATGGTCTTCAAACACAGATCCTTTAAATCCCGATAAGATCTTGTTTGGTGTGAAATCCAATAGAAATGCTTGTCTTACCAATGTCAATACATTACTAAAATGATTGAGCATCAATTCTTTGCTGCTATTCTATAGAACTAGCTTTTGAATGGTCAAAGAGTTGATCTATCGATCGGCTGCAATTTACGGCTCGTTCGTGGGGAGAAAGTGAAGAATATGATTCGATTTTCCCTTGGTATAGTTATGGCAGCTATTGAAAGATGGGTCTCACGATTGTCCATTATAAGCAATACTTTATTGTTCATCGATGGCATCATGGTGGTAATAAAATGCTGCAGATATTGCACGAACAACTCTGCATTATGCCATCCACTCAAACTCACCATACCAAAGGGTTTCAGGAAATGCATTATTAATCATATGGTCCATAAACTGAACCCGCGAAAAAAAGGATCACTGGTAGCATTAACGCAGACTATCTGTTACGGGAGATCTGGGAACAGCTTAGGTCAACCAACTTAAACACCACCTGTGAGATTTCATCTAGGTAGCGTGATACGAATAGTGCATCTCGAGCCAAACTTGGTTAGAGAACTTTACAGTGTAGTGTATGCATTCCTGGTAAAGTTAAAGATAAGTTGAAATCATAATATTGACGACTACAGTAGAGTAGACTTTTGATATCTCATGTGTAAGTAAATGTAGTTCAAAGTAGGTTAGTCAGGCTCGGCGAAGCTTTCAGTACCACTCACGTATGTGCACGGCTGCTCCAAAACAAAATTATCATTAATCAACAACCCAAATGATCAATAGCAAATTACTAAACGAATTTCCGAAAACGACGCCTACTTGAAGATACAGTAAGCAGTGCAAATTCTGCACCAACGAAACATCTATTGATGGAGCATGTGAGTCTACATATCTCGAGAAATTGTTGAAAGAAGACAAGCTCGTCGACAACGTCGTCAGGGCTTGGCCAAATGACGAACAGCAGTTGCTTAAAAAAGAGTGCGAATCCACTTCACTGTCTCACAAGAAGAAAAGCTCCTATCAGTGTCGTGCTGGATGGTCTGTGTCTGAAATTATGCTATTGACCTTCAGAAATCTTACTGCGAAACCATGAAAAAACCGAGTAAAAATAATGGTACCGAAATTGTTGTCACGCCACCCATTCAAATTGGTAATGATATCTTGAATATCGAGGCGATGGACTTTCGGCTTAACACACTATCAAAACTAAGAACAAATTTTCGACTACATATTAACTCACCTAGGTAAAAAACTGCTACGGAATTGCCCGATCGGACGAATCAGTTTGGATTTTTGGGAAGAAAATGAGGACTATAAAGGCCGGGATTAGCAGTACCCCGTTGGAAACGAGGTGTTAAAAGAGCGAAGAACAAAGAAAAGTACTCTCCTTGGTCTGATTAGTGAAAAGTGATGGAGGTGGAAGTTCGAAAAAATTCTACAGTATCGGAGTGAACAGAAAAGCTCGGCATGTAGAGTTACTGGGGGAAATTTGATGCCGAAGAAAATCAAATTGCTGCCAGAAGAAGGGAGAAAAAACTGAAGAATCGAGTGGCTGCTGCACGAGTACATCAAACAAGGATCACGTGTAATCTACACAGATTATTTTGTTGGAATAGATAGTAAAAAGGAGGTTCGTGGGAAATAAATTTATATTCTAGTGAAATCGTTTGAATGCAATTTTACATTATCATTCTTGCGACATTATATATGCATATCTTCTTCTTCGTAGCACTACAGCCCCTCTCGGGCCTTCGCTTCTAACAAATCACGCCTCCAACTGTCTCCAATTTCGAAATCCAAGCAGCAATGAACTGTCTTCGTCCAGCGTTTCCTCGGTTTCCCCACTGGTCTCCGGCCTTCAGTTCATTGCTAGTCCATACGATTCATGTGTCCTGCCCGTTTCAGCTTCCGCAGTCCGTTGAAACCTCCGGCTCGTCAAAAATTTCATAAAGCTCATGGTTGTATCAAATTCGCCATTGGTCCCCGTCCAGCTTCGCTCCGATTATTCGCCTCAGGAGCCGTTACTCAAAGGTGTTCAATATATTTGCGGATGTTTGGATTAGGACACATGTTTCACACCTATAGCATAACACAGGTCTTATCGCCGATTTGTATACTTGGAGCTTTGTTTTCTTATGTATGCAGCTAGTCTTCAAAACCGTCAAAACTGAATACAATGTTTTATTTGTGAGCTGTATTCTTCGGGGCATTTCGTCTCTTCAATTACCAGTTTTCGTTACTTGGCCCATAAATACACAATTTCGCCTACGTTTGCGATACTGTATTCGCCAAGTGTGATATTTTGTGTATTTGAGGTATTTTTCCTCTACTCTGCGTCATGAACTTTGTTTTATTTTTATTGATTTGTACCCCTACTAGTTTTGCTTCGAACGTGACAAAATTTTGATGTCATCCGCATAGGCTACTACTTATCTCGATTTGTATAGAAATGTACCTCATGTATGAGCCAAATTGAATAGCGATGGGGCCAGCCCGTCTCCCTGCTTTAGTCCGATATTTTTGTCAAAGGCATCGGTGAGTTAGTTATTGATGCGTACTTGGGAGCATAGTATACTCAACTAGTAGCCACACCTTTCATTTACCCTGTGTTGAACACTTTTTGAATTTTCCCAGGGGCACGTCAGCTGATCCGGGGCATGACAGCTGATCCCATGTTTGGCGCGCTCAAGAAACAAAGCAAAATGCAAATAAAATTTCCAACGCACGTGTTCTTTTACGCATTTCAGAATATAAGAGTGCTGCCAGTTCCTAATAAAAAACTAAAAGATTGCATGGAACGAATTTGTTTTTCTGCAATGTTATTGATTTTTTAGCTCTGGTAGCCCTGAAATCTCTCATCGAGGCATATGTTTATATTCGCGCCATTCCTCGCATCAGCGTTTACCATCTACCTGCTACGGAAGATTTATGGCTCGCTGTTCGGCTTGTGTTCGGATTTTTCCGGAGGGTTGATGGAGTGTGGTTACTAGTTGAGTATACTATGTTTGGGAGACCGTTGACATCATTGTCATTTTGGTAATATATGCATATGGTTTTAATACATTGTTTGGGAGAAAATGTCATCGTCGAAGATCAAACTTTTGCTTTGTTATTAGTTTGTCTTGGACATATAGCAAAGATAACTTTTCGTTCGCGCAACGGTTTGTCTCGGGGGGATATTGTGCGCAGTCTACAGAGGGTCATGTGGTGATTAGCGTATTAATTTGCAAAGTGTATAACCGTACTCGCACTGGTAGTGTTTAGATGGTTAAACTGCTCGAGCGCGGGTTGTGGAAGATAGTGCCCTTCCAAATTACGCCAAGTGTATAGAATTAGTGTATTTTGATGGTGCAGAAAATTTTGCTAGAGAAGTGCCGCAGAACGAGCTTCAGCAAACCGCCTTACTCGTTGGGTGGTCAAGTGTTGGTTCTAGGCCAAAGCAGTCAGTTAGCACCCACGCCCGTCCGCGGCGGCGAGCGAACTCAGACAAAAACATTTCATACCTAACTTAAAGAGAAATTTGTAAAAACATGAAAAAATGAATGGACAAAAGTCTACAACAGTCAGTGCTAGCTGACTTGTATACAAAATATTTTCAACTAAACGTATTGGAATTTTTAAAACTTTTTACTGGCTTAATATTTGGTTGGAATCCCTGTCGCATTAATTACTGCTTGCAGGCTTTGGGGCATAGAGGCAACTAAACTAGGAATTTCTGCAGATGTCACGACATTTTCGAAATGCTCTATTGGGTTTGAATTTGGACTTTGCGAAGGCGTATTAAGTAGCCTGGGAGCATAGTACTACAACCAGTTCTTGACGGAAAGTGCTCTACGTTTTGGATCATTGTCTTATTGGAAAATCCATCTCTCTCCAAGACACAACTTCTCAACTGATGGCTTCAAGTGTTGTTCTAACAGGTTCTTGTAAACATAACGGTCCATCGTAGTTTCAACAAAAACCAATCTGCAACCCCAGATGCGGCGATGGCTCCCCAAACCATCACATTACCTCCACCGTGCTTGACAGTATGAATCAAATTTTTGGTCTCTCAAGCCGTGCTTTTAGGGTTTTGTAAAATAATTTTACAAAACCCTTCTAAAATCGCGTCCTGTCTGTCCGTCCGTCCGTCCGTCCGTGTGTCACAGCAGTTTTTCTCGGAAACTACTTAAGCTAGAAGCATCAAATTTTGTATGTAGGTGTAAAGTGGTGATCTCTTCAAAGTTCAACTACTAAAAAATTTCATAAGGTATTTAAGGGGGTCTCCCCATGTAGGGGAATGACCCCCCGAAAAAAAAAATTCATTGAAGGTAGCAGATATGGGTATCAAATGAAAGGTCTTGATGAGAACTTTTCAAAACAGGTCTTAGTTTGGCAAAGTTTGCGTCGAGGGGTGCACAGGGAGGGGAAATACACGAAAAATTTGTGTCCCCCCCCCCCCCTCGCGATTGGACACCTGTGATCCGAAAAATCTGAAAAAAATCAAGAATGTAGGCCTTGATGAGTACAACAACAACAAATACGTGAGAAGTCGCAATTCACTCAACTTTGTTAGTAATAGTATGATTTATCGATTTTATGTTTTCTTGAATAAAATCTTATCGGTACACAGATGTCTATTTATAAGATTGATTAACCCTGCAAGTTTCATAAAGATTGCATCATATTAGCGAAGTTATAGTGGTTTGAGTTTTCCTGTATTACTATGGAACAATATGCGCTGCATGTATTACTATGGCAACATATGGCTATGGAACAACATGCGCTTTTTACCGACTCAGACACTACAGTTTTGCTAGGATTTGCATGAAAATTTCAGGAATGATAGGTGTCATGAATAACTTTGAGAATCAGTTCAGCTAGTGGTATCAGTAATCGTAAAACAAAATAGTGGCTGTTTTAAATGTGAAGAATGAATAATTTTGAGTTATTTTTTCCCAACTTCAACGTTTAAGGTGGATGCTTTGGACACTTGATTCAATTTAATGAATGACTGAAGCTGAGTACCTACAATTAATACTCATAAGTGAAACAAGTCAAGGAGGCGGGAGGGAGCTTCTAACAAAAGGGCTTTGTAACAACTCTAGGATTCGAAAAAATTGGCTATTAATCGATGATAACAGTACAGGAGAGTGGCCCCTGAAAAAAAATTCATCAAACGTAGCCGATATGAGTATGAAATGAAAGTTTTCATGGGAGCTTTTCAAAACAGTTCTTAAACTGTCAGTTTTTGCTTCAGTGGGGGGCACAGGGGGGAAATACATGAAAAATGTGTTTCCTCCCTCGCGAATGGACATCTGAAATAATTATCAAGGGAGATATTTATGAGTATAACAATAACAAAAACCTCAGAAGTCTTAATTCGTTCAACTTTTTTAATAATAGTATAATCTTCGAATTTCATAGTTTCTCCAATAAAATCGTCATTGACATGCTTCTTGACTTTATTCAATCTGGTGACTGCATTTTGAAAATTGAATACAAAACCCTTCTGACATGAGCGTAGGTCTGTTTACCCAACTTGTTTTTCCTCCATACTTTACTGAGGCCATCACTTACGAAAATAATGAATTTTGACTCATCGGTGAAAAGGATGTAGGCCTTGGCGAGCTATAGACGCGGAAGTCGGTTTTTGGCGGATATTAATGGCTTTTTACGTGAAGTTCTACTTTGAAACCCATTAATATTTAATGCTCTTGTGATGGTTCTTGCATGAACATCCTTTTTTCTTTCCGTAGCCACGTGTTTCACCAAATCTGGAGCACTTATTTTCGGATTACTGTTCACTTCTTTTAGAATGAAACTATGTCTTTGCGCGACAACTTTTTTGGTCGGCTAGTTTGCCGCTTATTTTCAATGGAATCACTGTTTTCAAAGCTTTTGATGATTATATAAGCAGAAGTTCATTTAAGTTTCAGTAATTTCGCGATTTCCTTGCACGAGTTATTGTCTTTTTTTTTTATACTGTACGACTAAATTTCGGATGTCACTAGAAATTTCTTTTGACGATGTCATTTTGCGGTCCTTACAGTGAGGAACTAGCGATAAAACTAAAACAGAATTGCAGCAGCACATATACCGAATGACAACAAAACCAAGTAAACAAATATTGACGGAAGTCCGATACGTTTAGTTGGAAATTTTTTGGGTATAACTAAGTCAGCACTGACTATCGTAGACTTTTGTCCATTCAATTTTTTATGTTTTTAGTGCTTTCTCCTTTATTCTGGTATGAAATGTTTTTATCTTTATTTTTTATAAATATATTGACGTTACCGAAAAATGTGCATCAATGGCTTTTTGATTAAAGCTTGCAATTAACCGGTATCTCAATATAAGGAATTGTCGTAGACTTTTGCCCGTCACTGTACATAGAAGCAACCCACAGAGTTTATATTTCCGTACCCATTCCAGCCATTTCTTGATCTTACTTAGGATATTGACGCTATATTCTGAGGCCAGTTAAAATATTTATCTTAGGCTTATTGAACGACACCGCAGGCTCTAGTTCTTACATTTGAACATACCACAACTTCCAAAACTTTTTGGGTAACTATGCGTGAATTATAAGTTTGATAAGGTTAAGAATGCTTGCTGCAGTATATCTGTGTAGTTGTCTCTATTTCTGACTACACAGGGTCATTAATACCATAAGGGAAACAAACATTTTTAAGGGATACTTTCAAAGCGTATAGGATACTAGAGATTATTTACCGTTTGTTTATTGTTAAACATTACTTTAGTAGCCTCTTCGATCGAACTTTGTTATACAACAAGGTAGTTTCTGATTTCTTTCGACTGTGGCTAGCATACGTGCGCAGGACACCCAAATTTTTCAATTAGAACAGTGTAGTGATAAAAGCATTGGTTGTAACTGCTTATAATAATAAAACTTTTTTGGTACCGTGATTATGTCCACAATTAATATTTCTAATCGCTTTCCGATAGAATCGACCGATAAAGATTTTATCTATTTTCCCTTTGTCGCCTTTTAAGTTGACCTTTTTTAGATTCTGTAATATACGGTAACCTGAATCTCTTCCAGCCTCTCTCTCTCTATCTCGTTCTCTATATCTCTCTCTTCTTGAGTTTTAATCGTTTTTCAAAACTGGCATGCTATTAACATATCATGTCTAAATTTTTCACTTCGAACTATCTGGCAAGGTTTGAGTATGCATAATAATGCTTGGCTTGAGGTTAAGATCTTCCTCAGACTCAGCATCAACTTGTTGGACTCCGGCTGGATCATAGCAAGAACAATGCCATGAAAGTCCGGTGATTTAAATTTATTGAAGTAGTTCAATACAGGTTTGATTCCATTCGATGTAACCACTTGCCTTGCTACGTTCCAACTTCTCTTTCCTGCTCTTTCTCCTTGCAGAGGCATGATCAAGTCGATTGAAGGTTCCTGATGGATGCCTTGATTACACCCAAAATGGGTCTTCATCAGAACTTCCAGTAATCCAGATTCAACTCTGTAAAGGTACCATCAAGTTTTTGAATTGAGTTTTGCTCAACAATGGGGTTCTTATTGAGGACTTTGTTAAAAATCGTAGTCTCTTGCATCCCCGTAGTCTCCTCCCAAACTTCATATAAGAGGCCCACTCACTCTTATATTCGCCTTACGAGATACTGTAGTTACACCAGTCAACCTCTGAGTTCGTCTGTTGTGCTGTCCTTAATAACTTTCTAGAGGATTTGCGAAGCTTTTGCAGTTCGTGATTTCACCAACACTTCTTTCAACCATCTGTCTAGTAGTTTACGTTGCTCACATAAATCCGTTTTCACTTTCAACTCATACGTCTTCTAGTCTGTTTTTTGAAAGTTTCTTAATGGCTGCTTCACCTTAATAGGTTTGCTGACATAACCTGATTTTAAGATATCTGTGATCAGAAAGTGTAGTTTCATTCGAGACCTTGCAGGCTTGAATTACTTCCTGTGTATTGGACGTGACAAAACTAAATTTGGAGCCTGTGTTTAAAATTATTATAAAGTCCAAAAGCTGTTCACCTCAACGATTGCAGTTGCTACTGCCCCTCATCTGGTAGTAAGCATTGGCATCACATCGCAATATGAGGTCAACGCCTTTGAACTCAGCGTAACCTGCCACCTCCCTCAACATTCTGCTGGGTGGAGGTAGAGCCATTTAGTATGATTTCGTATGTACCCATGTCTTCTTTTATGATATCTTCGCCACGACCGTGTTTTGGTTAGTGAATTGTCTCAAAACACAAGCTTCCACATTTGTAGGCATGACCAAGTATGCGACTCGGTGGTCAAATCCTCTATCACAGACATACCATGCATGTTCAGTCTACAGATACGTTTGTTCCTCGGCTATAGCTTTTGAATAATTATGATGCATTCTGATTGATTTGACATAATATTTTGCGTTTTCTTGATACAAAACTTAATTTTCCTTAGTTGAAAACATAACTATGCAAGCAAAAAGAACCGATAATTTTATGGAAATTCATATCATTTTAAGCCTGAAATGCATGAATCACTTGTTGCGGCTGCAGCATGACCAATTATGCTCAACGTATGATCAGTTAAGGAAACTTCATAAAATTTGCTCAATTATTCCATTAAAAACGGAAATAGGCTAATGTTCAATACAAAACACTAAATGCATTTAAATAGCCTGGAGTGATTTGAAACTGCACGTATTAGCGTGTTTCAATTTTTATGCAATACATAGATCGATGCCCCTAAGAAAGTTTTTAGCTTCGCAGGTATATTCACCTCGCATTTCATGATCGAAGTCAAGCAGTGTAAGCATTGATAAGTACTTATATGAGATACCATGCACTAAACCACATGCTGTCAGCATGTTTCTTGAAGATGTCCAGTAAATCTGTTCCCTTCTCTAGTGGATCCTCCTTCAACTGCTTAGCTAAGTACTAACAAAGCATAATTGCCATAATACTACATTAGGCCATTGAACTAAAATAGTTTTGCATACTGAATACCAACTTCTTATCAATGGAAGCGCAACAGTCAGTAAAACAATGTAAATTTAACTTTTATGGGAAAAACCAATAAATTAAGTTAGTATTTTTAAATGCTCGATACAACTTTGACACATATTATATTTTAAAATCAGGCACATTTGATTAATTGATTAGGCTTTATGCCATTTTTATAGGAACATAGCTTCCGTTTCCCAAGCCACTTATAGTCTCAACTATATTGATATTGAATCCGTTCTATGGTCAAGTTCACCTTATCCAACACAGTGGCGAGATTGAGATGTCATGGTTGATTAAACAAAATTTTTTCACTGTACTCTTTGTGCCACTGGCTGTGACCCAAAATCGTTTTAAAATTGCAAACTTCAGTTGATGTTGTCTAATGTTTTCCAGTATATTGTACCTTCGCATTTTCTTTATTGCCTTTTTATTCGCTGCTTTGTTGTTATACTCATTGAAACGAATACTCAATAATCTCCATGTTTTTCCCATTAAACATCCAACTTTTGTGAAAGTCTATCTTTTTCGTGGTCGTACCTCTATAGTCCACCTCAAGCGCTGGCTTCTCATAGGGATCACTTCCAGCTATCTCGGTCTATCAATCGTATTCTTTATTTCTGAAATCCAACCAGTGATCTGCTATCGTCATCTTTGCACCAGCATTTCCTGTGTCTTCCAACTGGTCTCCATTTCTCATGTTAGTTTCAAGTATTCTCCTCCCGACCATTCTTTGCACATGGCCAGCGCACTGCAGGTTTTGTAATTTTATCCTTAAAGAGACCTCTGGCTTGTTGAACAATTCATCCATCTTGACCTAAAGTTTAGCCTGTTAATTTAAATTCTAAGCATTCTTTGGCAAAGGGGTCTAACTCCTCTTTATGTTACATGTTTTTTTCAGAAAGACGTTTATCTATAAAACTGACATTTTCCTAAACATAAGATACATGCAATCTTAATTAAATGAGCGTGGTAATTACCGGAAAATCTTCGCTGTAATATGTCATCTGTAGGGAGAATTCCACGCTACTTGGCTTTCGTTGCGAATATTGATTCGTCTGCTTCTCTTTTTGACAGACATCCATAGCAAATACAAAAAACTACACATCTTTAAAAAGCTTTTGCCTTTCCGTGCTACAGACATCAACAGCGAAGCTGACCTCGGTGCTCCGATGTCTTAACTGAAGATTTTATCTCCAATTCCACCAATCTTACTTGAATTCACCATTGGTCCCCGTCCAGTTTCGCTTCGATTATATGCTTCAAGACCCGTCACTCGAAGGCATTCAAAAGTTTTTCAGAAGCTTGGGTTAGGGTCCATGTTTTGCACCTATAACATAACATAGGTCTTTTTACAAAGCCATCCACGTATTGTACATATTTTCACATTTGTGTCAATTAAACAACCCTAGAGTGTACTCATATTGTGAACTATCCTGTCATATACGCCATATAGGTGTGTTTATAACTTCTTGCTGGGGCATGGTTTTACCAAATTTGCACATGGTAACCCATTTTTCATAAATTTGCTTAATTTTTTGCCATAACACAACTGCTGCAATTCACCTAGAAGCCTTGGAATATCTTTCCACGATCCTTTAATATGCTTCAAGTAAAACTATCTATTTCTCCTTCTTCCTCTTCTTCTTTTTCGTAGCACTACAGCCCCCCTCAGACCTTCGCTTTCTGCAAAAAGCGTCTCCAACTATCTCGGTCCATCGAACACGTCCTTCGATTTCGAGACCTGAGCAGTGACAAACTGTCTTCGTTAACTGAGTCAGATTAGCGTTTCCTCTGACTCCTCACTGGCTTTCGCCCTTCAATTCTCCGAACGAATACCTTCTTAGATATCCGTTGTTTACCCATACTGTTCACGTGGCCAGCCCATTGCATCTTCCGCAGTCTTACAATCGATAAGACTTCTTCTTCTTCGGAGTACTACAGCCCCTCTTGGGCCACCACTTCCTGCAAATAGCGGCTCCAACTATCTCGGTCTCTTTCGTTAGCGGTGCTCGTTATTTTGGCGCTTAAGTACACAAATTCGCTCACATTTTTGATACGTATTCGCCAATATGATATTTTGTGCATTTGAGGTATTTTTCCTCGACTGCGTCATGAGTTTTGTTCTATTCTGATTGGTTTATAGCCCTACTAGTTTTCATTTGCTATCGAATTTCAGGAGAGTTCTTTACCAGTTGTTAACGACCGTGACAAAATGTTAATGTCGTCCGCATAGGTTACTACTTGACTCGGCTTGTATAGTAGTTTACCTCGTGCATCGACAGGTAGCTTTCTTATGACCTACTCTAGAGCCAAATTGAATAGCAATGTGGCCAGCCCATGTCCCTACTTTAGTCCAATATTTGTGTCATGAAACTTCTACCTCATCAACAATTTTATACAGCTCATGGTGATATCAAATTTGATATTGGTCTCTTTCTAGCTTCGTAAAGCTCGCAAAACTATTCAAGCTTTAAAAGTCGTGAATGGACATCAAGGGCACGATGAAATAAAGTAATAGAACGCTAGGACATGTTATTCAACATCACATGCAACACACTCCGACTGTGGTATTGCAAGTCGATCCTCTTTGCTTTCGATGTGAGCATTCTGCACTTGATTTTTTTGATTATTCAGGTAAATGTCACTGGTTTATCCCGTAAAAGCATGTTGCTTCCCGTAACAACTTGTACTGTGCTCTATTAAATACACCCTCAGCTCCCAGAACAAACCCATATTTCCCCATGTTTCTACGTTTTCCACTTTAGCTGGCCTACTGTTCAGTAATTAAGATGTTTTCCACGTTTCATTTCTGAATCATAGAGCAACAAGCTTTTCCAGTACCTTCTTCAAAAACCAAATGAAGAAAATAATCTTGAATTTTGCCCAAATATGAGTGACATTTACATTCTAAGTCTCAATAGCTGGTCTAGTAAACGCGAAGTTCGTCCTAAGTTGCCCTCTTCAGCAATTTCCTGGTAAATATTTACTTGTTCTTCTATTTGTGGCGGTCTTCCATCTAAAGAGTCAGTGCCGTTTATCTGTTTTCTGGCCTAAAATTTTAATTTATGGTTAATACAATCCATTCAAATTCCTTGAGAAATCTTATATGTTTTTTTTTTTGCTTAAGCACTACAGCTCTTTTTGAGCTTTTCTTTTCAGAGAGTATCTCATTATCTAGATCCAATGCATTGGCACTTGAGAAGGTGATATACTCACTACCACACTTTGACCATGTCCCCGTCCAGCCAGCTGCGATGCGTTCTGATTTTGAACCATTACGTATAATAATTGAACGGTGAATCTTAGATGCAGCCTGAGCGATGTCCACATAGTAGATATAGATAAAATGTTAGCTTCAAACTACGCAAGTATGTTAAATAATTATAATACCCAAATCCTCGTATGTCTCAACGAGTGTAAAACTGCGAAGGCTGCAATAGGCTGGACACACGAACCGTATGGACAAACAATGGATACCCAGGAACGTGTTCGTTGGGAAACCGGGGAAACACTAGTCTGACTCGGTCGACGAAGACAGTTCATCGCTGCACGGATTCCAAAATTGGAGGACGCGGTCAATGGACCGAGACAGTTGGAGGCGCTTTTTGCAGGAAGCGAAGGACCGAGAGGGGCTGTAGTGCTGCAAAAAAGAAGAAATTCTCGTTGCTGAGTAATTAAAAATGTGAAGCTTGCCTACTTGGTGTACCTATCCTAATATCTATCAGTTTCTATCTATTAGATGTGAACAAAGTAGACTCATCTCCTGTGTTAAGGCTTATCAATCTGCCAGATGTGAATTTACTTCAATGATATTTGACCGAAATACTGAATAATTGTAACAAGTCTTCCTACAGCTAGCAGCATACAAGTAAATCAATAATACAGAGCGGACCAGAAGCTGGGCAGATTTCAAAAATTCATTTAAAAACCGCAAAAATAGTATTCCCATAGAAAAAAGTCCGGTGGTGTGAGATCTGGACTTCTGGGTAGCCATGCAAGTTACCTCTGCGCGATATGAGCTTCCGTAAAAACATCTCATTTACGGGTTCCAATGAGGGCTTAAATTTATGGCATGTTACCTCGTCTTTTTGAAACCATGTCGCTCGGTTATAGGCTTCAAATACTTGCAGTTGTGGACGGAAAAATTCTCGCAACATGGCTGCGTACCGGTCAGAATTTACAGATACAGTTTGCCCTTGTTCATTCCCAAAGAAATAGGGACTGATGATCCCTTGTGCTGAAATAGTCGGCCAAACAGTTACCTTTGGTGAATGCAGAGGCTTTTGATGGTTCAAATGCGGATTGGCTGCAGCATAGTAACGGCTGTATTCTTCTTCTTAGCACTACAGCCCCTTTCGGGCCTTCACTTCCTGCAAATAGTACCTCCAAATGTCACGGTCCATTGACCGCGTCCTTCAATTTCGAAATCCGAGCAGCGATGAACTGTCTTCGTCGACCGAGTCAGACCAGTGTTTCCTCGGTTTCCCACTGGTCTCCGGCCTTCAGTTCTCCCAACGAATAATTTCTTGGGTAACCGTTTTTTTTTTTTTTTTTGTGGTAGGGAGGTGAAGGCATTTACGCCCGCCGAGTCTGGCAGTGTGGGACTCCCATAGAGGATACCCTTGGACTACCCACTAAACACCTCCCCTGTCAATCTGAGAACCTAGCCTGGAACCGTTTGACACATTACTTCGGGCCAGGTCTCGTTTTGTTACGCCGTGGGGCGCCTTCAAGCTGGGGAGTCCCTTTCCTAGCGGGAGGGGAGAGGGGAAGAGGAAATGCCAGAAGAGCGATCCCCCAGCCCCAGCATCTCCGGCTGCTGCGAGTCCCTTTTATCTTCCATTTGTCAACCGATTCGAGCATCACCGCAACTATATTATCCGGAGTGAGCTCTCCCGTCTCCCTGTAGAGTTTCCTTCGCAGCCTGGCCCATTTGGTACACGCAAAAAATGTGTGACAGGCATTGTCCTCCTCTCCTGGGCAAAATCAACAATCGGGAGACCGTGACTTACCGATCTTGTGCAGGTAAGACTGAAAACACCCGTGCCCGCTCAAAAGCTGGGTCAGATAGAAGTCAGTCTCACCATGCCTTCGATTTAGCCACGGTCTCACATCCGGGATGAGGCGCGCAGTCCACCTTTCCTTCGTGCAATTCCTCCAAGACTGCTGCCAATCGTTGAGCGAGCGTTGTCTCTCCTCGCGTACAACTATCTCCCTCGCATCCTCGTTTCGGCGCAGGTAAATAGCGCGGCGCTGTCTAACAAGGAGGGCGACAGGTATCACGCCTGCAATCACTCTCACCGCCGAGTCGGAGACTGTTGGATACGAAGATGCAATTCTCAGTGCTCCTCTTCTCTGTACCTGTGCCAATCGTTTTCGGTATACCTCCTTGCTGAGAGCGTCGCCCCATACCTCTCCTCCGTACAGTAGCACTGAGCCTACAGCACTCATCAAGAGGCGTCTTATTGATGGGCTGGGTCCCCCTACGTTGGCCATAAGTCGACTCAGGGCCGATATTCCCGAAGCAGCCTTCTCAGCCGTTGCCCTGATTTGCTCAGAGAAACTCATCTTCGAGTCGATCAGTAGCCCCAGGTACTTCACCGCTGGCTTTGATTCGATTTGTGTATCTCCAATACTGATCATCCTTACTCTAGGGATTCTCTTTTTTGTCAAGATGACCACTTCGGTTTTCTCCAGTGCTAAACTGAGCCCGCGAGCAGTCATCCAGTCCCTCACTCGGCGCATTAGCATACCTAGCCTAAGTTGCGCTTGTGCGAGGGTGCGTCCGGCGACCAGAGCTGCAACATCATCCGCATAGCCGACCAAGCGCGACTCATCTGGCATCTCAAGTCTCAGTAGCCCGTCGTAAGACACGTTCCAAAGGTCCGGACCAAGGATAGATCCCTGGGCAACACCCGATGTGATTTCCATCCTTCGTTGGCCCTGTGTCGTGTCGTGGAGCAGGCTTCGGTCCTTTAGGTAGTTCCTCAAAAGCCGCATTAGATATTCTGGAACTTGAAAAGAGTTTTCCAGCGTGTCCAGAACATCCACCCATCTAGCGGAGTTGAAGGCATTCCTGACGTCGAGTGTCACCAACAGGACGATCCGTCGTTTGGTGCGACTATATGCCTCTGCCTTTTGGACCGCGTTCACCACCTCTGCAATCGCACCAATCTAAAGCCGTACTGCCGAGGAGATAGGTCCCCAGCAGCACAAATCGCGTCAGTGAGTCTTCTCTTGATGAGTTTCTCTAGCACTTTCCCAGCCGTGTCTAGCATGCATAACGGGCGGTATGCAGACGGCGATTCGGGATTTCTTTTCCCCTTGCTGACCAGCACGAACCTCGCCACCTTCCATCGTACGGGGAAAACCCCGTCCCGTAGGCAAGCGTTGAATGTGCTGAGCAGCAAGTCAGGACAATGCAAAACCGTTGATCATCCATACGATTCATGTGGCCAGGCCATTGCAGCTTCCGCAGTCTGAGAATCGTTGAAGCCTCCGGCTCGTCAAAAATTTCACACAGCTCATGGTTCTATCGAATTCACCATTGGTCCCCGTCTAGCTTCGCTCCAATTATTTGGCTCAGGACCCGTCGATCAAAGGCGTTTAATATATTTGCGGATGCTTTGGTTAAGGTCCATGTTTCACAGCCATAGCAGAACACAGGTCTTATCACAGATTTGTATACTTGGAGCTTTGGTTTCCAGTGTATGCAGGTGGTCTTCAAGATCGTCAATACTGAATAAAATATTTTATTTGTGAGCTGTATTCTTCGGCGTATTTCGTCTCTTTCATTACCGGTTCTCATTATTTTAGTGCCTAAATACACAAATTTGCTCACAAATTTGTTACTGTATACGTCAAGTGCGATAATTTGTGTGTTTGAGGAATTTTTCCTCGAATGCGTCATGAGCTTTGTTTTATTTTCATTGATTTGTAGCCCTACTAGTTATGCTTTGCTGTCGAATTTCAGGAAGAGTTCTTTGGCAGTTGTTCATGACCGTGACAAAATGTTGATGTCGTGTGCATAGGCTACTCCTTGGCTCGAATTGTATAATAATGTACTTCGCGTATCGACACGTAGCTTCCTTATGACGTACTCTAGAGCCAAATTGAATAGCAATGGGGCCAGCCCATTTCCCTGCTTTAGTCCGATATTTGTGTCAAAGGCAACGATGAGTTGATTATTGATGCGGACTTGGGAGGTCGTTGACGTCATTGTGGTAAGGCGGACTAATTTGGCTGGGATACCAAAGCAAAGCATTATTCGGTACAGCACGTTACGATCAATACTGTCGTATGCTTGCTTAAAGTCAACAAAAATTTTGTTGTACGTCTATATTGAACTCCCTGCATTTTGTAAGTACCTGTTTGACTGCGAACGATTGGTCTTTAGTCGATGTACCTGCTCTAAAACCAGCTTGATACTCCCCAATAATACAGTTGGTGTATGATCCGATTTTATTTTCTAAGATTTTAGAAAATATTTTGTACGCCGTACGAAGTAATCATATGCCTCTATAATTTTAGCGGTGTAGCTTTTCACCTTTTTTGTAGATAGGGAATATAATTGATTGAACGGCCGTATTGACGTGCCCATTTAAGTGAACATTGGCTTCGTCAGAAAACAGAATATTGTTAAAACTGCGAAAGCGCTCCAACACGGTTTGGACTAAAGCACGGCCTAAATTGTGATCATTAGGATTTAACATTTGTACTAGTTTGAGCTACTCATCCTCAGCCCCGGCGCGGCTCTTCCGCATTCCATACCAATGCAATAGAGTTTTTAAAATCCTACGTCTATCTGGCCCACCTTGTATAACAGCTTATGAGTTGAAAACCTTCGTCATGCACCAAATGAACCAAGTAAATACTCGTACATTAAAAACAAAACCTAAAACACACCTAACCCAAGCCAATTGTATCGTACTATACCGTAATATAATCTCATTTGCTAGATATTCGCAGTAATTTACGCTTTATGTGTTTTCTTAATTCCGTACTTCATATTCTCTTTGAAATCTATCTCTACATTTCAACCGTTGATCCATACCTCATTTAACAGTAAAAGAGTAATTGCAATTTCTTTTATGATCACTTCCTCTTCCCAAGTATTATTGTAATAAAGTAAGCTTCGGAAACCCAATACCATATTTTCCTTTTATGTTAATACAAATTAAATCGTTTTATTTCATTTAGAAACTTGTCGTAAACTCAGAAAGTTGACATAAAATTTTCAAATCATCTGATATTAAAATCGTTCACTAAATCATATTATTTTTAAATTGATTCAAACCATTTTAATCGGAAGATGAGTAATTACAACATATCATTTTCATCTGTTTGATAAACATATTTATATTGAAAATGGAAGAAGTAAATATTTCCATGATACTGTTGAAATTAATTAACATTCCGTGATTAAAGATACATTTTTCTGAACGGGTCGTTATCAACACGTAAATTCGATGGCGACATTAACACATACATCATCACAATTGTTTTGATATTTTCAATGGAAAATTATGAAGGAAAATTTCAAATTGATTATATACAAAGAAAATTGTGATGAAACGTGCGAGCGTCAGGGCGCTATTTTATTGCACAATATTTTATGTTATTTATTTTTATTTTTGATTTCTGAATAATAATGCCTGCGTATTTGGACTTTAGTTCAAAATTTTGTATTGAATTCCAGTTTTTGAAATAAATTGAGAGGTATATTTCTAATAAAGAGAATTATATCCAGTAATGCAGAATCAGTTGAAAAAATTAATTATAAATATCAAAATAATGCCTACTGTTCCGTTTTACAATAAAATCCCGGAAATAATGCTGTGAAGGCTGCAAAAAACTCAAATATAACTGGAACGAAAAATACTCAAAAGGAAAATTTATTTCAAAAATTGGATGACTGTAATTAATTGGAATAGTGATTGTGATTGGTGGTGAAATTGTATCATTATTGGCATTCAAAATTCATTATTATTTTTCTTTTCTGAAAATGAAACAATTAATTTTATACTATTCTCACACACTGCTATGAGATTTCTTGTCATGTCATTATTATTTATGAATCTATTTCCTTTTTCATTTAATATTGAACGCTAGTCGGACTGAATTTTTCGTTAGAATAGTACACAAATTATATACTCCAGGAATACTTTTCCCTTAAAACTTGATTTTATAATTTTAAACTTTAATGTGAGTATATGTCGTTTTTATAGCATGATGTAAAATATATAATAATAACAAAATTGTTACACAGGTGGTAAGTACAAAAAATATTGGAAATTAAAATGAAAGTTATATGCAATTCACGCTGGAAAATAGTTTCTTAAAATCTTTTTCCGAAACACATGCCCTATTTATCTTTTCCTTGGACTTAACCAATGATTATCAATGGGCAAACCGGTTGCAACTTACTATAAGTTTTAAGCCACGATATGAAAAGCCGAGTCTAAATTTCAGGCCTATAAAACTTTTAAGGCCAGAAGGGATCTCAAATGCCTTTTATGAATCTTCTGCTGGGCTCAATATTTTAAAAGGAAGGGTGTATTTTGTCGCACTATATGTATTTCATAAAGAGTATCAAATTTATGAACAAAAGCCTATACTGACCCCTCAAAATCTGACTTCAGTCATTCAAAAAATCTTTGAAGTTGAGATTTGTGAACTCTCCACAAGAATACTCTATGCAATACATTTAGAAATCTAACCCTTTTTCATCTTGAATCTATTGCAACTTGAATGATATTTGTAAGCCTAAAAAGTGTTTTTTTTTTCTTTTTTCGATTCAATATTTCTTTTATTTAAAATAAATTTTATTTGAGTACATATTGTCCATTATTATCTATGACCTTTTGCCATTTTGTTGGGTAGAGCCATTATTCCATCTATGTAGAACTTCTGTGGTTTATCGGCGACAAACTTGGCCAAGTGATTTCCACAGTCCCTTTTTGAAGTGAATTTCTATTCATTAAGGAAGTTTTGCAGAGGCTGAAACAAATGATTGTCTGATGGTACTAGGTCTGGACTATACGGTGGATGCATCAAAACTTCTCAGCCAAGCTCTGTCAATTTTTGCCGGGTCATCACTGATGTGTATGGTCTGGCTTTTTCATGATGGAAGACAACGCCCTTTCTATTGATCAATTCTAGCCAGTTTTTTTAAATCGCTTGTTGCAATCTGGTTAATTGCTGACAGTACAGAACCAAATTGAGTATTTGGCCAGGTTCTAGTACCTCATGATAAACAATTCTCTTCCAATCCCACCATACACACAGCATAACCTTATTTGGTGTCAATCCTGCCTTTGAAGTTATTTGCGATGATTATCTTTTTTGACCATGATCTTTTTTGAACGACATTCTCGTATATTACCCATTTTTTAGCGGCCGTAATGATTTGCTTCAGAAATGGCTCGATTTCGTTGCGTTTTATTAGCATTTTGCATACAGAAATTCGGTCGATCAAATTTGTTTGTGTAAATTCATGCGGCACCCAAACGTCGAGCTTGTTTGTGTATCCAGCCTTACGCAAATGGTCCAAAACTGTTTGGTGATGGATACTCAGTTCCTTAGCAATGTCATGGCTGCTTATGTGTCGGTCTTCTTCAATTTTTTGTAAGATTTCATCGACATTTTCAGTGATTAGTCGAGCTGAGCGAGGTGCATCTTTGACATCAAAATTTCCAGAACGAAAGCGAGCGAAGCATCTCTTGGCAGTGGCTTTTGATAAAGTATCTTGATCGTAGACACCCCAAATTTTTTCACGAGCATGCGATGCATTCTGACTTGGATCGTAGTGATATTGCAAAATATAACGAAATTTTTCAGAAAGTTCACTCATTTTTAAATGAATACGCCTTTTGAGACGAATAACGAAATACAAAACTGTCGATATGAAAATTGTAGACTGGAATGTTACCTTTCAAATGCATGTCAGTTTGAATCAATCAATTAGTAGTGCCCGATATATGACAACGAACTCCATCTAGTAGCAAAAAGGCTCAATACTTTTTAGACCATCCAATATATATGTTATCAAAAGACCTATTCATTTCAAAATCCTTCTAGGATGGGACTTAGATTTTATGAAACCTTCTGTACTTGAGTTAATGATATTCAAAGTTAATGTATTTTGAATATGCCAGCGCCTTTTTTTTTTGTAACAGGCAGAACTGGTTTGATTTTTGTTCCCACTTATTAGCCATAAATCCAATGGAAAATTAGAAACATCTCGAGTCGAAATTCAATTCAGGTAATGATTAAGCCCTAATTAGGCATGTCTGAATGGGCATTAGGCATGCTTAAACGGCAGTTCCGAACGTTACGCATTACCCCATCACTGGCCAAATTAGAAAATGTTCGGGCTTGCCTAAACAGTTCCTTATTTAGGCAGTGATTGGATTACCTCAACAGTTCCTAATTTAAGTAGTGATTAGGCTTGCCTAAAGAGTTCCTAATTTAGACGCTGATGCGACTTGTGTAAGCAGTTCCTAAACATAAAAAAATTTCTTGGAAAAATCAAAACAAAAGCTATAAATTTTCCATTTCCTTAACTTTGCAAAAAACTTACTACTTATTAATATATAACCAACCATACAACTCTGGTGCAAATTATATTTTGATTTGATTTACTTATGTTAGGCTTGCCGTATTAGGGCTCAACTAGACCCGCAGCAGGCTATGCCTAACTTAGGTATGTCAAATTAGGGCTCCATTAGGCCTACATTAGGCATGCCTAACTGAGAAACTCCGCATCAAGGCCCCCATTAGGTCAAATGCTACACTTGTAAAGAACCTGAAATATCGAGATTGAAATTTTTAGTATGTTCTGTTTGTAGTCGCTTCATCTAAAGTGTTTAGGTATTCCGGCAACTTTCTATAATATAAGAATGATATATTCTAATAACATCAGTTTCTGCTGTGATGATGGTGGTGGATTGATCTTAATCAAAACGATTCGGATGTCGAAGGAGCAAAACAAGATATTGGAGGAAATCTGTAGCCCATTGGGCTCTCTTCTGAACTTATATTCAACACATGTGATCACTTAGTGTGAATAATTTTTTTACATCTAACTCAAGTGTGGCTAATTCCGCAATACCAGCTCCATCACCGAACTCATGTGCAGTCGCAGTGTGGGCAGCATTAATACTAACAAAGATATTATTAAGAGGGCGATCCCTAAAAGGAAACCGGCAAATAGTCGACATACATCACCAGTTTCGAGAGGGATTTTGCCGCAGCTCCAACTAGCTAGATCTCCTCACTCACCTTCTAGGCTGGTGTTGAACATGATGCCGTAATTATAATATCCGGATAACGTTTTAAAACCAGCAAATCTAGTTGTATCTCCTCCTTACTATTACATGTTAACGTTCAAGGTTGACATTTGTTCCGATATAAAAAAATATTTTAAATCCTGCATTTAAGCCCAGTGGGGTATTCATCAAAGAGTTTTATACCTTTGAGTAAAAAAAATGTTCGCAAACGCATGAGACTTCGTGTCATCACCAATTAGCTATTTACAATCAAAATACAGGAGGGCTAAAGACTAAGCTCCAATTTTTTTTAATTTCCAGTACACTAGCTGCAGATAGTACCTTGTGTATTTCAGAGTCCTGGCTGATTGGCTCGGTGAGTAATATTGGTCGCGATACTTCTGTTTCCTAAAATCCGGACGATGAAGGTGTTCTGATTGCTGTCGAAAAATGTTATACTTGTACCGACTTTGTTCCACCCCCTCCAGTTGAATGGATATTAGTTTCATCTATTTCAGCTCATACGTCATAGTGTCTTATGTTTATTCGCTGTTATTCCCCCGTTCAACTTTATGAAAATTATTTTGATGGCTTGTCCAATGATGTTATATTGAATTTTCCTCATGACATATTTATTCCATACGGTAATTTTAATGCACCATCTTCGGCTTGCAACTTAACAGATGAACCAAAAATTACTACTAACTATTCGGTTACATATTCTCTTTCATCCTTTCTATCTTAATGCTACCTTTATCAAGTCAACAAATATACAAATTGCACTCGGCGCGTTCTTGATTTTTTCCTCATCTGCTGTTCTTTATCCAACACAGCCAAGTCCCACACTGCTATTCTATGTTCCAACATTGTCGTACATAGTGAATTTCACTGACATCCATTGTAGGAAACTTGCCATTCTGACTTCTTTCTATTTCAACGAAAGCAACTTCCATGCCATTTTAGACGCACTATCTTAAGTTGATTAGCCCGTTTTCTTTGCTGACCCACCTTGTTAAGAAGCCGTTTCGAAATTCTACGAATTTTTAAACTGCCTCATGGCTGAGTTTCGGCCTACCTTTCATCAAACTAACAAGTCCGCGTGGTGAAGTAGTATTGCACTCACCTCGTAAGCTGAAGGTCCCTGATTCGATTCCCGTTAGTTTCAAGTGATTCTTTGGACAGACTAGAAGTCCGTTCAGTTATGATACGTACTGGTTTAAAATCAGAACGTCAAAGTGTGGTACTGGGCATATCACCTTCCTGTGTGCCGTCACATTCAATCAAGATAATGAGATACTCTGAATATCTCAAATCGAAGGACTGAAATGGGCAAAGCAAAAAAGCAATAATTGAGCTGAACAGTCTGATGCTCCCTGGCTTGCACCGAAAATACGTGTTGCTCTTTTCAATAAAATGAGAGCGAGAAAAAAGATGAGACCATGGACTAGGCTGAAATCTCTACCTAAATCTGAAATAAGAAAAGCTTTGAAAATTACTATGACTCTATTGAACAATCGATAGATAGCAATCAATCAAAACGATTTTGGTTATGCATACGATTCCTTAAGTCATCTCCTGCTATACTCCAACGGATGTTCTGAGGAAATTCAACAGCTAGTAATCCAGATTCAGTTCTATGCTTATAAGCTAACTTTTTCTTGTCAACATGGTGCAGTCATCCATCTATAAATAGCTTTTATCGTCCATTTTTGTTTTCAGAATTCCACCTTCCCATCAACATATTTCCTGATGAAGCTGAAATAATAAGTGATAAAATTGACGTTAGTATGGGTCCAGGTTCTGATTAAATCCCTAGTTCTTTTGTTAAATGTCCCTAATTAGGCATGTTTAAATTAGATGTCACCTATGAGGGCCCCGTTAAGCCCGCATTAGGTACGTCTAGTTTAGACAAGCCCCACTGTTTCCAGATTAGGCTGACAGATATCTTTCCAAATCCTCTTTGCCACATAATGAATATTCATTTCTTGAAAATTCTTGAAGTTTTGGGTCCCAAGAAACACTGCCAAGATAGGATCATTTGCGTAAAATGACGAAAACTTCTTCTATAATCGTAAAGTATCTTCTAGATTGGCTTAAAAAGAATAATGAAATCCTAGGGCCTTTTTGATAACTCATGGAATCAGCATCTCTTTGATACATTTCAATAAAAATATGATCGTCTTTTTAATCGAAAGGTAGTTTCTTGTAGCATCCACTTTTCATCAAAATCAACCTTCATACTTTAAAGTAAATCTGCATGAAAGTTCTTGTATACATGAAAATTGGGAATCGTTTTTCTCAAGGCCTTTCATAGCCTCTGATAACAGTATAAACATGTAATTTAAAATAAAAACAAATAAAAGCATACTTTTCCGTGAAAAGTAGCGCCTAACGTTGCTTATGAAAAAAATATCAACCCTTAACGCCGAGCAAAAAATTAGTATTTCGACATTTATGTGTCAATTTTTGGTACCATCATCTTTGCTAGTAGTTAACGAAACCACAATATTACATTTTTCACAATACATGCAAAAAAAGTTGAACAATCCCGTATACTGAATATTTTTTCTTCAAAACTTTTTTTTTGGGAAAGATGAGAACTTTTTGATAATATAAGTCAAGAATCGAATTTTTTTTTTTTTTGCTTCTCAGCGCAACCTTGGAGTCAATATAGTGATTACTGATTAAAAAATTTAGTACAGTAAGCAGATCAAATAATGCTCTGAATTGGTGCAAAAAATTATTCAGATCCAATGCCTAGTTTGGTTTTAATTGGTAACTAAAGTCTCAAAAATTAGATCTGTGGGAAAATCAAGTTAAAGTTTATGCTAAGGTATTTAACGATTTAAAATTAGCCTGCAGCATAAGGCTTCTTTTTGTCTTTAGTAAAAACCTTCACTAAAGCAAATATTGGGTTGTTCGATGATTAATGTCGTTATTAATCATAGATATATTGACCATTTTTTCGGGTGACCTTTTGCCATCCTTCGGTCCTTGCGAATGACCAGTTCATGGTGTTTTTCTTGATTTTTTTCATTTGATTTGGATAGTTGCCGACAGTAGACATTCGAATCAATAGTTTGGTTTCTTTGAAGTAGCTCAAAGTAGGCTATACCCTTGTAGTCCCACCACACAGAACGCATAATCTTCTTTTGGTGAATATCGGCATTGGATGTCATCTTGCTCGGTCCATGATTGTTTTCGGACAACCGTATCGTAAACAATCCATTTTTTATCACTCGTTATGATTCTTTTTAGAAATGGGTCGTTTTGGTTACGATTCGGCAAAGAGCCCCATATGCTAATTTGTTTGGTGAGCCTCTCTACTATCTCTCGAGCTGTCATACGCTGCTTAATTTCGATTAACGCCTTTATTTTGTCGTCATCAGTAGTGGTTGGATGACCAGTTTGTGGTGCATCTTGCACATTGTAATTCCGGAACGAAAGCGAGCAAACCAACGCTGACACTAGCATTCAGTAAGGTGTCCTATCATAAACTTCACACAATTTCTTTCGAGCTTGACTGCATTTTTACATAATCGGAAGTAAAACAATAAAATATGCCGATAATACTTTCTTTGATTATCCATTCTCAAGTTTATTTTTAAGCTACTTCATGTTTACTAATGATGCCCAGTTTTTGACTAAGTACAGTCTAAAGTCTGATCTTTAAAATAGTATATAATAATATAACCCACCTAATCACTACTACATGAAATATGCAGTTCACGCCATCTATGAGACAAAAAAACGACATGAATTATCGACCAACCGTTGCATCGCATATGGCCATCTTTAACAGTTTTAGGTCAACGGAAACATTTTTGGGTATCCTTTCAAATATTAAATTATTTAAGCATTAGTTAGCATTTTAGGTACCCCATGAAGGCATTTTTTCAGCAAACTTTCTTGCGATAAGTCTCTGTAAACTGCTTTTATTTCGTTAATCATCGGCTCTGCTACAGACGTTTCATGTGTGTAAGAAAGTCCCTCAGCTTTTCCTTTTTGAAATCTACACGAGGAGTCGCATTCACTTGGGCAGAGCCCGTGCTTACGGTTTTCATTTGTAGAGAGTCATGAAAAAAGTGACCCATACTGTTTTTTTCATTTCCTCTAAATTTCCACTATTTCTTCTAATTGCCAAAATATAGTAGAGCTGTAAATCACTAATTTTGACGCTAGTCCCATTCTAGAGCCAGGATCTTCAACGAATTGTATATAGTCACTACCATTACAATGAGCACCTTTTGAATGTCTTCGTATTATTTATATCGACAATAATATTCCCCAAAAATTCACCTACATTTCTACTTTAGGTGGAAAAGTTTCTTTTTTGATGCACTACCTAATTTGTTACGACGTTCCTGCTACCGGAGGAGCTTGGCAAACAGAAGATCTCGTACCAACGCCGGATGATTTGCTCCAAAAATTATATATTTTCCTGCAAGTTTCTTTTTGATGGAAATTCGTACTAGTGGCATTTTATGTCTCCATATAAAATCAGAAATCCAGTTTGTTTACGTAACCAGCCTTCAGAAATTTTAAGCGCTACTACCGAATGCAATTCCAAACAACACTGACTTTACCTAGAACACTTGTACAGTTCTACAATAACTATACACATACCAAAACATAAGGCAGGCGCTGCATATATATTGATATTAAAAATTGCAAAGCCGCCAATTTCAACGGTGAAATTTCAGCATCAAATGCGGTTGTCTGTATGACATGTGCGATATATTTGGAATAGGAGAGGTTGGAGATTCAATCTAGCACAATTTTGAAAAATCAATTTTTCGACCCAAACGTGCAGAACTGACCTCAACCTATCAGTTAACCTATACCGGTTATTCTTTTGATAACTATACAAGGTCCTTTCTAACTACACTGTGGCTAAAATTCCTCTCATATAGACTATTTTCTTTCAAATCATATTATATTTTGTATTCCTTGGTCATTTCCTTTAACCGACGCACGATCTGGTGACTGTTATCCATACGCTAAGAAATTTTTATAACTATTTAGCTAGCGCAGGAGGTCAGCTATAGCTACATCAGCTAGAGTACGTAATGTTCTCTCAAATATAACATTCAATGTGTTTCTTAGCTGTCAAATCGGTCGCCGCTTTTCATCCACTACTTTAGTCAAATGTTGGATAAATGTTTGATTACATTGTTTGAC
This sequence comes from Odontomyia ornata, assembly GCA_963969285.1. Taxonomy (NCBI): domain Eukaryota; kingdom Metazoa; phylum Arthropoda; class Insecta; order Diptera; family Stratiomyidae; genus Odontomyia; species Odontomyia ornata. The sequence goes on along the minus strand of OZ017739.1, from coordinate 97,675,730 downwards.
CATTCCACTTGTGACAAACCTCTGACCCAAGTCGTAATGTAGCTCTCTAAGGACTCCGTTTTGGTTTAGCCAATTCTTCTACAGCTTTATAATCCTGCTGTTTAAAGATCGAGAATACCTCAGGCCATTGGTCGTAGTAGCGGGCGGTACCTATGTATATAGTTCTAATGATATGATCTTGAAAAAGGCTCAACGTTGTCGACAACTCTTTGTTCAAAAAGTACGCTTAAACTCTAGATGCATTCGCAAAAATTCTTGGGCTAGTTTTCCATATTTTGTCAACTATTCACCCAGAGAAAACGTTGAGAAATTATTTTCAGCATCCTGTGTATTCATGTGTCTTTATTCTACTCCTTGGACTCACGGTATGCATCTGACTTGTACTCCTGCCAGCTGTCAGCTTCTATGTACATTTCAGTAAACCTTTATTCAGGTGCAGGAGATCCCAATGGTGCAAACAGGCTGTAAGTGTGAGGTTATATTCCAAAATTCTATGCTACTTTGGTTCATATTCTTGTTTCTTAAACACAAATAAGCTGGAAACTTTCTCATCGGCGAATTGTGCCTTGTCCATTCTTTGTCCACTGGCATAATTATTGGCAACATCCATCTGTTCTTATTTATCTACAAAATAATGAAAATACTTACAAATACATAACTGCATATGTTCTCGGATCTGCATTATAGTGGAAGATCCTGTTTGATTTCTATATATAGAAGAGCTTTGGCAATTAGACACCGCTGACAATCACGGCGCAGGTAACCTTTGTGTCCTAATATCTTGGTGCTTCATAAGATGATAATTCGGCTCCAAATAATTGTCGAAAATCCCTATGCCATTCTGATAAATTGTTCAAATGAGGAAGAAGAGTAGATAGACGGGACATCAGGTTCATATCTCGTGCGCTCCATTCTTCTTGACCAAATTCTTCTACACTGTATTCGAAAAAACCAATACCGTTTCTTTCGTTTTGCATGTCCTAGTAATGTGTTTTTATTACCAGTAGTAAATTTCTCATCCGCAACTTAACTTTGAGCTTTACGACATTTTTTCAATACTTTCATTTTTAACTGGGCGTCTTGATTTCAAAAATTTATCTTCCAACAAACCTGTTATAATTGAGACATTTATGTTGTTATAATTGTTTTAATTTTAGAAAACTTTTAAGATATTTTTATGTGATGCCCGTTAGTTGGTGAGGCTAAATATTAGTTTAAGTTGAAACTCAGTTACTCCTCTTTACTGGTTCAATCAACGTCAAATTAAATAAGCAATGTCTTACGAGAAAAACCTGAATATCAAATTTAAAAAAAAAAACTAAAAGCATGGTGCTATCGAGAACCCGTATAGTTATCTATTTTTTATTTGTTTGCCTTCCTTTTCTGCCTGTTTTCTTTTAAGACCATGAGGTTTCTTTGTTATTTGGTATCTTGCCTCAGCTCTGGCAACAACTGCCGAAAAGGCTACCCGTCCTCTTTCAAGTTCCCAAAGAACTCGTCTACCTCTTCTTTATATATCACTACAAAAAAAGCCACAACGTATCACATTTAAGCCGTAGACTCTCCTTTTTAGGGTTTTGTAAAATAATTTTACAAAACCCTACTAGTTTCACGACCAGTCTGTCCGTCTGTCCGTCCGTCCGTCCGTCCGTCCGTGTGTCACAGCAGTTTTTCTCGGAAACTACTTAAGCTAGAAACATCAAATTTTGTGTATAGGTGTAAAGTGGTGTTCTCTTCAAAGTTCAACTACAAAAAAATTTTATAAGGTATTTAAGGGGGGTCTCCCCATATAGGAGAGTGACCCCCCGAAAAAGGTAGCCGATATGGGTATCAAATGAAAGGTCTTGATGAGAACTTTACAAAACAGGTCTTTGTTTGGCAAAATTTGCTTCTAGGGGCGCACAGGGAGGGGAAATACACGAAAAATTTGTGTCCCCCCCCCGCCCTCGCGATTAGACACCTGTGATCCGAAAAATCTGAAAAAAATCAAGCTTGTAGGCCTTGGTGAGTACAACAACAACAAATACGTGAAAAGTCGCAATTCACTCAATTTTGTTAGTAATAGTATGATTTATCGATCTTATGTTTTCTTGAATAAAATCTTAACGGTACCCTTAAATTCAATGAAATTCAGTACGTAGATGTCTTTTTATAAGATTGACCAATCCTGAAAGTTTCATAAAGATTGCATCATATTTAGCGAAGTTATAGCGGTTTGAATTTTCTTGTATTACTATGGAACAATATGCGCTGCATTTATTACCAGGGCAACATATGGCTATGGAACAACATGTGCTTTTTACCGACTCAGACACTACAGTTTTGCTAGGATTTGCATGAAAATTTCAGGAATGATAGGTGTCATGAATATCTTTGAGAATCGGTTCAGCTAGTGGTATCAGTTATCGTTAAACAAAATAGTGGCTGTTTTAAATGCGAAGATTGAATAATTTTGAGTTATTTTTTCCCAACTTCAACGCTTAAGGTGCATGCTTTGAACACTTGATTCAATTTAATGGATGACTGAAGATAAGTACCTACAATTAATGCTCATAAGTGAAACAAGTCAAGGAGGTGGGAGAGAGCTCCTAGCAAAAGGGTTTGTAACCATTCTAGGATTCGAAAAAATTGGCCATTAATCGATGATAACAGTACAGGAGAGTGGACCCTGAAAAAAAATCATCAAACGTAGCCGATTTGAGAATGAAATGAAAATTTTCATAGGAGCTTTTCAAAACAGTTCTTACACTGTCAGTTTTTGCTTCAGTGGGGGCACAGAGGGGAAATACATGAAAAATGTGTTTCCTCCCTCGCGGATGGACACCTGAAATACTTATCAAGGGAGATATTTATGAGTATAACAATACCAAAAACCTCAGAAGTCGAAATTCGTTCAACTTTATTAATAATAGTATGTTCTTCATATTTCATATTCTCTCCAATAAAATCGTCTTTGACATGTTTCTTGATTTGATCCGATCTGGTGACTGCATTTTGTAAATTGAATACAAAACCCTTCTGACATGAGCGTAGGTCTGTTCACCCAACTTGTTCTTATTAATTTGCTTTCGTTTTGCCTTGAGGAATTCGCTAATAACTCCAGAGAGTGGATTATCTAAGGTGAAGACTTTTTGTGTCCTGAGGGTAGGATTTCCAGATGCACAAGGCTGCTGGACTTTCCTTCTAATAGCTCCCCTACTAACCTTTGAACCTAGCCTGGAAGCGATTGACAGATTACGTTAGGCTAGGTCTCCTATTCCCATATTTCACGGTACATTCGGCTTCCCGGAAGTGAAAAAAACTACTAAATAATCGATCCTTTCACCTCCAATGTATCCAGTGCTCAAATATGTCCTTCTTCATAATGTGGACTGTCCGAGTGTAATCTCTCATATAGTTCAGTTTTCAATATCTCTACAATCAGACTATCAAGCTACCTGTCCCATCTCTTGCATACGAAAAATGTGCAGTAGGCATCATCAATTTCCCTTGCACAAAATATACAGACAGGAGAATATGACTTACCGGTCTTGAGCAAGTAGGTTTGCTAAAGAGCTAGGTCAGATAGAGGTCGTTATAACCATGCCTTTAATGGAGCCATGATCTCAGATTTTCTCATTTAGAATATCTAGTCTAAATAGCACTCATTCAACTTTATTTTTCGCAACTAGCTATCATCCACATAGCCGATCAAGTGCGAGCTATCCGGCACTCAGATAGTAGCCCACTATACAAAATATTCCACAGATCTCAGCCAGAGAGACGACACACCTGACCTCCCTTTGTGTCAAGCAGCAAGCTTTAGCATTTCCGATAATTTCGTAGAATCTGGTGGATATTCCAATATTGCCAGAATATCCATCCATCTTCTGGAAATGAAGGCATTTCTGACATCAAGTCTCATCAGCAAAATAACCCATTGGGTAGATTAGCTTTGGCCCTCTACATTTTACGCTACGCTTGCTTTTTCCTCAATCTCATCAATGGTGGAGCGTCCCACTCTGAGCCCGTACCATCACGGAGATAAGTGCTCTGTAGCATAGGTGACATCAGTGAGTCTTTCCCTTATGAGTTTCTCGAGCATTTTCGTGGCCGTTTTTAGCACACATAAAGACTAGTATGGTGACGGTGACTTGGAATTTTATCTCTTCTAACTGAAAAATACGAGCCTCGGCAGCTTTCAGTAATTGAGAAAAGCGTTGAACGAAGTGAGCAGCAAGTCAAAACAAATCAATTGGAACACAATCTGGTCCTAGTGTCTTTTTTACCTTCATTGATAGAACTACCTCTCCAAGTACTATGCTTCAAGTACTTGAAATGTGGCCAATACACTAATTTTTTTTTCCTCACAAACAGCATCACCATGGATGAAATGTAAAAAGAAAAGGTTCTATACTGCTGCGTTCTTTTTTCTGGAGGAAGTACTGGTGCTTCACCTAGAGGTTTTATTCCGAGTGCCTCCTCTACCTTCAACTGCATCTTTAAACAGCAGGATCCTCATTTTGGCCTCATTACTTGCATTCTTTTAAATACCGTGCACAGCAACGATGATTGTAAGGAATGTTGTTGCTTTCAAATAATCCATATTTGATTAAAACGGTCGGAAGTGATTCAGTTGTTTGGTCTCCCAATACAGAGATGTTTACAGCATTGAAATACAGTGGTTTAGGCGCTTTGACAGCGATGAGAACAGCATTGCTTAACAACATGCTTATAGCATACTGAATCCACTTGTTTTCCTCCTTACTTTGTATTTCAGGCACAGGCTGCTCCAGTATCTTTTTCTCCTGCCCAGACTGCTCTTGTATGCAAATCATTTTCTACTACTCCAAAATTTGGCAAGTATCTCCAGTTGATACATGCTCTCTATTTTCTTCCGTTCGTTCATCCATATTCCATTTGTCTCAGATGTTTTATTATCATTTATTTTTTTGCCGTTAGAGGTTTTAGTGCAGTCATGGTTATTGGATCCGATAGCCTAAAACATAAGTTTCAAATCATTATTCAATTCATCATTCAAATACCATAGCAGGCCATTTAGCATTGTCCAGGATAAACCACAAGGAGGTGGCCTGAACTAAACTGTTGCATTTTCAATTCAGGATCAATTAGCATGTAGGGATATGTGGTCCCTTGTTGTTGAACCCAAATAGAATACAGGTCCTAAAACAAATTTTGAAAATATCTTTAAAATTTTAAGGGTAATTCTTTCAATATTTGCATTTGACTCATAATAAGGCATACTTTAACATAAATTTAGATCCCACTTATGATGAACTTCACACCTTCCAGTCACTTCTAACAATTTCATAAGCGTTCTTTCAATGACCAAACTTTCATGCTGCTGGGGACCTATTCTTCGGCAGTACCGCTTTAGAACCGGACGTTCTACCATTGATGCGATTGTAGACGTGGTCAGCGTGGTCCAAAAGGCAGAGGCATATAGTCGCACCAAGGAACGGATCGTCCTGTTGGTGACACTCAACGTCAGGAACGCCTTCACCTCCGCTAGATGGTTGGATATTTTTGATACGCTGGAAACCTCTTTTCAAGTTCCAGAATATCTAATGCGGCTTTTGAGGAACTACCTAAAGGACCAACGCCTGCTCTACGTTACGACACAGGGCCAATGAAGGATGGCTGTTACATCGTGTGTTACCCACGAATTTATCCTTGGTCCAGACCTGTGGAACGTATCTTACGATGGGCTACTGAGACTGGAGATTCTAAATGAGTCGCGCTTGGTTGGCTATGTGGATAATGTTGCGGCGCCGGACGCATCGTTGAACAAGCGCAAACTTAGGCTCCGTATGCTAATAATCCGAGTGAGGGACTGGATGACTGCTCGCGGGCTCAGTTTAGCACTGGAGAAAACCGAAGTGGTTATCTTGACAAAAACGAGAATTCCTAGAGTACAGATGATCAGTATTGGTGACATACGAATCGAATCGGAGCCATCGGTGAATTATCTAGGGCTACTGATCGACTCGAAGATGAGTTTCTCTGTGCAAATCATGGCAACGGCTGAGAAGGCTGCTTCGGGAGTATCGGCTCTGAGTCGACTTATGGCCAACGTCGGGGGACCCAGCCCATCGAGAAAACGCCTCTTGATAAGTGCTGTAGGCTCAGTACTACTGCACGGAGCAGAAGTTTGGGGCGACGCTCTCAGTAAGGAGGTATTCCGAAAACGATTGGCACAGGTACAGAGAAGAGGAGTGCTGAGGATTGCATCTTCGTATCCGACAGTATCTGATTTGGCGGTGAAAGTTATTACAGGCGTCGTACCTATCACCCTCCTTGCTGGAGAATGCCACGCTATTAACATGCACCGAAACGAGGATGCGAGGGAGATGGTTGTCTGCGGGAAGAGACGGCGCTCGCTCAACGATTGGCAGCAGTCTTGAGGGAATTGCACGCAGGGAAGGTGGACTGCGCACCACATCCCGGATGTGAGACCGTGGCTAAATTGAAGGCATGATGAGACTGACTTCTATCTGACGCAGTTTTTGAGCGGGCATGGATGTTTTCAGTCCCACCTGCACAAGATCGGTAAGTCACGGTCCCCATATTGTCGGTTTTGCCCAGGAGAGGAGGGCAATGCCTGGCACCCATTTTTTGCAGTACAAAATGGGTCAGGCTGCGAAGGGACCTCTACAGGGAGACGGGACAGCTTACCCCGGATAATATAGTTGCGGTGATGCTCAGATCGGTTGACAAATGGAACCATGTGGCACATTATGTTCGGGCACTCCTAACATATAAAAGGGACTCACAGCAGCCGGGTGTGTTGGAGTCGGTGGATCGCTTTTCTGGCACTTCCTCTTCCGCTCTCCCCCCTCCCGCTAGGAAAGGGATCTCCCAGCTTGAAGGCACCTCACGGCGTAACAAAACGAGACCTGGTCCGAAGTAATGTGTCAAACGGTTCCAGGCTGGGTTCTCAGGTTGACAGAGGAGGTGTTTAGTGGGTAGCCCAGTTGCATTCTTGCGAGCATGGAAGTCCCACACTCTGTGCTTAAATGGTATTCACCTCCGAAACACAAAAACAAACCGTTCAAGAAGCATGCTTATATTTTTCATTTTATTTATTCTGGGGCAAACCTGAATAGAAGAGGTACCAAGAAGGATGAGATTAGACGGTGCATAAATACCACAAATAAAGCCTTACTTCCTATTCTAAGCACAAGAGTTTTGCACAGCCAAAATAAGATTCATATTTACAAATCACTATAGTCAAACCTGTGTTATTATATGGAAATGAAACATGAATCCTGATCAGTGATTCCAAAAAGGCGGTGGACATATTTGAACACAAAATGCTCCGGAAAATTGACGGCCCACTGAAACAAGGAACAGAGTGGAAACTAAGTCACAATGATGACTTGTATGAACTGTTTGACAAGCCACCTATATCTGCTATATTGCCTACTTTCATATGGATAAATTATTAAACGTGATTTGATTTCTGCCCCGCCACGTACCAGTGTACGTGGCGGGGCAGAATTTCTTGATATAACTAAAAACAGTATGACGTAGGCTTTTTCCTCTTCGAACCACACACGTTACCAGGGCTGGATAGAATCTTACTAGTTATGTTTGAAAAATCAGTAGATTTTGTATTTCTCTGGCTCATGGGGATTTTCACAAACCACACAAAGACACCTTAAAGTGCAGTAAGCTTATACTCGAGAAATAATTGGCAGAAATCCAATACTTTGGCTATGTATCTTACGTCGAGGGAACTTTCAAGAACGTAACAATCACAGCTATCGATAAAGATCTCTGCTATTGAAAATGAGGTATGTGAAAACATAATAGGGAAGTATGTTACACTAGCTAAACGGCATCTAAGGACCAGACAACCCCCAGAAAGGAATGCGCCTCCCACTGCTATGCTTATTGTCTTTAATAATATCCTGAAAACTTTCATATTGATAGGAATATGAGTTCTGGCCTGAGCAGGAGATATAATGCCACTAGCCTCAGTTTAATATCCAAACCCCGTCCCCTACTTTACTATAAATGCTTTCAAGAAACTCAGAGACTAGATATGTTAACTCAAGGAAACTTAATAAAGCTTTTATAAAACTAAACTGGTCCTGTTTACTAGAAAACATCAGCCACATATCTATTATTTGCCATAAATGATTGCATAACATGAAGAAATGATCCCAAAATATAGAGAAATTATGAAAAATAAACTAGCCGATAAGATTGCGAAAAGAGGAGTAAATCTGGAGGAAGTATCGGTGAAAAATCTACCAAAACGTCTTCACGTAGAGATAGAAACCCGAACCGAGATGCTGGAAACCTCAGCTGGAACTGGAGGGAATCACTTAGAAAGTAAAAAACCCTATAAAAAGGGTACGATAGACAAACTGATTTCCTTATGGAGCTGCCAAGATCAGCTTGTGCATTGCAGGTAAGGATACATACCGGGTGCTGTCTTGTTAGTGTGCATGCCTACGGAATGGGAATCAATTACTTGTATCAAAACTATGGACAACCAAGGAAAAGGTAACCATCTACCAAATCACGTCTTTTCAACGATTACACTAAAATTGAAATTATGATTGCTGCTTTCATAAGCCTCAGCCATTGCGGCCAGAATTTACAAAAAAAAAGTAATCATTCGTTTCGTCCGCTGTAGAACTTCTTCTAAATTAGGAAACCCGTAATTTCTGGCTTTGATATCTTGCGGTAGAGCGGCTATATGCATCGCTTAGGACCCATTTCTGTCTTAAAAATTTAATTAGACAGGGATAAAACCGTCCATCGAAAATTTAAATCACCAAATTTGGTGGGTAAATTATAATAGAAGACAAAACTTTCAAATGAGTGGTTATATTTTATACGGAAACATCCCTTCCAAATGCTTCACAAAACTTAATCAACTCAGGTTATAAGGTCCCAACAAAAATTGCTTGTAGTTCTTAAAACTACAATATCAGTATTCTCTGCTTTGAATTGAATTTTTTTTTTTGGATTTACCATTTGGTAAAAGTAAAGTACAACAGCATCAACATATAACAAAAGGAAAAGCACTCCAAAAGCTATGATTGAATTGTAATAAATCCTATGTCGGTTAATTTTGGCAAGAGCACTCTGCTGCTAGGTCAAGTGTTTAAATATTGAAATTATTTTTCAACTCACAAACATGCTATAGAAACGACATATACATACATACTATCCCTGAATGTAGCATGTGCATGAAACTTCTTGCTTGCTCCTTTTATTTTAAATACAAATTATTTTTACTTTCAAAACATCTTATAACAACAAAAACACTAACTTAATCACTTAATCGGAAATTGCAAAAGTTAGTCGAAAGCTGTTATTCGTGAAACAGAAAGGATAAATTTGATCAGGTGATTCGCTTTAATTGTAAAAGTAAAGAGAGCCCAAATATTTCATCATCAATAACTTGAAGCGTTGAATATGTTTTTCCCAGAAATTTATCCTTTCTGTACTCAAATTGATAAAATCACCTCGTGAAAGTAAAGCGGCACAATTTTTATTGATATCAGTTTTTTTTCACTTAGTCAAAATGTCTAGGAGAAGTGGCTTATAGTTTCCAATATGCTTTGAAACGTGCATATCCTTCTCGTATGCAATTTGTTGTGTTGCAACATTGCCAAATCGGTTGATGAAAGTCGTCGGTTAAAAGAGAAACGCATGAATGATGCACAAAATTGAGTTGATTGCTTTCAATGCGTATTTGAAAATATGATGCCCTTGTCCTTTGGAACGGAATAACTTTTTGTCGTTTCTGCTTGCTCGAAAAAAAGAACGTTTTAGAATTTTTTATTTTGATTGGTGCACAATATCTAAATATTCTACTTCAGCTGAAGTGGTGCTCACGCGACACAGTCTCATGGAGATACGAAGCATCCACTTGGGCGGACTATTTCATGCCGAGGAGGAGATCCAAATGACATCGACAATGCCGAATTTTGTTGGTCAAATGCAAGGATTTGTGTTTAATGGGCACAGGTTCGTTTAAAATATGCAAAAATAATAATTTAAATGATTTTTGTAATTTCATTCTAATTTAAATTTAAATTAGGCTATAAATAACTGATTAAACATGTTTTTATTCTCATTATAGGTATATTGATATAGCTAAGTCATTGGGTCCTGAACTCTCCGCCTTACCCACAACAACATTCAAATTAACCGCAAGGTGGGTGAACTCGCCACCGCCAAATCCATATCACGCTGCAACTTTTCGCTCAAAACACTCGTACGTGGGCCTTCCTCTTTTGAAAGCCTACAACACCATATCAATAGACTTTAGATTTAAGACTCTTGAAGCTAACGGATTGCTCCTTTATAATGGTGGTCGACGAAATGATTTTGTCTCCATTGAACTCGTCAACGGACACATTCACTATACATTCGATTTGGGCGATGGAGCTATTACAATGCGAGACAAATCCAGGATACATATGAATGATAACAGATGGCATTCCGTCAGTATACGAAGACCCGGACCCAAAACACATATCCTTGGCGTAGATGATACGTTGGAAATATTCTCCGCTCCCGGTGGCAACATGAATTTAGAATTGAACGGAATACTTTATATTGGTGGAGTATTTAAGGACATGTATGCCAAGTTACCATCAGCTATTTCATCAAGATCTGGTTTCGAAGGATGTATAGCATCATTGGATTTAGCTGACACATCACCTACGTTAACGAGTGATGCAGTCGTTCCAAGCTCGCTGGTCGTATCAGGATGTGAGGGCCCGACAAAGTGCAGTCAGAATGCTTGTGCAAATAGGGGAGTTTGTGTGCAGCAGTGGAATACATATGCTTGCGAATGTGATATGACATCGTATACGGGACCAACATGTTACGACGGTAAGTGGACTATGGATACATTTATTAAAGAGCTATATGAATTTCAATTTCTAACCTATAGCATCTATTACATACACTACGTTCAGAAACACTTTTTATTACCTCTTTCCATACTTGCTTCGAAAGTATTATTAGCGCTAACTAATACGAAATTAACTTCATCGTACATCCTCAAATTATAGTTGAATTTAACCAAACTTAGGCTGCTATTGATTTTCGTGACGAACTCCTTACACATTCCATATTTTGGATTTGCAATAAATATAAATGCATAATTTTCAGAAAACTTTATATAAAATTAAAGCAAAAAATCATCAAAGAAATAAATGCTGTAATTTTAAAAGAGAATATCGTTTAAAAAAAATAGCATCTTCTTATTCAATTAGATGTCCGAACCGTAAATTAAAAAAAAATTAAAACCATAAAATTCACCTGAATTCGAACTAACATATTTAAAATATTAAATCTTAAAATTTAATAGAAAATCAAACAAAATAAAATTTTTTTCCATGTGCTATAAGAATTGAAAATAAATCAGTTACTTTAAGACCCTTTGTGAAAAAGCCTACGAAAATGATAAAGAGAAAGCAAAATTTTAGGGGTTTCACTTGTTGAGATAAGGTATTCTCGCTAATGATTTTCAATGTAGTTCTAAGGGCTGATATTACACCACAGGTTAAATCATCGGAGACAGACCACAGACGGACTAACGAACGAAAGAAGGCAGAGTGCGTTGTGCAACCTGGCATCATTGCAGCCTTTGGGCGCAGTAGAAGGACTATGCGCACCCCGGAGCGCCCAGTGCAAGACGTACACAATCCGGATCAAGTTGCGACACCAACGGAGGCCAGTGTAAGACTGGGGGAGGGAGAAGTTTTGCCGTTGGCCGACGCCATTTCAAACGCAATCCAAGCGATAGAAGCAAAAGGGCTAGGAAACGGGGGCCTCTCCCAAGAGGTGGCGCCAAATAACACAATCGCCCTTGACCGCGCCGAAGAGGAGCGGCTTACTCGGAAAGCGGGGAATATCGTCAAACAACTGAGGGCTGCCTGCGAAGTGCAGGAAAACATAGGCAAGAGTGTCAAGATTGGCATTCTTGAACTGGAGGAGCTTTTTGGCCGCATAACGCACTACAGGCGGAGGTGGCTTGCAGCCGAGAAGCACCAAAAAGACACGCTCTCCCTCGAGGCATCAGTGGGTCCTAGCAGCAGCAAAAGAATGGCCGGTAGCCCAATTGAAGGCGACTGTGAGAAAAGGAGGAAGGATGAGACCATAAACGAAGTTGACACTCCAGGCGAGGAGTTTCATGTGGTGCGAAACAAGGCAGCGAAAAAAGCGGCCAAAAAGCTACTCCTAGAAAAAAAAAGACAAAGAGCTCAACCACGAAGAGAACAAGGAGCCCCCCGCTATACCGCAGAAAACAAAAAGCAAACCGTGGCGCAAACCCTTGCGAGAGGCACTGCTTATTAAACCCACTAAGGGCCGAACCTACGCAGATGTCCTCCGTGAAATTAAAGGAGCGGTCAAGCCAGACGACACCAAAACTGCCATCAAAGCAGTTCGACCAACCCGGACCGGCGGCTTGCTGGTGGAATTCGGGCCAGAGGCCACAAACAAAGATGCATTCCGTGACGCGGTTCAAAAGGTTCTTGGAGATGCGGCAACGGTTGCCTCGCTCGAACCAATGGCCACCCTGGAAATCAGGGACCTCGACTGCGTCACGGACAAAGCTGAAGTAGAGGATGCCATTAGGAGGGAGTTCCCCAGCTTAAGTGAAGTCAAGGCAAGATTGACGCGTGAAAACACAAGGGGGCAACGCATGGCTTTTGTCGAACTAGCTGATGAAGACGCCCAGCAAATCCTGGCGAAGGGCAAAATTAAGATAGGTTGGGTGATCTGCAGGATACGGAGAAGAGCGATCCCTATCCGCTGCTTCAGATGTCTCGAATACGGACACACCGCGTATGGCTGTAGGGGACCCGACAGGAGATCTCTGTGCTACAAATGTGGTGAAACGGGGCACAAAAGGAAGGAGTGCACGAACGAGGCAAAATGCATTCTTTGCAAGGACGCTAAGCTAGCACCCGGCGACCTCAAACATGAGCCGGGGACAGGGAGATGCCGGGTTTTCAAGGAGGCCCTAACTAAAGCCAAATCGATACTCAAATGATCCGTATCCTGCAGGTCAATTTGCACCGAAGCACAAACGCCCAGGACCTACTTGAGCAGTTTGCGAGGGATAAGAAAGCTGACCTCCTGTTGCTGAGCGAGCAACATCATAACAAGGACTCGCAAGCGTGGTACCCTGACAAAACTGGTACCTCGGCCATCTGGGTTCGAGACAGCGCCCGCCTTCAGGTGCAGGGCCATGGACGCGGGGATGGTTTTGTGTGGGTGCGGTGTTCAGGGATAACATATTTCAGTGTTTATCTGACGCCTAACGAGGCAATGCGATCCTTTCGAACCAAACTCGATGCCCTGGAGGACGCTGTCTCGAACACAGAGGGCCACATGCTGGTCGGGGGAGACTTCAACGCTAGAGCCATCGAATGGGGTATGCCACAATCCGACTCAAGGGGAAAGCAAATATTGGACATGGCGGCCAGAACAGCGCTTTTTGTCCTAAATACTGGTAACACCCCTACTTTCCGCCGCTGGGGTTGCGTAGGAACCATACCCGATGTGACACTCGCTTCGGAGTCCCTGGTACCTAGAGTACACAACTGGCGAGTACTAGAGGACTACTCGGCTAGTGATCACCAGTATATAGCTGTTGAGATTCACGACGGTGCCACTCTGCGTGCATATGCCCAAACTTCAATCCTTGGATTGAGGACTGGGAGGATGGACGTCGAGAAGTTCACTGACGCGCTTACGGCAGGCGCACCGTTGCTGGGAGCTCCGCCAGGGAGTGGAGGGCCTACAGCCAAGGACTTGGTGAACTCAACTATGAGCACCATCATAGCTGCTTGCGAGTCTTCCATGCCCCGCCGGAGACCCCGACATGGTAAGCCTCCAGTATACTGGTGGTCAAACGAGATCGCCGAACAAAGAAGTGAGTGTCACAAACTTCGGCGAGAGGCCCAGGGGGTGCGAACACGGGAGGAGGCAGACACTAGGCTAGCAGCATACAGGTCCGGCAGGAAATATCTTCGCAGGCTTATTAACAAGAGCAAGGCCCGATGCTGGCAAGACCTCGTGGACGATGTAAATAGGGATCCGTGGGGCGTTGGCTACAAGCTGGTCATGGGGAAACTTGGTGCCCTACGGAAGCCTTGTATACATGACGCGGAAAAGATGGACGCGATAGTGCGGGGACTCTTCCCCGCCCATCCCGTCCGTGTTGACGCTGTCCATGGTGAAACAGCAGTCGAGTGCCCACTCTTCACACAGCTGGAACTGGAGGAGGCAGTCCTCTCCCTGAAGGCAAAGAAGGCTCCAGGTCCAGATGGTGTTCCAGCTGAGGTTTTGCAGCTCGTCTATCACCATTGTCCTGACTTGCTGCTCAGCACATTCAACGCTTGCCTACGGGACGGGGTTTTTCCGGTACGATGGAAGGTGGCGAGGCTCGTGCTGGTCAGCAAGGGGAAGGGAAATCCCGAATCGCCGTCTGCATACCGCCCGTTATGCATGCTAGACACGGCTGGGATAGTGCTAGAGAAACTCATCAAGGGAAGACTCACTGACGCGATTCGTGCTGCTGGGGACCTATCTCCTCGGCAGTACGGCTTTAGAGCAGGACGTTCTACCATTGATGCGATTGCAGAGGTGGTGAACGCGGTCCAAAAGGCAGAGGCATGTAGTCGCACCAAGCGACGGATCGTCCTGTTGGTGACACTCGACGTCAGGAATGCCTTCAACTCCGCTAGATGGGTGGATATTCTGGATACGCTGGAAAACTCTTTTCAAGTTCCAGAATATCTAATGCGGCTTTTGAGGAACTACCTAAAGGACCGAAGCCTGCTCTACGACACGACACAGGGCCAACGAAGGATGGCGGTTACATCGGGTGTTGCCCAGGGATCTATCCTTGGTCCGGACCTGTGGAACGTGTCTTACGACGGGCTACTGAGACTTGAGATGCCAGATGAGTCGCGCTTGGTCGGCTATGCGGATGATGTTGCGGCTCTGGTCGCCGGACGCACCGTTGAACAAGCGCAACTTAGGCTAGGTATGCTAATGCGCCGAGTGAGGGACTGGATGACTACTCGCGGGCTCAGTCTAGCACTGGAGAAAACCGAAGTGGTCATCTTGACAAAAAAGAGAATCCCTAGAGTAAGGATGATCAGTATTGGAGATATACAGATCGAATCGAAGCCAGCGGTGAAGTACCTGGGGCTACTGATCGACTCGAAGATGAGTTTCTCTGAGCAAATCAGGGCAACGGCTGAGAAGGCTGCTTCGGGAATATCGGCCCTGAGTCGACTTATGGCCAACGTAGGGGGACCCAGCCCATCAAGAAGATGCCTCTTGATGAGTGCTGTAGGGTCAGTGCTACTGTACGGAGCAGAGATATGGGGCGACGCTCTCAGCAAGGAGGTATACCGAAAACGATTGGCACAGGTACAGAGAAGAGGAGCACTGAGAATTGCATCTTCGTATCCAACAGTCTCCAACTCGGCGGTGAGAGTGATTGCAGGCGTGATACCTGTCGCCCTCCTTGCTAGAGAGCGCCGCGCTATTTACCTGCGCCGAAACGAGGATGCGAGGGAGATGGTTGTCCGCGAGGAGAGACAACGCTCGCTCAACGATTGGCAGCAGTCTTGGAGGAATTGCACGAAGGGAAGGTGGACTGCGCGCCTCATCCCGGATGTGAGACCGTGGCTAAATCGAAAGCATGGTGAGACTGACTTCTATCCGACCCAGCTTTTGAGCGGGCACGGGTGTTTTCAGTCTTACCTGCACAAGATCGGCAAGTCACGGTCTCCCGATTGTCGGTTTTGCCCAGGAGAAGAGGACAATGCCTGTCACACATTTTTTGCGTGTACGAAATGGGCCAGGCTGCGAAGGGAACTCTACAGGGAGACGGGAGAGCTCACCCCGGATAATATAGTTGCGGTGATGCTCGAATCGGTTGACAAATGGAACCAGGTGGCACATTATGCTCGGGCAGTCCTAAAATATAAAAGGGACTCACAGCAGCCGGAGGCGCTGGGGCTGGGGGATCGCTCTTCTGGCAATTCCTCTTCCCCCCTCCCCTCCCGCTAGGAAAGGGACTCCCCAGCTTGAAGGCGCCCCACGGCGTAACAAAACGAGACCTGGCCCGAAGTAATGTGTCAAACGGTTCCAGGCTAGGTTCTCAGATTGACAGGGGAGGTGTTTAGTGGGTAGTCCAAAGGTATCCTCCATGGGAGTCCCACACTGCCAGACTCGGCGGGCATAAATGCCTTCACCTCCCTACCACAAAAAAAAAAGGGGCTGATATTATGAAAAACAATCCAAAATCCAATAAAGATTCTCACTCATACTCCATTTAAAAGTTTGTCGTGTTCCCTAAAATGTGTTATCGACATACGAGGTGTGGCAATTAAGTAATGAGACTGATTTTATTGCTGCGCTTGTGGTAAGCCTGTGACCTCTTCTCCGGCATCCTTTCCCTCTCCATTTACCATTGCTCTAGCTTGTTTAGTTCGCCTGCTGTGTCGTGTTGAATAGCCGTGTGTTGGTGGTCTTCATCACGAAAATGGAGAAACGAAATCAAGAGTCGCGATAAAATTTTACGCCAGACTGGGCGAAACAGCTTCTATAAAAGTGCATGGTGATAGTGCTCTTAGTCGACCCCAGGTGTTTCGATGGCATAAAGAGTTTAAGGAGGGGCGTGGAAGACGAGGCGCAGAGCGGGAGACCAGTCAAGGTGTGGACTTACGCGAATGCGCAGCATGTGCACACCCTAATCCGTGAAGATCGGCGTTTAACAGTTCGAATGTTGGCCTCAGAGCTAGGTATGAACCGCGAAACAGTCAGCCAAATTTTAACCGTAAATTTTGGGATGAAAAAGTTGGGCGCAAAGATGGTTCCAAAGAACCTTTCTGAGGAGGTAAAGCAGCATCGAATGACCGTCGCAGAGGACAGTTTGGAACAAGTTACAGAGCTGGTTTTTCCAATACGACCTGGAAACCAAACGCCAAGCGTCGATTACGGACATCCGTGACGAGGGTACTCGCGGACATCCCAGTCAAAGTGTTCTAGAAATCTTACGAAGCATGAAAAACGCGCTGGAATCGTTGTATAGCTGCCCAAAGGGACTGCTTTGGAGGGGATGGCAGAATTGTAGAATAATTTTTAAATATACGGTTTTCGTGGAATCAGTCTCATTACTTAATTGTCATAACTCGTAGCAGCTCAATAAAATATCAAAGATCGCTCTTATAGTAATAGATGCTACTCTGGATGTGTATGAATAAATTATAAACAGCTAGTAAGCATATAATACTCTGCATAGTAAACTTATTAGAGCACTTTCCTTTTGCCAGTGGCTACCTGTTTCAAATCTTCAAATAATCCTCTTATCGGACTGTGAGTTAAACCAGCTATAAAAGCTTTTCATTCTAAATTAGACAAAAATCAGACAGTCAATTTTTCTACTAACCATATCACCTTCTAGAGTGCCGTTACATCAAAATATAAGGTTTCCTAACAATGTTGAACGTCAAGGTTCAATCTGAGCTGCTATATAATCGGTTATTAGTTGTAGTCGTTTCAAATTGCCTGAGGGATACTATCTAAGTGAGCTAATATCGAAAAGCTCTTAGGGTTTAGGGATACTGTTTTATGGAAAAGCCTATTTGCGAACAAGCAAAGATCAACAAATGCGAATGTTTCAAAATTCTATAGGATTCTATGATCACCTTTTCTTCTAGGTATACTCTTCATAGATACATAGATTATCTACTTTTTATATTCACCTGTATTTTTTTCAGTCGGTTAAAACTTTGATTGAACTTAAATTCACCAAAAATGGAAAATAAATTAATAAATTCAATATTCCTGAAACCTTCCTCTGATATTTTTTTCACCTTCATGCACTACTTGCTATTAGATGCTTTCAGCTTTATGTATGATGGTTTCCATTAAAACTTTTTTCTTCATAAGAATCTCCTACTTTATAAAACATCAATAAATTTAAAAGTTGAATCATCAACGATTTTCCCTCTGCATACCAGAGGAGCAAGCTTCCCCCCACTACTATATACGTTTCCAAAATACCTAAATGTCGAATACAATATCATCCTGAATTGTTTAATCTTTTTTTCGCACCAACCCGAAAGCAAATAATCATTTACTATTCAATGCAACTAATTAAAATAAATAAAAAATTCTTCTTCTTTTTCTTCATAGCATTACAGCCCCTCTCGGGCTGCAAATACCGCCTCCAACTGTCTCGATCCATTGACACCGACCTGTGATTCCGAAATCCGAGGAGCGATGAACTATCTTCGTCGACCGAGTCAGACCAGCGTTTCCTCGGTTTCCACTGGTACCCGTTGCACGTCCATACGCTTCATGTGGCCAGCCCATTGCAGCTTCCGCAGTTTTACAATCGTTGAGATCTCCGGTTCGTCGAAAATTTCATACAGCTCATGGTTGTATCCAATTCGCCATTGGTTCCCGTCTAGCTTCGCTCCAATAATTTGCCTCAGGAGCCGTCACTCAAAGGCGTTCAATATATTTGCGGATGCTCGGATTAGGGCCCATGGTTCACATCCATAGCATAACACAGGTCTTATCACAGATTTGTATACTTAGAGCTTTGTTTTCCTGTGTATGCAGCTGGTCTTCAAGATTTTCAAAACTGATCAAAATATTTTATTTGCGAGCTTTATTCTTTGGCGTATTTCGTTTCTTTCATTACTGGTTCTCATTATTTTGGCACCTAAATACACTGATTTGCTAAACTTTTTGATACTGTATTCGCCAAGTGTGATATTTTGTGTACTTGAGGTATTTCTCCTTGACTGCGTCATGAGATTTGTTTTATTTTCATTGGTTTGTCGTCCTACTAGTTTTGCTTCGCTGTCGAGTTTCACGGAGAATTCTTTGGCAGTTGTTAATGACCATAAAAAAATGTTGATGTCGTCCGCATAGGTTACGTCTTGGCTCGATCTGTGCAGTAACGAAAGTTTTGTTTCATATCATACATTTATAATTCATATATATTACATTGGAATGATTTAAATTTTATTCATCCGTTTGACGACATAAAATCTCTGCTCCATAGTTATTTGTATGAAAGATCTCTATCAAACGATTTATGATTAGAATAAAAATATATAAAACTTCAAAAGATCCGTCGTCGTCAGGATAGCTCCACATTCATATGAACTTTAAAGAAATAGCACCATTCGTATTGTTCGATTTTTAAAGAGACACCAAAGCCTTACCAAAATTTCTTCATCAAACCGCAAAAGTTCCAAAAAAATCATCATATTCATAAAATAACATGCAATTCTATAAATTTAGATTTAAAGATATGCCTTTTTGAAAAAAAAAGATTCGGCAACATATTTTAAAACCTTTACTTTTCATCACCAACTTCAAAATGTTTGAATTATTTTACAGAATCAATTGCATACGAGTTCGGTGCCAATAAAGGTATCATTCAATATACGTTCCCGGCTGGTCGTCAACCTGACACCGAAGAGGATAATATCGCTCTTGGCTTCATAACAACCAAATCGGATGCTGTTATCCTTCGAATAGAAAGTGCAACTACACAGGACTACATGGAGCTGGAAATAGTGGAAGGCAACATTTTTATGGTGTACAATGTTGGTTCGCACGACCTACCCTTGGGTGAAATTGGGGTGAAAGTCAACGACAACAACTATCATGTGGTTCGTTTTACACGTTCCGGCGGGAATGCAACGCTGCAACTGGACGACTACAATGTCCAAACGTTATACCCACAAGGTACTTTAGCACACATTTCACTATTGATTGCATCCTTTTAACTAGATATAATGCTAAATATAAAATACAAGGTAGACCTCATCATAGTGGTTGAAATGTTGCACTAAAGGAAGGGTAAATGTGCAAATGGCATGGAGTAAATGCATACGTTAACGCTTGACGAAGCTTTAATTTTCAGATGCCGCGCGCTATAACGAAATTATACACTTCCATTTAACTCATCCACAAAGTCATTAGACATTTACGCTCCCTTTATCCCTAGCAGCGCTAACTGCATTCATTTTAACCGAAATTACTAGCATTATGTAACCAAAGTAAAACATTTCAATTTTCATAACAAAAACAAAACCTCAAATTTCATCAATACAAAAACTAGGACATCAATCGACCGTATTCAATTCAATGGCCAACATACAAATTGGTGGGAAATTCAGTCGTGCAGGACGTTTTCGTATCGAACGTCCCTTTATGGGTGTTATTGCAGGCGTGTCGATAAATCGTTTACGTGTATTGGACTTGGCAGCGGATCGTGATCCACATGTGACGATACGTGGAGATGCTCTACTGGTAACTGGAGTTTTAGATAGAAATGATCTGCAAAGAATGCAGCAGGTTAGGGGATTTATAATCAAAATAAAACTAATCCAGCATCTTATAATTCTTCTTTGTATTTTGTTTTACTTTGATGGAGGTTTTTTCAAAACTGATTCAAAAAGAAAAGAAAAAAATTATGCCAGTATGATTTTTATTCATGTGGAAATCAAGCGAAAATTTGTCATATCTTTTTTGTCTTATTACAATTTCAATGTTATTCTGGCACCTTGTTAACATTATTATAATATTCAAATGAGCAACGTTTTCGTGTTGGAACTATTCATTATCATATAACAAAATTGATAATGTTGAAATAATGAAAATAGAGTAAGAAAACTTATCTACTATCCAAAAAACTCAATTTCAACAGCTTTTCCATTTTCAAATAAATCGTTTAACACTCGTACTTTTTGAAAAAGAACCACTGTGATAATACAAGAAGTGGCCATGCTTCATTATCTCACTAGAGTACCAAATAAGACAGAGGCTAAATTATGTAGACATCAAGCTATTTTTTTCACCCATTCTACGCAACAAGTTAAGCAGGCACTTTAGCTGTTTTCGAGCCATCGCTTCATTTTGACTCGGTTCACCGATGGGCAGCACTCAACTGTCTTCGTCAAAAAAGGCACACCAGCGCACGCTTGGGTTTTCTCCTAAGCCTTATCTCTCAGATATACGATCGAACGACTTTTTAAGCATCCGTTTCTCATCTGTTAATAGCACATTATTTTATTTTATTATTATTCGGTCTTCAGTCTTGGATACTGTATCCACCACGCCTTTAGCTCCCTCCATATGGTATTAACTTTAACAGATAACCAACCAATCAACTTACAAAAGCCAAGGAAAGCCCCTTGTACGCTGATCGCCATGTGGTCGAATTTTTGCGTCATTCCACATCAGCTATTTGAGGCGCATGTGAATCAGGGTCGGCAATCCAGAAGAAAGTGTTCCAAGCTTTGCTCTTTTTCGCCTTAAGCTCAGTAGAAGTCATCCGTTTGAATGCCTTTTCATTTGTATGTTGACCTAGAAGACTGTTAACCGTTAACAATGCTACTGGGGGTTTTGTACTGTCTCTGTTTTGCCTAGAAGTTGTTTGTCCCTTGATTTATAACATTGATGGGGGCATTTGTTATTTTTATCATCGTGTTGAAGATTAGACAATCTATCATCTTTAAGATTCAGGCTATTTAAATCATTAATTCACCTAGTGTTTTGTTTTTGCCAACTTCGTTTCAATAATTAACCTATAGAAGATACTTAACCCCCTACAGGCATGAGAACCAGTTTCTGCTGTCTTCATTGCTTTTGGAAAACGCCATATCTGCTGCACGTTATAAACATACTGCCAGAGTTTTTTAATACCTTAAGACATTACCTCGGACCTTTAATACCTTAAGACATTACCTCACATACTACTGGAGTTTCTACGGCTCCTTATCATGGGGAGGAACGGAAGACGTCAAACGATCGAACAAAATAACCCGTTTTGCTCATTTGGCGTAGCCTGATGGATTTTTTTTTGGAGAGTTGGAGGTATTGCAAAAGTTTGATAAAGTTACATTTCCGCACATTCTGTGCTGAGGTGTAATGGTGGGCGTTAATGCTAATTTTCATCAACGTCAATGCTGCTACAGTTGACAATAGTTAGCAGCTAACTTTATCTGTTGACGTTTTCTATTAATATTCACACTTGGAGTTAGATTTCAAAATAAAACTACACAATATCTTCTTCCTTTTCTTCTTCGTAGCACTGCAGCCCCTCTCGGGCAAATGGCGCCTCCAACCGTCTCGGTCCGTTGACCACATCCTCCAATTTCGAAATCCGAGCAGCGATGAACTGTCTTCGTCGACCGAGTCAAGCTCGGTTCCTCGGTTTCCCCACATGTATTCGGCCTACAATTCTCCCAACGAATACCTTTTTGGGCATCCGTTTTTCGTCTATACGATTCATGTGTCCAGCCCATTGCAGGTTTCGCAGTCTTACAATCCTTGAGACCTTCGGTTCGTCAAAAATTTAAAACAGCTCATGGTTATATCGAATTCGCCATTGGCCCCTGTCTAGTTAAGCTCCAATTATTCACCCCAAGACCCGTCGCTCAAAGGCGTTCAATATATTTGCGAATGCTTGGGCTAGGGTGCTTGTTTCACACCCATATCATAGCACAGGTCTTATCAGATATTTGTATACTTGAAGCTTCGTTTTCCTGTGTATGCAGCTGGTCTTCAAGATCTTCAAAACTGAATAAAATTTTTTATTTGCGAACTGTATCCTTCGGCGTATTTCGTTTCTTTCATTACCCGTCTTCTTTATGTTTGCGCCTAGATAAACGAATTCGCCAACATTTCCGATACTGTATTCGCCAAGTGTGATATTTTGTGTGATCGAGGTATTTTGCTTCGACTGCGTCATGTGCTTTGTTTTATTTTCATTGATTTGTAGCCCTACTAGTTTCGCTTCGTTGTCGAGTTTCACGAGGAGTTCTTTGGCAGTTGTTAATGACCGTGACAAAATGTATATGTCTTCCGCATAGGCTACCACTTGGCTCGACTTGTATAGTAATGTACCTCGTGTATCAACAGGGAGCTTTTGTGTGACGTACCCCAGAACCAAATTGAATAGCAATGGGGCCATCCCATCATCCTGTTTTAGTCCGATATTTGTATTAAAGGCATCAGTGAGTTGGTTATTGATGCGGACTTTGGAGGTCGTCGACGGCATTGTCATTTTAGTTAGACAGTACGTTACAATCAATACTGTCGTATACTTGCTTACAGTTAACGAACATTTGGTGTACGTCTATGTTAAACTCCCAGCATTTTTCAAATACCTGCTTGACTGTGAACAATTGGTCGATTGTTGATCTACCTGCTCTAAAACCACCTTGATACTCCCCAATAATACTGTTGGTGTATGATCCAATTTTATTTTCTAAGATCTTTGAAAATATTTTGTACGCCGTACAAAGTAGTAATATGCCTCCATAATCTTCGCACTGTAGCTTGTCACCTCTTTTGTGGATAGGGAATATCATTGATTGGCACCACTCTTTCTGCATATGTTCTTGTTGCCAAATATGCTGGATGAAATTGTGGATAGCTTTATGAACACTGCTGCCACCATATTTGATAAGCTCCACTGGAGTCCCATCGATTCCCGGCGGTTTATTATTCTTTTGGGCTTTGATGATGGAACAAACTTCATCCAGAGTTGGTGAGGCCAATGGAAACTCTCCACAGACATCTATTGGCTCCGATGTTCTGGAGCTATGCGGAGGATTAAGGAGGTTCTTGAAATATGATGCCCATCTTTCCTTAATCTTGGTTCCATCAGCGATGATATTGCCGATGTCATCACGACAGAGCGTGGTTTTGGGCTAATAACCACGTTTCAGGCTTTTCACTACTTTGTATGCTTGGCTTGTGTTGTTGCTCGCTAAACTTTCATCTATACTTCTCAATTGGTCGTCATAGTATTTTCTTTTCTTAATTCTAATTGTCTTATTCGCTAGTCTTCTAAGATTTTCATAGTGTTCTCTCTTCGTCCTGCTTTTACTACCTACGTAATCTTTGTACGCCTGATTCTTTTTATATAACGCATTCTGGTACTTATCATCGGACCAATCATTTCTCTTGCGTCGGGCTGGATGTCCGATCGTCTGTTCCTCCACGGTCTTAATAACCGCTTTCACTTCCATCCAGAGTTCGTTGCTTGTCTTTATGGATGCATCTGATAAAATGGAAGCCAGCTGGTTGTCGAGGGTATCCGTGTAATTTTTGGCCACAGACGCCGTTTGGAGCCTTTCGATGTCAAATTTTACTAGCGGGCTGGTCTTCGCTGAATATGCCTTTGAAATACGACATCAATAGGTTCATTTCATCAAGTAATGATCTGAGTTACAATTGGCTCCTCGGTATGTACGGACGTCAAGTATGCTCGAGGCCCAACTTTGTTGGAACAGAACCTGATCGATCTGGTTTTGTGTGTTGCCGTCCGGTGACACTCAGGTGATTTTATGAATACAGCGATGTGGGAAGCAAGTCGAAAGTATGACTAGATTTCTGCTACATGCAAAGTCAATCAGGCGCTGGCCGTTGTTATTTGTTTCATCGTGGAGGCTATATCCTCCAGTCGTTCCCCGATGAGATAGCTCATTGCCAATCTTAGCGTTGAAATCACCCAGTATTGTTTTTGTGTCGTTTGTGGGCAATGTGTTGACCAGTCTTTCCAGGTGATTGTGGAACGTTCCCTTCTTTTCATCGTCCTTTTCTTCGGTCGAAAGGTGAACATTTATCAGACAAATTTTGAAAAATTCCGCTATTATACGGATCGCACACAACCGTTCATTGACTGCCTTAAAATCAATAACGTGCGATTTGAACTGCCAGATCCTAATTAAAAAAGAAAATATTACATAGAACGAATTTGTTTTTCTGCAAAATTGTTAATTTTTTGAGATCCGGAAATGCTGAAATCTCTCACCAAAGCACATGTTTATATTTGCGCCAATCCTTGCTTCAGCATTTGCTTACCTACCTGCTGCCCGAGATTTATGGCTCGCTCTTCGGCTTATGTTCATTTTTTCCGGAGGTTAGGTAGAGCGTGGATACTATGTGAATGTACTACGGACAGTAGTATTTAGAGCTTCTCAAATTTAATGAAGATCGAACCAAAATCATTCACAGCTGTCCATTTATGAACCTGAGAAGCTTTCCCTTTATTTAAGTTAAGTTTTCAGAAGGTATTGTGTCAACTTTCTCAGGATCCCTTATATGAGCCTTCAAGCTCTAGGAACAATTGGACGGATCCACTATCCGGAAAAATATTTAAATGAGAGAAGACTTCAAATAAGTCATATTTTCTACCAAAATCATGGTTGTAGCATTGTAGCCTCTTTGGGATCTTCTCTTTTTGCAAGGGTCTCCTTCAGTTGTTTCATTCTAATAACCACGTTATCCAATTCCATATGATGAAAGGAAACTACAAAGTAATAATTTACCTCTTTGATCAACTGATATGCTACTGCTAGACAGTGAGACCAGCTGTTTTTGTTTGGTTTAAAGCACCTATTTTTAATGTATTCTCTATTAAAAAAACAACCCTTTGAATAATCTTTGCTGTTTTTTCAGTGGAGGTACTTTGCGGAACCATGCATTCTTATGTGCCTTATTCCAAAAGTACTTATTAAGTATTTTCTATTCTATTGAAGCAGTAACATCCAATCCCTGTTTAACTTGGCAAGGATTTGCATCATGACCTGACTTCCATGTGGCTGCTTTTGCTTTGCATCCGTTGTTTCAAAGAGATTGATTTTATGATAATCCGGAACTAATAGAAGGTATGTGAGATTTGGGTGATCATATCCCATCTACGTAAAGTCTGCTTTTTGTCTGAGTTATCCAGAATATTCTTCAAAACTGAATTGGTAAGTCTGATGTTGGAATCTGTACTCCAGGTATTGCTGTTATTAGGGCTTAAAGAATTGTGCTTCAGCATTAATTACAGAACTTAATTTTTGAACTTTGAAACGTAAAATTTGATCTTTTTTCGCGTTTTGAAATATCGCTTTGGCTCTTCCTATGTTATGTTTTTGCTGCATCCATGAGGTACAAGTATATCTCATTCTTTCTTCTCTTAAAGATTTTATGTATGCTTCAAAAGCCAGTTTTTGTTCCTCTTTCCACCCTTATTGCCAAATTTACTGAAGATATTTTTTCAAGTTGGGGAAATTGTGAGTCGATGTAGCTTCAGCTTGATTTAAAGGTCATTTTCTTTGCAAGAGGATGTAACCTACGTTATTTTTCCTAATTCTTTGGCAGCGAGGTACTCTACCCTGCTTCTAGCATCTAACTCAAAGCCCATTTTAAAAACAAAAATTCTCGCCAAAATCCAATCTGTGGTCAAAGGCTTGAGCTGTGGTTAAGTTGGCTTCTTATTTACATCTTAGTAAGCTCTTATGAAGGTTAATAGCTATTGAAGCTGTGATGTTATTTATAGGTTTACATAAGATTTCGGTGGTACTGATATTATTGAGTTTGGAAGCTCCTAGAGCCTCCTACGTTTTGAAAGAATTTAATTTGTTTAGTCAGCTCGCAAGAATTTTAATATTTTTGCTTCATTGGATCCATTTGTTGTTGATTAAGTTTTTTGATTGGTTGAAGCATATTATATATACCTATCCTGGACTGACAGGTAGTTTTAAATCATTGCGAATGTTAAAAACAGATTGATTTTGAATTGTCCTACTTGGATGCTGTCAACTGTTAAAGAACAAGGAACATCAAATTATCCGCATATTGTGAAATATTGTTTGTCATTCCCAAATATAAGGAACTTTTGTAGAGATTTATGAGAAAGGGACTTAGAACGTCTTCTTGTGCAATCCCACTAGTTAATTTGATGTTCTTGCTATTGCTACTTAGGCTTCTTTGTAATGCAGTTCATATATGTTTGGGTATCACTGGAATTCTGCGGTACATCGAGAAGTATGAGAAGGTACCCTTCCCATAGCCACCAGTTATATAAATTATCGTTATCAATTTATACTAATTGCTATTATTGCCCACCAACAACTATAAGGGTAAGTTAAAGTAGTTTACTGTTGATTTGCCTTTTTTGTAAACATAATAATGAAGAGAAAATACGACAGCTTTTTCTATGATAGAATCTTGATTTCATTAGACTACTAATTGAAAAGGCACGCTAAGAAATGAGAAAAGCCGAAAACTTGACCTGTATAAGGTCTGAAAAATCTTCATGAGGTTTAAGTACGTTGATTGCCCTGTTGATTCTGCAAGTAAGAACCATATCATTGATAGCCTTCCGGAAGATTAGTCTTTATTCCTGTGTCACTGTTTAGAGAATCTTTGATTTGGTTAATTTTGTCGAGGCGCTCTCTAAAACTAACGAGTTCTTCAGCTACGCTTGATGGAGTCATTATATTTTTGAATTGCTCAGAATGATTTTTATAATTTGATGATGTTAGGAAAAGGTATACTTTGCTCTGTATTGAAGATGGCTGATTCTATGAGGCTTTTAATTTTTTAACATATTTCTAAGAAATCTTCAAAAATATAGAGATAAGAGAGTTATATTAGTTGCTAGGATTTTATAGTAATCACCATCAAATGGAATTCAAGTTTAGCTTTCTGAATTTGATGTAAATTTGTCTTCACATTCAATTGAGTCTTGTGATACTAGCAAGAAGGTAATATTGCGCCTGGGATTGTTGCTTAGAATCTTATACAAGAGAGAAAAGTGAAATTTGGTTTTGTTGGGATAAATTTTTAGATTTTATGCTTAAGTAAGATCTGATCCTCTGCTACTGTTTTGAAAAGTTGAGTCTATGACTTAGTTACAAGGTAGTTATTGATATTGCGAATGCCATATGTCTATTTCGCAGTTCTCAATTGCCTAATGTTCAAGATTCAAGTTGTCTTGACTAGTGTTAAACATTAAGACCAGCTGTTTTATACATTCTGAAACAATTTTTCAGGATATCATTGTTTTGTGATTGGATTGATTGGATTAAAAAGTTTTTGAGAATTTTGTATTATCCGCTCCAGGTAGAGGTACATGGAGAATTTGGATTCTACTGCAAAAACTATTTTTCCATTAATTGAAGCAACTACAGCATATGAACGCTTGAGTGTTATTTTCTTAGTGTCCCTCCCCTATTCATTCAAGTTCTATCAAGTCAGAGTGAGAAACCTATCAAATATCTTCTAGTTCTAAATCAACAAAACTATCAGGGGCATGGCATTCATATAAGCTTATTTTCAACGGATTCCCGTCCTATATACATATATTCATAATAGCTAAAATTTTAAATGAAGAATCAAATTATTTGCATTCATCACAATCTACAGGGTGCGGCAGCATAACTTCCTTTTTTGAAATGCCCGCCCTTAAAGTGCTAACTGTTATAGCGCGGCGCTAGTAGTCTCATTCGAGAGAGGTGATTTTAAAGTTTTGCTCATCCCTTGGTTAGTCGCTATCATAATACAATGGGCTCTTTCACACGGGAATGGCAAAAACCCATATCCAAACAGGTTTCGCGCTTACGCCCCTATGATTACACGTTGCATAGTTCAGCCAACCTATTTTTGTATACGATACATGTCTTGCGAGTGTATGTGTCAAAAGGGTCATTTGATCGTTAAACATCGTGCGAACAACATGAGAGCGAAGACAGAGAGATAAGCGATTGAGAATTTATGTTTTAGCCTTGAATTGTGCACGAGGTAATAAAAACTGGAATGAAAAATGTATTTTATGATTGTTAAAGTTTGTCGATTCAAACTTCTATTGGATTTATTTGAATCCTCCGTGTTTTTCCGCTTTCTGAAAAATATATTCCAAATTTGAATATCTTTTTTAGTCGCATATTTTTCTTGATGTGTGGTAAACATGCTTATTATAATGTGATTCTATGTAGATTATGCGTACTGTTAATTTTCTATAGATTTACAATAGGCAATTTATCTTCATTGAAATCGTGATATTCGTCGTGTTGTTTCCTGAAATTGAACATGGCCTCCGCTTTCATAAATTTATTACTAACACGTAGCTTCTCGCATCCACGCATCCATTTTTGCACGCAAATTAAAGAAAAGCAATCGTTTCATGACGACTACCATCTTCACCGAATGTTCAATTCGGAATGCTTACCTGCGTTTGTATAAAATTTCCCCCACCAAATGATCAACAAAATGCGTTTGTGTATGTGCGTTACGCTCGTTCACCCTACAAAATGTTGGCTTGTTTTTACCATCAGGTCCCCTCAATGCCTCTCACTCTTCTTGCCCATATAACCTGTTTAACGCTCACTTTTAACGCTGCGTCTGAAAAAGCCCAATAACTAACAAGTATGGTCACTCTTGGATGTCAATAATTACAACAACAAAAATTGATGGGGCAATGTAAAATGGAGACAAGAAAGGACTGAAAATAAATGGCTTTTGCCCTTTAGCGAAAGAGAGTTAGGTAGAGCTGCGGCCCATATGTGAGATTGTGTTAGTAAGTTTGCCCGCGCTTGCGTTTGTATGGGTTTGTACGTGAAGCGGGGAATTATAGTTGTGTGCGTTGGAATTTAGCCATTTTCGTGTTACCAGATTAGCAAATTTTGTTGCTTAACGAAAGATATTATTGCCAGATTGATAACACAGCTGAGGTTTTTGGCGGGAAAGTGATTTTGAAATCTGTTCGTTTAAGAGCAATGGAAAATAAAGAGTGCATTGTGATTAAAATGAATACAGAAAATTGTTCCGGCTTCCTTCGGACCATACCACGTAACACCTTGCGACTACTTTCAATGGGGCCACGTGAAAGAGAAGGTATACGCCAACAGCCTAGCGGTGATTCATTCGTGAATTCGTGAGGCTATCGAGGACATAGGGCAGCCACTTTGTGATTTGGTTATGGAAAATTTCATGAAAAGGATATGGTCCTGTAAGCGTGGTCGGCATTTGCCTGATATTATGTTCCACTATTAACGGCATACCTAGCCCTTCATAATGAAATAAACATCCGATCATTTATATTAAAAAATTGCATTTTTCTTTTAATATCAAAATAACACCTCTTATTGGAAAACCCTGTATTTTCGGTGCCCTCGATTCGTAGCCGTTAACTCAAATAGGTGGTTTGGCTGTCTTTTTTTGTAATGAGGCTTATTTATTAAGTTTTAACTTCATAGAGACTTGGTAGTGCATTGATTAGCACGAAAAGGAGGATCGTACTTGAAGAAATAAACACATTGAATTTTTTGATTTTATTTTGATACAAAGGAAAATAGTTTCTTATATTTCTAGAAAAAGGTTCCCCTAACTGTTAACGCATTCTTTCAACAAGCTATAATTATCGGTAATATTACTTTTATAAGTGGCACATTAAAGTGAGGTGCTTCAGAAGCTTTCATTCTTTGACGGCTGACTCAATTTCATAATATTTCATATACATATTTACCTATGTATTGTAACATTTGTGTATCATTTTAATACTGTCTTTAAGAACCTTATCTAGTTTTCATTTAACAATTAGCTATAAACAATATATAACGCTATTATTTGCCACTATAAGAGTGTCACAAGAGAACTGAGTAAATTTGCTTTCACTAAAAACGAGTTTAAATAAGAAAACTTGTGTCTTTAATATACAAAGATAAACATTTAAGAAGATATCACATGGAATTTTCGCTTAAGTTTTAACATTACAAGGTACTTAAGTGTTCTCTTAGATTCCTAACTGAATGTATGTTAATTTTCTCATTTACATAATTTACTTCTTTTCTAGTAGAGGAGGAGCACTTTCACCTTTCTTTGGCTTCTCCTTCTTGAGAGTTTTAATTTGACCGGAGAAGTAATCTTCGATTTCTCGTAGAGTGTGTCCCTTGGTCTCTGGCAGGCAGAAGTAGAACAATATCATTCCTAAAAGTTAAAGACAATTTTTAATGAATTCCGCTTTTTGTTTTCATTATTCATGATGACTTACCATGGCGATATATTGCGTGAGTTAAGAAAGGATATGTTTTGACAACGACGAATATAAAGAGTAGTGAAGCCACCAACAATGCCCCGAAATTTTGTGGGTAAATTTCTCCAATCATCATCCATGGAACGACCAAGAAGCCGAGTGTGCACGCGATTGTGAAAATGAAGATACAAGCTACAGGGAACCTGGTTGCAGTTGGGAGTTCTGGTGGATCAGCAGTATCCCACTTATGTTTCATGCACAAGTAACCCTAACATTGAAAGTCCACAGCCGATTCCTGTAAGGTTATTCGAAAATATTAAATAATGTCCTCGTGTTGATTTAATTGACACTTACCCGAAATGAATGTTAGCGGCCTTCGTCCCATTCTTCGCAGAGGAATGCAAGCAACTATGGTAAATGCTAGACGAATAGCTCGAAGCATTATGGTACACGTGTATGTTTTCATTGTGGTTCCAGAATCGCGGAAAATTTCAACCGCGTAGAGTGTGATAACGTTCACACCACTGAATTGGTACATCATGAAATGAAGAACTAAAATCCCAAAGGACTAGCGTAACTGGACTGAAGAAACTGGCAATCTTGTCTTTAGCCGTCACTTTGCTGTAACATTTAAATTGAATTAATTTATCATCTTCATATTATTTGATATTTTCGCTTACTTATTAGCATTTGCCTTCCGATTGAATTCACGTTCCACGTAGATCCTCGAAGTTTTTCCAAACTTTTTCTAGCTTCAACAACTTAACCACGCACTACCAAATAGTTGGGAGTTTCGGGTGTGAAGAACAGTAACAGAAATGTAGCAGCTGGGACCTTGGTCGAAGTTATTGCTAGAATTTTCCACATTGTGAAGGATCCTAGGGTATACTGCACAAGTACACCGAAACTGATAAACACCGCTGCCAGCGCACTTAACATACCTCGCAGATGTGGTTGCGTTACTTCTGATGTATAAACTCGAGCTGGTTCGCCAACCATGCTCGATCCAAGTCCAGTTAGGAATCGGCCGGCATAAATCAATTCAACTCTGTCCGCTGAAGCGATTAAAATCCATCCTAATATTGCAGGAACTTGAGTTAATGAAAGCGTCAGCTTTTGACGTTTGTCTTTTGACAACATTCGTTTAATTGAACGTAGAAATCGTTCAGTTGTTTATCGGACTTCTCTTTTCTTTCAATGCGATGTATTCACCAGTCAGCTGATGACTGTTCTTTCCTGTTTTACTTTCGTCGAATTTGTGACATGTTCCCCATGCCCTGTCTGTGCACGCTGTCACAAATACTATCTCACGCGTCGGCAAGTCCCGTTATTCGGAAATTTGTATGAACTGACCGTACTTGTTAGTGATTGTATTATGGTCGCTATCATGCGTTGGAACAGTGCTATCATGCGTTGGAAACAAGTACCGCTGAAAATTTGTTTTGTTGAATTTTGAAAAAAGGAAGTTATGCTGCCGCACCCTGTACATGCATTCCCTTACGTGCGAGCATTTTACTGTTTACACTGAATTTCTTTATTCTGTACATTTTGGTAAAATTTCTCCCGTAACAATAAACCATGGCGATTTCCCCACCAATTCACCCACAAAATGTCCAAGTTTATTCACGCTCATATTGCGCTTATAACCCGAGACTGGTATTGACTTGCCTTCTTTACAAAACTGACGATAGATACAAGCCATATGGCAGCAGCGCTTACTACCACACACATGACCATTAGTAGGCCGACTTTGCTGGCTAACTTACATGGCGTTATATGAAGAATTGTGGAGGTGCCAACAAAAATTCGAGGTTTTGTACGATTTAGAGACGGATTTCTACAGTGAAATCCAGATGATCCGCGGAGAACACAATAGCGCTCCTAGTGAAGTGAAAATTATTTCAGTTCTTATATCCGTTTAGTTTTTATCGCCTTCCAAAGTGAATTTATAGGAGTTTGTTTACATCTCAACGCTGAGCTATCAGTCGAAGGTGCAAAACGTGTGCTTCATTTGCTCGTCTTGGAAAGTTTAGGAGCACAATGGGCTATACAAGGTGAATTTATAGCATGCACGGAATGCGTTCGCCACGTTTTTTATTCGGAAAATAGTATATATGACGAAATATAAGCATTTGCTAATGCCGCAGTTGGGTGACAGCTACCGGAAGCTTGTCCATAGTAGACCGACTAATACATATGCAAATTGCTACCATATGGCTTGCATCTATCGTCGGTTTTGCTTCTTTACCATAAAGTCCATTGTCTCTGTTGGCAGGACTTCAAATTTTATGTGTAGCTTAGCGGCAATTTTCTTTTGAAAGGCAATGTAGGAGTTCGGTGTGCTATCGGCTTTTCTATTTATTTAAAAAACCGTGACTAGCGTATATAGGAGAAAGTTATCAGAGAAATTCAAAGCGCACTTATTTCGTCAAACTAGTGTACACTTTGTAAAATTTTTTGGTTTGATTTAATCAAAATTATGCAACAAAAAATGTTCTCTAATTCGTCTCGTTTTCGCCTCATTTAAAATATGTAAAAAACAATATATTAACCAACATTCATATTTTATTTTTTTCTCTAATTATTTTTCAACGAATTTGGCATTAATTTATGCAGTATTTATGGATATGCATAGGAGATACTGATTTGACTAAACATCATAGACTATATCTGTCAGGTTTTCACATCTCGCTACTGTTACCTTTTATTATTAAATAACTACTTGGCCTCTCTTTTTGAGACTCAACTCAAATTCCTTACTTCACTATACACACTCCAATTCGTTGTATAATATTGTATATACTTTGCTGAGTATCCGTTTTCTGAACAATTTTATTTTTTCCGACCTTCGTCGGTTACTTGACCAAATCTTTCGCAGATTCTGCATTGCCTATGTCTAAAAGTAAAATTATCTGCTTTGACGAATAAAAAACTTCGATTTTGATGATGATTTATGGTATTGCTATCAATCACCGGTGAACTTATAACATAATTTCTACTATATATGTATAGTTTATCAGGCATTGCCAGTTGTTTTTGTTTCTGTGGCTATATATTCCAGTTGCTTCTCCAGAATTTGCCTATTGTCGAGGTTACTGTTGATACCACCCAAAATGATTTTTTCATCGTGCTTCCTCCTTATCTTGTGGATTTTGCATCTGAATCTTGATCTTTCGTAGGGGTGTGAATATTTACAACAAAATTCGAAAGAATTTTTCTCGGATAGATTCCCTTACTGACTTGAAATCGATCAGTATCTGATACCCAATAAAGGCTATTCCAAATTCTCGGCTTCTATTTGGCTTCGAACTTTGAATATTGTAGACGATCATATTATAATCCCTAATATGCTTAAGTTTGTTCACTGATCTGACCTTCCAGAACCAACAAATTAGTCTTTTAATAAAAGAAATGTCTACTCCGTACACCCACCCTATTCAAAATTTTTAAGCAGTCAAATGACTTCACAGAGACACACCAACAATAAGCGAAAATTTTCCCTATGTTTAGCTTTAAGACCTCCGCCTATCTATCGCTAGTGCTACTTTTTTTGCTCATCAGGAAATAATGTTTTAACTGACATAAATGGCGAAATATTTCTAGTGTAACTTTCTGAATAGAAAAAAAAAATTTAAATCGAATAATTGATTAGCCTTCTGAAATAAACAACGAAACGTTGCTCATTTGAAATGCACCTGTTTTATCTACATATAATTAAATTCGTCTAATTTTTTAATTATCCATTTAAATTAAATGTTTTATCTACTTAATTACAACTTTCCTTATTGCATTCTTTTTCTTTCTTTTTTGAAATTTTTTGAACTATCTCACCATCATCAGCTCTATATAAATAACATCCGGAGAAATCATTTAAGAGTTAAAAGAAAAGTATTTTTTCAAATCAATTAATTAATTTCAAATAACATTTGTGGTATATTAATGCAAGGATGATGTCTTGTCTTTCTATCACTTAATCATTAAAAATACTAATATAATTATTGTGTCGTGTTTTTTGCCTACAATATTCTTACTTTAAACAATATTCAGTATTCATAACTCTGAGAACAATACTTGAACTTAAAGAAAAACTCAGTACATAAAGTTTGTTTTCGTTTCTATTTGAATGTTTTTAATATTTTCTTTTCATTTTTTTCTTGTGAATGTAAATATAAAATATTTCATAAATTGAAATATTCCAATCTTTTTGGAATTATTGAGGTCTGATATAATTTTGATTGTTCAATTTCAAGTTTTTTTTTATTCTTTTTTAGCATTTAATTAACGTAAATTTTTTTTTGTTTAAAACCTTTTAAAATAAATATTCTCTAATATTGATTGAAACAACTTTCTTCACATACTTATAAACAAAAGGAATATTTTTAAAATATGATAATTGAATATCCATGTTTTGCATGAAGAAACCAAAAAAATACAAGTTTTTGTCTTGCGAACCAGCTGCAGTCAGTCAGTGTTAGTTTATTGAAAATAAGTTGTGAACTATATATACTATCTAGATCACTAATATAAAATATTGCACACAATACACGTACAAATTAATACTAGATCACGATACAGACAATAGTTTTTTAAGGGAAACAATCATACACGTTCCATAATATACTACAGAATTTGAAATTAGTTACATTTTATTATCATTTGAAATTCATCCTGCTACACTTGCCAATTCATACTTCCCAATATTTTTTTTATTTTGGTGGAGTACATTGAATAACGAAAGTCTTAATAAAGGGGAAGGTTGAGTTCTAATTTCACTCTCTTTGCTTTTACTACGTCTCTCCGCATTTGTTGATACTTTTAGAATAGCGTCAATGTTAGCGAGCAGAGCTGGTAATCCTGAATCACGCTATGAAAAACATTGTGAAGATTTCAGAAATATTTTTTAACTCACCTCAACAGCTTACGAGTACTATAAAGTAATAAACTGAACAAGTGACTTACAAAACTCTCATGCTTGCGCAATGATTTAAAGGAATAAATAATTAAAATTATTAAGCGCAATACTTTTAAAATTCTCTACTATTGTACTCATATACAA
The DNA here is from genome assembly GCA_963969285.1 of Odontomyia ornata. NCBI lineage: Eukaryota > Metazoa > Arthropoda > Insecta > Diptera > Stratiomyidae > Odontomyia > Odontomyia ornata. The sequence continues at coordinate 97,639,830 of OZ017739.1, read as the reverse complement.
AGTCGTGCCATAAATTCTGTCCCTAATGTAAATGCGTCTAATTTAAAGGCAAAATGAATAAAATACAAGGATGTGTGCTCATTTTATTTAACACTTACCAAACAGTTGTAAAAATATAAAAATTATTCAAAATGTCCACCTTTTGCTTTCACACACTTTTTTAAACGGTCCGGCCACTCGTCTATCGCTGCACGCACCACTTCTAAAAGTATCGAGGCTGCTGTTTTCACCGAATCAGTTTTTAATGCCTCAATATTTCGATGAGGTTAAGCGCAGGCCCTCTCCTCTAAAATGTTCCATAAACGGTAATCCAAAGGGTTTAGGTCTGGGCTTCCCGAAGGCCAATCTTCAGCAGCAATAAACTCCGGTAAATTAGCTGCCAGCCAGCGCTGTGTTGTCTTAGCCTTGTGTGCGGGTGCTGAATCTTGCTGAAATATCCAGTGCTTTCTCGCGAACATGGTATCACTTAAAGGCTTAACTATCTGTTCTAAAATGTCATTTTGGTAATTAGCTGCCCGAGTTTTGACCCCCTGTTCACAGAAATGCAAGCGAGTAACGCCATCGTACGCCACTCCCCACCAAACCATCACAGATGCTTGGTGATGTCCTCTTTGTACTTTTGAAATTTTCTCAGCAGCTTCTCGAGAGCTATGAGTGTAAACTCTGTCATTTTGGCGATTAAATTTCTCTTCCACAGTGAAAACTTTTTCATCCGTAAACAGAATTTGGCGGTAACTACCACTTGCGCTGTCAAACGCTGACCGGTAGTTCTTCGATAAGCACCAAGCCCAAGGTCTTCCTTTATGATGCGAGACATGGTCCGTCGCGGGATTTTCATCTCCCGTGCCATGATTTTTTGCTTGCGGAGAGGATTTCTGCGAATTCTCTCAGCTACAGCTTTAATGGCAGCTTTCGTTCTTGTGACACGTGGGCGACCACTTCTTGGTCTGTCATCGGAAGAGGACGTCTCATTGTATCGCTTTATAGAGGGATAAACAAATTTTGAAGTTATTTTTAAAGGTTTTAAGATGTCGAAAATCTCCTTAGGTGTTTGCTTACACTTGTGTAACGCGATCACTGCAATACGATTCCCTTTAATACCCCACTCCATGTTTACTGTTAGACGTATTGTGTTGAAATGACTTGTTTGTAATACTGAACGAATTTCTAAAGCTTTATCATCTAAACAAACTAAACAGCACTACTCAAAATATTTTTTCATGACGCACTTATAAAAGGGACAGAACTTATGGCACGACTGTATATTATAGAAAGTCTACAAGGTATGCTCGCTCACGAAAACTCCTTTACTATTCCAAGCTTTTGTAACGTTATGACAACTCTATTTTGACTGAATAAAATTTTGTTATTAAAACGATTTATACTCAGCGCAAGAATCACAAGCGGTAATGTGATTGCATGTAAAGACTATAATTTAATAGTTTTTAGGGCTTTCTGTTGAACGGAGTACTATACTAATGTTTTTAGAACAAAGAAAGCATAATGTAAACATATACCCATGCACATAAAAACTTTGGGTGTATATATATGTATGTGCCACAGCGCTTCATTCTGTTCATTCGTGTTGTAGCAGACAAATGAGAAACATTAAATAATTTAGATCAATCGGTTTCATTCCTTTCATTTACTTGTTTGAAACAAAAGTTTCATCAGGTTATGGGCCAGTAACGCCAAATAATAAAGAAAATACTAAGCAGCGGTGTAGTTCACTTCATGAATAAGAATGGTGATTTTTATAAATCGGTGATACATGAAGTGTTACATTCTCCAGACATGACAACCAATGTATTGTCGATCGGAAAATTAACAGACAACGGGTTTGAAGTTTTATTTCGATGTAAAACTTGTGATACACTCGATAACAATAAAGAAGGCTCTGTAGCGGATCGCGCAAAAAAATTGTATGAAGTGCGGTAAATTAAATGTGTGTACCACATAAAGTAAGTATATCATGAAGTGCGCACAAAAAAATTACATTCATGACTGGCATATACGTTTGGGACATTGAAACCCAGAAGTGATTCAGAAAATCAAAGCGGTTCGATCGAAAACATGAAGATTGTTGAGTGCGGGATAGTAGAATTATGTTAAAAGAAGGGAAAATGTCAAGATAGTTTTTTCCAAAGAAATCATTAAGAAAACAAAGAAAGCACTGGATTTAATATTGTATATGGTGATGTTTGCGGGCCCATGCAAACACAAATACCGAATTGAAAAAGAAACGTGGTAACATTTACGCCTTTGAGCGACGGGTCCTAAGGCGAATAAGTGGAACAAAGCTAGACGGGAGCCAATGGTGAATTCGACACAACTATGAGCTGCATGAAATTTTCGACATGCCGGATATCTCAACGATTGTAAGACAGCGGGAGATGCAATGGGTGGCCACGTGAATCATATGGACGAATAACGAATACCCAAAAAACTATTCGTGGGGGAACTGAAGGGCGGAGACCAGTGGGGAAACCGAGGAAACGTTGGTCTGACTCAGTCGACGAAGACAGTTCATCGCTTCTCGGATTTCAAAATTGGAGGACGCTGTCAATGGACTGAGACAGTTGGAGGCACAGCGCTATTTGCAAGAAGCGAAGCCCCAAGAGGAGTTGTAGTGCTACCTAGAACATTTTTTGATGATTTCTCGAGATTCAAAGTTATTCGGCTTATGTCACACAAATCGGAAGTTGAGGACTGCATTAAATAATTTGTTGATATGGTGAAGAAACAATTCAACAGAAAAATAAAGATATACAAGCAACGCTGGAGCTCTTCCATACTTTTTACATGTCCTACCTATGGCAATTTGCATAATTTCCCATATGTGGGTACACTTGAGTTGTCATGCAAACTATACAATAATCGCTGTAACTCTGCTCCATACTTCACTGAGCCATATATTCTCCTGAGTACTTTGCATTCAAATACCTTCAGAGCCTTTTCAAAAACATTTATAAGAGACCAAGTTTCATATTCATACAATAGCACAGGTTTTATTTGTGACTTATATGTGTGCAGCTTATTTCCTCTATGCACTCAGGACCACAGCAAAGAAAATACTTAGAACCTTTGCTTACTATGCTCATCCTTCCAGATTTTGTCCTTTTTTAGGGTTTTGTAAAATAATTTTACAAAACCTTACTAAAATCGCGACTTGTGTCCGTCTGTCCATCCGTATGTCACAGCAGTTTTTCACGCAAAGTACTTTAGCTAGAAACACCAAATTTTACATGTATGTGTAAAGTGGTGCTCTCTTGAAAGTTAAGTTACAAAAAAAAAATGTATGAGGTAATTGAGGGGGGTCACCCCATACAGCGGAGTGGCCCCCCAAAAAAAAATTCATCAAAGGTAGTCAATATGGGTATCATACGAACGGTCTTAATGATACCTTTTGGAAACTAGTCTTAAACTGACATTCAGGGGTGCCCACGAAGTGGAGATACACGAAAAATTTGTGTGTGCCCCCGTCCACCCCCTCGCGATTGGACACCTGTGATCCAAAAACTCTGAAAAAAATCACAGAGGTAGATGCTTATGAGTACAACAACAACAAATACCTTAGAAGTCGAAATTCACTCAACTTTGTTAATAATAGTATGATCTTCGAATTACACATTTTTCCCAATAAAATTGTATAGGTATAGATATTTAAGTAGTTACACACAAGGACCTACTAATCTTCAAGTTTGATGAAAATCGAATCGTATTCGCGGAAGTTATAGCCGTTTGAAATTTCTACAATTGCAACAACAGTAATACACGGTTTTGGTATTTTATGGACTTCCCATCGGTTCAGACACTGCAATTTTGATCTGATCTTCTTAAAACTTCCAGATAAAATTTATAACAATGCATATTTTTTGGAATTCATGATTTGAGTGATTTTTGCTAGTTTGGAAAATGGATTTTCCTGTAAACGTGCACATCTCTTTGACATGTTTCTTGACTTTATTTGTTGCTAGTGACTGTATTTCGGAGAGGTTGGGTACAAAACCCTTTTGACATGAGCGTTACTGTATACTCGTACCTAGCACTTCTTGAACACAAGATTCACTAATAATTTCTCATCAATCCTTGACCGTCCGGCCCGGAAGCTACCTTAGTATTCTTTATCGGAAACATTGCCTCCACCCATTTCTAATGTCGATAGTTTATCTTAATATTGCATCTTGTGCATCTTTGCAGAAGCTCGTTGCGGAGTGTGTATTGCTCTCGAAGTTCTCTGATTGACGCATGAACATAACTGAAGTAGATAAGTCATCGTATGTTCATTTATTTGTTCTATCTTCCGGTCAGTCACCCGCTCCTTTTTAGGGTTTTGTAAAATAATTTTACAAAACCCTACTATAATCGCGTCCTATCTGTCCGTCTGTCCATCCGTCCATCCGTGCGTGTTTCACAGCAATTTTTCTCGCAAACTACTTAAGCTAGAAACATCAAATTGTGTATGTACGTGGAAAAAAAAATGTTATAAGGCATTTAAGGGGGGTCTCCCCATAGAGAGGAGTGGCTCCTGAAAAAAAAATTTCGTCAAAGCTGGCCGATATGAGTATCAAATGAAAGGTCTTGATAAAAACTTTTCAAAACAGAACTTAAACTGACATTTTTGCTTCAAGGGGCGCACATGGAGGGGAGACACACGAAAAATTGGTGTGTTCCCCCTCCACCCCCTCGCGATTGAGCACATGTGATCTGAAAAATCTGAAAAAAAATATTGAGGTAGGTGTTTATGAGCACAACAACAACAAACACCTTAGAAACCAAAATTCACTCAACTTTGTTAATAATAGTATGATCTTCGAATTTCACATTTTTCCCAATAAAATCGTGCCCTTAAACTCAGCGAAATTCGATCCTTAAGTAGTCTTATATATATAAAAAATCGAATTATATACACGGAAGTTATAGCCATTTGAAGTTTCTCCAATTACAACAAAAATATCACATGATTTTGGTATTTTATGGACTTTCCATCGAATCAGACACGGCAATTATGGTTTGATCTTATTAAATATATAAGAATAGGTCTACAATGGTGGAGTTGCAGTTTTTCTTCCTTCAAGAAAAATCAGTCGGAGATTTTACCACGCAATAACTCAACGTACTCGTCTATTAACTATCTCTCTTGTTGATGGAGTAAGAGCTTTCAGACATTGAAATATGTTTCTTATGTAACCGCTTTCGGGGCTCCCAAGGATACAACTAGTTGGTGATAACTTGGCCTTCGAATAAACCTTTCGTTGTTAAATAAGTTCGATAACGATCCTTGTAAAATTTAAAATTTTACAAAATGAAATATCCCAATGGATCTTACAGCAGTACTCACGGAGCCCTTGGTAGGTATACTTTTCCTCATCACTTTGCATTCAAACACGTTCAAAGCCTTTACAGAATCTCTCGTTTGGTTTCACGCTTTGCATCCATGCATCAGTATACATTTGATGAGTGAATTAGAGATGCAAACCTCATTTTTCCTGTGCTGACCTCTGAATTTTAATATGGGGAATATGGAGAAGTAAGCTTTGTTTGCAGAGCTTATTCTTTGGTAGATTTCATCCCATTTGCTACCTTGTCGGTTAAACTAGACTCCTAAATATTAGGTTGAGAAAAAAGAAATCCATTAGTGTGCACATCTCTTTGACATGTTTCTTGACTTTATTTGTTGCTGGTGGCCGTATTTCGGAGAGGTTGGGTACAAAACCCTTTTGACATGAGCATTGGTCTGTCTACCCAGCTTGTATATCCTTTCTATCAAAATAGACTCCTAATTATGGGAAGCTATCCAAACTCTACAGGTTGTAGTCTCCTAAGTTCAAGTTTTACCAGACTGACATGTCTTTCCTTGTTTGAGTCGTGATTTTTTATTTTTTAGCTTCATTGACCGAAGCGCTGAACTTTTTGTATATAAATCTAATCGTATGAATGCCCTCTGCAGCAAGAATTGAAGAATGTTAGTTGTGTGGGCTTGTTGAGTAACATGCCCGTAGTGTCAGCCTGTGTTCATTTAGATCTCCGTTGACTTCAACCGGAGGCTAGGTGCTCAACACTGTAACCTTAATCATGCTGACGGCTTTAAGCTGGGATGCCAAAGTCAAGCATTAGTTACTGCACATCAATACTGTATACTCGTACCTAGCACTTCTTGAACACAAGTTTCACTAATAATTTCTGATCAATCCTAGACCGTCCGGCCCGGAAGCTACCTTAGTATTCTATATCGGAAACATTGACTCCACCCATTTCTAATGTCGATAGTTTACCTTAATATTGCATCTTGTGCATCTTTGCAGAAGCTCGTTGCGGAGTGTGTATTGCTCTCGAAGTTCTCTGATTGACGCATGAACATAACTGAAGTAGAGAAGTCATCGTATGTTCATTTATTTGTTCTATCTTCCGGTCAGTGGCCCGCTCCTTTTTAGGGTTTTGTAAAATAATTTTACAAAACCCTACTATAATCGCGTCCTATCTGTCCGTCTGTCCATCCGTCCGTGTTTCACAGCAACTTTTCTCGCAAACTACTTAAGCTAGAAACATCAAATTGTGTATTTAGGTGGAAAAAATGTTATAAGGCATTTAAGGGGGGCTTCCCCATTGAGAGGAGTGGCTCCTGAAAAAAAAAATAAGTTAAAGGTGGCCGATATGGGTATCAAATGAAAGGTCTTGATAAAAGCTTTTCAAAACAGGACTTAAACTGACATTTTTGCTTCGAGTGATGCACATGGAGGGGGAAAACACGGAAAATTGGTGTGTTCCCCCTCCACCCCCTCGCGATTGGACACCTGTGATCTGAAAAATCTGAAAAAAATTATCGAGGGAGGTGTTTATGAGCACAACAACGAATTCCTTAGAAACCAAAATTCACTCAACTTTGTTAATAATAGTATGATCTTCGAATTTCACATTTTTCCCAATAAAATCGTGCCCTTAAACTCAGCGAAATTCGATCCTTAAGTAGTCTTAAAAAAGGTCCGTATATGCTGTAAGTTTGATGAAAATCGAACTATACAGGGTGCGGCGCCAAAATCCGGACAAAATTCAATTTAAATTTCCCCCGATTCTATAAGGTTTCGAGAGGTCGCGATTCGCCTACAAATAGTTTAACACATGTGTTGAACATTCATATCCTCGAGAAAGTCGCAATGTTGAAGCCAAGTTCAGAGTATAATCGAAGAGGCGCGATTATTGAAAGTGTTCGCGCTGGGCGCTCAGCCACAGAAATTATTCGATTCTTCGGCTACCCAAGATCGACTGTGTATGAAGTTATTGCGAAATATAATGAATCGGAGAAGTCAGACAAAGGTTCCGCGACACCAGCAAGGAAACCCCACTCCAAAGAACGCGTTGTCTGGACCCCCGAAATCATTAAACGGGCTCAGGAATTGATTTTGGAGGATCCGAACCAGTCAATCCGAAAATTGTCGTCAGTTGTCGGTGCAAGTGAGAAAATGATGCGTCAAATCGTGGAAGAGGACCTCCGCTGCAAGTTTTTTACAATTAAAATAAGATAGATGCTTTCTAAAGCTGCAAGGACAAAACGCGTTGAACGCTGTAACTTAATTTTGTATTCTTTACGAAACAAGGCTGCCGGACGCCTCAGGGTTTTTTTCTGATTTTGGCCTCCTAACAGCCCAGACTTGAGTCATCTGGAATACTATGTATGGAGCGTGGTTGAATGGGACACCAACAATTGCAGACATCCAAACGTCGCTTCATTGAGAGCCGCTGTTGAAGAGGCCGAAATGGACCGTGCCGCATTAAAACGGGCCTGCGAACGCTTCAGGCCGAGGATAGTGGCGGTTATCGAAGCACAAGGGGGTATATAGAGTGAATGTATTTTTTTATGTGTTATAAACTTTCCCATTTTTGTAATAAAAATTATTTTTCAATACAATGTTTATTTTGTCCGGAGATACACAGAAGTTATAACCATTTCAAGTTTCTCCAATTACAACAAAAATATCAAAAATATATAAACAGTGCCGCGCAGAAAATAATATTTGCGAAAAGAGCAGTACCCGATGACGTTTTGGATCGTGCTGAATCAAAGGTGGTCGAGCTCAATTAAGTTATACAAGTGCATACAAACATGCCAATACAAACGAAAGCGAGAACAATACACCTACTAAAAGCAACAAAAAGTATACGAGAAACCGAAACAGCTTCCAGAAGAGAAACATTTTTAAAATGAGCGAGACACACAGCTCCGATGAAGAAACGGAATCCGACTCAATATTCCACGTTCATAAGGGAAAAAGAATAAAGGTCATTATAAACAACATTAAATGCACGATGGATTGGGATGCAGGGGCAGCACACTCGATTATAAGCACAGCTTTGTAGAGGAGAATCGGGTCACCACCACTATCAAAGGGTACCACACTGAAAGCATACGGAAACTTCAAATTGAGACATATAGGTAAAACGTTTGTTACCGTAAAACTGCAAAATACGACAGCTACTCTCCCGGTAGTTGTATTAGACAACGCAGAACCTTTGCTATTTGGTTTACCGTGGAGTGAAGCGTTCAGCATGCAATTTCCGTCTGCGGTGTACTCACTGAAGGAATTCAAGCATCAAAAGAAATACAACAACGATAACCTTAATCGAGAATTATCCAAAATAATTCAGGGAAATAAAATCCTTTTTGAGAGCTCACTCGGTAAAATTAAAAATTATCAAATTAAAATTCATTTAAAACCTAACGCGAGGCCGGCGCGTCTAACAAAATTCGGTTTACAAAGAAATGTAGAAGCCAAACTCGACAGACTTATAGAAAAAGGGGTGATTTCACACGTGGATCCTAACAATACACCGCTAGAGTGGGCAACACCCACAGTAAATGACATAAAGAAAGATGCTACAGTTAGAATTTGCGGTGACTTTCGAACAACACTTAATCCCGCGCTAGTAACAGAACGGCATCCAGTCCCACTTTTTGATCCGCTGACACAGAAATTATCTCGAAGAAAAACGTATGCAACGATCGACTTAAAGGATGCATATCTGCAATTTCAAATACACCCTGACTCAAAAAAATTCGTAGTTATTTCGACTCACAGAGGTTATTACCAGTACCACCGCCTTCTTGTTGGCATCACAAATGCTCCGGCTAGTTTTCAGAGGCATTTGGAAAACCAACGTTGTGGTATATTTTGACGATATCGCCATCATGGGCAAGGACAATCAACGCATTTGGTAAACAGAAAAGAGGCTTTACGACGACTACGCGCAGTAGGCTTTCGAGTAAAACAGAGCAACTGCGCGTTTATGTAACTCTTAATCGAATATTTGGAACAGACAATCAGTAAAGAAGGTATACGACCGTCTGAATCGAAATTGGCAGCGTTTACAAATGCTTCAACACTAACCAACGTGAAGGAGCTCAGATATTTTTTAGGTTTAATACATTTTTATGAACGATTTATACCTAACCTGTACGGTAAGTGTGCAAATCTTCACTCACTAACAGGAACACGACAACAATGGAGGCATATTAAAGAGGAGTAGGAGCTGTTTTATTTGATAAAACTAGTGTGCAAAGCAAGGAGCCTATTGCCTTTGCTTCTCGCAAACTTACTAACGCCGAGCAAAAATATTCTGTGGTCGATCGCGAAACCTTAGCAATATTTTTCGCAGTAAGAAAATTTGACCAGTTTTTTCGAGTTACTAAGTTCACGCTAATCACAGATCAAAAGCCGTTACATTTGTTTGGCGCAAATCAGAATCTGCCAAAATTGGTCCATAGCCGACTGACTCGGTAGGCGCTCTACGTCGGATCGTATAACTACAACATAGAATATAAAAGAGGAGCTAACAACGTTATTGCAGGTTGCTTATCACGACTTCCGAATAATGACGAAAGGGCAGGCAGCGTAGACCAGCGGATTAATAAGATAGCCGGGGAATTACTAAGTAGTAAGTACGACGATATACAACTAATACAAAAGATTTAACAGTAAGCAACAAAACACGACCCTGTGCTACGAAAAGTATTATGGCTATTGCGATCATGTTGGAGTAGCAAAGAAGTAACAAACAAACTTAAGCCGTACTGCGACAAAAAAGACGAAATCGCTACAACCGACAACATTCTAACCTGGCAGGGTAGACTAATTATACCTAACAAACTTCGCCAACCTGAGCTAAGGCATCTACACGTTGGACATCCGAGAATAGTTACTATGCGTGCAATAACCCGTTTTTATATCTGGTGGCCACTTATAAATGCCGACATCGACACGTTTGTAAAAAAATTCAGGCCATGCCAGTAACAAAGGCCACAATACACTGAACTTCCAATATTTTCGTGGACTATACCGGCACAACCATGGCAATGAATCCAGGTGGACTTTGCTGGACCATACGAGAATCAGCAGTGGCTTGTTGTAGTTGATGTCCTTTCAAAATGGGTCGATATCCGACCTTTCAAACAGACAAGAGCCGAACATTTATGTGATACGCTAGATGATATTTTTACCACGTTTGGATTACCGCAAATCATTGTATCGGATAACGGGCCACAATTTATATCCGAAAAGTTTCAAAATTTCTGTAAATCACGATGCATGAACTACATTAGATCATTACCATACCAAGACCAATGAGCTCGCGGAGCGTTTTGTTCAGACTTTTAAAACAAGAACGAGAGCGAGTTAAAAGGAAAACAAGACAACGCAGCAGCGTCTTCGTGAGTTTCCGTCCACATATAGGAGTACTCCACATACTGCAACAGGTAAAATGCCAGCTGAGATGATGTTTGGAAGACGACGGAAGGGTTTTTGCGACAACTTAAAACCCGACAAGAGACAAGAACTGCAGTTCAAGAGCCTAAGACAAGAGATTGAGTCAGGTAAGAAGATGCGCGAATTCAAACTAGGGCAACAAGTCTATTACAAGACAAAACTTGAAAAAATGGCAGCCAGCAAATGTTACGGAGAGAACACATCGGTACTCCTATCGTATACTAACTCCCGACGGTGTGGAGAGAAGACGACAATGCGACCACATGCGCGAACGTTATGAAGACGAAGACTTAGATAAAAACGACATTCTTCCAGACTTGCAGATCTCACCAAATATACCAATAATCGTTGAAAAGATACAGCCTGTTACGACCAGTACTCCGACATCTCAAGTCGAATCTCAAGAGACTGTGATAGAAAATATGGAACTACCCTCAGAACCGAGACAAAGCAACCGTATTCTCAAAGAGCCAGACCGTTTCAGAAGCAGACCTTACCAATGAAAATTTGTTATATACTTAATGTTTTTCTTAATATTAATAATTGAATTCATTCAGCTTGAATATTTAGTACTTTCAAAATTTTTTGAATTACATTTGATTTCTTATTTCGCTATTTGCTTTAAATGAATGTTGATAATTTAACATAATTGAAAATGTATCGCCTTATGATACGGCGGGAGCAATGTCATGTAAATGTATATGTACTCGTACTATATTTGAAGAGTATAAATCAGTTGCAATCAGAACTCGGACTTGTTTGGTCGTGTCATGCATACATAACAGGATCGACATGACATTTTAATATTACTTGAAAAAGAACATGCGTCCGTTTGCCCCAGCAACACTAGCAACATCCTTGTGAGGGTCATGGCGAGCATATCTTGTTATTCTTTGTACCATAGTTCTCCTATATTTTATTTTGTCTTACTTCCTCTCAAGTGGTTTTTTTTTTCATCGATACAGTTGTCAGTTGATTTTCCAGTAAACTTCAAGAAAACGATGCGCAACCACTACAATGTCATTTGATTTTTTCAAACAATTTTTTGACCCTTCTTATTCGTTTTGTCCATTCTGAAGTATTCAACATTAATATCCAATTTTTTTAGTAAATTAAAAAACATTAAAACATTTGCCAAGCATACATACCTCAACATTCAAAAATCTATCAATGTAAATACAAAACACTCACGCACATGTTATAGTAGTTTTTTCGTTGATAAAGATAAAATGAAGTATCAGTTGGAATTTTATTCACTCACAAATTTTTCACATCTTGCACATAAGTGTTTTTCTTTTCTTCTTTTTCTAGACGCTTCAAATTCCAGAATACTATAATCATTTTAAGTATTTTCAGACACCGGCCAGTGGATATCCTGGAGTAATGGATGATTTAATATTTTCCGGAGCTGGTTCTGGTTGTCGTGGAGACGATGAAGATGAATGTACACCGCCATTTGAATCTGGCAGCGGAGATGATCTTATAACACCCGTCTACGTTCCGCCCACAAAACAACCTACTACTCCCCATAAAGGAGAGAAGATCACCGGTGGAACAGAACGAACTTGCGATGATGAAGACTGTTTGCATGGGTCTGGGGATTATGGTGAAACAACAGAACAGTTCACTTCTACTTCGGCCAAAGGAACCGGTGAGTGTATAGAAAAAGGTATTAAGTTTCAAATATAAATAATCCGTTTTACTAGAACCTGCTGTCGAAATCACTTCTTCAACTACTGCTGAAGGTGAAAAACGAACGGAATCAACGTCTACTACGCAACATCAAACAACTGGCACAACGAAAGCAGAAACGGAAACGACACGAACGTCACATAATACAACGCCATTGACAACATCAGGTGGTCGATCCACGACAGGTTCTACTACAACAACCAGCAGTGGGACCTCAACATACACATCATCAACTCACGCTCAAACGACTTCAGTGGAGCACGAACCAACTGACTATGAGACAGCGGGAGCTCCTGAAATTGAAAGAACATCTACAACAGAATTCCAACAACCAGTTCCAGCAGAACCTGAAAACGAGGTCCCGTACGTTTATGCTCCACCTCCTCCTCCACCACCTCCTTACAATCCAAACCATCGACCGAAGAATCGCGGGGGAAGAATTAATTCAATCGAGGAGGAGCGAACAGCTATGATAATCGGTATCGTGGCTGGTATTCTGATTGCTGTAATTTTGGTCATCCTTCTAGTTCTTTGGTTGAAATCCAACGGAGAACGGTCGTATAAAGCTGAACCAGACAAGGGAGCTGGTTACGGGCAGGGACCAAATGCAGCACTTCTGGGTAATACTGGGACAAATAGTTCATATCACCATAGTAGACACCAAATTTCGAATGGCAGTGGAACGGGTGGGGGTAGTATGAGCGGTATGGCTGGATACGGGGCATCACTCAATATGAACGGTTCAATGATGAACGGAAGTGATAAATGCCAACCTGCTGGTCTTGTGCAGCCTAAACCTAAGAAACGTGATTCTAAAGATATCAAAGAGTGGTATGTGTGAACAAATGAACTCGCTAGAATACGGAATTTTTACAGATTAAGTGTGTGCTTGAATGTGAAATACTTAGAAAAGTTCGCTCATTGGTTTACACGAGAACTCAAAGTTTTATTACTTGTTTATTTATTTTCATTTCCATAAAAAAAAATTTTTTTCTGTACCAAATTAATATGAAAAGTGTTTCCAGCAATCATGAAATATGGAAAGCAATATTCCTTCTTATTTGATTTAGAAAAATATTTTGTTTATCCTCTCCCCTGTTTCGACGAATGAATAATATCTACGATTTCATAGTTTTTCAATTCAACTCGAGTTCAAAGGTACGAGGCAAGCAAAATAATGTAAAAATAAAATAACAAAAAATCAGCAGATTGTTGTGTACTTTATAGAACCGTTCTTTCATTACTCTCTTTTCTTAAGCTCCCTATTCAGCCGTACTGATCTTATCTTATAGCAATGTAAGTTCCAAAAGAAAAATCTTCAAATTGTATCTTACATACATAGTACATACTAAATTTACGCGAAAACGAAATCAACTTGTCAACCCAATCAAGGTAGGCTGAACTTGATTCGGTTACAATCGCAAAAATGATCCTTAAGTGCTTATTCGTAACTAAATATTTACAAAACCAAAAGTTAAAACAAATCTATTTCTTCTCTTATTTTTATTTTAACCAAATCATAGTGAAATGTAATCTATTAAAATTAAAATTTTTTCGAATTTCAATCACTACCAAAAATAAGAACAATAGCTAAATTCTCAAAAATAAGAAACAATCTGTATCCTAAGAACTGTTAAAAAAAAACATAGACTCCATACTAGGCAAAAGCAAACCCAAACAAATGAATCACGACAAATTTAAAGCAGAAACGTGCAAACCAAACGTGTATAAAATAAATATAAAAAAAACATTTATAAGTGGTGCTGTACATTTAGTCCCTAAAAGTATTTTTTTAAGTAAAATGATAAAGTTACAATTTAATGAGTAATCTTAAAATGGACAAAAAATATAAAAGACGAAAAATAAAATTATTAATGATGATGTTGCTAGTTAAATAATAAATAATTAAGTAAAAATCTAGACGATGATGAATGAGAGTATTAAGCTATGTAATATGTCCTTATGTGTTCCTTTGTTTTTTGTTTCGTCTGAAGAGAATTAATAATGTTGAAATGCGATTATAATTATATTATAAGAATTACGCGAGTATGTGAGAGAATGTTCAGTAAGTGAATATTACTTACGAGTCATGGAATTTCGCAGAAAAGATTGTATCAACGGCTTATGTATTCTTAAGTGATACAAATAAGTAATATGTAGAGAATAACAATATGAGAAAAATTTTTAAGGTTAAGATAATATTCAAAACTCCAAATGCACTTGTTTTCGTTGCAAAAAGTGAAATATAGTTCCCTTTATTTCATTTCACAAATAGAAACAAATACAACTTAAGGGGATGAGTTGATGATTGAAAGTTATGTTTGATGTTCTTACATTGTTTCAATTTAAACAGCTACTTTTTTTTTATAATTTACAAATATCTTTAAAATATGCATTCAATCTTAAAATATTTTTTATGATTTATTCAGAGCTTAGTAGAATTATCAAATGTATTATTGAAGACTCCTCGTATGATCCTCAAACGGTTCTCACTAAATTTTCTGCCTGTCAGGATTCATTTTTAGTTGCTTTAATTAATTGGGTCCTTAAAACTATTGCGATTGGCCCCTTTTGCTCGATTCTTTGCTATTAGCGTTCTTACTTTCACTTTGATATGGGATTAAACACTAGTTTCTGTCTAGTCTATTATTGACTAAAGCTCGATAAAATAGTTTTATCGAGCTTAAGTCAATAATTCTATTCTCTGGGATCTTGAAGAATTACATAATTTTATTCGGGTGTCTACCTATTTGCTCCAGTACATGATCACGTATGTGTTTGACTATTCTCACTTCTGAAGTCCTTGCATTTGCCCACGTTTAAAAGAAATTTGGTGTCAAATTCATCAGCTTTAACAAAAGAAGTTCTTAAAATTGACTTTCTTAAAAATAAGTAAATTATTTGCTGGAGACTTTGTTAAAACTACTCGTTCGCTGTGTCCATTGAACGATTATCCGTCGCAACTTTAACTACTTCCACCTTCTATTCCACGACCCCCCTTACTGCTAATACCACTAGTTTTTCCGCATACGATTTGATTGGCTCCATCGCTGCCTACTGATAAAGCGCTTCGTTGCGGTAAGACGTCCGTGCTCCCGCTTGTAAAGGCCTGTGCGACTCCGAAGGATTTGTCGCTCCACTAATCCTATCCTGGCCCTTTCCATATCATCACCGCATATGTGATGATCGGACGAATCAAAAATTTAAAGGCAAAAACCTTGACTCGCTTGCTCGCTGTTAACTGCTTCCTGAAATGAGGTATAAGAAGATGGTACACATAAGTCACTTTTTTTAATCCTGGAGTCACAGACGCCTCTTGCACAACGACCAACGTTTTTGGGGGTCCTTGAACACAATCAATTCGCTTTTCTTTTCATTTACCTTGATTCCCATTTTCGGTAGTGTGCAGTAATAGATTCGAAGTATTTTTGGAGCCTCGTTTTAGCAAAGCGCAAATTGTGTTCAGATGACCACCCTAACGAGTCGTCAGCGAAGAGGTTCACCTAGATTCCGGCCTTATATTCATCTTTTTACGCTCGGCAAGCTAGAAGTGAATATATTGAAAAGAAATGGGCCTAATATAGACCCCGGTGGGACCTCCGAGTCAATACTAAATAAGTCTGACCTAGCTCTACCAGCCACTGCAAAGGCAGTTCGTCCCCTCATGATGCTGCCTATAATTTTCATGATATGGGCCGGAAATTTTATCATTTTGCAGAGAAGCCCATTGATCCATACAGAGTCAAAGGCTTTCTCTACATCGATCAGGCAAGCTAAAATAAGCTTATTGTTTTGCTAACTTCTCATTACATTGGGTTGGAACCGTGGAGTGGGCTTTTGAAGCGAAATTGTCTTTCCGGTACAATTGTATGATGCCTTCAAGTATAACCCTTTCAAGCAGCTTATCAATATTCGAAAGCAGTGAAATCGGATAAATATTGACTACGTCAGTACTGCCCGACTTCTTGCGTATTGCAAATATTGTATTTTCCCGCATTTCCTTTGCTGGGGGAAGTAGCAAATGTTGATGCAATTATTCAGGACGATTACGAGGAGAACAAAGAAAACATGGGGAAGCTTTTTAAGCATATAATTGGAAATTCCATCAGCCCCTAATAATTTTTTGGTATTCTGCTCCAGTATCAACAAAGTGGGTCTCTCACGACAGACAAACAAACCATGTCCAGTAAATGCGCCAGAGGGATTAAATTCAGAGATCCTGGTCAAGCACAATCGCTCATGGTCCTTGTCGAAATTCGTTGTGGCGCTACCCACTAACGAAGTAACGGAAGAGTCTTCACTTGCTCCTTGAAGAACTTCTGCAAAATCTTTTGCGATAGTCAGCAATAGATTTGTCATCCATGAGCTAGGAACCATCATAAGTGACGGTCCCAGGCAGCCTTATTCTGCCAATTATCCTAATATGAGGAATCATACAAGGACCTGATTTGATACTTTCCAGGGCCTGTTCAAATCGCTAGTTACCAAAAGCCGTGGTTCTCCTCCAGATCATTCGGTTTAGAGACATAAACACTAGATAAATACGTTCATACTCCCAGCTGACCATATTTAAATTGCGATGGTAAATCCTTGCAAGTAGCTCTCTAATTCAACTACGTCTACGATGAAACTCCTAGATGCCTTCTGGTAAAACTCGATGGAGGTAATTTGTTGAGGATTTCACATGGGAGATCTTTGAGATGACTGTATCCAGGGTTGAACTTATACATGCGACTCCTTCATCGATTTCAGGAATAGAAAGATTTTTTGATTGATTGATCTAAATCCCCTTGAATTTTTCGTCAAGGTCAGTAACTGTTACCCATTCGATCCGCTTTAATGGAATGAAAATTTGAGGATCTGTTATCTCAAGTTTCACTACTTGTTTCACTCTTAAGGTCAGCTCAACCAAAAGATGGCCAAAAGATTCCTCCAACTGTGGCAGAGATTTACCAGATTGGGAGGCACGATGAGAAGTCAATAATGGGCGAGCTTCGGCGGATAGTAGGCTTCGGGGCAATCAATATGAGATCTATATTTGATTGAACCCGATTAGAGATAGCTGTGCCATAGCCATTAGATGCAATATTTCCCCATGAGGGATGTTCGCATTGAAATCACCTCTAATGGAGTAAAAATCGAGTTTTTTGCACAGAATAAGCACTGCTTCCAAGTCATCAATGAGTTCCCTCATCGGATATCCATGTCGAACATAGATCCCCACAAACGCAAAGGTGCACCCTCCTAGCATGGAGCTTATTATAGCTTTGTGAGCCAAAGCAACTCCAAGAATTAATTCCCTTTGGATCATCGCGCCTGATGATTTTGTATTTTCCCAGATGCATTATATGTCTTTCTTTGAGTCTTGTTTCCGATATACTCGTAAACAAGAAGTCTGGGCTATGGGTGTTCAAGTATTCTTGAATAAAATTCCTTTTGTAGTGTGGAGCTAGTCAATATATGTTGAAGATAGAGAGTTTAATGGAACTCATCACGACAACATACTTTGAAGGCAAAATCTAAATACGCAGCTTTTTTCTAACTAGGATTAGTGAGTTTTTTTTTTTACAGTGGGAGATGAATGAGTCCACTTTCTGAATGAAAAATTGGTGGCAGTCAGTGCTCAAACCCGTATTTCGGTCATTCTGCGACTGCTGTGGTTGCTTCATTGGCAGATGTTTGGGTGGGCATATAGGTTGAGGAGCAGGCTGCTTCTTAGCACATTGCAATAAAACTAGAGTACGAGCCCCTTTCTCGTACAGTATTTTTTATAAAATTGGTGATGGAATCCCTTCTTTCCCCTTTTTTTGTCTGGAGATTCTTCCTCCTTCCCTCAACTTATTTTGATTTAGGACGACCTCTGAAACTCACACAGTGTTCCTTAGCATTGCAGTTGACGCAAAAGATCTCTCCTTTTTTCTCGTACTTTGAGATTGGACATTCATCCGACTTGTGCTACTTATCACATTTTACGCATCTAACTTCAAGTCCGCAGTTAAAAGCGACATGGCCAAATCTTAGGCAATTGAAGCACTGGGAAGTGCTACTTTTCTGTAGACGTTCTCATTGTATCTTCTGATACAGTAGGAACTTTATATCCAACGCTTTCATCACTTCAAAGTCTAGTTTGAACTGGACTAAGAAAGAGAAAGCGTCCTTTTTATCCCTCCTAGAGGTTTTCGTCTAAACACTTTTAGCTGGATGCTCCTTCATCTCAGCCACGGCATCATTCTCGTCGTATGAACTGTACACGGTTTTGAGTAGGAGGGTCAATTTTCTCTCTCCTGGAAGAGTGTAAGTGTAACAAGCCACTTTCGCACATTTCAGAAAATTAAATAGGCTGGTATGATTCTCAGCCATTTAAGGGTAGAGTGAAGCTCATGAGGAACACCGTTACGTTGAGCCCTGGCTCTTTTGCTACATTTCGTGTGCATGCACTTTTAACGCTATTCCTGAAGGTCTTCAGGTCAAGTCTATAGCACACTATAGAAGGCACCCTCTCTTTTTTGGTAGTAGCTACGCTTGGCTGTTGGGACTTAGATTCAGCTTTATTAACCTCAAGGTTTGGCCTAACATTCGGCTTGGGTGTGGCCAATAAAAAACTTACGGATGCTACTTTTGCCACCTTTTTGAGTTAGGGAAAATCCTCCGCACTCACTTCAAGGGTCTTAGGTGCCTTTGAAGTAGGCTTCTGAGTTCAAAGCTCTATTGGCCTCTTTCTCGCTTCCTTTTCTGGCTTAACAACAGCCTCTCCACCATCACCACTGTCCCTGGAATTCCCTCCCTCGTCTATTTCCATACCGCTGGAAACCTCCAGACCTTGCAGTTGCAACTTGCAACTAGCAAGCTAGTCCAAAATGAATTCTTCTTTTGAAGCCCCCCCCAAATGTTCCGAGGAACGCTGTAAATGTTTTTTGGCTTTCCGCGTGAAGCTTGCTTTCCTGGCAGGAAGCTTCCTATATTCGCTTTTTTTTCCCCATAACCACAAATTTATAGACAGAACTTGGAATACTGTTGCGGGAAAATAAAAGGAAATACGACCCTTATTATCTGGTGACTAAAAACCCAGAAACCAAATCATTGTATTGAAAAGAATAAAATAATCACACTAACAAAGATTGAAAATAATGGTTTTTTTCCAAATATTCCAATTTGAACTTAACGCCTTCTGCCCACGTCGAGCATTTCACTCATCCTCCTTCTTGTGCTCGCTCTGTGCGCTATATCGCGCCTTAATTCCTTTTCTTTCTTATTAATTTCAAAATATTTTGAAAGATTCCATGCTTCCAAAAAATTTCGCACAAATTACAAGTTGCTAAAAATGCCGAAAAATTTCTAGCTACTAAAAATTCCATGTTTGCTCGATGCGTGCTGCCTCTACGATGCTTTATCTTATCCTCCGTAGTGTTGGTCGTATTACCTGTTTGTAAATAAAAAGTTTGTTCGCCAAATTGGGGTGGCCTGATTTAAGGGTGGGATGAGAGAATTTTTGGCTTATAGGATCAGGTTTTCCATGCCAGGCGGTGGTCAAATGTTAGTCTTTGATCTTTTACATTTCATTTCCATGAAATCGGTTTGCACTACAGTCTTTGTTTGAAAATGAATACGAGTATTGCCTGCGTTTCATCGTTGTTAGGTTTTATCTTCTATTTGCAGCATAATTCCAAGCAAGTATTGATGGAGCTTTGAAGTTTTAAAGTGACGACTTCTGTCTATCGGATGGTTTAAAATATATTCTGGTGAGAATAAGTTTTGCAACATAGATCTTCAGCTTAAACAGAAAATTTAAAATTTAAAATATTTTCCATGAAAGCATGGACTTTATTTGTTTAACAAAACAATTTTTCTGAAAACTTAACCTAACTTAAATATATAACCCAATAATTAAAAAATAATCATTATACTATGATCACAAATAATGGAGTAAAAAAGTTTTGGAACGATTCGTACATCTAATCTGAAAAATAAAACAATAAAACAGCAATTAATAAAATGATGATTACCTTATCCTTTGTGCCCAATCATTTCTCCTGATCCGCGGGGCATAGACACTATTTTACAAAATCTTTGGAATGTTTCCTCCATTCTGCTTTAAATCGCTTTTCAACTCTTGAACACTCTTTGGATTTAATATTTTTTGTAAAAGTTTCTCAAAAAAAGGTGGTGCTTCAAAGTCATGTCGATAATTGTAAAGCAGCCAATGCTGAACAATCCACTCTAACATATATGTTTGGGATCGTTGGCTTGGTGTACATAAAGAGAAATCATCGGCAATTCCTAAGTTTCGCGCAGTTCCCTTAGTCATAGTTTCCAACCTCACTGTATCTCAAGCTCCCCATACTATTCCATTTTTATTGTACAGCTGGCATTAATTAAGCTAAGCTATTTTATTGCACAACTAAAGTTTTTTATCGAGTTCCATAATCATTTTTCTCCATGCTTTTTCTCAATTTTTGTCACTGCTATACAAACTGAACTTACTTTCCAACAAATATAACTGTTTTCCAACTCTACATAATTATTTTTGAACTTTTTCACGAAAGTCAGTCATTTTGTTTTATTGATTTTACTTAAAAGTGGGTTTCTTAGCTAGCAGATATACTTCCTTTCCGTTTAAGTCTTTCAATTTTGAGACCAGCGCCGTTGAATTTGTTTTTGAATTCTCGCTAATTTTCCTTGTTATGTATTAGACACTACCGAATATTTTAGTAGAAACGTAACGAACTTTTTTTTTGCTTTAGCCCTACAGCCTCTTTCGAGCATTCGCTTAGAGATAGTTAGAGTTTCTCATTATCTTGATCGAATGTGTCGGCACTTGGGAAGGTGATATGGTCAGTACCACGCTTTGGGCGTGTTCCGTCCACCCAGCTGCGATACACTCTGATTTTAAACCAGTACGTATCATACCTGAAGGGGCATATAGTCCGTCTAAAGAATCACTCCAAACAAATCTTGTTGCCACCAACGGGATTCGAACCAGGGATCTTCGACTTACGGGGTGAGTGTTCCTGTGATTGTCGGCGGCTCTCGAGGTTCCATGACGTCGTGAATCATACGCATTTTGCTACTAAACATTATTTCGGATGGAGACTGCCACATTAATGAGTTTACTATAGTGTCAAATGGGAAGTTTCGAGGAACATGTAAGACGCCGCAAATGTTGACATGATTTTCGACCTGTTGATCGATTGCTGGCCAATACGCGTAACGTTTGGCGACTGCTTTCATCCTCGCCATACCTGGATGCCCTCTGAGGAGCTGCTTGAGAACTTAACTTTGCAATTTTTCAGGAATGACGAAGTAATCACCGAAAATAATACAATCGTTGATGATGTAAAGATCATGTGTTTGAGGTTTGATGTTGAGAGAGTATGATCATTTTCGATGTCGCCCCAATTCCCTTGCATGATAATTTTTTTTCAATTTTGTAGTGTTTCATATTGTTGCGTCTGTTTTACGATTTAGTATTTGGTGATTAGAAGATGATAAAGAGCATCGTCCAATATATTTTGAACTTCTTATTCCATCAGAAATGAAATGATAAAATCTTCTTCGACGTTGACAAATTCACTTATATTGACATATTTTAGAGAGAAGTCGTAATTGAGAAGAGTTAAGACTCAGGGTTGAAGACTTGCTTTTCTTTAACCCAAATATAAAGAGTAGAGGCTTGTGATCCGTTTCGAGCGTAGTGTCGACCGAAATGAGGCGTTGAAACTTAGTGACGGCGAAGATCAATATTTCCGTAATTATTTTCTATTTTTAGGGGTGATCAACTTGTAATTGCAACAACCCTGACTGAACCATCTTCGAATAGATGCTAAATGGAAGCTCCGATTCCGTTTGCTCTTGCATCAGCGGCCACAGTGATATGAAGACGAGAATAATAGTGTCAACAATATGTACGACTTAAGAAACTCCCTGAACTTATTTAATGCTTTTCGACACTGCAAACTGCTCATTTGGGGAATGAATTTTCTGTACGAATTTATAGCACTAAGAAACAAGCAAAGTGCACTAATGTTTCGTGCCTCAACTGACCAGTTAATCATATCGAGTTTGGATGGGTCAGGTCGAAGACCATTTGAATCTTAAATCAATCCGGGATATTTCAGTTCCAAGTATTTTAGAATTTCACGTAACTTCTCGAGGTATTTTGATTCTCACTTTCCGCCAGTGATGATGCTTCTATTCTATCTACTACAACATCGCGTCCAACACACATTGAAAAATTGCTGTTACTGGTTTTACACCTTGTGATGGTGTTGAATTAGCAGGAATGTGCTACTGCCAGAAGAGTATTATTAACAAATTATTAAATCGGACGATTTCCTACAAATATCAGCAATTCGACTCATGCTCGTACATAAAATCCCTCAATCGACTTGGAAAAATAAAATGTCGGTATCATGTTTTCAAATTTGATACCAGTTTATTTGTATTTTATGGACCTCATCGTTTAAACTGCCACAATAACATATCAATATTACAAACCATTTCTGAAATTTTCTTGAATGTCCGAACATATCTTACTATTCAACATTCATGCATTTATTATTATAACATCCGAATATGAGTTTTCGGCCTGCTTAAGGTTCTCTTTTTAATATCATGGTCAACAATTTTTAGTTCACAAATCATACTTTTACTAACAAAATTGATATAATTTTAACTTAGGAGGGGTTTTGTTGCCCTTGTACTCATTAATACAAACATCCAGAACTTTTTCAGATTTTTCTGCTGGAAGATGTCAAATCGTGATGGCACAAATTTATCACATGTTTCGACTCCCTCCGTACTCCTCAGGGCTGCCACCACTTTTTAATATCCGATTTTGAAAACACTATTCAACACCTTTTATTTGGTGTCAAAGTGAGCTAACTTTAAAAAAAAATGTATATGTCACCTCCATAGAAAAAACCATATACATTTTTTATGCCAAAACTTTATAGAGCCACCACCACTTTTGACCTGCTTACAAAGTTTCATAAAAGCATTATTTGTAGTTTTCAAAAAAAAATTCTTGTGACGCACAGACGAACAGGTGAACGGACAGACAAACACACGGTTAGACAAATTGACGAACAAACATAGCAGAGCCCTTCTAAGCTAGAAATTCATCTCACGGTGACCTAGGCGTTTTATAGCAGCTAAGTGAAACACATGTTCAACTCCATATGTTTCCTCCTATGACTGTTTGGTTTCTAGTAGTAAACAAACTAGTTTTAACTTCATTTTCAATGGCAGTAACAATGATTTATAATTTTCACTTCACACAGAGTAGTACATACTATGTTATAGTCTGTTCATCGCGGTCCGTCTGGATTTAAACCCAACCAAATATAGAATTGTTTTCGACACTTCCAAGATTTCCATTTACTGCCAAATTAATTTGGAATACATGTTGGCTTGCACTGGGTCATGCATTTTGCAGTAAGAGATGGTTTTTAGAGGATTTTACCTTATGTTAATTTTTGCTTCCTGATATCGCCTGTGAGTTTTTTGTTTTTAATCAAGCTCTTGCTTCCGTTGGATCGTATATATAGATTTTCCCGACACTTTAAATAGTTCCTTGGAGTCATCGCGTATATTATTTTTTTATGTTTACTTATCTCTAAGGGTTTGGTGATTTAAAGGGCTGGAATGAATTTAATGCTTTTCTTATCCATTTCTCAGTACAGATAATTGTACGAGTAGCTTCTTTCTATTTTGAGTAATTTGGTCTTCTTTGAGAAGCCACCTCGTCATTCCCTCCTACAATTTTACTTAATGGGAAATGGATTTGTTAAAGTAAAAGACCGTAATGGTCTTCCATTCCCATAAGGCTACCAACACCAGTTCTCTTTAATGCAGTGTTGAAATTATAACCCTGTTTTGCTTGAGCCTTGTGAAGCTTAGTTGCAGCAGGCGCATCCATCATACTCTCTCAGAGTCTCTGAACTACCTGCTGAACACCTCCCCTGTCAATGCGAGAATTTAGCTTGGAACCGTTTGACAATTACTTCGAGTTAGTCCACTTTTTTCTTTTATGCTTCAAGCCGCCATCAGATTGCAGGTATTTGTCCTCCAGCAGACAGGGAGGAAGGAATAGGGAGTGCTAGAAAAGAGACCCTTCCGCTCTCAACGTCTCCAAGTACTCCTACTTAGCAATGAGAACAGCCCGTACATAATATGCCATCTAGTTCCGTTTGTCAACGAAGACACCGCGCAGCCTGTACCACTCTTTGTAAGCAAAAAAGGTGTGGCAAGCGCCATCAAATTCTCCGTCGTAGAAAACAAAATCGACAGATTATGACTTGGCAATCTTGTGCAGGTAAAACTGTAAACACCTATGCTTACACAAGTGTTGTGTCAGGTAAAAGTCAGACTCACCATAACTACGATTGAGCCATGACTGCAGATCAGGAATAAGGTACGCAGTTTAGAATTGTTGCCTATCGCCGATTGAATGTTGTCTCTTCTCAAGAGAAGCTGGCTTTCTTTCTCTTCGTTTCTGTACAAGTAAGTTTTAGGAAGCTTTCTCGTAAGGAGTGTGATGGGTATAATGCTTGCAATCACCAGCATCACTGACTCAGAAACTGTCCGAAATGCAGATGCAATCGTGAGCGTACCGCTCCATATTTCTGACCCGCACAGTAGCACAGGCTGTACAGCGCTTATCAGAGTTTGCTTTCTTGTTGAAGTATGTCACCTTATATGGGCTATCAGTTGACTGTGTGCTACTACACCCACACTCATCCTCCATATACCTGATTTGCTCAGAAAAATAGATCAGAACGCCCAGGTACTGGACTAATTTCGACTCAATTTCCACTTCCTCAATGCTCATCGTTCTTACTCTAGAGACTCTCCTCTGTGAAAGTGTAGTTAATTTGGTTTGTTCTAGTTCTAGATTGAATTCGTGTGCAGTTATCCAGTCTCTTACTCGGCGTATTAGCATACCAAGTCTGAATATCGCTTGTTCAACTGTGCGTCCCGCAATTAGCACCCTAACATCAACCACATGGCCAATCAAGCGTGACTCATCCGGCAGCTCAAGTCTTAGTAGGTCTGAGCCAAGGATGGAGACTTGAGCGATACCTGATGTAACTTCCATCCTTCACAAACCATTTTCTAGCCATAGAAAAGGCTCCGATCCATCAGGGAGTCCCTCAGAATCCGCATCAAATACATCGGAACTTGAAAAGGAATTTCTAGTGCATTCAGAATACCTGCCCATCTAGCGGAATTGAAAGCATACCTGACATCAAGCGTCATCAGCAGTACGACCCGTT
This sequence comes from Odontomyia ornata, assembly GCA_963969285.1. Classification (NCBI taxonomy): domain Eukaryota; kingdom Metazoa; phylum Arthropoda; class Insecta; order Diptera; family Stratiomyidae; genus Odontomyia; species Odontomyia ornata. The sequence continues at coordinate 97,614,107 of OZ017739.1, read as the reverse complement.
TGTTGGTCCGGCTGTGAGCCTCCGCTCTTTGGACCACGTTCATCACCTCTGCTTTTGCATAAATGGAGGAGCATACTAGTCTAAAGTGGTATTGCCGTAAAGATAGGTGCCCAAGAGCATGAATCACATCATAGAGTTTTCCTTTAATGAGTTTCTCGAGCGATTTCCCGGCCTTGTCTAGCATACATAACGTGCGGTACCTAGATGCCCAATCGAAATTAACCTTAACCTTGCTGATCAACATAAGCCTTGCTACTTTCCATCGTTCCGTGAGAACCCCTTCGCGCAGACAAGCGTTGAACGTTCTAAACAGTAATTCAGGGCAAAGATTGTAGACATGAAAGGTGGGATTTCCACTAATGTTCTGTCGTGGACTACATTAACACGGACGGAGTGAATAGGGAACAAAGTTCGTACATCCTCATCCACCTTTTTTGCTTCATATATGCAGGGCTTCTGTAGGATGCCGAACCTCCGCGTGATGGGCTTGTATTCCAGGCCCCACAGGCTGATACACAAGGTGTTGCCAACATCGGCCCTTACTCTTATTGATGAGCTTCAAAGGGATTTCCTGGCCAATATGTATGCTGTCAGCACATCAACGACCCTCCCAACGTCCATCTAGCCAGTTTTTCATTCCGAAAGCTGGAGTTTGAGCGTATTTACGCCGAGGGGCACTACCATGGATCTCAACCACTATATACTGGTGCCGCTGGCTGAGTACTCCTTTAGTACCCACTAGTTGTATATTCTTGACTACAGGGACTCTGAAGCGAATGTCACATCGGGTATGACTTAGTTGTATAATTCGGCTCATTGGAGTACTGATTTGGCTTTGATTATGGCCTCTTGGTAAACTCGGCATCTCCTTATTGAGGACACTAGGTTCTGGCTTAGCATCCCTGTCTTGTAACGAACATAGGAGTATTTGCCCAAAAGAGGATGATAATGTTTGAGTTGATTACGAGTTACTATAGAACACTATCTCTTCGATTTGGGTCGATGCTACCCCAAAACTTATTTTAAACATTTGCGTCACACTAATCAGAAGTGGCAGGCTCTTCCTCTCAAAATGTTTACCAGCTTCTGTTCTTTGGTTGGAGCTTGGGGAATATCAATTCTGCCTCACAAATGACGCTAACACAATAACTATGTCGAGGTTATTGTTTTCAGCGTGCAAGATCCTGAATCCTGAAAGATCTATGAACGAGTATTTCATGTTTTTCCTGATCAAAATACCCACCCTGGGAGGTTGTGCTCTACTGTACATTACGCATCGACCTCTTCAGTGTTCAACCCCTTGGATTTGGGTGCCGTGACTCCATGATTTTTGGATCAGTGCTAGCTTTGGTTGTGAACATTCTCATCAACACTGCCGAGGCCGCCTTGGCGTAATCAAGGTTCACTCGGGCTAGTATAGGAACCTCCCCGCTCATTCCATGTTGTAAAAGGATTCAAGACCCACATCTGCATCCGTGGAACCTTCAGAGCTGATCGCCAGTACAGAAAAAAGAACTCTCCTTCTCTGTGCCCAGCTTACCTCCTTCCAAACTCTATGCGCAGCGACGGACGTTGGAAGTACAAACTCCATCACTGTTGTTGCTGTTGAAGCCCTGGAAGTCAGCCATTGGAAGTGCACTCTCCTTTACTGTTTTGCATGCTAGAGCATTGACGGTCTTTTCGAGGTTTTCAAGGCTATGTGTGCACCCTTCCAAAATCTAAAGCATAAGGTAGCGTTTCGTTTGACGATGAGGTCTACCGACCTGCGCTTAGCAACTTTCCTTTGTCCACAGAGTTTAAACTTGGCAACTTCCAAGAACATCTACTGGCCACTTAACACTCCTTAGAGGACATGTAGGCATTGTGTGTAATTTCGAAATGTCTGCTCCATTCATCATCATGTATGACGCGACAGCCCAAACCGGGCCTTGGCCTCCAGGATTAATCTCCTTCAATCATCGGGACTTTGTGATCTCGTTCGCAAATTGATCACTCCCAGCAAGGGTCTGCTGTCAGCTTCTATCGTGTCTTCGAGCCAGGCTATTTTCATTTCATTTCTATGAGTAGAATGCCTCGTTTGAAGTGCATCCCTTCTAGCTGCGAATCTTCGTCATCTTACATTTTTTATGCAGTAGTGTCCTCCAGCTGATCGGGTTCCTTAGCTGAAAAGTTCGAACCCTGCCACACGATTCATTTTTAGAGCACGAGCACATCTCGTACCGTCTACAATAGGTGAGTCAACCCTATGGCTTTTTCTGAAATCGTTGGTTGCTCCATTGGGTGACCAGAAGGAGTAGTCAAGTTTTTGTCTCTTTGTCGCATCTTATCTACCTGGTTGGTTATTTCCCCCAATCATTTTATGTATATAGGAGATCGCAGTGCTGGTTTCCCTTATTCCTCCTGTGTTACAGAGATGCTTGGTACGCGCTGGCCCGTTCTCCAATCTTATTTACTGGCTTTCTCGGGTGAACATCCATGCACCAGGAATCTTAGGTACTACTTTGCCCCACTAAGACCATTTCTCAGCGGTTCACTCCGATGACCTCGTTTTACCAGAGGCAATGCCAATGCACTGTGAATTTATCACCTTTCACTTTAGTTATTTTTAGATTCAGGAGACGGGTTTAACTTTAACTAAAATACCCTTGCTGCTTTCGATACGCAGCTCGCTTGCAGAGCCCGGAATTAAACTCCACCACCACAAGGTGGCATTCGTCGCTGGAATTATCACACTCTCAGCAATCTCCACTCCTAATGACACTGAACTGGTTCTCACTTTTCGCTTCATCTCAACTATCATGTATCTAGTTCGTTAATAAATTCTACAATGACTTCGCCAAATTAATTATGGCTATTTTGGTTAATTCGCTTTTTTTCTTCATACATGGACGTTTCATTATCTGTCAAGCTGCGGATTATTATTCATAAAGCATCTGATCTGTTCAAAAAGCTTGTTTTATGCATATATGTTCTCAAAGTTGCTGCTTATTATGGAGGTATATTAAGCCGCCGACAAATAAAGTGCAATAATTATTCACGATCCAACACCTTTCTCTTCTAAAATAGCAAGTTCCAATGAATCGTTGGTGAATATCAAGCTTTTTGTTGCGACTCATACTGTAACCAAAGTAATGGAAATAATGGACTAAAATCATTGATAACTAGTCATTTCAAGAAAAACATTTTTTTATTGCTGGCAATGTAAAAATCAATACCAATATCGTCTCCGTTCACAAATTTTATAAGACAGTTGAGTAACTCAGCCGTTCAGCCTCCTACCTTCACATCTCGTTGATGAGGCAATTAAAGCAACTTCATTCTGTGATGTCGAAATAGTTTCTTTTTCTTCCTTAGAGCTCCTCCCTGGAATTTAACCCATGCAAATTCTGTGGCCAGCTCAATGTATTGTAGCTTCCGCAATCTTAATATCGTTGAGATCTCCGACTTGTCAGGTATTTCATAAAGTTCATGGCTATATTTTATTCGCAATTGACACCATTTGAAATCAGTTGATGTCGAATTTTCGAAGAGAGCTGTTCTTGCCAAAATACTTCTTTAACATGCGAAGGTGCTAGATTGATTTGACCAAGCAATGGCCCGAATCACAATTTACTCCTCGATATTTCAAAACGTCAGGTATGCTGAGGCCTATCTTTGTTCAAGCAGAACATGATCCGGTAATACCCAGATCATTTTATAGATGCATTGGTGTGGGAACCAAGTTGAAAGTATAACTAAATTTCGTCTACATGCGAAGTTTATCAGGCGTTGGCCGCTGTCGTTGGTTTCACCATAAATGCTTTGTCCTTCAGGTGTTCCTCGGCTTAATTGCTCATCGCCGACTTTTCTGTTCAAATCACCTAGAAGTATTTTTATATCGTTTGTGGGCAATGAAGCTGAGTCCTTGCAGATGATTGCAGAATATTGTCTTCATTTCTTCGTGATTCATCCCTCGTGGAAATATTAACATAAATCAGTCAAATTTTAAAGGATGTCACTTGGATTAGAACTATCTCCCTATCCAAAATAAAGGCCACCCAAAGTGCTATAACATGCGATCAATAGTCATTCACGAGATAACACGTTCACCGAATTTGCCTTCCAATAAATCGATTGTGAGGCATGCTGTGTAGCTAGTGGCACCGTCTTGTTGAAATCACATATCATTGATGTCAAGTTGAACCAATTCTGGCCAAAAATAATCTTCCAACATAACACGATAGCGCTCTCCATTGACGGTAACATGAGGGTCATTTTTATTCACAAAAAAAGGCCCAATCACACATCCGGCATGAAAACCGCACCAAACAGTAATTTGCATATTTTGCCATCGATGAAGATAATTTTTCGATGAAATGTTGCAATTTCTTTAAGCTTTGCCAGAGCCCAATTAGAGAAGCTTCGGCATTTTAAATGATCAAGTGGCTTTAGTTCTTGAGTCAATTTGATCTTTTAACCATCTAGGCCAAGACCTTTTCGCAAAATACGCCACAGTGTCATTTGAGCGATGCCCACTGATTTGGATCATTTTGAATCGATGTTGCAATATTTCCTTCGCTTCGAGAGATACGACACCTTTTTGACACCGGAACGCCCAATAGTAAAAATTTTGACTCGAACTTATCCACTATAGCACGCACAGCCTGTCGGGTAGGACGATTATTACGGCCGAAGATTAGAGCAAGCGCTCTTAAAGTTGCAACCACCGACTCAGAATTTCAATAGTAAATTTTAATAATTTCCAAACGTTGCCGGTTCGTGAACTTTGCCATGATAGAAATGTTGACTTTAAGTCACGTTTTGACATTGACAATTCATTAAAAAAGTATATGGATGCGTTCATATAAAGATACTAAATTGGTATGAAAAACCCTATATTAACCGTTTTACATGTTTCCAGCATCAATGCGTGAATTTATTTTTCTCTTTGTCATAGGTTCATGCATTTTATAAACTTTAATTCTTGCAAAAGTTCAATGAACCATTAGAATCAATCAAAATGTTCAATAGTTATCAATATCTTCTATAAATCATATTGACTTTGTTTAAGATAGTATAACTTGCATACTCGTTCCTCCAGAATAAAATAACCTCATATGAATTACGCATTCTTTAGACTTAATTCAAATTTTACAAAATTTTGACTTGAATTATATTGAATTAAAAAATAATAATTCATTTATTTTAAACAATCAAACAATAATTTTCTATCATCAATAACCATCCCCAATTTTTTCCCAATTACCTATCTATTATACAAATATATTGTCAAATTTTCTACTCGTTATTTTTATATGTATTTAACAGAAATCATTTAAAAGATACTAAAAGAAATCTCATATAGAAGTAATATGTTAAATTTAGCATCAACCACAAACAAAAAAACAATAAACAAATGTAAAGCAAAGAACAAAGCATTATTAAGTATTGATTGCATCTAGATGCACAAATAAACAGCAAGTAACAATAACAGCAAGAAGAAAACAACAAACAAAAAAAATTAACACTGTGTATATTTCCCCTCAACCAATCAATTTAGTCAAATATTTAAATTAGTCTAAGAAATGAAACAAGAAATAATATACAAAGTTGTAAAAAAATTATTATCATTGATAAAAGATAAAAAGCCCAAAAACCAATTTAGATGATAAATTAATAATGAAAAGCTGTTAAACTTAGGTATGTATAAATAAATAATTGAAATGCATATACTAGTACCGAAATTTAATGAAAATCGATACATTTGCTTAAAACGAAGTGACAATTAGCTGAAAGATGCAAAAGCAAAAGAAAAAATATTTAAAACAAAATACAAATACAATTGAGTCGTAATCTGTTTTCAAATCTACGTTCGTCGAATCCTCTCTTACTTATTTGTAGCTTATCCTTCTCAACATGAACAAAAAACAAATATCACATCTATATACATAATGATAGGTTAACAATGATAAATCTTATCATTACGACTATTAATTCGTAAGAAAAATAAGTGATTTTCTCATTATAGAGAAGTGAAAATGTGTTAGATTTGTAAAATAATGGAGAAGGTGAAAAAGGGAAACTCATTTACAGGAATTAACAAATCTTTGTGTTAAAATTTAAGCAAATTAAGTTCTATATTTAACGTAATCATTGCAGGAATCATAGTTTTTTTGTACGAAAGTTCTACAGTATGAAATAATGTATTTAATCCATAATATAGAACTGTATGATATTTAAATGTTTTGTTTTTCATTTTGTTCCAAAATATGTATATCATTAGATTCAAGAATTTATAAGCACAATTTAGAAAACAAAATGATATTAGGTGTTATTGATTTATTACAAATACATATACCAGATCGTTTTTTTAAATAAAAAAATGTTTCGTTAAAAAATTATTTTCTGCTCATCATTTGGCGACATTTTTTACTCCTATTATAGAAACTTCAACCAAGAATATGCATAGAAACGTTGCCTTCTTACTCAGGCCAATAAGCAAATCAATCAACGTATTTGAAGTACAGGAAACAGCTGCTCAGGAGCCCTAAATTTCCGAAAATAGCTGCCCAGAAGGCTTGAAAGCAGCCTCTCAGTAGGCCGAAAGTAGCTTTTTGAGATTGTCAAGTATGACATTTCTCAGATGAAATTTATCCGAAATGATACAAACGAGAAGGAAATACACATATTTACCCGTTAATGTCTTCGACGCCTCATATCTAAAATAAATCGTTGACATAGTACTAATGAAATTTCAAACGTACAGTCATGCGTACTGTCAAAAATCTTTAGAAAATTTGTTTGACTTGAACAGCGCTAGATGGCACTGATGAGGCTACTCGAAGAGGTTAGTTCGCGAAGTGACGTATTGTTTCAGTTTTCGGGCCTGAGTAAGAAGGCAACGCAACGATAGAAAGAAAATAGCACATCAAGTTGGCCGTTACTTTGAATTTTGAATTTCGTTTGGGATTTGAAGTTTGTTCCGCTTCGTGTATTGATGTGCATGGGACAGTTATATAGTGACTGAGATTCGAATGGGAAAGAGGCGGGAGCCGATTTGGAGTTAATTCGCTCATGAAAAATACCGAATATCATGCAATAATTATTAAAAAAATCACGATCATTCATTCAGTTCCTTTGGGAGCCTGGCTCTTAACGTAGTGAACCAAAAGTGAAATATGCAAGTAATTTGTTATAAAATTAAAATGTTACAAGCAAAAAATATGTATTAAGAAGAAGTAACTACTATTTTGTGTATAGGTATTCTTTGGTTTCAACCACGTCATCTTGCTTTAGCGAAAAGTATCGTAGCTAGTCATCTCGCAGTGCAACGGACCTACCTGCAGCAGATTGCACGGTTCATCCACTATTTATAGAGGGTGAAGCTGAAGATATCCAAGGAATAAAAACGTCGAAATTCATTTGGTGAGAAGCTGCCCAAATACATTGCTAGTGGGAGTCTTCATTCCGAAGAAATGAGGTTGTAGCGGCATTTCTACACTTTGTCTTTTGCATTTCTACACTTTGTATTTATACAATTTGCAACTCATACCTTTAGTTTGCCATGACGAGTGAAATTTCATATGAATCCATGTGAGCTTTTAGAGAAGTTTTAGTATGGATTTGTCATTCAAATAATCAATTTGTTAAACATTTCTCAAATATCAAAGTTATAGTATTAAACAATAATGCAAAAGAAAACAAAAAAAAAACAAATAAAAATTATTATTTTAATTTATAGAAGTAACAGTCCTCCATAATAGAAGAACTTCTCTCACATAACTTCTTCCATAATTGGAGGACGTCTCTCCCATAACTTTTTCTATAATTGAAGGGCGTCGAGTCCATAACTGCAATCATAATTGGTAACCCCGATTTCGGACCAAATACAAATCGATCCAGAATCTCTCTGCTGTCGAAATCTGTGGATGCGTCAGATTTGCAACGGCAGCGTAAGCGGGAAAAAGGCAGCTCAACTAAAATGAAACGTGCACGTATCGGACCTGAGGTCCACAAGGTGAAGCTGGGCAAGACTTAATCGCCTTAATAAAACGGCTTTTCGCACTTTAAAACATGATTTTAATTCAGCCAGCGTAGGTCTTAGTATAGAACCCCCGAGTAAGCGCAAATAGTTACAGTAGTGCAAAATTTAGAAAGTTCCGATGTGTCTCACACTGTTTCTAAAGGAAATCAGAAAAAATATACAAAATAATTTGTTCTGATATACGATAAGCAGACCAAAACAATGACATTTGAAAAGTTAAATCATAATATTTTAGTAACGAAGACACGAACGAATAAAATAAAAATTTAGCTCCAGCACCACCGTCAAAGCCATTAGAAAACAGTTCACAAAGGGTTACTTCTAAGATGAAAGCTTCACCGGGGCTCGAAAAAATGGAATTATAGAATTTGTATTAATCGAGCAGTCACACAATCAAACTGCTCGAAAACCTTCCTACCTCCTACTCGGAATTTCGTGGCAAATTGTTACACCCTCTTTTATTCCATGGGAGTCGCTATGGCCCCCAGGGAAATTAGGGTGCTCGGGCGGGGCTTACGGGCCCCGTTTAACTCGTCCGGAGACGGGCGTGGAGCGCCACTCACTTGTCCCTCAAGGCCTCAATAAGCCGCCAAGCGAGAATGCGGCTTGCCGGAACAACCAACGTCACTCTTCACCCGAACCCTACCTACCGAGCTACGACACTAACTTTACACTTCGAAACTTTTGCCGCCCTTATGCGAACCTCCTGCACTCCCCTCGAACACTAACCCTATCCGTCTGACCAGCTATCTGGATCACCACACCACCGCCGAACACTTTTATACACTACCGATTTCACTTTTTCTTATTATTATTACACGCCAACTTGCCACTCAAGCCGCATCCGTCACAACCTGTAACCAAGAAAATTTACCTTCTCCTTTTTTTTAACTTTTTCCCTAAAGACGTAAATTTCATCAATCAGATACGTTTTAATTATTGTATTTCAAACCATATACAAATAAACAATCGATCTACGTTAATTTTAAAAGGAACTTACTTCTAATCGTACCTACAAGGGGCCCCTTCACTGTCTGCATCCGATGGTGCACTTATATTTTGCTTAGACGTCTGGAATCTGCTTGTCACTTCTTGCCTCAACGCACTTGATGTCTCGAAACGAAATTTCTTCTTCCTTACGCTCGTCGCTTCGCACGCTTGCCGCTTCGCAACTTGATGCTTTGCATCTGCTTCACGCTTGCCGCTTCCCAGCACATCTACTCCGCCACACCCGAGAAGAAAGAAAAAAAGGAGGCGCGTCATTCCTCGCACGCTTTTATAATTTCCTCCTAACGGACAATGTCCCGCTCTTCGACTGAATACCATTGTCCCCGATCATCCACCTCTTCAGCGTGGTAGTTTCTCTCTGCCGCCGCTTGGTTTCCGCTCCGCTCTGGTGGTGATCACTCCAAGTGCGGCTGAATTGGCTGAACATGATTCACTGACAGTTTGGCACGTCAGTGGTGTTTGTTTACCTTTGTTTTGAGGAGGAACTTTTATTTCGAACTTTTATTTTGGGAAATCGTGTCGCGGTTGTGATCTATAATTCTTCCTGAAATCCGCTTTAAAATAGTGCTTTTCGTGTGTCACAATGGTTTCTCGGTTTTCTGAAATTTTCCCGGGGAAACGCTTGTGTTCCGAGCTGAGAGATATAGTCTTCAGGTGTGTATGTATATATTTAAGGTGCTGTGAAATGTTTTTATTTCCTTTTGACAACGTCGGTGCTCGACGGTTTGAGAATTCATTCAGGTGGATTTTGTGAATTTATCTACGTAAATTAGAAAAACAGGATTGAAAATGATCAATGTCGCTCCCACCATTGATGATTTGCCTGGACTAATTAAAGCTGTTTCGCCTATGTATAAACAAACAGTTTCGGATATGGCAACGAAAAAGATTGCTCATCCTGCGTATGGGAAACCGTATGAAAGGTCGACAGCAGACTTTGAACACGGAGCACCATTAGGACGTGGAAAGATTTGGACGTGTTTACATTGCGCGCGAAGTTAACACTCGCTTGATGGTTGCAATGAAAATTATTTTCAAGTCGGAATTCAGCAAAGGACGAGTAGAGCGGCAGCTTCTCCGTGAAATTGAAATTCAATCCCGATTAAAGCATCCAAATATTCTGCGCTTGTATACATGGTTCCATGATGAAAAGACAATCTATCTAGCTCTTGAACTAGCTACTCAGGGTGAATTGTATAAACATCTGAGGAATGCTCCTATGCATCGTTTCGGTGAACATCGAACACATATCAAGTGGCAGATGCTTTAAACTATTGTCACATGAACAATGTTATCCATCGTGATTTAAAGCCAGAGAACATTTTATTGACTTCTGATGATAATGTTAAATTGGCAGATTTTCACTTGTTTCACCTTTTCATCGTCTGACCAATTGTTCAAGAAATTGTTGATTCTATTTCGGGCTGTGATTTTCTTGCTGTAGTGACGTAATTCGTTCTGTTTTTGGTATAAATTTACGAAGCTTACTCGGCAAATTTGTCAATTCGGTCAATTCACTATCAGTTAAACGTTCTGATTTGATAGTGTTATTCCTTTCGAGCTCGTTCTTGAAACGAACAGTCGGTATGCCCAAAGTGGCTTTGACGACAGTTGATTTGCCGTGCGCTACATGCCCGATAGTGCCAATATTGATTGTTGCCTGGCGGGAAATTACCTCGGCGAAAGTGGCGTCGACTTGGTGATATCCAGTTGTGATAGATTCTGCTTTTGCAGATCCAAATTACCGATAGTCTGCCCTTCGTCCGATGACAATTCTGGTTGTTTAAAATTACAAGTATTCGTACTTAACCTACTGTTGTGAGTACAATTTGGAGTGGCAAACAAACCCTAGTCGAGTGCGGCTTAGCTCACTGAATTTACAAAGTCACGCGAATGCTACGATAGTGTTCGGGATGAGGTAATGATGATGCCCTTCTGTTTTATCCGTAAGAAGATTTGAAAAAAAAAAATATGTAATTGTTTTTATTTGCAATACTATTTTTGTAGAACACTTTTTGGTTTTATTAATTTTACCAAATGTTATTTTATATCAATTTTACTTTATATTAAAATTTAAATGTCTCCCTTTAATTTTATTCGTCATGAGATTTAGCTTTTGTAGCAATTTAAAATTTTCATTTCTTTACTCTAGTTAAAATTTCTTTACTTCATTTAAATTTCGTCAGTCCATTTAAATCTTTTGTACCTTATTTAAATTTCTTTACTACATTTCAAATTTCCTTACTTCATTTCAATTTTCTTACTTAAAATAAATTTTGTATTAAAAATTTCAAATCTGCATGTAAAATTCCGGGTTTGGGGAACGCCAATTTAATACTCCCTAATGGTGTATTACATCACGAAAGCGAAGTAAACTGGGCTAATGGAGCTCAGCTGAGGTGATTCATTGTAGCCACGGTTTGCGAAAAGAGGAAAGACAAGTTTTTGGGACGGATCGAAGAGTCAATCGAGAAGTCTGCTTGAAATCGCCAACCAGCGCGGACGCCGGAGTTCGAGTTGCACCACGACACGAAATGACGCGGAAAACGGCGGCGAAAAGAAAAAGAAGAAATTGTTGTAATATGTGAAATTTAGTTGGATTGGCGTGTTTTCGTTTTGAGTTTTGAATCCACGAATTAATACCTAAAATTGGACGTTACGTCGTGTTCCCAGTATTAGAAAGAAAGTTTCCTTGTCATGCTGATACAATTCGGAGGTATGTCGCTCGCACTCTGTCGCGATTGCCTCTGTCGTCGGTGAAAAATTTTCTTACGATACGTGCCACTTTTCATGTTGACCATTTTTCTTCAAATTATTTCCTCCAAACAAGCAAATCCCTGAAGTGTTTAGTCTTTACACTCCGTAAATTCGATGTGAAGACAACTCGAGGCACTAAAAGCGTAGCGGACGAAAAAGCAAGTATTCGGTCGATCCATTGTAACAGCACATACATGTAAGTGGACAAAACGACGAAGACAATAACTCGAAATCTGTTGTGGAGGTAACCTTGAGCGTCGTGGACACGAAGGAATCGGAAAGCATATAAAAAACGAGAAAAGAATTGCTTTGTGTATAAATGGTTTCTACTTTTATCAGTCTCCTGGATAGTCAGTCATGGTGGGAAATTCCTTGCATAGCACACTTTTGTTCTTTGTTAAGTTCCGCATTCAATCTACCAATCATTGAATCAGAGGATTTGGAATCGGCCCTGTTAACTGATGGAGCAAAGAATACAAGGAAGCGTTAACTGACTGCCTTTCTTCTAACAAAAAGAAAATAATAATACACAATTAACGTCATGTTTAAGTGCTAAGGTTTTTGTTACCACCAGTACGTATGCCAACAAAATTATGTAGATTTGCGATTCAATATCATTATCTGGACGTCTTTGTGCGGCTTTGTGTAGCATCGCTATTTCCCCAAGGTAATTATTGATTTCGCGTATTCAAATAAGTGAAGAAAAGTTACGAGACAAGCTTTGCCTTTATGTAGTGTTGCTCGAACGTTGAAAAGATCGATGGTGCTCTTATATGTGAAAGCCTAAAGAACCCGCCTGTATACATGTAATGATTTTCTGCTCGAACGAAATCGGAACCGACCTCTCATCGGTTCTAGACGTGAAGTCTTTGAACGAGACAACGGACTGTGCCCTACAGGTCAACAAGTTTGGGCACACTTAATCTACTCCGAGGTGGCTGCTGGCTAGGTAGCTAGTTCGGAATAGAAAACTTCAGCCACCGGTTCACATGCCCGTTTTTACAAATGCATCGAAAACACAACCATACGGAAACGAAACCTATCTCTACTTTATTCTGTATTTCTTCTATTCATCCAGCCAATAACAAATACTGTATCTAATTTCGCGTTCCCGAATCTCACCGACGCGGTACCGAAAAAACATCCTACTCTAACGCGAACTTCGAAACAACCTACTCTAATGAAAAACGCAAATCAAATTATGGTACCGCGTACCGATCGCGACGCGAAACCGGCCATCCGCGGATTTCTACAACCCTACCCTCGTCACGGCATACTTACCGTTGGCTACCATTCCTGCTGGAAAAGCAGGGTTAGCTAGAAAGAAAAGTCGTGTTATAATTAGCAATTCATGGTTTTATTTTTCTAGACAATTCATTTATCACTTGGAAAAAGGCAACAATTTTAGTCGAATTTCATCTCAAGACAAAAATTAACATGTTAAAAACTATATTTTAGTGACTGACATTTCAATATAATTTTAAATCTTCTACGGTAGGTGATACACTATATTTTATTTTTTAATTGGTTCAATTTATTCAATGCTATTTCAATAATTCCTTAAACTATTTTAATTTTCTCTTATATTAAACGAACTTACTAAAAATTACCAGGATAGAGTGTCAGCCCATGATTTTTTTGCGAAATATTTTAGGTTATGGAAAAAAACGCTGAACGTGCTGATTGCTATTGGTTATAATTGGTATAATATTTTATTCTTTCACTAATTTCTGCGGTTTAAATATTGGAACGTAAAACTTAACTGACAATCGTACAGTAGTTGTTTTCTTGAATGGTAATTTTTGTTTTTTTCTTGTAAGTATTGAGTAGTAACGGTAGTGAAGCTAATTATTAAATTTAAAAAAAATGTTAGGGTATAGTGGGATGGGAAAAAAGTGAATCGTACGAGTATGGTGAAATTAATATTTTCATATAAAATACCACTGAATGAAATTCAAGCTACATCTATATGTTGTGTACTAGGGGATTGTGATGAATTAATGAACTTAATTTGATTTATGTCTATTCTACTTGAATATTCATAGTTGGCCAACGTATAACGTGAACGCATTCTACTTTCATTACGCTCTAAGGAGCTGCATATACTCGTACATACAATAATAATATCAATTGCATTTTACTTTGAACTAACTCTCTTATATCGCTTGAAAATTTTTAGAGAACTCTCCTTAAATTGTCATTATTCGTCAAAATTTAACGCTATGTATTTCAGACTCTTTGAAGGCATTATAAAAAAAGCCATCAAGACGCCTTTCCATGTGTTTTAACTGATTTTTAATTTTTTTTGGATTCACTTATTAAAAAAAAATTTTTTTAAAGATTTATTTTACACGAATTTTGGTGTTTCTATTTATCTCTTCTCTAGTTATTTCTTTCGTAATTCATATGATTATTTTCTTGTTGCTAATCTTTTTTCTTTCTTATGTCATTCAATGACGAAGGTGAGTAAACAAAAATGCGATTTTTAAAGTGCACTTTAAATTTTAGTTATTTTTTTTTTTTGCTTCTTGTTTTCTCTTCATTTTGTAAAGATATAGTCATCTCAGTGCCATTAAATTTTGTAACAGTTAATATGTTTTGGATTTGCTTCACTTATTCATTCATTTAGAATAAAATAGCACGAATTTTTGGTTTGTGTTGTAGATGCCCTATTTCAAAACAAATAATTGATTCAATCCTTCTGTTGTGAATAGTTATTATGAGTCCAAGAAATTGCGCGAGAATTTTAAGGACGCCGAAGCCTTTCTGTAAACATTGTCATTTCTTTTCTCTCGGCAAATCGTAAACTTCCATCTTTTCAAATCATGGAATTCCCTAGTTTAAGTTCACTTGAAGAGTTTTTTTTTGTAACAACTGTGTAGCTTATGAGGAAATCATAAATGAATTTACAAAAAAGGAGAATTGAAATGGGAAGGAGTAGTAAACACTAACAACGCAACACTTTCAGAAGTGCCGAATAGAGAAATCATTAGCCAAAACACCTGGAGGTTGTACATCAAGTGGACAAATCCTCAACAATAACTATTTACTACGGTCAAGATAATGATTTAGAACTAAAAAATTAAAAAAACAAACATTTCAAATCATGGAATTTAATGAAAATTAATTAATTTTACTGTTTTGTACAGTATAAAAAAAAATTGTACAATTCTTGGTGAATCATTGAAATTTACGCAACTTAGCTATACTCTCTCCCGTAGCATTTTAAATTTTCCTAACCAATGATATAGATAGATAAGTATTGTTTTTAAAAATGTGACGGAAGGACCTCTATTCACTTAAAAAAAAAAGGTATTAGTTCATAAGATCTTACTTAAGTTAATTGGCTTGCGATATTACATGGCGGAAAGATTTGGAAACTAAATGTTTAAACTATAACATACAACCAATAATTTAATAGTCATTCTTTCAATATCGACGCCATGATTCTATTCGTTTAACAGAAGCCAAGCCGCTATGAACCTTTTTAAAATGTGTCATCATATTATCCCTACGATTATAGTTCCCCGAACATTCAGGACACTGATACTTAAAGCTAGAATGGACACTTTTCGGATGTTTGTACGAACTTCCCACACTTTTATATTTGACATTATATATTTTACATACATGTCCTTCTTTGGAGTGCGATGTTTTTTGCACATTTAATTGCTGTTTCGACACGTATCCGCGATCACATAGATCACAAACGTAAGGCCGATTCTCGGAGTGTGTTAACATATGAGTTTGTTGCACTTACGGTACGCGCGACTAAACCGGGAAAAGACATCGACACTGAAGCTGGTAAACTGTCGTCGGAAGGCGGTGGATTTCCAGTTGAGCGGCGATTATCTATATGACGTGCACAAAACTTCTTAGACTAAACTTTCACTTAATCACTTATCCGTGTCAGGACAGGTTGGAAATATTACAACACGATTAATTAAAGAAAAATGAAATAAAGTGCTGACCCAGACGACGTTACTGCCGCCGTACCGATCTCGTCGACATTCTCAGCTCGAATGCACCTTTGACACTCCCAGACAAAACTGACGTAGGATGGGAAATCATAAGGTGGCGCATTGCGTATATATCGCCTACTAATGGTCATGACGTCTGCTGCCATCTGTCTTCTCATTGAACGTCAGCGTAGGGCCGATTCATTACACATTTCCTCCGCAGACTTACACTTTCTGAGGTATGCAAGTAAGAGAGTGTGATTTAAAATTCGGGAAAGACATATCCTAGTAGAACTAGCAAGAGGCTTAAAGGCATTCGAGGGCTGATGAAGATTGCAATTTGTATCAGGATAGTTTTGTCATGGGTCGAATTGTATTCAAAATAAGATTTCGATCGTAACCTGCTGATTTTCTTCCGTCAATCGGTGCATTGAATCATTCGGCAGAATAAAATTCCAAAATTGCATGAAGGCGAAGGAGTACAAGAGTTTTAAAAATTATTTTTCAATGTTTTAATTTATTGATTTGAAGTCACCGAACATAAGAAAAATAAGAATGTGAGAGAAAGCATTTATAAGATTATAAAATTTTGTAAGATTTAAAATTCTTAAAATGCTCAGTGGCCTTCTCCCTTTCAGTGCAGAGCGCTTTGCAACAAAATATGGGGCAAATAGAAAATTAAGTTATGATGTAAAGAAAACAAAGAGAAAACCCATATTGGGAACCTACATTTACCATGACTTCATTTAAATTGATTTAATTTCAGTGTTGTTTCGAGCATAGCTTTTTAACTGAATTATTATGCTATAAAATTCACTAGAGAAATTTCTTTGTTGCTAATCATATTAGAATAAATAAAAATGAATTGTTAAACCGTAACCTTTCTGTCTTTTCATTTCGCACGATCAGACCGGGTATAGGTCCCGCATCGATGGCAGGCTCGTTCGCTCATATTGGCTAGCCATCGGGCGCGCTCCACCGTCTTTTGTCGCTTAACAGGGTCTCTTGCCGGGTAGAGTGGCCTTCCGCTCGCGTGCCCTTTTATGGTATAGGGTTATGTGATTCGATCACATAATTCTATAACATAAATTGGTCACGTCTATATTTTTCTTTTGATGGGAAAATTCATGCGAATTATGTTTGTATCAGCTTTCCACTCAAAAGTGAAATATATGGCCACGTCTACGTTTGGATCTTGATCCGGTTGGGAGGGTGCGAGAGGGCACCACCTCCATCTGGATGCCGCACTCTTATTTGTGGGCCCTAAGAATCGTCGGGTAACGCCGAAGTTCCCTTAAGTCCGCCTGTCTTCCCCAAGTCCAGTTAGTCCTTTTTCTTCTGCAATTTCCAACCCTTAGCTGGTTACCTCCTTTTTTTCTACTTCGGTTGACTTTTTCTGTGACCCAAGAATTCGTGAATGCGAAATTCTTTTGTAGAGGGCCCTTGTGCTGGGGTAAAGAACCCGCCCAACGACACCGTAACGCTAGCCTGCCAGCACATTCACGCGTCATCAGACAAGGCCAATCTCGGCGGATCCCATTATCCTCTTTCGGCGAGGCAGCAGACAATCGCTGCAGTCCTTTACGGACATTCATATACCTACTATTTCACTACAGATTTACATCACGATCTACGACTGGATCTCCGTCGACGAATACCTATTTTAAAACGCCCACAGTCTGCACCAGCTTTGAATGCTAACAACAATCAGACTACTGCTCAACCTGTTCGTTGTGAGCCAACTACCATCATCAGCGTATCCTGGACATGTTTATCCTGGCGCTCCTATACTGAGGCCACCCTGCACACCGCTTCCTATATAGTTGCCAAGCATCAGCTCCAGCCAATATTCGTTCGTTGTCTTAGTTATTTTTACTAGTCATGGCAACGACACTTTACAACGGTAATCAATGTCCATTCACCCGGTCATTCCTCCGGTTAGCACTAAAAAATAATCAACACACTTTCAGCAGTAACAATGACCGCGAATTTGCCTACCTGAACTTGTCAGCACGAAAATGTTTACCCTCTGAGTCGAAATTGACTACATTTATTAGCATAAGAAAATTATTGTATTGTAAGCATTTTATTCATACGAGTATAATATATCCGTCGGGTCTTTCCTAACGTTTGATAAGTGAAACAATGCTCTTGAATTTAATTACAATTTACATTTGGTCCGTCGAGCAGCTCGTGTGGCTGTTCTTGATAATTCTGTGTTTCGTCGGTCCAGGCTGTATGAGGATTACCAACAAAGCCTGAAGTGGCCTATTCTTGGTATCAGTCCTGATAATATTACGCGTCAAGAAGTACATGATGGACACTGCAGCAATCATATTAGAACTGAAGAAAGTCGTCGAAGCGCTGTAAAACTCAGGCAGGAACTTTAAAAGGACTCAAGCTCTAGAAAAATGGAAGAATGGAGTGGAGCGGCTGAGTGACATCGAAAAACTCTGGCACGATTTTCTATGCAACAACGAAAACTGATGAGTGCCTTACAAGACGATCAACCATACTTTGGTCAAAAAATATTCGCTACAACGGAGAAATTGTATAAAGAACTGAACGATCAACTAATTGAAGGTCAACAAGTAGTAATGCAGCATCAAAATGTGGCTTCATCACCAATGATCCAAGTAAATACAACCATATTGGGGAATGTTCCTGCATCAACAATTACAACGACAACATTAAGTTATGCTACACCTACTGTCACAACGCCAACAAACTGGCCGCCTTATATGGACTTCTCTACCAGCTTTGCCCGATATCATCTAAATTTACCGCCGATAATGATACCAAAATTCAGCGATGATAACAACCTACATATAGATACCATTCTGGACGCCGAAAAAGTTGCACATGGATGTCCCACATCTCTTCTGGCTTGCACGACAGACTTCGTAATTTTTTAAGCGGCATTAAAAGGCTTAGATTATAACACGGAGCATTGGGAGCCGATAATGGTTAGAATCGCTATGAAAAAGCTTGACGCAAAGTTTACGCATATTTGAAGAAAACGTTAACAACACCAAAAAGATGCTGTGCTTGAAACAAGTTAACAAGTTTCTGATGAGGAGGCACATGGGCTTAACGAGTTTAAGATGCCCACAAGTACAACGACAAACGACACAAAAGAAAGCATTCGTGTCATTGCAACAAAGGCCTGAAAAAGCGGACAACAACAACCATGCCATTCATCGTTGCGATGGATTTAAAATATTAAGTGCCGATGACGGCCATTGATTGCCACTATAAATTCTATTCTATTCATTTTGTATTTAAGTTCAATGTTTCATAAAAATAAATACATTCATTCATTCATTTATAGAGAAGACTAATGAACGTGTTTTCCTTCAGTTGATAATTAGCTGATGTGAATCTACTTGCAATTTACACCAGCATTCCCACATTCAGTTAAGCCGGCCACAACTGAATATCACTCTAGTCCCTTTAACAAACATTAAATCGTTTGACATGGGCTAGAAAATTGTTCGTTTCACTGAATAGGGGGAATAGTGTGGCGGCATTTCTCCACTATGCAATTCATATTTTTAGTTTCATATAATTTGTTATTCAAATAATCAATTTGTTAAATATTTGACAAATATCAAAGTTATGATATTATAAAATAATGCAAAATGAAACCTCAAAAATTAATTAAAATTACACTGGGGAACAAAATTTGAACTTTTTCGTACCACACGAACTTCAGTTATATTTTTTACTTTGATCGATGAATGTTAGTAAAAATAAGTAACTATTGATTTTAATGATTAATGTAATTTAAATATTTCCACAAATAATGACCGTCCGAAACAAAAAAAAGTAAAATGTTCTATTATGAATTTACGATTTAGAATTTTCTGGCAAATTTAGCTCCTGGATAGTCCTTTTTTAACGTCCAACAGTAATCGGCCGACATCCTTGGGGTCTATTTGCCCTGGTAGCGCTTTTCCATGTGTGGAATGGCCTGATTGAACCTCTTCCCGTGCTCATCGCTCACAACTCTCAAATTCTCAGGAAAAAAATTCAGATGCGAGTCTAAGAAATGAATCTTGAGTGACATGTTACACCCCAATGCTTGATAAGCCAACAACAACGCGCTAACAAGCTCTTTGTACTTCTCACTCTTATGTTACCTAAAAAATTTGCAACAACGTTTTTAAAAGATTGCCATGCTCGTTTTTCTAGATAGTTCTTCAAATACTGGATCTTTTATGAACTTCCTGATTTAAAGTCTAACGAAAATTCCCTCTTTTACCTTTGCGTCACTTATTTTAGGAAGTTTTTCTATTATATACAAAGATCCGCTCCCATTGCGATCCATCGCCTTAACAAAATTTTTAGTTTGGTCTAATTTAGTGTGCGATGGTAGAAGAACTTTCGACGGCTCTACAAAAGGTAAATATTTCACATTTTTCTGTTCAGGGTTTAAAGATGTTCGCGTAGGCCATACTTTTTCTTTGGCCTCGACTATCCCATTCAGAAAGAAAACAGCAGAGTTAAGTATAACCCAGCGAAGTCCGAGTAATAGGGCAACAACTTTGGAGTCACCACAGATTTTGAAAGAATATTTACTTTATTTGATTTTTTCTAGTAATAACTTCATGTTTTCATAGGTTTCTTTCATATTAGCAGCATAGGCCAGACGTACAGAAGGAAATACATTTCCGTTATGCAGTAAAACTGCCTTCAAGCTAGTTTTAGAAGCGTCAATGAATAAACGCCAACGAGAGGGATCAAATTCGATTTTCAAATTCTCCATCACCCCATTTATATCATTACAATACACCAAGTTTTCATCTTGAGAATAGTATGACCTGAAGAGTTCCTAAGAATTCTGACTGCTTTTTTGGCAAATCCAAATCGCGAAACATGTCGTTTAGGTCTTCTTGAAATATCAAGTGTGGCTTATTTGAGATTTCTTCATCGTCATCAACGGCCCGCGATTCGCTGAAAGTGGAGAGCTGTGAATCGTTAATCGTAACGGATGCAGATGTAACTGGTATACGTAAATTATCACTATGAAGTACTGGTCTCTTAGTTGACAGTAAATTAGGGCAACTCACTGTGTGTGTTTTTTTAGAATTAATAGCTTTTATATCTGTAAGACAAAAATAGCAATCCGAAACGTGATCTTTTGGTTCGGTCCAAATCATGTTATAGCAAACGGCATAAGACGGGACCCTTTCTTCCAATCACTCAAATTCTTAACACAGATCATGCAAAAAATATGGGGAGCTCAAGATTTGTCTTGATGAGCCACAGGGAAACTAAAATACTGACGATAACTAAGTTAGTTCTCCACAAATATAACAAACAGAGTCAGGATCGTTATTACACTTTCTCGGCATATTCACACAATCACAGCAATTACTTATAAGTCATTAAATTTAAACTAATACGAAAACAATTAATTTAACGACTGTTTATTCGCGACCAGTTGTTTGCCTTTATCACCGTACAAGAAATCTGTCTAATCGAAATAAAACAATTGCTGTTTATTAATGAGTGTAGGTAGCAAAAATAATATTAGCCATCAGGATTCGTGTGCCATGACTAGTGTTGACCAATGTTATTATTTTAATTTATAGAAGAAACAGCCTAACCCATAAGACCAACGAGAAAAAGCCCTAATAAATGTGAGATATTCTATTTTAAGGCAATCTACAAAGAAAAGCTCTTAACTATGGCGCAGTGGTTTTTAAGGTACATCACCTTAGCGATGGAGGATTAGCTCTTGTGGTTTTAAGAATCAATAACAAATGTTGGAACAATTCTCGAAGAGTATTAATTCCTAATTTTATGAACACATTTGTGGTTCATCCCAACTTTTCAACGGGGATATGGTAATGGTAAAGTTTATGAGTGAAGGCCCGAAGGGGACTGTAGTTCTAAAGCAAAAAAAAAGTTTACGAACGACAGAAAGAATAATATTCTCTTTCCAGCATTTCCAAGCACTGGCAGATGGTATCTGAGGAGATCAATCGTGGCATGGATGTGAAGCATTGAATTTTTAAGAAATATTTTATGCATAATAAACATACTGGTTCATTCATTTATTATCTTATTCATCTGTTCAGGTATGTCGTGCTTGTCAAATAAATTTTCAAGATTATCTTAAACGCTAGTTCTCATTAACTTTAAAATTATAATTCGGAATAATCACACTCACACTGAACGAATTTTGTGCTTTACAACTGCATTATCACAATCAACTTAAAACGACTGAGAATCTTTTCTTTGGTCAATTCAAGGCATCATCATCTTCGTCTGCTTTTAGTTTATTTTTCTTCTTTTCTTTTTTCGGACGTATACGATGTCCTAATATATTTTCCGGACACTTGTAGCTCACATGCCCTTCTTCACCACACTCAAAACATCGAACAACCTCTGTGAATTTTCGTCTATATTAAAAAGAACACAATTTAACATAATTAAGCAAATTAATTTAATATGAAAAAATTACTTTCTATTAAAACTTTGACTTTTGCCATTGTCAGTAGCAATGTTCGCTTTAAGGGTTCGGCCAAACATCTGAAAAGAATTTGTTATAACTTTATAAGCTGAAAAATAAAACCATTTCATACCTCAACATTATCAGTAGCTGCAACACATGATATGGCGTCTTCATTTTTTGAGAAAACTATAAAAGCTACACCTCGCGATTGGCGAGTTTCTTTATTTCTCATAATAGTCACTCTGTGGATAAACGGGAATAATATTAAAATGATTAAACTATTGTGTATTAACTGATTACTTAATTTGAAAGAATTGACAAATTACTCTTGAAAAAAGCAGAACAAATAAACACCAGAGGATTATAGACACAAAAACAAAAAACAAACTGAGTAGACATGAGAACGCTCCTGTCAGAAAGGTGTTGTACTGCACCTATGAAGTGCAGATATTTACGCTACGTATAAACTCGAGAAACACTTTTATGTATGTGTGTTAAATCATATGTTTAAAGGAAGTTATTTTTTACTCTAATTTGGGTGCCCGCCATTTTTTTGCAGTATAGCAAAAATCATTCAGTGTTCAGAGTCTCAAAGATATGTAAGTTATTCAACTTTCCTTAAGTTTAAAAAAAAATCCGATCACTAATGTAGCGTCTGATTGGACCAAAATTTCATAGAGTAGGAGAACCGAGTAATGTTGTTGGTGTGATGCATGAAAGTTCAAACGGCTATAACATCACTGAATACGGTTAGATTCTAATAAAAATTACAAATTAGAAAAATCTTGTGTTGAGCAAAATTTTGTGTATAGGACTACCTCAATGTGTGTATGGATTTTCAACTCTGCACACAACTTAAATCATCAGAAATCGCTGTGCGGTTATACCGTAATTTCATGTCAAGATATTGTAGTTATCGTGCAGTTCGTACACGCGAACTAGTGACGAAACCTTTAAAGAAGAAAAAATCAAGCAAGCACGAACGGTCGTTTTTACGTTTTTTCTAAGTGATTAATACAAATGATTGGTGATCTCAAAAAGTAGATTTTATAGTTCTTATCCCAAAATTTCATAAGTTAAAGACAACATGGCAAAGGATAGTTCACGGAGAAAAGAATAAATTCAAGCAGTGTGTCCTCGACTTTTTTTATGTGACGGGAAAATCGTGGAACTATTATCCATGCACATTCACAGAATACTAGTGTGTGTGTGGGTTAAGGCACACTCTGCTTGCGCAGCAGCTTCAAAGTTCTAATATTGGTCGTGGCATCGACTTTGAGCTTCTGATGCTGCTGTCAGACTATCAGCCGACCCAGCTGTGATGGACACTAATTGAAAAATAAAGTAATAATCAGATGATTTAGCGTGATATTGACCATATCACCTCGAATCCCGTTACTGTCGTGGAATGAGTTTATTATTATTATTATTATTATTATTATTATTATTATTATTATTATTATTATTATTATTATTATTATTATTATTATTATTATTATTATTCATATTATTATTGTTCATATTATTCTTATTCATATCATTATTATTATTTATAATGCTGGCACATCGCAAAATTGTTTGAAGCTAACAAAAGAACAATTGAAAGAGCGTCTTGTTGGAGAAATTGATATTGCTTTCGATGACCTATCTAACTTGAAACATTACAAAGAGGAACAAGATCCGAAATTCTTTAAATCATCAACAGAATGTTTATAGCGATAAATTGTTGGTTGAAAAATAAACGTCCGAACGATTTTTGGGTGAACTTGCATGTTATGCGAGTTGCTCAAAAACCGACCGAGTGAGACAAGTTGCTGGGCGATTTGGGTTTTTTCTTGGTCGGTTGTTCGAGGAGTACGAATGGAACCTCGTGAGAGTGCATGTAGTAATCGAGCAGTCGCCTAAGCAAACTGCTCGAAAACCTTCATAACACGCATCCGAAATTTTTATTGTAGACTTGAAAAAAAATTTAATTATTTCCTTTCATAGTTATAAATCATAAAATATTTTTTTTATTTTTATTAAATGTAAATTTTATATTATTTTTCTTCTATATTAAATTTAAACTTTTCTTTTTAATTATATTCTTTATGATATTTTTCTTTTTTTTATTTAAAATTTTTCCTTTTTTTTACTTCCGTTAATTTTAAAATTCAAATCTGCAAATTAAAATTTCGGGCATGAGAACACTGAAATCATACAGCCACCCACGGATTGCATTGCGAATCAATCTAACTTCGCTGAGCTAGAAGCTTGGGAATTTACCGTTGCGACACCGAGAAGTGGACGATGGACAAACAAAGGAGAGTCTGCTTGAGATCGCGACACAGCGCGGACGCCGCGCGAAAAGAGTAAAGAAGCACGCGTCAGTTCGTCGTTCGTTATTTTTTTGTGATTTATTCGTTAAATATTTGGAAAATCCCGGGAAATAGATTGGAAAAGCATTATTGAAAGTGGTCTGCGACGTATTTTCCTTGAGTGTGTGGCCGTGCCGTGCATTTGGCAACGTGAAATGTGTTTGAACATTGTGACGGTCGAATGTCGCTCCCGAAACCGATGGTGTAGTTCTCATGTCGAAGCTTATTTCCGACGAATGAAGGAAAACATCGTAATGATGGAAATTGTGTAGAATAGTGATTAAGCAGACAGAAGTGGAAATTTTGATGAAATTCTTCGGAAAGAAAATTCGCAGTCTGGAGATTGTGCATCCATTAGAAACCGCATCATCTGGTTGCCAACTGATTTCCCGGCAAACCACCACTTTCGACATCACTGTTGGTGACGGCGCTAGTGGGACCGATTTTCATGACTTGTCTCAGTTTTCCATGCGACAAGATAAATCTTACAGTTGCTCGAACATAGTGGATTATGCACGGCTTATTATTGACAATAAATTAACAGACTTGATAACTATTATCAAAGGAGAAGTCGAGGACGTGAAAATGCCAGATAGGATTGAGAAGTTGGCGTCATAATATCTGAATGAATGAGATACTGTTTATTTTACGAATCAATGTTGGATACGGTGTGTTCGCAAGAGATAAGTGGCTAAAAGGAAATGAGATGATGTTTCCGAATAGTGGAGCAATGTTTATGAGTTTGATGTGGGTTGCATTCGAAAAATAGCTATAACGGAACCACTTTTTGATGAAGTTGATCCAAACTAGCTTGCCTCGACATCATATATGATTAAAGAAGTTGATTTAGCGTGATTTGCGATTTTCCTCCCCATTCAAATTAAGTGTCAATCGTAATAATTTTGTGTAAGCACTCGCAACGTACTTCAAATAGAAGTTTGGAAAAATTTTTCAGGCATCACCACATCACCAGCGGGCACCCGGCGAGGGTGATGGGTGAGTATCCTAATTCGATACATTACTAAATTATAATGTTTTAAAAATAAATAAAGATATTGGGTGTTTTCTCATTTTTTGGATTTCCTATTTTGTTTACGTAAGTTATATGCTTTATCATTTTTATTTAAATTTTCTATTTTTTTCAAAAGTTGGATTTTCTGCATTTTTAAATTTTCTTTTTTTTAATTAAAGTTGTTTTTATTTAGCATTTTTTGAGTTTAACCATTTTTTGGGGGAGATATTTGTTTGTTTTTTTCTCAAAGTACATGTGTAAAAGTATGAAAGTTATAGAAATAAAAATGATTAAAGAGAAAGAGAACGTTCAGTCTTTCTATTTTACTGGTCGATCTACCTGCTCTGAAACCACCTTGATACTCCCCAAAAATACTGTTGGCGTATGATCTGATTTTATTTTCTAAGATCATTGAAAATATTTTGTAAGCCGTACAAAATATTGGCATACCCCTATAGTTCTCGCAATGTAGCGTGTCACTTTTTTTATGGATAGGGAATATAATTGACTGGCTTCACTCGTTCGGCATATGTTCTTGTTGCCAAATGTGCTGGATGACTGTATATGGTTTTCTGAACACCGCTGCCACCATATTTAATGAGCTCCACTGCCCGGCGCTTTATCATTCTTTTGGACTTTGATGGTGAAACAAACTTCATCCAGAGTTGGTGGGGCCGACGGAAGCTCTCTGGTAATTTCTATAGGCTTCAATATTCTGGAGCTGTGGGGAGGAGATTTCTTGAAATATGATGCCTATCTTGCTTTAATCATATTTTCATCAGTGATGATCTTGCCGATGTCATCACGGCAGAGCATGGTCTTGGGCTGATAACCTCGTTTCAGGCTTTTTGCTACTTTATATACTTGTCTTGTGTTGTTTCTCGCTAGACTTACATCCATGCCTCTCAATTGGTCGTCAAAGTATTTTCTTTCCTTATTTCTAATTATCGTATTAGCTACTCTTCTGAGATTTTCATAGTTCTATCTCTTCGTCCAGGTTTTCCTTCTTAAATACTGTTTGGACTACTGATTTTTTTTTTGTCTAACGCAGTCTGGCATTCTTCATCGAAGCAACCGTTTCTTTTACGATGGGCTTGATGTCGTATCGTCTGTTCTATTACGGTCTTAATTGCCGCTTTCACTTTCACCCATAGCTCGTTGCTTGTTTTCAGCAATGTGTCTGATAGGATGGGAGCCAGCTGGTTATCGAGGGTCTCTGTGAAATTTTTTGCCACAGATGCCGTTTGGAGCCTTTCGATGTCAAATTTTTGTGGTCTTCGCGTGTCAAATTTTTGTGATATTCGCCGGATACGCTTTTGACATACAATATCGAAAGGTTAATGTGATCAAGTAATGATGCGAGTTGCAATTGGCGCCTCGGTGTGTACGGACGTTACATATGCTCGGATCAAAACATGGTCAATTTGGTTTTGTGTGTTGCCGTCCGGTGATACCCAGGTCATTGTATGTGTCGAATGTATGACTAGATTTCTGCTACATGCAAAGTCAATCAGGCGCTGGCCGTTCTCATTTGTTTAATCGTGGAGTCTATATCCTCCAGTTCTTTCCCAATGGGATAGCTCATTGCCAACCTTAGCGTTAAAATCACCCAGAATTGTTTTTGATTCGTTTGTAGGCAAATGAGTCGAATAGGCTTTCCAGGTGATTGTAGAACATTTCCTTTGTTTCTTCGTCCGTTTCTTCGGTCGGGGCGTACACGTTTATACGGATACGGATTACATATAACCGTTCATTAGTTGCCTTAAAATTAATATCGTACGATTGGAACTCCCTGTCCGCAATGAAGGCAACTCCGAATTTTCGCTTGCCAGCAGGCTTCCCACTTTTGAATATTACGTGCGATCTCATATCTTGAATATCACTTCCAGTTCAATTCGTTTCTTGGCTTGCCAGTATTAATATTGACTGGCCTGTTGCAAAAGTTCTTTAACAGCGCCAAAGTCCTTTTTTGAGCTGCGAGGTCGTTACCGTAGATCCAATCCATTCCATGTTGCAGGTTTCGAAACAATGTAGAGTTTTCCAGGAACGGGGAGTTTGCCCATCGTCCAACCTCCCTTCAGGCGATATGGTTATTACTTTCGATTCATTATCAGGGGCCGAAGAACCGCCTTCACTCTCTTCTTCTTAGCCCAACAGCCCCTTTCGGGCCTTCGCTTCCTGCAAACAGTGCCTCCAACTGTCTCGGTCCGTTGACCGCGTCATCAAATTCCGAAATCCAAGCAGCGATGAACTGTCTTCGCCGACCGAGTCAGACCAGCGTTTCCTCGGTTTCCCCACTGGCTGCCGGCCTTCAGTTCTCCCTACGAACACCTTCTTGGGTATCCGTTGTTCGTCCATACGATTCATGTGTCCAGCCCATTGCAGCTTCCGCAGTGTTACAATCCTTGAGACCTCCGGTTCGTCAAAAATTTCATACAGCTCATGGTTGTATCGAATTTGCCATTGGTCCCCGTCTAGCTTCGCTCCGGTTATTCGCCTCAGGACCCGTCGCTCAATATATTTGCGGATGCTTGGGTTAGGGTCCATGTTTCACACCCATAGCATACCACAGGTCTTATCACAGATTTGTATACTTGGAGCTTTGTTTTTCTGTGTATGCAGCTGGTCTTCAAGATCGTCAATACTGAATAAAATATTTTATTTGCGAGCTGTATTCTTCGGCGAATTTCGTCTCTTTCATTGCCCGTTTTCGTTATTTTGGCGCCTAAATACACAAATTCGCTAACATTTTCGATACTGTATTCGCCAAGTGTGATATTTTGTGTATTTGGGGTATTTTTCCTCGACTGCGTCATGAACTTTGTTTTATTTTCGTTGACTTGTAGCCCTACTACTTTTGCTTCGCTGTCGAGTTTCAGGAAGAGTTCTTTGGCAGTTGTAAGTGACCGTGACAGAATGTTGATGTCGTCCGCATCCTTCACTCTCTTACGTCACCACAAAGGACATGTAATAAGGAATTAGTAGCAGAGCAGTTATTGGTATTTCTCAGCATTTAGTGTCCCATCATTGAGGAATTTAGCAGCAAAGCAGTAATGAATGAGGATGCGATCAACAGCAATGGCTTCACGACCCCCTGCAATGAGCGTGATGCAAAATGCAAGGAGAATGAAAAGGACAATTAAGAGCTTTTTATTTCATTCAAACACTGAAGAAGCCTGCAAGTAGTTAGTGAAATATCGATGATTGTATGTTATTTAATAAAACAAAATTTGTTTTTGTTTTTTTTATAGAACTTAATAGTAAAAATTTCTTATAAATTAAAAAAAAAACAATATAGAATGAGTTGGTGCGTATCTCATTGATATGGACAAAGTCTTCGATACAGTATAGTTAGATGGACTAATTTTTAAATTCCTTCAGGAAAAGTTCCGCAGACACCTTGTCACCATGATGTGCAATATGCTGTGCGGGAAGTCGTTTCTTATAACTAATGGAAATTTGATGAAAATGCGCGATTTCAAGGTCTTGAATGGTCTAGAGCAAGACGGTCTCAAGCCCGGTTGAGAAAGGAGGAGGGATCCCCTGGTTCCCTCCACCCCAGCTTCCATGATTCCTCATCCTAAATGCCACGACCAAATAGAAGTAAATGGTCTCGGCGTCAAAGAGACCAGGTTACGATCAACTGATTTAGGAAATATGAACTATTCAACATATTGTTGAACAATATCGATTTCTAATAGCAAACTCAGGCAAATGTCGTAGTATTATATTGGAAATACTATCTATGCTGCATGATTTCTTGTTATTTATCCTACCAAACATTAGGCACAAGGCTTCAGAGCTGGCAAAATAATCAATAAAATTTCCGCTCAGAATAATGTCGGAGATCAATGTTTTATTGAAATGACACATGTATCCTCCCTTCAGGCTTGATTTTTTGCTTCAACGACTTCTGAAAGAATTTGTGTCCCTCTCTCAGAGTTTGGTAGGTGAACCAGTTCACTGTCTGTCTATTTTCTTTAATAAAAATTAGATTTTACAGCGATTTTACACATTTAAATGTTGTCTTTCTAACTTTCAAGAGATCTTAAACAACTAGCAATAAATTTTTTGTCTGTTTCCCGCCATAAAACAGGAAAAGAACGCGGCATTGGTAACTCCGATTTTTTTTTTAGATTAATTTTAATTTTTTATTATGTTTTTAATTTTTCTAAAGTAAAATAGAATAATTTACGATTTACATTTCGCCAATAAAAGCACCTGTAATGATACCGAAAAAATTTCCTTTTTAAGTGCTATTTATTCTTAATTTTCTTAACCAGATACCGGTATTTCGAGGACAAGTTATCCTCTTCATCAGTGGTCTCGAAATACCGGTATCTGGTTAAGAAAATTAATAATAAACAGCGCTTAGAAAAGAATTTTTTTTATTTTTTCAGTAGAAGAATTTAGTTTTTACTCCTTCTGTATTGATGCTCAATGATAAATTTGGCTTAGTAAAATACAGAAATGTTGTATTTACAATAGTATTTTTTAGTTTTAATCCAAATATGAATGAGGAAAAAGCAAATATCCGAGTATTACTTTGAGCCACTGTAGTTTCTAACTCAGGAAACACCCCTGGCTAAAATACAATAACTTTACGAAATTGATAGTTTTACGAGGCGCAAAATTCACAATAATAAAATTCTATATATTTCATCTCTAACCGAAAATTTGTGTTTCATTGGTGATGAATTCTAATAGTAGAGACAATTGCATTACATATGTAACTAGCTTTAAATATTCGTCCCGAAATTGAGACATTCGACTCACTTGTTGATTTTTCCATATTTTTCAAATATTTTATGCAGGTCGTTATTTGTCAAGGAAAATGGTAAGTTTGAAACGTAAACTGTGTTTTTGATAGCACTATAAGAATCCATTTCCCATTCGTTTTACCGACATATTTCATTCAGTAATATGTTGTTTACAAACGTTTAGGAAATTGACAATCGTTTCCTTGAGATCATATGTAATGTGTCAATTTGCCGATGAAGTTGCGTGTACACTAATCTTAAATTGTGACTTGCATCAGCTCTTCTAACACTCGTCTGTACTTTGCGAAGTAACAGTTTGAAAGTGTCTGTTAGCATATTACGACAACGGCCAATTTATGATTAACTTCAAATTTGGTTGTAAAAATGATATATTTTGAAATTAAAATAATTAGTGATAGTTTGCTTTATATCCATTATATTTCAAATTAGGAATAAATGTTATTACATTGTTGCAATGTTTTTGACTTCTTAGCCTTTCGACGGTGAAAATTATGCGTCAAGACCGTGTTACATAGTAAGCAATATAACAAAGTTACGTAACATTGTTTTATAAAATGTTACTACCTTGATATAATGGCCGTAGCATTTTCTATCGAATGATAAACTTAAAATTGAAGAATTCAGAAGGACTGTTAAGAATGTCATGCAACATTTATTTTGCCAGTTGTATGGGAGCATGGGATTAAGCGTTTTTCCTCTCTTTAACAAAAACAGGAATCCACAGTAAAGATTGTGAAAATCTATGAGCACTGTGGAAAGTTGATTGGCCTGACCAGTCGGCACTTTGACTAGCGTTCAGGGTTCATGTCTTTTTATGCAACCAGCGGTGTCGAGTAGTTTCAGTGACTCAAGACTGATAGGCACTACTGTCCTTCTATGGGTAGTTACTCGTAGTTGAATGAATTAGGTGGGGATGTGTTAGTGCGTTAATTTGAGGATCATTGATAGGAAGGGACCACATGATCCTCTTTAAGTATTTTCAGTTTTTAGTAACTGATCGTAGTGATAAGTTTATTGGGCTCAAGATTTAATAATAATAAATTTAAAAATAAGTAAGATTCAGATATAAATTGTGTAAATTTTAGTATGAAAATGATTAAAATTTGGAACTGAAACATATGTCATATAAGAGTATCCTGTTTACATTTGTGGAAGGTGTAATTTTGGAAATTTCGGAGTTGTTATATGGTTAAAAAAGAACACTAGAAAGTTTATCGACGCACTAGAAGTGCTCGGTTGAGGTTCTTTCAGCAACTTTTTTTATCTTACGATTTGTGCCTGAATAAGGTATTGGGATAATTAAAAATAAAGGGTTGATTTTTAAGTGGCGATTTTTCTGTCAAACGTGTCATGTGACACATTTGACTCAGAAATCTTAGCAAAACATCATAGGAATGAAACGAAGAATTATTTGCAGTGCTACGAATTTTGATTTTTCTGTTGCGTGGAAATAAATTAATAAAGAGACACCGTTTGCGCACACGATCAGCTATGGACTGAATTTTGTTTTATTAAATATAATAATGTAATGGTTTGGTACAAAATAAAAGGGCTGCCATGTTAGAATTCATAATATTATAATTTAAGTTTGAATTGACAAATTCTGATCAAGTTAAAATCGCAAATCTAACACCCCTCCTCAATTTTACAATTAATATTAACTAGATTTAAATTTTTGAGTAATTCGGTAAATCTATTAGCATTTAAAGGCTTTGTCAAAATATCAACTGTCATCTTTTTAGTTGGACAATAAACTATTTCGATGATATTGTTAGATACTATTTCTCGAGCAAATTTATATTTAGTGTCGATGTGCTTCGTACGTTGACTGCTTCCTTTGTTGTATAATCCGTAGATGCAGTTTGGTTGTCTTCAAATACTTTAACAGGTGTTGCTATATGTTGGTTGAAGTCTTTGAGTAGTTTTATTACCCACATCAATTCACGAGAGGCTTCGCTGAATGCCACATACTCTGCTTCGGTGGACGACAATGTTAATGTTGGTTGTTTCTTGAGTTGTTTACTTTTCATGCCAAAACTGATGTTGCTATACCTCTATCCGGTCGTGTATTTGTTGACAAATGAAGTATCAAACCGATTGCACCTCTGTAAACATCCTTATTTTCGAATGATTCGCTTTCTACCTCAGACAAGTAATTTGGTTTCATAGGAATCTTTAATTCTGCAGTGCCAGATAATTTAAATTCCCTTAATTTGTTTTCAATATAATTCGTTTGATACATCGTGAATATACCGCTTATATCTCATTCCAATTGATTGCCCAAATAATATTTTATATAACCTAAGTCTTTTATTTTGAAATGTTTGTCCAAATGTATCTTGAAGTCGTTGATGAATTGCAATTTTGAAGAGGTGATAACTATATCATCAATATAAGTACGCAAATATATCCAATCATCGCTGGTCTGTTTTATGTAGAGACATGGGCCATTATCACTATTTATTTTCTTTCAATACCTTGTCAAATTTTTGATACTGTTCTTTAGCACCTTGTTTTAGCCCATGTAGATTTCGTACTAACTTGCATACTTTATCGGGTCCTCCAATATGAAACCCTTTTGGTTGACGCATGTAGACTTCATGAGAAAGTTCGCATTCAACTAAGCTGCCTCTAAATCGAAAGGGTGTACGAACATATTCTTCTCTCCCACTACAGTAAGAAGAATTTTAAGAGTTGTATGATTAACAGCAGGAGCAAAAATTTCATCATAATCATGTCCAAACTTTTGCAAAAATCCCTGTGCCACTAAACTCGCTTTATGTTTAACTTCATTACCGTGTTGGTCAGTCTTCATTTTATATATCCATTTGCTACCGATTGTGACACTACCATGAGGCAATGTTACTATTTCCCAGGTACCATGCTGCTATAGTGAGTTTATCTTATCATCCATAGCCTTAATCCAATTTAGTTTATCACAACTGCCGATTGCTTCCTCAAATGTAGTTGGTTCGGTTTTAATTTTGTCAGATGTAACCTTGTATATTTCTCTATAACGTTGAGGTGGGATGCCTTTATTACTACGGGTTGACTGTCTAGGAACCTGTACCTCTCGATGATCTTCGATACCATCAAGTTGCCTGTCAATTCTATTTTCCATTCCATTTCCAAATTCAATTTCCGCATCGTTATAATCAGGTTATGGATCTGCTCCTGGGAAGCAAACATCCCTAGAGATTTTGATTTTGTTAATATTTACATCTAATAGTCTGTAACCTTTGGTGCCCAGTTCGTAGCCTACAAAAAACTAATTTGTCGTTGGTCGATTCTAATTGACCACGTTGATCCTTTGGGGTAAGTACATATACCTTTTGACCAAATTCATGAAAATAACTTAGATTTGGCTTTTTATTTTTAAATACTTCGTACGGAGTTATAACAGCATTTTTCATAGGAACACAATTTAATAGTGATTCGCTGTTGTTATTGCTTCACCCTAAAAACGATTAGGTGATTTAGAACTTAAAAGCGTGCAACTCGTCATTTCAATCAGCGTGCGGCTCTTCCACTCAGCTTTGCCATTTTGTTGAGTATCTTTGGTACAGTTAATTGAGTTTTAATACCCTTTTGTTTAAAATATTTTCTTTATTCAATATCCATGTACTCACTGCCATAATCTGATCGGATACACTTAAGCGTTTTATTCAGTTGAGTTCCCATCAATTCCTTATGATGTAGGGCACTTCGTCTTTTCGTTTCCCAATAAAATCATCGATCAAACTAAGCACGTACTTATTGCCCCTTGATGTAGTATGCAGAGGACCATAGACATCCGAATGTATTATTTTCTAGTCTTAGACTCATTAGGAAAATGATCATGTGTGGATTTATTCATTCAACAAACTCACAAACATTATTATGCTTACGTTCTTTAAACGCTACGTTATCGGTCAAATGATTCAGTTTCCGAACGTCATTTAAGTTGTGATGCCCTAATATTTTATGCCACTCATGTACACATTTCGAATTGTTCAACTGTACCAATTCACGATTTTATGATCCACTGAGAGTCTGTAAATATTATTATAGGCACTTACGGTGATAATTGCAGCTTCTTTCAGCAAAATTTTACAAAAGGATTCTTTAAAATGAACTTCGCACCTTTTGCTGATCAGTTTGTTCACCGAAATTAAGCTGGAATTTAAGTCCGGCACAAAATAAACGTCATTCAGTTTTATTGTTTCACGCACACCAGACTACAATCATTAAAATCCGACTACGACTTCTGCATTGTATTTGTTTGAGACTTCTCCAAGCTTTCTTTTTCCACTTCAAATACTTCCTGCATTCTGTTTTTGTTTGTCCAAATTTCTTGCAGAAAAAACACTTTACTTCCTTTCCTTTATATTTTGCTTTTAATGCAGTATTGTTATCGAGACTAGCACTTCCATGCATATTGAGACGTCGATTGTACTCCTCTACATTTCAAATGCTGTCACTTTCCATTTAATGTGAGTGAGCTGGTCATCCTCAACGGAAAAAACGATGGACGCTCGTGCTTTATCATCTTTCGAAATCGATGCGTCGGTAACTGTATCAGGCTTCGGATCCCTCACAACCGCCCAGAGCTCATCCCGTTTTAGAAGTAGCTCCAATTTGCACTTCCAAGTTTGGTAATTCGTGTTGTTGAATTTCATTCTACGGATCGACTCTGCCATGCCGAATTTACACTTTTCACGACTATAAAACAAAACACTTTAATTCATGGACGTACTGTGTCTGTGTGTCTGGGCCCATAACTTGTTGCGTGGAAGTAAAATAATAAAGAGACACCGTTTGTGCACATGGTCAGCTATGGATATTAAATATAATAATGTAATGGTTTAGTACAAAATAAAAGGGTTGCAATGTTAGAATTCATAATTTAAGTTTAAATTGACAAATTCTGATCAAGTTAAAATTGCAAATCTAATAGTTTCACCTAACTTTGTTGCGCGAGAATGTAGCGTGTGCTCATTTGCTGCACTCCTATACATTCTGTTGTTCAAATTTGCTTTATGCGCGCAACCTCGTTGCACGCTCACATTGTAAATCGCCTTTACAGCAAACAGTAATCGCGTGCTGTAAAAGCTTTAAAAAAGTAACACTTGGAACCCTGCCATGAAAGCTAAAATATTTATTGAATTTTTATGAAACGATACGTGTGATCTGCCTAAAAAGTATCCGGCCTGCATTCTTATCCCCCCACGCTGGTGTTATTTTTCATCGCCCGACTCATGGCATCCTACAAAATAATCTCTATTTGATCTTTTTTTCCCTCCATCATCCTTATGGCGGAAGAACTTTATGTAAATGGCCATGATATTTTTAGCACGAAATAGCGTGATCGATCTCTTCACCATTTTAATTTCCTTTTATCTTACTCCTTTTTCTTTTGAAAGCATTGCTTCTTTATTTTTTTTTTTCTTATCAGGAGAAAAAATACCTTCATTGATTTTTAGCTTACTTTAAATTAAAGACATTTTTGTTGAACTTTCTTAGTTGTAATTGTTCTAAAGCTTACTGAATGGTTATTTCATAGCTGATTTTCTCCCAATTACGATTGAAATTGTCAGTTCGGTTGTTTTTCGAAATGTTAAAATCGCCGTTTTACGGAGAACGCACACAATATTTATAAAATCTCAAACGGAACTTAAGGTATTATAATTGAATCATAAAATATGTAATAATCTTAATTAATTTGAATTTCCTATTGTTTTTTGATTAAGTGTTCCGATTGATAACGTATACATCCAGAGAGCCACTTGGGCAATTAAGTTTTAGTATTTTTATTGCTTGGAATTTGCTTTATATTCTTTTCAAATTTATAACGGTTAGTATTGAATACAGTGCTTTAGACTTTAAAAAAAAACCTTTCAACATGTTGAGAAAAGAGGATTGAAATTAACTTTGAATTAAACTGAAACTTATTAGACTTTGTTGATTGGGTAATCGGTAAAATTTTCAAAATACGCTATTTATGTAAATAAACATACTTTTAAATTGAAATTCAAAATTTTTTGTTAGGTATCAAATAAATTTTGTTTAATCCAAAGAATAAAGTAATAAAACAATGAATTTTTAAGTTAACTACACACTTTCCTCTCCAGTATGTAGCTCGTTATTTTTTCAGGAGGCAATGACAACGGGAAGTAATCATGCCACCGAGGGGGTAGTGTTTTAATAATCCGTATTCTGTAGTTTGGCTCGGTTGCATTATGCCTTATCTTGGGTTCGGTGCTACTTGCTAGTGTAAAATGTTTTGATTAGAATTGGAGTAGCTTACGACTTGTACCGCGTCGCTATTGCAACCGGCAACGTGCAAGTCCGGTGTTAATTGATCGGTACCCTCGTAAGGCAATATTCACAGTAATATCGAAAACTTTTTCTTCGGGAAATCTTTGGAACGCGTTGTAATTGCACATTTGAATTGGTGGCTGATAAGTTGTATTCGGGCTTAGTCTGCTCATGAAAGACCTGTGACCAAAATTCCTCTCCGAGTTGGCTAGCTTACTAGCAGCCACCTTTGAGTAGACTAAGGGTGTCCGGACTAGTTGACCTGTTGGGTATAGTCCGTTGGCATATATCAAAACTTCACGTCTATAAACGATGAGAGGTCGGTTTAGATTTATTTCGGGAAGTCTTGAAGGAACGGAGGACGATGGAATGAAAGGAAATTCATTACACTTATGTCGGATTTGTCTTGACTTAATCCTTCTGACACCTGACGGAATGTTTAAAAAATAAATGTGCTGTTCTTCTCTCGTCTCTCTATTTTTCAAGTTCTTTCCTTTATCATGAACTTTTTTTCACTCCTTTTTCGAATTTCCGAGTTCCTTTTTGTACCTTTCCTCGTTTCAATTGGAAGGCCTCTCTTCTAGAATGATTACCCGCCAACTTTCTTAAACCCTTGTAATGGATTTTCCAAAGAGAAACTCTGCATTCATGGCAGATCCTTTGCAGTCTAAATTTTCTGTCTTCAATAAACGTGGATAAATTGAAATAAAAGCCTGACAATAATACCCTAACAGAAATACTTAATTATTTTAAAATTTAATGTATTCAAAAATTGTCTAGAACAAAACACGTCTATTCGCCACGACAGTTGCAAAGTCAATCTTCTCATGTGCTCTACTTTGACAGTCTAATGTAACGGAACGCAAAGGAAGCATTGTTATTTAAGCTTTATACACTAAATATGAAAACTAAAGCTCAAAAAACTTCCACAAAATGTACGAATTGGAAATATGAATAGTCATTAACCATTTAGGGTTGGAGCAATGTTTTATCGAATGGTTACCGCGGGGCCGATTGGACTGAAATTTTATACTATGTGTCACTTTTTGATCACAAAACCGATGAGGTGAGGAAAAATATTAGATTTAACATTTTTTCAATTAAATTTAATGTATTTTAGACAGATGAAAAGCACCAAATTCTTTCGTCAGTTTACAGCTACCAAATTTATTTCCTTTAGAAGGGTGTCCTTCTAAAGGAAGGAACGGTCTCCTTCTACAAAATAAACAGGTGCCCTTCTACAAAATAGAAGAGTGCCCTTCTAAAGAAGAAGTTTACATCAATGTCTCCTCATCTTATCTATATTAACAGAAGCCAGATGGAGCTGAAGTAGTTTAAATGGCAAATCCACATACTCAAAAAAGTCTGCGTACACTTGCTGGTCGTAGCAAATATATCAATATAAAAACCTTTGCCATTCGTTTATAACTTAAAATCTTTACTTTATTATATTCATTAAACTATATGGTACATAAATATGTAACTGATCACTCGTTCGCTGTTTAGGATAACCAAAATAAAAAAGTTTCTTCCAAAAAGTCATGAAAATCCATCCAAAAAAGTCTGCGTACACCTGAAAAAATTTATTCATTTTATTTGAAAACCACTATATTAGCTTTCAGATTTTGAACCTTAATATCTAGTAGCATAGCCTTTCCTATAAATGATTTCTTTTAGCCTATTTTGCATGGATTGAACAAGTTTTGATGTTTCTTTGGCCGTTATTTTGTTCCACTCGTTCAAAATAACATTTTTTAATGACTCTTTGCTAGTTATGTCATGGTCTCGAATTTTTCTTTCAAGTAAATCTGGTGATTGAGGAGGTGTACCTAAGAGTTTTGGGACGTTGTAGGCCAACCAAAGTCTATTTATTTCAGCTGTATGTTTGGGGTCATTATCGTGCTGAAGAAAAATGCGTTCCCCAGCCGCAATTTCTCGGCACTTTGCTTAATATTATTTTTTTAAATATTAAGGTACCCGTATTCATCCATTGTAGATTCTATGAAAACGAGTTGCCCCACTCCACTGGCTGCCGTACACCCCCAAACCATCACACCACCGCCACCATGCTTTACAGTGGGAATCAAATTTTCTTTATTGAATTCTGTCGAGCGTTTTCTCCATACTAATTTGCGTCCTTTTATCCCAAATATACAAAACTTACTTCCGCCCGAAAAAAGAACGCTTTCCCAAAATTCTTTTCGCATATTTACATAATTTTTGGTGAATTCCACTCTCTTTCGGCGATTCCGTTCCGATATGAACGGCTTTTTACGTACGACTCGACCATGGTAACCGCCTTTTCTGAGAATTATGCGCACTGTTTCATCGCTTATTGTTTTATTGTATTTCTTTCTTATATCCTGCGCAATTTGGAATGCGGTTAATCGGGGATTTTGTTTCACAGCATTAATAATACTCCTACGTTCACGTGCTGTAAGTGTGGGAGGACGTCCTGACCGATGGCGTGAAATAATCAAACCGCTTTCTTTGTAATTAGCAACAACCCTTTGGACCGAGGAATGGGTTCTCCCAACTAATTTTGCGATTTCACAAAAACTTTTCCCGTTTTCACGCAATTTTACTATGACTTTACGCTCACTAACACTGATTTCCTTATTTTTTACTTCCATATTAAAGAATAGTCTTTTATTCACGCAAAACACGCAGACAATTTTCCAATGAAGTACTGTCACGCAGAACAATGAAAAAATGAAGGCATCAACATTGCACATTTCGGGGAATCCCCAAATTTTGTGATGTGTACGCAGACTTTTTTGGGGCTGCTCACAGACTTACAAGTATTGAAATTACTATATGTTCGATAATTTTGGGAATTTTTTAAACAAACCTGCTTCAATACATTTCTTGCAGTTTAGGCTCTTTTATCGGAATGATTAAATCAAGATCACATTATTGATTCATACGATTCCAACATAATTCAGTTTGTATTAATGAGATGTACGCAGAATTTTTTGAGTATGTGTATATGAAGATGAGGAGACAAATACATATATGAAGATGAGGATTCTTTAGAAGGGCACCCCTATATTTTTTAGAAGAACACATTTCTAAAAGCATTAAATTTGGTAGCTGTAAGCCGACGAAAAAATGTAGTGCTTCTAATCTGTCATGTCGAAACTAAAATACGTTAAATTTAATTGAAAAAATGCTTAAATCTAATTTTTCCTCACCTCATCGGTTTTGTAATCAAAAAGTGCTCCAGAATACAAAATTTCAGCTCAATCGGTCCAGCGGTAAAAATTCGATATAACAGTGCTTCAACCCCATTTAGTGCCGAATTAAAGATAAATGTGAGCTGTTACTGAAGAATTCAATGTAGACAGTGTTATTCGTCGCGGGAAGAGAAGGAACGGGAAGAAAGCATTGTGGTTCATGCTTTACTTTCATAAATAAAGGGGATATCCCTCAATATAAAGCAAATTTTAAAAGTTCATTCAATGTCTCCGATTGTGCAGCGCTCCTCAAACGTGCGATGCATTAATTACAAAATTATCTCCTCTGTCAAATAAGATTTCACCTGACGTCAACGTCTTTCATTCCTCCCAAGAGGGAAGGGTACTTGACCGAATCTGTGAGGTGTCATCGGCGGTCTGCTGTCTTTTCGCTGCACAAGTTGCTACATTCTGGACCGTCTGTTGTCTTTTCTAGTGTACACGCAGTAAACCTTATCTTAATTCCATCAAATAGTAAACTAGTTAATCGCTAACAACTGTTAAAAGTGCACTCTGGTCATGGGTTTGTTGTACGGACTGTGGATTCGGCTGATGAACTTTGCCGTGTTCTTTTTGATAGTGGTTTTATTGCCGGGACTACCGCCCAAAACGACTTTTCCATTCACAGACTTTCCGTAAGTATTTTTTCCTAGCTAAAACTTTCACCATCAATACTTTCTAATTCTACGACTGTACATCGAACTCCGTGGAAATAAAATCTTATCAAAACAATTGTAGATAGGATAAGTTGATTTTTCTTTCAGTTACAACAATCGAAGCCCGGTGTTGTTCACCATTTTTTGATCATGATGACGTTTTATTTTTATTACAAATTTGCATATCAAGTTGACCGTTGTCGCAACGTGTTTCTTGTGTCAATCAGTATCTGGAGAAAAAGTGCCGGCACTTTTTTTATTGTATATAGTTGCGAAAAAATGGATCTCATAAATTCTTGCATAGCCTGGTGGAAGAGTCATTCAGCATCGACACGATTCGGTCTGAAATCCCATTATATAATGATTTAACAAGAAATTTGAAAGTATGTAGTATGAGAAATGGGCTACCCGAGAAGTCTATGGTAGTTCAAGAAGCTGCGCTTAATCACTTCAAAATGATTAAAATTATGTGTTCTACTTTAGATATGTTCACAACTTTTAGATGATAGTCTAAGCACTAAATAATTTATTTCAACCTCGTTCAATAGCTTTTAATATTTGCTTATTGTTCTTTATACTGATTCAGAAATTTTACACCTTAAGAATTGCCCAAATATCTACGGTTCATAAAAATCAAAGAGCAGATCATCATCATCATGGCATATTCCCAGGCAGGCTTTCCAAGATTGGTAGCTTCTGCTTTGCTCGTTTCTACAACTTCGTTCTCTAATTTAATTCCAAGCATCCACTGAGTTCTGCCTCCATTTCCATGGTTTCATTACTGGACGCTGGGCCATTTATCCTTCTAAGCATTTTGGAATTGAATACATTCAAGACCTTTCTTGAAATACTTATGAGTTCAGGTTTCACATCCCTAGGTTTTATGAGTGATTTGATTATGTGAAATTTATTTTCCCTCTGAACATCTCTAGATCTTAGATTAAGAAGTAATGAGAAGCAGGCCTTGTTTGCTGCGTTTATGTTTTGCCATGTATCTATCAAAATGACTTCACTGCATATACTTGTCTTTCCTTGTCTGAGCCATGAAAGAAATCAGTTTGTTTCATTGACCGAGGGAGAAGTTTCTTTGGCGTCTGCAATTGATCTAAAAATAGTGTTGATTTTGTTAAGAGTACGATACTAGTCATGTGGAGTTGTACACGACCATGCTCGTGATGTCAGTGTCAGCAGGTGATAAAAAAAAATTTCACATATTACGACGCATTAAAAAAAACTCCGTAAGCATCTCGATGTTAGTTCAAAAATGCCCCAAGATACTGTGTTGAAATCTTCAAAAATGCCCCAAGGTACTGTGTTGAAATCTTCAGGATTACGCTTCAATTAATATTTACTAGATGATCCTAAGTCTTTCCTCTTTTCTTTTCTCGACATTACTTTCATTCGGTGGCGCACTTTGTGGATCGGACCATTACTTACCAAATATCAAAAACAATTAAAGCCACTGATAACAAAATACGATTTACCTAAGTTCAACGATAATTCGGTGAAGTCCATGTCGTCGCTAGAAGTCACACTGGACACAAAAATAATTCTAAGTGATTTCAACGCTAAGTTAATGAGCAATCCCATCGGGGATGATGCTATGGGTGTGAAACGTGGACCCTAACCAAAGCATCTGCAAACATACCGAACGCTTTCGATAGACGAGTTTGGAGCCGGATAATTGGAGCGAAACTAGACGGTGATCAATGGCGAATTTAATACAAACATGAGCTGTATGAAATTTTTTACGAGCCGGACGTCTCAACTGTTGTAAGACTTAAGAAGCTGCAATGTGCTGGCCATGTGAATCGTATTGACGAACAACGGATACCCATAAAGGTATTCCTAGCGAGAACTGAAGGGCGGAGACCAGTGGGGAAACCAAGGAAACGCTGGTCTGACTCAGTCGACGAAGACAGTTCCTCGCTGCTCGGAATTCAAAATTGGAGGACCCGGTCGATGGACCGAGGTATTGGAGGCGCTTGTTGCAGGAAGCGAAGGCCCGAGAGGGGCAGTAGTGCTACGAAGAAGAATCTCATTGGGAAACGATTGGAGGATATAGCCTCCACGATGAAACAAATTACAACGACCAGCGCCTGATTGAGTTTGCATGTAACAGAAATCTATTCATATGTTCGAATTGCTTTCGACATCGATGCATACATAAAATGACCTGGATATCACAGGATGGCAATACAAAACCAGATCGACCATGTTCTGATCCAACAACGTTGGACTTCGAGCATTCGAGCCAATTGTAACTCAGATCATTACTTGATCAAATTAACCTATCAATATAGTATGTCAATGGCGTAGACCAGCCAAAATTCGACATCGAAAGGCTCCAAACGGCGTTTTTGTGGCAGAGTTACACGGAGACCCTCGAAAATTGGCTGGCTCCCATCCTATCAGACACATCGCTGAAAACAAGCAGCAAGCTATAGGTGGAAGTGAAAGCGGCACTTAAGACCGTGGCAGAACAATCGATCGGACATCAAGCCCGTCGCAAAAGAAATGATTGGTTCGATGATGAGTGCTAGAATGCGTTAGACAAAAAGAGTCAGACGTACAAAGATTATTTATGTAGGAAAACCAGGACGAAGAGAGAAGATTATGAAAATCTCAGAAAAGTAGCGTAGAAGATACGAGGATGGTCCGATATTTAGCTTTACCGCCCGATGGCGCCACTATCGCAAGAGAGATTCACTATCGTGTAGCCCATTCACGTAGATGGCTACTTTTAAAATTTCAGTCGAATCGGACTCGTAGTTTTGTTTTGAGCGCGTGTGAAAGCGGGCGTGTCCACGGATTTTCGAAAAATGGAGAAAGAGTTATTCGGTCAGTAATTAAAGTGCCCCGAAAACCGAGGATAACGTGACCAAAATCCACGAGCCCGTATTGGCAGACCGCTGATTGCAGGTGCGCGAGATAGCTGAGACAGTACATCTCAATAAACCCATCCACCGTATTCTCTAGTTTTGGCCCCGTTCGACTTCTTTTTGCTTCCAAACCTGAAAAAGTCACTCGCCGGGCAGAAATTTGAGTCGAATGAAGAAGTCATCGCCGGCGTATGCCTACGAGGTGTGTTCAAAAAATATCGCGAATTTCGTTTTTTTTTTTAAATTATTTATTTATTCATGAATATCTATTTTGTCCCCTTCAAAGTAATCCCCATGAGATATTATACACTTGTGCCAACGGTTTTTCCAATCTTCGAAGCACTTCAAAAAATCATTTTTTTTAATCTTGTTCAGCTCCTCCTTCGATGCCGTCTTTATCTCGTCAAGCGTAGCGTAACGTCGTCCTTTCATGGGCCTCTTCAGTTTAGGAAACAAGGAAAAGTCACAGGGGGCCAGATCTGGGGAATACGGTGGCTGCGGCATCATTAGTGTGTTGTTTTTGGCCAAAAAGTCGCGCACAAGCAACGATGTGTGAGCAGGGGCGTTATCGTGGTGCAAAAGCCAATTTTTGTTCTCCCACAAATCCGGGCGTTTCTGGCGGATTGCTTTGCGCAAATTGCGCATAACTTGCAGGTAATATTCCTTATTGACCTTTCTTCCCTGTGGCAAGAACTCATGATGCACCACGCCCCTGCAATCGAAGAAAACTGTCAGCAAAACTTTCACATTCGACCGAACTTGGCGCGCTTTTTTCGGTCTTGGTTCATGCGGCAGCTTCCATTGAGATGATCGAGCTTTGGTTTCCACGTCATAACCATAAACCCACGATTCGTCACCAGTTATGACCCTCTGGAGCAAATTTGGTTCGTCGCGGACAGAGTTTAACATTTCATTAGCAATGTTCATGCGTTGCTGTTTTTGGTCGCAATTGAGCAATTTTGGTACGAATTTCGCGGCGACCCGTCTCATGCCCAAATCGTTGATAAAAATCGAATGGCACGAGCCAATCGATATGTTAGGTCCTCAGAAACTTCTCTAACGGTGATTCGACGATTGGCCAATACCATTTTCTCCACTTCATT
Source organism: Odontomyia ornata (assembly GCA_963969285.1). NCBI lineage: Eukaryota > Metazoa > Arthropoda > Insecta > Diptera > Stratiomyidae > Odontomyia > Odontomyia ornata. The sequence goes on along the minus strand of OZ017739.1, from coordinate 97,569,573 downwards.
AATTTTTTCGTCTGTTGTTGAAGTGCTCGGGCGTCCGGCACGCTCTTCGTCGTTAACATCTTCTCGGCCTTCTAAAAACATTTTGTACCACCGATAAACGTTGCTTCGGTCCAAGGTGGCTTCTCCGTATGCCACAGTCAACATTCGGAATGCATCCGCGCACTTAATTTCGTTTTTCACACAAAATTTGATACACGTTCTTTGATCCATTTTTTTGAATAAGTAAAAATCGAAGACGATTGAAAACACATGCAAGTAAAGCAGCTATCACCAATTAAGTGAACATTCAAAATGGCCGAGCTTGTCGGCATAAGTGACAGACATGAGTACCAACATAACGCCACAAAAAAATCGAAATTCGAATATACGTAACCCGCGAAAATTCAAAATTCGTGATACTTTTTGAACACACCTCGTACTTTGCAGACCTCGAGAAAACGTATTTTTCAGACAGGTTAAAAAAATTGGAGCATCGCTGGGTCAAGTGTATCGAGCTAAAAGGAGATTGTGTTGAGAAATAAATCGCCATTTTTCCAAAATTTTCGTTTTCTTTTGTAGGCTAAGTATTTATCGGACCGCCCTCGTATTTAGAATTAAGAAGGGAAAATGCTATGATGACTAATGGAGAGGCATCAATGTAAGTCTAGCGAGCCACAACACAAAACAAGCATACAAACTAGTGAAAAGCTTTAAACGAGATTATCAGCCAAACATCACGCTCTGCCGTGATGACATCGGCAACATCATCACTGATGAAAACAGGATTAAGGAAAGATAGGCATCACATTTCAACGATCTCCTTAATTTTCCGCACAGCTCCAGAACATCGGAACTATAGATATTCCCCGAGAGCTTCCATTGGCCCGACCACCTCATTCTTCTTCTTCTTAGCACTACAGCCCCTATCGGGCCTTCGCTTCCTGCAAACAGCGCCTCCAACTGTCTCGGTCCGTTGACTGCGTCATCCAATGCCGAAATCCGAGCAGCGATGAACTGTCTTCGTCGACCGAGTCAGACCAGCGTTTCCTCGGTTTGCCCACTAGCCGCCGGCCTTCAGTTCTCCCAACGAATACCTTCTTGGGTATCCATTGTTCGTCCATACGCTTGGGACCGTCTATGGCGGAGTTCGACCACCTCATTGGACCATTACATTTCAGTGGACCTCATTAAATATGGTGGCAGTGGTGTTCAGGAAGTCATTCATAAAGTCATCCAACATATTTGGCAACAAGAACATATGCCGAACGAGTGAAGCCAATCAATGATATTTCCTATCCACAAAAAAAGTGACAAGCTACACTGCGAAAACTATAGAGGCATATCACTACTTTGTACGTCGTACAAAATATTTTCAATGATCTAAGAAAAGAAAATAAAATCAGAACAGACGCCAACAGTATTATTGGGGAGTATCAAGGTGGTTTTAGAGCAGGTAGATCGACAATCGACCAATTGTTCACAGTCAAGCAGGTATAGGGTTTTCTATTAAGGACATAACAAATCGATTGTGAGGCGTGCTGTGTGGCTAGTGGCACCATCTTGTTGAAACCACACATCCAATCCTGGCCACAAATAAACTTCCAACTTAACACGACGCCAACGAGGAGATTACGGTACGAAAAGCAACGAGTGACCAGACAAATAAAGCGACGTTGTGCGATTGCACCGCCAACGTCGAAAATGTGGCGGAAGTACTGCATTCGGAAACGAAACGCGATAACCTCTCCCAAGGATGGTTGCAAAGTACAATTGCCGCCCAGCGATACGAAGAAGAAAGGCTATCCGAAAAGCGGGAGATGTTCTGAAAAGAATACAATCTGCATGCGACTCCCCAAAAATCAACAAAACAGTAAAGGTTGGGCTCTTTGAATTAGAGGAGCTCCTAGATCGCATAGGGCACTATCGGAGGAGCTGGTTAAGGGCCGAAGACGAACAGAAGGCTAAAGAGGCGCTTGGGGCGAAATCTAAAGGCGACACGCAGATAGCTCCACCATTAAAAGTCAATAAAAGAATGGCGTCTAGCCCAATCGAAGGAGATCGGGATAAAAGAAGGAAGGAAAAGGCATTTGATGGGCGTGGAGCACCAGATCACGGGTTCCAGATAGTGCTTACGAAAAGCGAAGAAAGCCGCAAAGAAACTCCTTCAAAAAGTGTCAGAAAGTAAAATTCGTACGGACGCCCAATCAGAAAAAGGACCTGATGCAAAACAGGAGAGGCAGAAGCCCCGATGAAGACCCTGGCAGCAGGCACTGCTCGTAAAGCCCCAAGATGGCCGATCCTACGAGGAGGTACTGCGGGACATCAGGGGAAACGCAAGGCCCGAAGACACCAATACTACCATTAAAGTAGTACGAACAACGCGGTCAGGCCACATACTGGTCGAACTCGGAGCAGAGGCCGGCAATAAGGAAGCATTCTGCGACGCAGTAAAGAAAGTCCTCGGCAAAAGCGCAACTATAGATCTTGAAGACCAGCTGCATACACAGGAAAGCAAAGCTCCAAGTATACAAATCTGTGATAAGATGTGTGCTATGCTATGGGTGTGGAACTTGGATCCAAGCATCCGCAAAGATATTGAACGCCTTCGATAGACTAGCCCTGAGGCGAACAATTGGAGTGAAGGTAGACGGGGACCAATGGCGAATTCGATATAACCATGAGCTGTATGAAATTTTTTGACGAAATTTGATGAAATTTATGGACGAACAACGGATACCCAAAAAGGTATTCGTTGGGAGAACTGAAGGCCGGAGACCAGTGTGGAAACCGAGGACGCCGATCTGACTCGGTCGACGAAGACAGTTCATCGCTTCTCGGATTTCGAAATTGGAGAACGCGGTCAATGGACCAAGATAGTTGGAGGCGTTATTTGCAGGAAGCGAAGGCCCGAGGGGGGCTGTAGTGCTACGAAGAAGAAGATAAAATCTACACAGTACATTTGAAGTCAATCACTACCCTAAACTTTACAAATGGATGTACGACAAATAAAAGTAATATAACCAATAACTGAATGTTGCTTTTCGTGCTCGCCCCAAAGTGGACTCCATCTTAAGCAATCACACCAGCATTCTACCACTACCGTTTCAAAAAGATGGCGTCGATTAGGATCAAAACACTTTCTCGGTTAATTCTGAGTCCTGGCAGTAAATAAAATTAGAACTAATTTATGAGCGGACTCCGGTATCGTTTGCGATTTTCATTGATTTTCAAGAATAAGTTGAAAATTATTTACTTGAAAATTATAAAAAAATATATTTGAGACCCCTTTAACAATACCTTCACACGGTACTTCGCGAGAAATTTTTTTTACATTCCTCCTCCCTCTCCCCAAAAATTGACCACCATTTTTAAATTCATTCAGTTAACTTACACATGCTCGATCAGGTCATAGGAATTCATATGTATACCAAATTTGAACTTAATCGGTGTCGTAGGTTCGGGTCAAATTGGCTGAGACAGACAGACACACGAACGACCTTATAAGAGTTCCATTCTTGCATTTGCATATATGGAACCCTTAAAAAGGGCCAAATGTTGCCGTTTACAGTACAATCATGACAGAGTTCTTAGTATTTTCTTCTGTAAATTGCCCAGCAGGTTATCAAATTAATCATTCGTGCCCTATGTAAAGTGGATAGAGAATTTGTTAATTAATTCAGGATGAAAGTTTCGTTGAAAAGTTGTCATTCGTCATCGTCGATCGAGAGGGTGTTCCACTCCTGAAGTAGTCTGTCTCGGCCATTTTACAATTTTTAGCAGAGGTTTCCTCGACCTCCTTACTGACTGCTTTCCTTGTTTTTTGTCTTTATTTCAGTAGGGCTACATATTATTGATCTTTTATAGAGATTCGTTGATCTGGCTTCATTTAATATCATCTGTTATTTAATTCTTGGGACTGATGGCATAATTTATTGGCTCATTTGTGGTGGGTGCTTTATTGCTTTGATCAACTGAGATGGCTGCTGATTTATTCGTTATATCATTATTTCGCTATTTGTTCGGTCAATGTTTCAAGTCTTATTCAGCTAAGTCATAATACTTCTGTTTCTTTTAAGGACAACCCCTCCGAAGGAGTTGCGTGGACCATTGGAACTAAACAACCATTTAGACAATGCTGAAAGGCTGTTGGATGGACGAGTTTATGGACCTGAATGTCTTATTGCTCGTAAAAATCAAATATTTACATCAATTCACGGCGGTGAAGTTGTTAAAATAACAGCTAACCATATAACTCATGTTGCCAAATTTGGACAACCATGCGGTAAGTTGTTGCTTGCAAACAAATAAAAAAGAAATGGTGGACTAACAAATGTTGAATTATTTCCAGAGGCGGTATACGAAGAACAAAAGTGTGGACGTCCGCTTGGAATGGATTTCGATACGCTTGGTGATAATTTGATCGTAGCTGATGCCTACTATGGAATTTGGCAAGTTGATATTACAAATGGCAAGAAGAAGTTATTGGTTTCGCCAGACCAAGTTCAAGATGGTAAAGTTCAACGGGCACCGAAAATATTCAATTCCGTAGCAGTTGATAAGAACGGAGATATTTACTGGACCGATAGTAGCTCAGACTTTACTATTGAGGATGGATTTTATACACTCTTGGCCAATCCGTCAGGAAGGTATGTTTGATAAATAACTGGATAATCTGATAAAATTGTCCTTATAATAATTTTTTTCAGATTGTTTTTCTATGACCGCAAGAAAAATGAAAGCAAAATGCTTTTGGATGAATTATTTTTCCCAAACGGAGTAGCTTTGAGTCCCAAGGGAGATTTCGTTTTGGTTGCTGAAACAGGATCGTCCCGCATTGTTAAATATTACGTTGACGGACCAAAGAAAGGAACGAACGAGATATTTGTAGATGGCTTACCGGGTGCTCCTGATAATCTAACTCCCGATGCTGACGGCCTATGGGTACCATTGGTTATGGCGCGAGATGCTGACCATCCAGCCATACACCAATCTCTATCCAGGTTCCCAGTTATTCGGCTTTTCATCTTACGCTTTTTTGCTCTTCTTGAGCTTCCTTTCCGATTGGTAAACAATGCATTCCCGAATGCATACACACAGAAAGTTCTGCATTACATTGGCCATTTTGAAACAACGCGTGGACTCATGCCCAAGAGAACAACCATCTTAAGATTGGACTGGAATGGAAACATTATTGGATCATTACATGGTTTTGATAAATCTGTGCAGTTTGTCTCGCACGTACTAGAATTAGGAGAGCACTTGTATTTGGGATCACCATTCAACACATATCTAGCCAGAGTCAAGCTTCCACGTGGGCCTCAGATTAAAATTCGAAATGTAAGGTATGAAGGTATGGAACCTGCAGTGCCAGTTGAAAAACCAAAAGAAGTACCAACTACGACTGCAAAACCAACAACAACAACACCTAAACCAACTACTACCACCACAACTCCTCGCCCAACTACAACAACTACTCCCAAGCCTACAACTACTACAACTAAAAAACCAACGACTACAACTACAACCCCCAAACCAACAACTACGACTCCTAAGCCAACCACTACTACACCAAAACCTCCAACTACAACTCCACCTCCTCCAAGGACAACTGCAAAACCGGCAACGCAAACTCCAAAACAAGCTGCACCAAAGCCTGAAACCGCTACCTCTGAATCAACAGCTCAAAAATTGAAGGCAACACCACCTCCTCCAACACAAGCTCCACGTGTTCCACCCAAAGATCCGGCTCCGATCAAGGAAGATATTAAAGAGGACACCGAACCTCCAAAGCAGGAAAAACTGAAAGTTATTAAAAGAGGCGGAGCACAAGGAGAGCTATAATTTGCTCGATAGTGAATTCGGGTTTCGAGAGTGAAATCTGAAAATGCCATGATAGTAGTGAAATGTGACATGAACAAAAAAAATTGTTTTAATGAGTCCGAAAAACATCATACCATTAACATAAGCAGCAGCTTCTGGAAAAACCAAGCAAGAAGCGAAGTAGCAGAGTTACATTGCGTAATTCCTCAGTTTGTTGTAGTAAAAGTATCGTATTTAATCCGTAGGTTTTGATTTTTGATAAAACCGTTAGGAAAATTTAAGATCGTAAGTTTAAAGTAATATCTTTTGCGTTCTTTTTCAAACAACCTCAATACGAGTATAACCATGTTGTTCAGACTATGCATATCATGCGTGGATTGTTCTATTCGTGTTCATGATTTAATGGCAATATTTAAAAATATTAAACATTCATTCTACTCGAAGCTAATCTCCGGTATAATTATAGCATTTTTTTTAATCTAATGGGTGAGAAAGGCGTAGGATTAAGCTAAAGTGTGATCTATCCTGTTTTCTTATATTCTTTTTTGAGTTATAGTATCATGGTATAATCGTAAACATTCCTTTGTGAAGGATATCGCAATAAAGTCAATAATCATTCCGATTCAATTCGACGTTAAGATAAAAAAATTTAAATAGAATGATTGTTGATACTAAATGGAAAGTATGAAATTATGAATAAATTACACTCCTAAGTGATGTTGTTGAGATTATTTATAATTTTTTGTTTTTAGATTTAAACGTGGTAATTATTTGGAGCAATGCTAGGATAGTGCAGTTATTGTTGTTGTTGTTGTAAACGTTGTACCTCTGCGAATCATTTACATTCGTCATTGTGTCTAGTTAGAAGTTTGAATAGTAAGAGAGCTGACACAAAGATTTTAAATCTTAGCAAATTCGATTTGGTAGTCAATCAACGCCTGCTTACTCAGGCTCAGAAGGAAAGCAATTAACGAGCACGACGTCACAGCGGGTACTGTCAAAAGCTGTTCAATTGGTCTAAAAGAACAGGTCAATAGGTCTAAAAACCTGGTACGCAGTGTGACGTCATGCTTCCGCTTTTGGGCCTGTGTGACGAGGCAATGAGTCAATCTGTCATATTTCCAATAGGGTTTTGTATGGATGTACTATAAATTTTCCTCCGACACTATAATAGCTGGAGGAATGTAGATAGATCGCCCCCACGTGATACGTCCTGAGTAAGGGCAAATGACGTAACCTATGTACGTGATGCTTTCGTTATGCCAGAATAGAGGCAACGCTGCATTGTCCCTGCTATAGAGGTGTAAGATAAATAAGGAGGCTATACCCGTGTAGATGACTGCACGTTAAATTGGCCATTTCGGTTACCAAATCTGTTCTACTTATAACTCGATTGTAAACATTTCTAAAATTTAAATAAATTTTGTTCAAAAGTCACTTTATATCATACAAATAGCATGTGAGGACAGCAAGCTTAATCAATTTTAGTCATGGAGATTTTGCAATTCGCATCCCTTTGCTAAACCAACTTTGCATCATACGATATCTACTAAAAGTTTGCGTTTACCCTTAAGACAATGTTTGGTTCCCCTTAATCAGATGTTTGAATGAGGCGCGTATTCCGAACTCAGTGGAAAAAGATAAAAACTTTGCGTGATTTTATCAAATAAATCTTAAAGCACAGAAGAAATCCCATATTAATATTCACCGAATAAGAGTTTCAGTTGTTAGGGTTTACTTCATCAAAAAAATCCCCGTTGGCAGCACCGGCCAAAAAGGTAAGGTTTTGAAAAAGAATTTGGCTTGCCTACTGTTAGACTTCTTACTGCAATTGTCGTCGCACCACATGGATATTTATTACCATAAAAAGAATCTGTCGACGTGCGTATTTAGAGACCCTTTATAGAGGCGCAATTATTTGCTAATTAAATTGAGTTGCGCACGTATGGATCACATATTGAAAATCGACGGATAATAAATTGTTATAAACATATAAATACAAGTTTCGTCCTTCTCACATTTGCTATTTGCACATTTCACTGTGGTTACCACACAAAGGTGATAACTTGTCGGCTTAAATAGCTCAAATAGTTAATTTCAAAAGATTTCCATAAAAGTTTAATCAACACTTGCGTTGCCATTAATATATACATTTTCTGTTGAGAAACTTGGCTGCTAGAGGGCTACAAAAATAAAAAAAAATTTTAAGTCACCCCCTGTATGGGGAGATCCCTTTAAACACCTTAAAATATTTTCTTGCACTACAAATGTCGAGAGGCACCACTCTGACCTACGTAGAAAATTTCCTCATTCTAGCTCATGTGGTTTCCGAGAAAACTTGCTGTGGCGCAAAAACAAACGGACGGACGCACAGACAAGTCGCGATTTTATAATTTTTTAGGGTATTGTAAAAATATTCACAATATCCTTAAAAATGGTCTGCTTTATAAATACTTCCGAGTCAAGTCATTTAAAACGTTTCCATGAAAAATATTCATTATTTCAGTTGCTACTAAAATAGCCGCCATTTTGAATGCATGTGTTTGAGTTTGGATTATTTTAAATCATTGTGTGCTCGAACCTCATCAATCAATGTGCCAAATCGGAGTTTCACTCTAGACAGGGCAAAATTATTCGATTTTTAGTGAAAATGGCAGTTAAAAATATTATGTTTAAAATGTTCGAATATTTTATTTTTCATTCGATTTTAATAATTTTGCGTGTTACAAGAGCTTAGTACAGAGATCCATAATCTCACGTTTCATCAAAATCCGTTGGAAAATGTGGCCGCTAGAGGGCCACAAAAATTAAAAAAGATCGCATATTTAAACCGCCGCCATTTTGAAAATTGTGCATGCATGATCACCAAAATGTCAAAGTCTCTAGACCTAAATAATTTCTACTTTAAAACCAAGTTTCATATACATCGGATCAAAATTTAGTTTTTTGCGACCTGACCTCCAGTTTTTTTATATAATTCTTTAGATACTTCTAGTTTTTATCAAACTGCCGATTTTCATTAACATCGGTTGAAAGCTTTGGTCACAACTACAACGACAAAATTTTGTACGTTTTTCGATCTTTGAGCGGCCGCCATTTTGTTTCAGACGAGCCGACTTTGGATTTTTTATTGTGAGATTCATTACATACATCAGTGAACCTTTTTACCGAATTTCATCTAAACCGGAGCTATACTTTGGTCAGAACACAAATCACGATTTTTCGTCCAAAATGGCCGTCATTTTATTTTCGCCAGGCCGATATAGCTGGTTCACGAACTTAACCGAGATATTTACTCAATACACTTTTCCTGAAGATTTGGTGAAAATCGGTGCAAAATTGCAACCTCTAGCGTGGTCACAAATTTCGTCTCATATATAAGGTGACAAAAAAACAAGGTGACATTGTATTTATTTTGAAAATTCTTTATTCATTCTTCCAAATCAATTTCACCCCCTTCAAAGTAATCCCCTCCCGATGCAATGCACTTATGTCAACGGATTTTCCAATCTTCGATACGTTGATTGTCGGCACTTTCCGGGATAGCCTTTAGTTCCGTCTTCGCTGCGGCTTGAATCTCCCCTATCGTTTCAAAGCGGTATTCCCGGAGCGGTCTTTTGAGCTTGCTGAACAGCCAGAACTCGCACGGCGCCAGACCAGGTGAATACGGTGGTTGCGGAACGATATGGGATGTGTTTTTGGCGAAATGATCACGAATTACGAGTGCAGTATGGGATGGTGCATCATCGTGGTGTAAAAACCAAGAATAGTGTTTCCACAATGCCGGCCTTTTTAGGCGGATGTTACCAGAGCATATATACTAACTAGCACCTGCAATCGAAGAGCTGTCAAAATGAAAAGAGAGGCAAATAAACGTGTAAAAGATGGATTAAAGTTTACCTTGTGTTGGTGAAATTGCAAGCAAATTCAAGTTTTTGTTTACCATACATACTCACTTTTAGTCCAATTCTCTCTACTCCATAAGTACCGTAAGAAATAAAATTTGTTCTAATTGCAGCTGCTATTTAGTAGATATACTCTGGCGTTATGTAAACGACATGTAAATTTGACATAAATGTCACTGAGAGTACTACCAACCTAAAAAAAATAATTCTCCAAATCCTTTGACGCGCGCAATTTAAATTCAAATGTCACCTTATTTTTTGGGCACAGTAGTATATATATATATATATATATATATATATATATATATATATATATATATATATATATATATATATATATATATATAAGGAACTCTCCGCAATAGGTAAATTTCTCTTGAGAAATTTATCTAAAACATTGCAAAAGTCCGTAAATTGCACACAAACTGCATCGAAACTATTTCAATATCATAAATAGCCTAAATAAGTCCATCTTTCACATTCATTCAACGGCTAAAAGAGAAGTATTAAATCAATGCCCCCTCACACAGGCCCGAAACCGGATACATAACGTCACACTCTGCACCAGGATTTTAGACCTATTGACCTGTTCTTTTAGACGAATTGAACTGCTTTTGACAGATTAAATACAATCGAAAATTTGAAAAAAAAAATGCAGCACCAGGTATTGACAACATCGCCACACATGAAATTATTCTAGTCAAAGAGGAGATAGCTGAACCACTGGCAAATTTTATAAACGAGCATATTAGAAATGAAAAATTTCCGGACGAAGAGAAACTGGCAAAAATAATTCCAATATTCAAAGGAGGAGATCATCTGGGCCCGAATAATTACCGCCCTGTTGCACTTTTGACAGCATTTAGTGAAGTATTCGAAAAAGTTGTAAGTAATCGTTTAAAATTTTTCTTAATGGACAATTCCATCATAAATCCCAAGCAGTTTGGCTTTCAAAAGAACAAGAGTACTTTCGATGCGTTACTTTTTGTCTCACGTTACATCAATGAAAGTCTTGATAAAGGACCTGAAGAAAGCTTTTGATACGGTTGATCATGACCTGTTATTTCAAAAACTTGAATCGTGTGGTATACAAGGAAAACCGAAACAACTTTTTAAAAGCAATCGAGCAATCTAGCACCAATGAAATCGGGGGTTCCTCATGGATCCATACTTGGACCAACCTTGTTTTTGCTATACACCAATAATTTGAATATATGTAAACTAAAAGCTCACCACACATTATATGCTGATGATACTGTACTTCTTTATTCAGGACATGATAAAGTTGCCATGGAGAATATCGTCAACGAGGATCTAGATAAATATAAACAAGCTAGCATTGAATACTACGAAGACAAAATACATTATTTTTAAACAGAAGAATAAGGAAGACATAGAAGTTGACCTTAATATTAACGGCAAAAACTTGCAAAGAGTGTATGAAATTAAATATCTCGGCCTTACCATAGATTATCGTTTGACACGGTTGCCATACATAAATAATTTGAGGAGACAACTAACACCAACGATAGGTGTGTTGAGAAGATATGGAGGTTTTCCAATGCATATAAAGAATATGCGGTGGTCATTTGGAGTCAATTGTCAAAGCAAAACCTTAATATTATAGAATATTCAGGATACTAACTAAAGCCTATAAAAATATTCTGAACCTTCCAATTCTCACTCCAACAAGAATAATGTATCAACGGACAAATGCACTCACCTTAAGTCAAATTATTACTATGGAGAAAGCTAAGTTTATCTTCAAATGTCTAATTTCCAGTGAATCGGAACGAAGCCCCTTTGTAAAAGTATCACAGATAAATTCATATACTTCAAAAAATGCCAACAATTTCGTAATACCTTACCCTAGATCTGATCGACTAAAGAACGTATATACAACAATCTTCCAGAAACAGTAAAAAACGTAAACTCATTATTGGTGTTTAAGAAAAGACTTAAGGAACATCTAATAAATTCAAATTAATGATAAGTCTGGAGGATTGAAAATGCAGTATCTTAGGGCATTTTAGACCCTAACGTCGAGATACTTAAAGACAGTTAAATTGTATAAACTCAAAGTTTTTTTTACTACGTCGTATTATAATATTTTTTTTTATCTCTGAGAACCGCTCACGAATCGGACTAGACTAGCAGGAAAGGAGTACTTCACAGCATTTGATGTGCCCCTTGTACCGATGTTTTAGCATTGCCTGGAGGCACACGTAGGAATCGACGACGTGTGAAGTGCAGATCGCACGAGCCTTGTGCCACGATGAAAGAGTAATGGAGAGAGTGGTAGGGAATGGAGGTATTAAAAAAAAAAACGGAAGAATTTTAGCCGCGAATATCGATTGTTCACCATGTAGTGAATCACAAAAACATTGATAAATATTTTAATAAAGATATACCGAACGTTTTTTCAGATAAGTTGAGTACAATACATACATACATGGAATTTCACTTAATGAAACGGAATTTAAAGTTTTGTTATGCTTTTCTGTATCGTACAGATTGTAGTGAAAAGTAGGTATAAATGTCCGTAAAGGACTGCAGCAATGGTCTGCTGCCTCGGCGAAAGAGGATGGTAAGATCCGCCGAGATTGGCCTTGTCTGGGGACGCGTGAATGCGCTGGCAGGCTAGCATTGCGGTGTCGTGGGGCGGGTTCTTTCCCCCAGCACAAGGACCCTTTTCAAAAGAACTTCGCATTCACGAATTCTCGGGTCTCAAGAAAGGTCGACTGAAGTCGAAAAAATGTTGGTAACTACCTGAAGACGGCAATTGCTTGTTCAAAGAACAAGTCGAAACGAGTCGAAACAGGCGGACTTGGGGAGATTTCGTCATCACCCGACGATTCTCATGGCCCACAAATTAGAGTGGGGCAACCGGATGGATGTGGTTCCCCCTCGCACCCGCCCAACCGGATCAAGATCCATATGTTGACGTGGCCATCATTTCCCTTTTGAGTGGAAAACTCATCTAAACATACTTTGCATGAGCCTTTCCATCAAACGAGAAATATAGATGTGACCGATTTATGTCATAGAATTATGTGATCGGGCCACATAACCCTATGCCATAAAAAGGGCACGCGAGCGGAAGGCCACTCAACCCGGCAAGAGCCCCTGTAACTAAGAGCAGGTGGAGCGCGCCCGATGGCTAGCCCATGTTATGCGGAAAGCCTTCCATCATGGCGGGTCCTATACCCGGTCAGATAGAGCGAATGGAAAGACCGCAGGGTACGTTTAACAATCCATTTTTATTCCCTAAAAAGCGTTTAACAAAAATTGGCAATAAGCTTTTCTAATTTTCTTTTGTCGTATAAAAGTACAAAAAAAATTACGTTTTTGTATTTTAATATTAATTTTATATCTTTTTTTATCTTTTAATCAATATTTATAAGTAAATATGAATATGTATATGCATATATAAATATAAATGCATGTACAAAAAAATTTAAAAGAAAGCAAAAGGGTACTTACCATCATCCACGCCCGCTAGAGGAAGACAAATTTTCCTTCCGAATTTCAAATTAAGATCTTTTCTTGTAATTATTTTTAAATTAAAAATTTTTTTTATTTGAACTGGAATCTTTTATTATGGATTTAAAATATTACAATTTTTCACTATTTATGCGATCGGGCGATCGGACACCTTATGGTATTCAAAATCTACCGGAAAATTTCTTGTTACATAAATATTTCATATTTAATTTTTCGGAGGTGGGTGTGAATTCATTGTACTGCTCCTCCGTCTCTACTAATTTCAAATCAAAGTTCTTAATTGGTTATTCGACCGCAGAATATTCTTATATACTCTGTTCTATTAAAATCTACATGGACGGTAAATCCTTAGTTTGTCATGCTTCGATTATTCCATTTCCATTAACAAGGCTAGCACACTAAAATTGTAACTAGATATTTTCAACACTTAAATCCGGCATCTGTTGTACACGTCAAGTAGATTTACGCATTGTCTTAGATTTCTGACACAATTCCAAAAGCGCCAACACAAAACCGCATTTGAAAATAATATTCTCTACGATCCGGACGAGCTCCACTGCTTTGAATTGCGATGCGGATGTAGTGGGCACATTCATGTTGCATCTGAACATGAAGGCGAAGGGTTTTCAAGAGGAAAAACGTTCTAATGGGTTGCAAAGTTTAATTTGAATTGAGGAAATCCCGGATATGTTTCATACAGTCCAGCCGTTTGCGTCACTCGCGTGACATTCAATTCGGAATAATTCACTCATTTGCGCAAACTTTCACGAAAAACCCGCCCTGTTTATTTTCTTTCGTTTGCTATACGCTACTTAACCCGTATGATCATGCAATTTCGTGGCATTGGGACAGGGTTTATTCCCGGCAATTTTCATCAACCACTTTAACCTGCAACCGTTATCCAGCACTGGATTGCGGATATTGTGGCTCACTCTAACAACATCCCTACCATTTACCCGAATGAATACCGAAATTCCAACTACAATGACTTTAGATCGAACACTGGGAAAGTATTTCAGATATTCTGACTTCCTTTTAACTTTAAACGGTGCATGAATCATTAGGTATTAGCAATTAGTTAGCGTTCCTGAAGCTTTTGCGCATGATTTATGCGAGAAAACTGAACTAAACCGCTCAAACGAACTCAGCTTTAACACACAATACAAGCGTACATTGCTGGCGGGCAATGTACAATCGATGCACCAAATTTACACTCGTTTGATGTTAATAGCACGTAAGGTTTTCGCGCATTCTTTTTATTTCGATGGGTTCAAATCTACTCGATAAAAAACCCCGATGCAACTCAAGTTTCAAATTGAAGAATCTCTTTACTCGCGGCGTCCACACTGGTTGGCGATTTCAAGCAGACTCTTCGATCCGTAACCAAAGCTTGTCTTTCTTCTTTTTCCCGTATCGCTACCGGTAAAATTCAATCAGCTGCCCACTCAGCTGATCTCGAATGCATTCCGTCATGTAATGCCCCGTTGGCCTGCACTAAATCAGTGTTTTCACATCCTAAATTGTAATGGGCAGATTTAAATTTTTTAAAACCAAAATTTAACTGTGGAGAAATTTTAAATGAACTAAAGAAATTTGAAATGAAGTAAAGAAATTTAAATGAAGTGAAGAAAAGTTCAGTTAGATCATCGGTTGTCTTCGGAGTCAGAACGCGGAGTGAGACGAATGAAAAAAACACAATTGACGGACGGCCAGACTGACACGTAGATTTACGTTTTGTTGTGAGTATGTAACTTTCGTGTGGTTGAAGCTGAATACAGACGGACAGAACAGAAGTATATATATATAACTATCGGTGCAGGTCCTTTGCGTGGTACACCCCGACTTCTTTCCCCCATAGGTCAGTTAACAGGTAACGATTGGGTCCTACAACCTTTTGTACACCCCTCTTCAGGAAACGGCAGTCTAGCTTGGCATTGTAATGCCTAGAGGCGTCGCTTTGGCAAAAATTACGTGGGAAAACCACGTCTCCTTCTTTAAAACTGGAAGGTCGTTACCTAAGGTTGTACTGCACCTCATTTACACGTCCTGCAGCCTTTATCTTCCGTCCGAGATGTTGGCGGAGGTCTCTTAAACGCCATGGATTTCCAGCGCAACGACGATATCTCCCAAACACTTTAATTGCCGTAGTAGACTGTATGATTTGCCATGGCAAATCATGTGCTGTCCGAAGGTGGCAAAGTAAGGCAAGACAATGGTAACGGAATGATAAGACGACCGTAGAGCGCAAATGACGGTGGACAATCTGCGGTCCCAATCCTTCTGAGTTAGATGGACATAAGAATGGATCGCGGCTAACAGTGTACGATTTAAACGTTCTAATGAGTTAGACTGTTCGACATCGTACTGTTCGAGTAGACCCTTAAACTGCCGAGATCTGATCTGTACTCCGTTGTCCGAGTACACATTTTCAGGTACCCCAAACACGTGGAATACTCGACTCTCTAAACTTTCACGATGGATGGAGTCATAAATTTGCGAATAGGTTCCACCAGTGGGAATTTCAAGAGCTGGTCTAACACAACAATAGCACCGATATGTCCCATAGAAGAACGAGGATATGGACCGAGTAGATCTATATAAAGACGTTGAAATGCGTTCTCTGGAACGTTGAGTTGACCCATAGGAGGTTGAAGAGGCTAGTTGGGCGCTTTGGTGCCTTTAAAGGTCTCGCAGGCGCTCACGTAATCTTTGACTTGGGATGATATTTTAGGCCAAAGAAAGTACTTCTTAAGTCGCTGAAGCGTCCGACCTTAACCACTGTGGGCACTTAAAAGTTGGTCGTGTGCGTGGAGGATCTGATTGTGAGTCATTTTCTCCGGTACTCAGAGTTTCCAGGACTCTTCTTCCTGCCATGGATCACCGGTGGCGTATTCATTTTGTCGATAAACGTAGCCGTCTATCACTTTTAAATCAGGCAACTGTGTTTGTTGGGTCTCGATGGTTGGCCTCCATGTTGACTTGCGTCACAATGAATGGAGAAGGGCTTCTTAAAAACGGGACTGTGCAAGACTGGAGCTGATGTTAAGGCTTGTTTTAGCTCTACAAAGGCCTTTCGACTGAGCTCGGTCCAAATGAACTTCCCTTTCCAGAGCATGTCCGATAGAGCCGCTGAAACTGTTGCGAACCTTCGGTACCAACCACACACTCCAAGGAAACGTCGTAGCTGCTTAACAGTTTTTGATAAGGGGAACTCGTTCCGTTTTTATAGTGCCATGTCCGATGACATTTCCTAGATATCGGACTTCGTTAATGACAAACTTACTTTTCTGAACGTTGATGGTGAGTCCCGCCTTACTGATATGCAGGGCTACATCTTGCAGGAGTAGAAGGTGTTGGTCAAACGTTTCCGCGATGAGTAGAAGATCATCCAGGTATACGAACACTGGATGTTGCAGATGAGGTGGAATTATTTTGTCCATCAGCCGGGTCATTGTTTGCGGAGCGTTACACAGGCCAAAAGGCATTGTGACGAACTTGCATAATGGTTATCCTGGCACTGTGAAAGCGGTCTTATCCCTCGACCCTTCATCGAGTGGAATTTGCCAGAATGCATCTTTTAGGTCGAGACTGGTAATGTAATTTGTTTTCGGCAGTCTCCCCAATATTCCATCGGTGAGCGGAAGAGGGTAAGCGTCTTTGACGGTCACTGCATTGACTTTCCGGGCATCTAGACAAAAACGGACTTTACCTGGCTTCACCACCAAGGTTACCGGTGAGGATCAGGCACTTTGGGACTCCTCTATAACCCCCAACTCTAACATCCTGTCCAACTCTGCGTACAATAGGTTTTCCATGCCCGATGAGATTGCATAGTGTCTCTGCTTTATTGGCTTACTAATTCAAAATAGTACCGCAATCGAAAGTTCAATTGCCTCGAAGAGAAAAATTAACGGCTTGCCGGTTGGAACCGAGCTGACGAGGAACCTGCGGACAAAGGACGGGTCTCTTTCGGGGGACGAAGATCGACAGTGGAGGATCGACAGGGCGACGAAGTATCAAGGACGAGTATCCTAATCAGAAGCTCAACGGACGAATAGTAGGCAATTGAGTAGAATTTTCATCAGCGACGTGGAATATTGGATCGGCAAGTTTGACGAGTGGTGCGCTGGAGCAAATAACTTTGCAACGCGACTCGATTCGGGGGACCCCCAATCAGGTGTTTAGAAGTAAGGACAGGTATAGTGAATATATTGTTCATTTGTACTATAACTAAACGGCGAATTATATTTTGCAATTTGTTTTCTTTTTAAAACACAGTTTTGTGCATTTGAGCGAAATTATTCTTGTGTGGATTGTACACTTGGCTTGGGCGTGTTTCAGTGTCTTGAGTAAACTTTCAGGGGGTTTTCAATTTGTCTTACGTCGGGTGAATACACACTGGGTGAAAAGTGTGAAGTGGTCGCCCCGTCCTTGAAGAATTGGTCTTTCTGCATAATTCCTATCGGGGAAGCTCCACTAGGTTATGATAAAAGGTTTTGATTTCAACTTTGTGAGAGGTGTTTTGCCAGCCACGTTTCTCGTTGGCGGCTACTTGAGACCAAGGGACAAGCGAGTGGGTACGTGGAGAGTAAAACGAGTTCCCTTTGACCATGAGTTTGTCAGTTTTTAATTCGTAAGTGTGAAAATAATTTGTAATAAGCTTGACACTAGGGGAAAGACCCGTTCTGTGATACTGTAAGCGCTAGCTGCCAGCACACGTACACATCCCAAGGCCTTGTCATTCTAGTGGAGCTTAAAATTTTAGCTCGTTGAGGTAGCATTTCATCGCTGAAGTCCTTCACGGACTTTTGTTAATATCCGCTTAAACACTGCACCTTCTCCTTTACACTGGCTAGGGATAGTCACTACGTTTCTTCCAAAGCATATCCGCTTCACGGGGGCTCTCCTAATTAAGGAGAGCATTTTTAATTACACAAGATGACTTCAATAATAATAATGCATCACCCCACAGATCGGATATGTGTTTGAAGTGCTTAACTTCTGTAGCATTACTCTAGAAGATGATATGCTTAATACCACAGTTCACCACGTAGTTCATCGGCTACGGTCGCCATTGATTTGATAGCATTTCTCAACACAGCTAGTTGACCTCATAAGCCCTTCGAAGAATCAAATGAAACAACCCTCGTTGGCACCAACGGAGTTCTAATCGGAGGTATTGCGCTTGCGGCTAATATTCCAACCACTAGACTATGTTGACTTTATAATGTCTTAAGGGGTATACCTATTTCTTACCAGAAAAAGAGACAATTTTTATGTCTAAATTATAGTCCTCTTGTGCTGTCATCAAAATTAAGTAATGTGATATCAGATCAGATGCAATTATATAATATTCCAATTAATCTATATAGATTATTTTAATTTGAAGCCTGATGATAACACTTATGATTTCTATATTCTTCATCCATTTGAACAGTCAGTTTTAGCTCATAAAAATTTATCAAAATTCTTATCTTAATATGGATCAGGGTGCAATTAATTTCTACTCTAAGTCGAAAGATAATTAAGTGAATATTGTAAAAGTTGCACTTTGCGCAATAAATAAAATATATATATAATATAATTTTGTATTACTGACCTCCCTTTCAGAGAGATTTTTAGGAATCAAGGGGTTATAAAACCTCGTATTTATTTGATTGGTAGGTAAATTACTTAATTTTGACAATGTATCTAGGTGAAAAGCCATAAAACGTTCTTTTGGAGATAAAATGACAAATATATACATCGGTTTAAAGTTTTCTTCTACCCCTTGAAGTATTGCACTGCCAGAACAGTGGCGAATGATTTATATGCGTTGATTACGTTTAATATCGATATTCATCTTTTTGCAGTTTGGCCGAGTGTTTATCAGCCAAATGTTTCCATGTACCTGGAGATTGATTTGAGTATCTCGATTTCCATTTATTGATAACCATTCCAACGGATTTACGCAACATATTTAAAAGATTAATACGTGAAAATCAGCTTCACTTAATCACTTCTCTTTTGATCATTCAGAAGGAACCATTCGGTTTCTAGTCTACAATTCTCATAGAGTCAGTTAAATTATAATTGTTTTAAAATGCCTCTAAAATCGGACGCTGTAGTTGACAAAATTAACGCCCGTTTGGGAAAAATTGATCCAAACAACCGTCAGTTGACCAATATTTTCAAGTTCAAGATCACAGTTGGTGGCGCTGTTAAGAAGACATGGAGTAAGTTGTAGTGATTTTAAAAGGATATTTTTCAACTAATGTTGTAATCTGTTTACTTTTTGAAAAATAGTGTTGGATTTGAAGAACGGCAAATTATACGAAGGTGATGCTGCTGCAGACTGTACTCTAACCTGTGATGATGATACCTTTGTTGATATGATCAACAAGAAACTTGCCCCAAAGACTGCCGTTGAACAAGAAAAGTTAGATATTGATGGAGAGCTTGAGTTAGCGCTTAAGTTGGTACCATTCATTTCTGAATTGTAAACTAACCTAGAATGGATTACATAAGTGATTAAATCAATTTTTTACCGATTCAAAAATATATCGTTTTCTTACGCTCTAGGAAAATATACCGACGAATTTTGCCAATTCTTGTAATATTGTTTGTGGGAATTTTAAATCTTTGTACTTTTTATGCTTATAGTAAAATTATCTACGTGAGCAGAGGTAAATCCGGCCGAGTCAAAGTTGGAAACAAGAGGAACATTTGGATTGGGCAAATAAAAGATATCGGCGGTAATACAACTTCAGGTGATGGTCAATCAGGAGTTGGAAATCCACTCGGATATGGATTCTGGGAGTCTCAATGGCATATCTTTCAGATAACCTTTCAGAGGATCTTGATTTGCGATTCAATCTATCCAACATAAACTATGTCAATGGAAATAATTTGTTTTCAGGCAAAGATGTCCTGAAAATTGTTTATCCAAAACGTTTTGTCAAAAAGAGAGAATGCCCAATGCCTGTCCTCTAATTGTCTTCTTTACGCTGATGATTTAAAAATTTATCGCCCCATTAACTCCAATAAAGACTGCTTATACCTCCAAAATGATCTTGACAATCTCCAAAATTGGTGTCAAAGTATTTTACTTCCTCTTAACATTTCTAAATGTTGTCACATGAGATTCACCAACAAAATTCATCCAGTTTTATATGAATACCAGATTGATGGATCGGTGCTCGCACTTGTGGACAAATTTATAAATTTGGGAGTAGTATTTGACCCAGGTTTGAAATTTAACATCCATATTTCATGCATAACCACTAGAGCTTCACGTGTCGCTGGTTTTATTTTACGATCCTCTTGCAAGTCTTTTAGCATTTCAACCAGCGTCCATCTATTCGTACTTCTAGCCCAGTCAATCCTTGAGTATGCCTCCCAAGTATGGTCTCCTCACTATACCAATCTATCGGATGCTGTTGAAACTGTAAAGCTTAAATTCACACGATCTCTATTCTACAAATATAACCTCACTTACAGCTCCTACTTTGAGCGCTTACAGATCCTAAACATTCCATCACTCAAAAATAGGAGATAATTCTTAGACCTGTGGTGCTTATTTAAATTATATCACAGTATTCTTTCATCCAACGTTCGTGACAGGCTTTATATACGTCCCACCTCAAGAACGTGTTCAACTGACATATTTTTTGTTATTTGTAATCGAATTCATTTTCGCCTTCACAAAATACTCCAACTGAAAATAGAAAAAGACAGCTTCCTTTTAATTTTGTGTATTTTATTTATTTTTATTCTCGAAATCGATTTTCGACCGTAATCGTTCGGTCTTCTTCAGCGATTAATTTATTTTTACTCACATTCCTGCTTATATACTAGCTATGTTCAAGGAAATTTACTTTAGATCATTAAAAAGTAATTAGGGAAATTTGCTTAAGCTAATAAAAGGTTGGAAAGGTAATTTACAAAAGGGGTAGTTATAAAAATATTATTTTTACATGATTCAGAAAAGATATTATTATTTAATTAATTTAAATAGCCATGATCTGCAGTTTCCGTCATCCTCATTCATCAACTTTTTCCTTTCCCAGGTAATTGCCAGGCTTTCCATCACATCCAATTCACGTGTATCTCTAGCTTCCTTGATGACTACAGCGTCCTCCATTGTTATCTCGTGTCCCTTCGTGATAATATGTTCCGCTACCGCTGACTTGAAATTCGAAGTTCTTTCTTTCTTTCTTGCTGCTGCTGCTTCGCCTAGATGCTCCTTGATTCGCGTGCCGATGAGCCTCCTCGTTTGACCTATGTACACTTCTTCACAAGTGGGACATTCGATGCGATAGATACCAGATTTCTCGTGTGGTTCGCGCTTGTCTTTTGTTGATCCGAGAACGTTTTTGAGCTGGTTCTTGCTGCTTGATTCGATTAACCGTACAAAATTGAGCTGATTTATTCGCCGCTTGATCCGATTGCTGATGCCTTCGCGATAAGTTAGAGCCTTCCAGTACGTTCTTTCGGTATTCGCATTTGATAATGTTGATCGTCCCTGACGCTGTCTATTAATCTGGATCTTCTGTGCCATTCTCCTAATCGTCGAGCCCTTGAAGCCGTTTAGTTTAGCTGTCTCAACAATGTACCTCATCTCCTTTTCCTTAGCTTCCTTGCTTAGCGGCAAATCGAGCATCCTGTGGATCATGGCTCTGTACGGAGAAACCTTGATTTGCTGCGAATGATTTGATGTATTTGGAATCGTTCTTTGTGTGTGAGTTGCTTTCCGGTATACATCGAAAGTTATATTTGTTTGAGTCCTCCTTACTACTATATCTAGGAACGATAGTTTACCGTCTTTCTCTTCCTCCATCGTGAATACTATATTTTTGTGGGCTCCATTCAAGTCAGCAAGGACCTTCTCCACGTTACTCCTTTTCACATATGCAAACACATCGTCCACATATCGGACCCAATGTGGTAACTGGCCTTTCTCCTGCAGTAAAAATAAATTAATCGCTGAAGAAGACCGAACGATTACGGTCGAAAATCGATTTCGAGAATAAAAATAAATAAAATACACAAAATTAAAAGGAAGCTGTCTTTTTCTATATTTTTTGTGCCCTTTGCTCCTACCGATATTTATTTTTATTCATTTTAGTACGCGTATCACGTCGTTACAATGAGCTCCAGCTGGGTCCTCTGGCACATTCCTTAAACGCTTTTAAAAGCATATTGCATAATATTCTGCTTAGCTTCCAATAGTTTATCCGTATTTTATATTCTTGTTCTTTCTTTCTTAATATAACTTTGTTTATTCGCATGTATTATATTCTATTTCATTATATTTTGTAATTGGGTTCACGGATCTGTAAAGTAGTGTAAATCAATAAATATCATCCTATCTTTGGAATGCAAGCAAGATCCCAACTGGTAATTAATCGGAGAAGACGCTTCCAAGGAAAGTGCGTATAAAAAAGCGTACTGAACAGCATCCTTCTTCTTAGCACTGCATCCCTTCTCGAGCCTTCACTTCCTGCAACAAGCGCCTCCAATGTCTCGGTGCATTGACCGGGTCCTTCAATTTTGAATTCCGAGCAGCGAGGAACTGTCTTCGTCGACTGAGTCAGACCAGCGTTTCCTTGGTTTCCCCACTGGTCTCCACCTTTCAGTTCTCGCTAGGAATACCTTTATGGGTATCCGTTGTTCGTCAACACGATTCACATGGCCAGCACATTGCAGCTTCCACAGTCTTTCAATCGTTGAGACCTCAGGTTCGTCAAAAATTTCATATAGCTCATGGTTGTATCAAATTCACCATTGGCTTCACTCCGATTATTCGCCTCAGGACCCGTCGCTCAAAGGTGTTCAATATATTTGCGGATGCTTGAGTTAGGGACCATGTTTCACACCGATAGCATAACACAGGTCTTATCACAGATTTGTATACTTGGAGCTTTGTTTTCTTGTGTATGCAGCTGGTTTTCAAGATCGTCAAAACTGAATAAAATATTTTATTTGCGAGGCGTATTCTTCGGCGTATTTCGTCTCTTTCATTACTGTTTCCCGTTATTTTGGCGCCTAGATACACAAATTTGCAAACATTTTCGATACTGTAATCGCCAAGTGTAATATTTTGTGTATTTGAAGTATTTTTCCTCGATTGCGTCATGAGCTTTGTTTTATTCTCATTGATTTGTAGCCCTGCAAGTTTTGCTTCGGTGTCGAGTTTCAGGTAAAGTTCTTTGGCAGTTGTAAATGACCGTGACAAAATGTTGCTGTCGTCTGCATAGGCTACTGTTTGGCTCGAATTGGAAGTGAGAGCGGCTATTAGGACCGTGGCAGAACAGACAATCGGACATCAAGCCCGGCGCAAGAGGAATGATTGCTTCGATTATGAGTGCCAGAATGCGTTAGATAAAAAGAATCAGGCGTACAAAGAATACGTAGGTAGGAAAACCAGGACGAAGAGAGAACACTATGAAAATTTCAGAAGAGTGGCGAATAAGATAATTAGGATTAAGAAAAAAAAATACTATAACGACCAATTGAGAAGTATAGATATAAGTTTAGCGAGCAACATCACAGGACAAGCATACAAAGTAGTGAAAACCCTGAAACGTAGTTATTAGCCAAAAACTACGCTCTGTCGTGATATCATCGCTGATGAAACCAAGATTAAGGAAAGATGCGCATCATATTTCAAGAACCTCCTTAGTCCTCCGTACAGCTCACATCGGAGCTTATAGATGTCTGCGAAGAGCTTCCATTGGCCCCACCAACTCTGGATGAAGTTTGTTCCATCATCAAAGCCCAAAAGAATAATAAAGGGCCGAGCATCGATAAGATTCCAGTGGGGCTCATCAAATATGGTGAGAGTAGTGTTCATAAACCTTTTCACAAAGCTATCCAGCACATTTGGCAACAAGAACATATGCCGAAAGAGTGGAGCCAATCAATTGTATTCCCTACCCATAAAAAGGTGACAAGCTACAGATCGGAAATTATAGAGGCATATCACTACTTTGTACGGCGTACAAAATATTTGCAAAGATCTTAGAAAATAAAATCGGATCATGCACCAACAGTATTATTGGGGAGTATTAAGGTGGTTTTAGAGCAGGCTGGTTGACGATAAACCAATTGCTCACAGTCAAGCAGGTGCTTGAAAAATGCTGAGAGTTCAACATAGACGTACATCAAATTTTCGTTGACTTTAAGCAAGCGTACGACAGTATTGATCGTAACGTACTGTACCAAATAATGCTTTGTTTTGGCATCCCAGCCAAATTAGTTTGTCTTACCACAATGACAATGACGTCGATGACCTCCCAAGTCCGCATCAATAACAAACTCACTGATGCCTTTGACACAAATATCGGACTCAAGCAGGGAGATGGGCTGGCCCCATTGCTATTCAATTTGGGTCTGGAGTACGTCACAAGGAAACTACCTGTCAATACACGAGGTACATTACTATACAACTCGAGCCAAGTAGTAGCCTATGCGGACGCCATAGAGGTATACACTGGAGACGGCGAGCTTTCATTTCCCATATAAAATATTGAAGTCTCTTAATACATGCTCAATACGAACAAACACTTCATGTACGTATACTCCAATTTTCGAAAACTTTTGGACTTTCGCGAATGAGCTTACGTATGATTGTCCAAGTGCTATCATTGTTCGAATTTAATTTCGAAATAGCTAAAAAAGTTCATTATTTTTAGTTTTCTCTCTAATGATCATACAGCATTTACAATTGTAAACAATGCCTCCAAATATTGTTCAACAAACTTCTTTCTTTTCCATAAAATGTACTAACAAACTACGAAGTGCACCACATTTAAATCGTTTTCGATCGAAATCAACAATTGTGATATCCCTGATTCCGGAAATAATGTTTCAGCTGATGGAAAACAGTCAGTTGACAATTCTTGCGAAAATTCCATCAAAGATCGTAATTTTTTTTTAAATTTTCAATGAAAACGCTTGTTTCGGTTGGATTGTATAAGTGATTTCGAAAATAAAGTGTTCAATGTGTAAACGTGAGTAAAAATGTGAAAGCATCATCGAGTATTTTTCATTATTTAGGTAAGTAAAGTGCTGTCAAGGAAACAATTATGTGTCCGGGTATAATTTACGTGATGTTTTCTGTGTCCGTCCAGGTTTTCGGTGCATTTCGTGAATGAAAACATAATTTCGAATGTTGTGTGAATCGTGCCTTCTATAAACGGTATATGGGAGACGCGAATTTAAAGATTTTCTCGGTTGAAACAGATTTGACGCCGGTTATAGAATTCCGATAACACGCAACTGAAACTCGCTTGCATTGTAAGTATTTACGCGCTTTTTTTCTGATTTTCATTCCTACGGATTTAAATAAGCCTAAGTTATCGCTAAAGCCTCGGGTTGAAGTAATAAATTGTGTTTTTAAGTAAAAGTTCGTAATTATCAAAGTGCAAATCGCATGTGAAATAGATGTTCCACGCAAATGTTGAAGTTTTGTCGCTTCCGTCCATAATGGCGTTAAGATTAAATAATTCGTTTTGTTGTGATGAAGGTGCTTGTAAAAGTTTTATGTATCGGAGTAAACGTTTTAATTGAAAAACTTCGAAGGTTTTCTAAAATAAGAGATCTCGTATCAGTGCAGTGCACCTACAATATGGGAGCTGTTTTATTAATTTCGAAAACTGGTCGGTTGAATTTAAAAAATGTTTTTCTAGGTTTCTAGAGTCGTGGTGATGGGACTGAAATTGTTATTGAAAATCGAGCCAATTAATGCAGAAATGCATGCATGGCGGTTTAATTTGAAAATATTTGTTTATTTACCGGAAAACGAAGAAAACCAACTTCAAAGTGCCCTACAAAGGATGAAATTAATTTTATGGAGGTGATATCAAATCACCATGTAATATCACTAATATAGCACCGCTTTAAAATTTTATTCATCTGTCTTACTTTGGAGTTGGTTTTCTTTTTTTTTAAATTTTAGATGAATTTCTCAAGAGAAATTTACCTATTGCGTAGAGTACATATATATATATATATATATATATATATATATATATATATATATATATATATATATGATATATATATATATATATATATATATATATATATATATATATATATATATATATATATATATATATATATATATGATATAACGAAAATCGTGACTATGCTAGAGGTTACAACTCCGCTCCAATTTTCACAAAATTATTTAGGAAAGGCGTATTGGGTGAAGTTCTCAGTTAAGTTGTTTAACCAGCTAAATCAGTCGAGAGAAAACAAAATAGCGGTCATTTTGGACAAACATTCGTGATTTTATTTCTGACCAAACCATGGCTCCTATTTGGATGAAATTTGGTACAGAGGTTTATTGAAGTATACGATGAATTTTACAATAAAAAATCCAAAGTGGAACCGTTTGAAACAAAATGGTGGCCGCTCAGACGTCGAAAAGCGTGTAAGCATTGGATGTTGTAGTTGTGACCAAACTTTTCAATGTACAAAAACTAGAGATCAGGTCTCCAAAAACAAAATGGCGACTAGCTGAAGCTAGAAATTTCAAAGGCTTCTAAAAGACCCAATTTTGATTTGATGTGTATGAAATTTATTTTCAAGATAGAAAACAAAAAGATGTAAGGATTTTGCTATTTTGGCGTACATACATGCTGAAGTTTCAAAATGGCGGCGATTCAAATATGTGATTTTTTCAGATTTTTGTGGCCCTCTAGTAGCCAAATTTTCCAATGGATTTTAATGAAATTTGAGATTATGTTTAATTGTACTAAGTCCTTGTACTAGGCAAAAAATTATCAAAATCGGATGAAAAATAAAGAAGGCGAAAATTTAAAACCTAAAATTTTTACTAAATTTAATACTTTTGCCCTGTCTAGAGGGAAACTGATTTGAATGAGATTGGGCAAATCGACTGATGAGACTCTAAGGCTGAAATATTTTTAAAAATCCAAAATCAAATGCATGCATTCAAAATGGCGGCCCACAAAGGTCAGAAGGTAAACGCAATTCGCTATTTTAGTAGCAACTGAAGTAATGAATGTTTATCATGGAAACATTTTTAATGGCATAGCTTGTAAGTATTTATACAATAGACCATTTGAGGGGATTGTTAAATATTTTTACAATGCCCTATTAAAATCGCGATCTTCTTTTCGTCCGCCTGTCCATCCGTCCGTGCGTCACAGCAAGTTTCCTCGCAAGCCACACAAGCTATGATGAAATTTTCTTCGTAGGTCAAAAGTGGTACCCTTTCAAGCGTTTGCAAGAAAATTCCACCAGAATAATAATATCAGCAATTTTTTGGCTTTCTTTTTGTAGTAAACAATTAATTTGCAAATGCTGCATTCTCATAAAGTTGATCGCTAAGAGAATGATACACCTCATCATATGATGAACGAAATTTCGACCCCAATTTCGAAATTAGCTTCGAGCCTATGCGAGTTATCACAAAAGCAAAGGCAAAAGCTCGTGGCTTCATGAATTTGATCTTTCGCTGTTTCCTGTATGTACCTCTATGGCGGACGCCATAAACATTTTGTCATGGTCATTAACAACTGCCAAAAACTTTTCCTGAAACTCGACAGCGAAGCAAAACTATTGGGGCTACAGATCAATGAAAATAAAAAGAAAAATGTCTCAAATACACAAAATATTACACTTAGCGAATACAGTATCGAAAATGTTAGCGCATTTTTGTATTTAGGCGCCAAAATAATGAAAGAGACGAAATACGCCGAAGAATACAGCTGGCAAATAAAATATTTTATTCAGTTTTGACGATCCTGAAGGCCAGCAGCATACACAGGTGAACAAAGCTCCAAGTATATAAATCTGTGATAAGACCTGTGTTATGCTATGGGTGTGAAACATGGACCCTAACCCAAGCAGCCGCAAATATATTGAACGCCTTTGAGGGACGGGTCCTGAGGCGAATAATCGGAGTGAAGCTAGACGGGGACCAATGGCGAATTCGATACAACCATGAGCGGTATGAAATTTTTGACGAACCGGAGGTCTCAACGATTGTAAGACTGCGGAACGTGACGAACAACGGATACCCAAAAAGGTATTTGTTGGGAGACCAGTGGGAAAACCGAGGAAGTGCTGGTCTGACTCGGTCGACGAAGACAGCTCATCGCTGCTCGGATTTTGGAATTGGAGGACGCGGTCAATGGACCGAGACAGTTGGAGGCGCTTGTTGCAGGAAACAAAGGCCCGAGAGGGGCTGCAGTGCTAAGAAGGAGAAGATACTACATCGATAGGTCAATTTGAGCAAATAATGGTCTGAGTTACAATTGGCTCCTCGGTATGTACGGAAGTCAAGTATGCTTGAGGCCCAACGTTATTGGATCAGAACATGATCGATCTGGGTTTGTGTGCTGCCATCCGGTGATACCCATGTAATTTTATGAATGCGTCGATGTGGGAAGCAAGTCAAACGTATGACTAGATTTCTGCTACATGCAAAGTCAATCACGCGCAGGCCATTGTCATTTGTTTCATCGCGGAGGCCTTAGCGTTGAAATCACCCAGAATTATTTTTGTGTCGTTTGTAGGCAATGAGTCGAATAGTCTTTCCAGGTGGGTGTAAAACGTTTCTTTCGTTTCTTCATCCTTTTGTTCGGTCGGGGCATGAACATTGATCAGCCAGATTTTGAAGAATTTCGCTTTTATATGGATCGCAGACAAACGTTCGTTTATTGCCTTAAAATCAATAACGTGCGATTTGAACTCCCTATCCACAATGAAGGCCACTCCGAATTATCGTTTTCCAGTAGACTTCCCACTTTTGAATTTTGTGTGCGATCTCGTGTCTTGAATATTTTTACCAGTCCAGTTCGTTTCCTGGATTGCCAGTATTTTTAATTTATATTGACTGGCCTGTTGTAAAAGGTTCTCAAAAGCGCCAGGCTTAATTGAGTGATCTGGCATTCCAGGATACAATGCTGTAGTCCTTTTTTCGATTGCGAGGTCGTTGCCGTGAGTCTAATTCATTCCGAGGCCCGTCTGCAGGCTTTGAAACATTTAAGGGCTTTCCATGGACAGGGAGTTAGCCCGTCACCCAACCTCCATTCCGGCGGCATGATTATTACGTCGATTGCGTTATTATGCGCGGAATATTCACCCTCACCCTCTTATGCTACCACAAAGGAGGTTTAAGTAGGATTTAGTAGCAGAGGTGTAGATGTATTTACAGTTATAAGCATTTCTCAGCATTTAATGTCCCATTATTGAGGAACCAGTAAACCCAATGTGCGACACCGACAGCATTTACTACCATTTAATTGGGGGGCTTAGGATGAGGAATCATGGAAGCTATGGGTTGGGAAAGTAAGGAGGCTCCCTTCTCCTTTCTCAAACGGGCTTGGGACCGTCTACGGCGGAGTTGTCCATGTTCCACACCCAAAGCATAATACAGGTCTTATCACAGATTCATATACGAGGTGTGTTCAAAAAGTATCACGAATTTTGATTTTTGCGGGTTACGTATATTCGAATTTCGATTTTTTTGTGGCGTTATGTTGGTACTCTTGTCTGTCACTTATGTCGACAAGCTCGGCCATTTTGAATGATCACTTAATTGGTGATAGCTGCTTTACTTGCACGTGTTTTCAATCGTCTTCGATTTTTACTTATTCAAAAAAATGGATCAAAGAACGTGTATCAAATTTTGTGTGAAAAACGAAATTAA
Source organism: Odontomyia ornata (assembly GCA_963969285.1). NCBI lineage: Eukaryota > Metazoa > Arthropoda > Insecta > Diptera > Stratiomyidae > Odontomyia > Odontomyia ornata. The sequence goes on along the minus strand of OZ017739.1, from coordinate 97,539,696 downwards.
GTGCGCGGATGCATTCCTAATGTCGACTGTGGCATACGGAGAAGCTACCTTGGACCGAAGCAACGTTTATCGGTGGTACAAAATGTTTTTAGAAGGCCGAGAAGATGTGAACGACGAAGAGCGTGCCGGACGCCCGAGCACTTCAACAACAGACGAAAAAATTAATGAAGTGGAGAAAATGGTATTGGCCAATCGTCGAATCACCGTTAGAGAAGTTGCTGAGGACCTAAACATATCGATTGGCTCGCGCCATTCGATTTTTAATCAACGATTTGGGCATGAGACGGGTCGCCGCGAAATTCGTACCAAAATTGCTCAATTGCGACCAAAAACAGCAACGCATGAACATTGCTAATGAGATGTTAAACTCTGTCCGCGACGAACCAAATTTGCTCCAGAGGGTCATAACTGGTGACGAATCGTGGGTTTATGGTTATGACGTGGAAACCAATGCTCAATCATCTCAATGGAAGCTGCCGCATGAACCAAGACCGAAAAAAGCGCGCCAAGTTCGGTCGAATGTGAAAGTTTTGCTGACAGTTTTCTTCGATTGCAGGGGCGTGGTGCATCATGAGTTCTTGCCACAGGGAAGAAAGGTCAATAAGGAATATTACCTGCAAGTTATGCGCAATTTGCGCGAAGCAATCCGCCAGAAACGCCCGGATTTGTGGGAGAACAAAAATTGGCTTTTGCACCACGATAACGCCCCTGCTCACACATCGTTGCTTGTGCGCGACTTTTTGGCCAAAAACAACACACTAATGATGCCGCAGCCACCGTATTCCCCAGATCTGGCCCCCTGTGACTTTTTCTTGTTTCCTAAACTGAAGAGGCCCATGAAAGGACGACGTTACCCTACGCTTGACGAGATAAAGACGGCATCGAAGGAGGAGCTGAACAAGATTAAAAAAAATGATTTTTTGAAGTGCTTCGAAGATTGGAAAAACCGTTGGCACAAGTGTATAATATCTCATGGGGATTGCTTTGAAGGGGACAAAATAGATATTCATGAATAAATAAATAATTTAAAAAAAAAAAAACAAAATTCGTGATATTTTTTGAACACACCTCGTACATGAAGCTTTATGTTTTGTTTTCCTGTGTATGCAGCTGGTCTTCAAGATCGTCAAAACTGAATAAAATATTTTATTTGTGAGCTGTATTCTTCTTTGTATTTCATCTCTTTCATTACTGTTTCTCGTTATTTTGGCGCCCAAATACACAAATTCGCTCACATTTTCGTTACTGTATTCGCGTAATGTGATATTTTGTGTATTTGAGGTATTTTTCATCGACTGCATCATGAGGTTTGCTTTATTTTCATTGATTTGTAGCCCCACTAGTTTTGCTTCGCTGTCGTAAGACTGAATAATTTGGCTGGGATACCAAAACAAAGCATTATTTGGTACAGTATGTTACGATCAATACTGTCGTATGCTTGCTTGAAGTCAATGAAAATTTGGTGTACGTCTATGTTTAACTCCCAGCATTTTTCAAGTACCTGCTTGACTGAACAGCAATACCTCATCCGAAAAGAAAGCTGTGTCAGGGATCGTTAAAGTCGTTAAGGACCAAATGTCAAGCAGTCCTTTCAAGTGTCTTTTTTACCCTTACAGGACGTATATTCCAGAGCCATTTGAGGTGTTATGACAGGGTCAACCATTCCTCTAGGAGTGATGCCTGAATCCAGTAGCTCTTCCACATCAGGCTGTAAGTCACTAGCTAGAACTCAACGAAGGAAGGTTCACTTTAGGCCCATGCGTAAGCTGCAGCTAGCTAGTGAACAGAGGGGCAAAATCAGCCGTAGCACACAACTGCAAAAAAGGAGCAGGCTTAATGAATATTTCTCTGGATTGGAACACTCTACGGTAGTAAGGAGAGGGCTATAATATGAGAGGAAGAGGCCATAGATCTCAAAGTAATCGGAAATGGGAGATGGTTATCAAAAACCAGGACTCTCAAGGCCGGGTGGTTTTGGAGTCCAGAAATATTTTAAGGCGATAACTTTTGTCGGCAAGCGTTACATGGAAGTGGCTGCCAAGTCACTGGTTGTTCGCATTGGAGTGAACAATGGAAACAAGGTTGATGCTGCTGAGCGCAAACCAGTTTTTTCGATCACTTTTATCAAATTCCGGTGAATTTTACCGTTCTATCTGCTCCGTTAGTGGTGGTTTCTTGCATACTAAATGCATGGATAAACAGACTAAGTAATGATTCACCAAAGAGGCTCTACCTTATAAGGGAATTAAGTTCAACCTAATGGAAGAGTTCATCCCCATTAAGCTAGTTTGGTCTGTCATTTGAATCCCAGCAGCGGTGAAGGATCTCATAAAGATTAAGGCTTACCTTAGGATGCAGAGCTCATAAATACCTACGCGAAGCTGAATAATCCTTTCTTGTGCGTTAAGTGATGGAGGACTTGAAGAATGCCCTAGTGGCTGAGATAGATCTTGCTAATACGAGTCTTTGTTGGTCTCTCTTGAGGTTGTGTCTTCATCTTATAACTTAGAGACTGTCGTGATATGAGCGGATATAAATGTCCGTGAAGGACTGCAGCGATGGTCTGCTGTCTCAGCGAGCGAGGATGTTGGTGCTCGCGTGAAAGCGCTGGCAGGCTAGCATTGCGGTGTCATCGGGTGAGTTCTTTTCTCCAGCACAAGGGCCCACTATAAAAAAATTCGCATTCATCAATTAGTGGATAACACGACTCGGTCCGAAGGTGTTGAGGCCGAGGTAACATACTAAAGGAAAAGGTTGCTAAAGCAAACAATTAAGTGGAGGTTCCAGCCAACTCGGCGGGACCCATACGTGTCCAGATTTCAATATGAAAAGAAAGGCCGAGTTTATAAATTTGATTTTATCTTTTCATTTTATTTCAAGTAATAGCAAAAATAAATGAACAATTACAAGATTTATATCATTTCATAACTAGTTATTAGATCGAAAACCATAATCAAAAAAGAAACGAATTAAAACAGCACATGAATAGTAAGATATCTCAATGAAAACTATGATCCAAATTAAATGTTAAGCGTATGCGAATGAAAACTATGTAAGGAATCTAATAAAAACGATTTAGGGGTAACAAAAAAATTCGAGGAGTAAGAGCGAGTGTGCTGTTGCATAAAGCAATTCCCTCAAATGTAAGGATTGTACGAAAAAAATCTATAAAAACGTTGAATAAAATCCGTAATAAAAATATATTTTTTCCTTTTCTTTTTATAGTAACCAATTTCAAAAAAAGGGTACTTACCCAATCCTCCTTCGACAAGCGCTCGCTTTTGGGGTGGGTAAGCCTGTATTGTAATTATGCATCCTGCCACTACAATGATGTTGCATAGCATATGTTATGATAGAAATCAATCAGCAATGTAAGTGCATGAGTTATGTGACTTAGAACTAATTGGACTATAAAATAATATATTGATAACGTGTGTATAACGTATAGTTATACTGTTTGCAATTGATAAATCCACACTTTCATCGGCACTTTACCATCGATAGTATTTTATATCTTTTTGATGGTGAATATCTAAAACTATAATCAAGGTTTGTTGCGGTCATTTTATCGTCGTCGAAGTTATAAGATGATGAAATGGTTCAAATTTGCATGAAAGTGAACTCCTGATCTAGGAAACTAGATATGCTGTTTTGCTACTAGCTTTGATGCTGTTCTCCCTATTCTGACAACAGAGTAAACGCGTAAAGTAATAATTTCGTGACCATATTAGACAGGTGTGCAGATTCAGGACGCGGTAGCATTGTATGAAAGATACACACCAAATTTAATCCAAAGAACAAAAACTGCCAAACGAACTGTATTCGAATTCAGCGTTATCCGTACTAACAAAACACCAATATTTAAGTTTTACACGGACGAGGTGATGCTGATAGTTAATTCAGTTAATTCCCTCAACTTAAGTCTGATCCAAATAAACGCAATAATTGTCGTTTGTTGCACGGGAAATGGATTTAGCGCGCGGCACTTCACTTCTATAATGCTATACAATTATTCTGTATTTATATTATGGCAACTAAACCAGATATCCCACCATTGAATATGCGTCCGCAAATAGCGCGACCGTTTCTACTTATCGTCGTCGTCACTGTCGCTGAGTATGCATTTGAAAATCAGCAACAAATGCCACAGCAAAATATTGTATATGAAAGTCGCGGAATATTGGTGACTCCTGAGCGCGCGTTATAGCAGTCATACATCCAAAACATATCTATATGCAAACGTTTTAAACGTCGATAGATACAGCATATTCAACCGGCCAGTGGTGACTATTCGTCAAAGCTTCCATTCATCTGTTCATAGACCACGTTTAAAGATTCCTTTGTTTATGCTAGAGGGTAATTCTAAGTTTAACGTTGATTTTTTCGTGTGTGAGATTTTTGCCCCACATTTCAACATATGAGAATCAATTTAAACCCGTTTGAGTTTGATGATTAATGATAATACTTAAAGTAACAATTAAAATTATTCAGAATTCATCCATCCGGTGCACATTGAATGTATTTCACGAATTCATTCATTGGGCATACATATATCGAATTTAAAACAATTTATTGTTTATTTTAATGGAGAAAATATTTTTAAGGTTTAATTGCTGGAAAGTCTCGTCACGCATCTTTATTTCATTTAATTCTGATCCGCGGATGCGTCAAAAATCAAACGGTGTGGTATGCGATTCCGTTCGTTCTTATCATCACCGCGAAAGACATTCAATAAATCCACGCACCTTTCACGGGAGCCCACATTCATCGATTCACGCTCTCATGCATTTCAGACCGCAAAAATGACGCACTTATGGTGATCAAAAACAGACTCCTCTTGTCGCAACAGTGGTTTTTTGGCGAACCCTCTCATGCCATCAACTCGTTTGCCTTGCGGGACAATGCAATAATAAATTGCGTTGCAAAGGCGGTAAATTTGAATCATGTATAATGGTGTTTTTTTGAGCAGTTTGTCGAGGCGACTGCTCGATTACTACAAGACTTAAAATTACCTTATACAAATGACCTCAAATGAAAACAGAATTTCATATGAGATTCTTAGTTTAAACTTTGCCTAATCAACTAATAATCATAGCCGCATCATCTTGAATATGGAAGCAACACTTTAGGTTGCAGATAAATTCATCATTATATATTACAAATATTTAAGAGCCCTGAATAAGGAATAAACGAATCTATAGTCTGAATAAAAGTGCCACAAGAATCTCCTATGATGGAATATCTGACTGCTTTTGGGCCTGCTTGGACATCTCGACGAATGTGGAAGCATATTTTTTGAGACAATTCACCAACCAAGATATAGTCGTGGTGAATATACAATATAAAGAAGATACTGGGAGACGTGACATCATTGTTGTACCAGTCTTCTTTCCAAATGCCGGACATATGACAAGAACCAAGTAGAATGCTGCGGGAGGTGGCAGATTATGCTAAGTCTATAGGCGTTGATCGATATTGATTGGAGATGCCAGCACATACCACCATAATGGGGCGCAAGCAACATAACATCTAGTGGACTGACATTTTTAAACATACGAGTAGGCTCCGAACCCATCTTTTTCACAGCTGAAATTAAAAAACATCACTCTAGATGCATCAAAGATAACACCGTCAGTTAAAAGGTGGAACGTTTCGAAAGAAACTGCTCTTTCTGATCATAGTTGCATTGAATTTAGTATCAGCACTCTTATAAAGGTGAAATCACCATTCAGGAAATTCAGAAAAACAAACTGGGTGAATTGAAAGTGGAAGAAGAACTATCTATACCACCTAACATCTTATCTAGCCATGAAGTTAAAAGAAGCGTGGACCAATTTAATACACATAAAATCCAATGTTTAGAAATAGAGTTAGGTTTCTTTGCTGGTACGATGAACTACAAATGCTTCGGAAAACAACTTGAAAGCTTCTTAAGAGGGTACTGAAGATGAGATCAGATGTTGACCAAGCTTCTATAGGATCTCATAAAGTGAATGTGATGTATCGGGAATTATATTTAAACACGTCTTGTCTGCTTGACTGTTGGTGGCGGGAGAGGCTGACACATTCTTTTATTCGAAACAAATGCCATCTTAATTAACAATTACAATGCTTATAATATCCGACAACCTCTTCCTTAAATTGCTTACAATTGTCATATGTAATTTTCATAGTGATAATCTAATCAATTTGGGAATGTAAATCAAAATTCAAAATAAAAGTATTGAAGCAATTAATGATCTTAAAAAAATATATTCGTCCTAATACGATCTTAATATTATTCAAATATTTCATTTAAGTAAGCTCAAAATAAATTAATACTAAGTTTACTTTTGCGTTTTGATTTTTTTTTTGCTTCAATTGATGCTACTTTAGGAGCCCTATCACTTCTCTCTTTTAAATCTATTTTGGGATCTGCAGTTACCATCGAGTGATCTAATTGCGGTGGGGCCTGATCAGTGGAATGTCAGGATGAATGGGTAGCATAATTGGATACATCAATCGGTAGATCATTTTGACTGGCGAGGCGACAACGGATACCTAAAAAGGTATACGTAGGGAGAACTGAAGGCCGGAGACCAGTGGAGAAACCGAGGAAACGCTGGTCTGACTCGATCGATGAAGACAGTTCATCGCTGCTCGGGTTTCGAAATTGGAGGACGTGGTCAATGGACCAAGACAGTTGGAGGTGCTATTTGCAGGAAGCGAAGACCCGAGAGGGGCTGTAGTGCTAAGAAGAAGAAGAGCGAGGCGGATCTGATCAAGATGTCTTTTTATGTCCCGATTATTACGACTTAATAAGCAGGTGTAATTTCTAGGGCCAATTTTATTCTTTGGAACTGCTTGTAAGGATCCCTTTAAATTCTAACATAAACCTTCTGACCAACACCGAAGTCCGAATCTCGATTACCTCAAAAATTTTTAATAGCAATTTCTTGAGTTCTTTCAATCTTTCGTTTAATGAGTAGTGGTTTTAATAAACTGGAGCGAGATCTATGCTCTCTATCAAATAGTAACTTGGCTGGCTATTCCCTAGTTGCACAATGCTTTATTGCACGATATTCAAAAAGAAATCTGTTTAAATCACTTGAAAATCAGAGTGATCGTTCTGCAATGTTGCTTGTAAATATTTTTTTGGATTTTTTACGAAATTTTCGGCTTGACCGTTGGTAGCCAGATGTCCAGGAGCAGTGAAAACATTCCATTCATATCAATACATTTTTCAAACTCTTGTGAAGTGAACTGCCTGCCATTTTCGCTAACCAGTGTTTCGACCAAAAAAAAAATCTACAAAATACTTCACGAAGCTTACCAATTGTGAAAGATCGCGTAATATCTTTGGTCTTGAATACCTCACCCCATTTGGAAAAGGAGTCCACGATCAACAAAAAATAATATTCTCTGACTGGGCCGGCATAATCAATATGAATTCTTTGCCATGCTGAATCCGTAGGCGCCCAAGGTATTAAAGAAGTCTTCTTGGGGCTAGGTTGTGTCTTCTGACACGAATCGCAATTTCGAATGAAATGTTCAAGTTCATGGTCCATTCTTGACCACCAAACATAAGAACGGGCTAGTGACTTGGTCTTTACTATACCAAAATGCGATTCGTGTAATAAATCCAAAACAGCTTTCCTCAATTTGCTGGGTATCACTGTACGATATCCCCACAAGATTCAATCTCTCTCAAACCTGAGCTCTGATTGCTTTGCTCTGAATTGGTCGTAATCTTTTCCGTCTAGCAGCCATTACTGGAATGCCTTTGTGTTAACCAAAAATAGTCAAAAGGGGTCTGTGATCTGTTTGCATGAGGAAATGAATACCTAATAAATATTGCTTTAATTTAGTTACGCTAAAGATTTTCGCGAGGGCTTATTTTTCAATGGTACTATAATTTCTCACAGCGCTGTTCAATGCTTTTGAAACAAAAGCGATGGGTTTTTCACTTCCGTCATCAAAGACATGTGATAAAACTCCAGCAATAGCCAAATTAGAAACGTCAGTTGACAAAATTAATGGCAGTTTTGGATCAAAATGAACTAAAGTTTCACTTGAACAAATCTCTTTCTTCATCAACTCATAAGCTTGCTGGCGTTGATATGTCCAATTACATTCAACACCTTTTTTTAATAATTCATATAAAAGAGTCGTTTTCAATGAAATTTGAATGATGATTTACCAGACCAATAAACGCTCTTAGTTCAGACACATTTGCAGGTTTCGGTGCATTTAGCACAACTTTAACACGTTCTTTATTGTTTGACAGTCCAGCTGAATCAATATCGAGTCCCAAATATGAAATTTTTAAGTTAAAAAATTCACATTCATCTGGATTTAACCTCAAACCAGCTTAGAACAGCTAGTCTATGTTAAAATGGCTCGTAAAGTTTTTAAATGTTCGGACAAATTTGGTCCTGTAATGACAATGTCATCCTGATAAACAAATACATTCTCAAATTGAGATAGAAGGCCCTCCATTGCTTTTTGAAAAATAGCTGCCGCTGTTTTCACTCCAAACGGCAGTCTTTTCATAGAAAACATGCCTTTATGGGTGTTCCAAGTACAGTTTTTGAGATTTCTTATTTAAAACGAGTTGATTGTACGCTTTTGACATATCTGACTTCGTGAAAAATTTTCCTCCTTGCATTGAGGCAAATATTTGGTCAATTCTTGGCAAAGGATACTTACGATCTTTAAGAAATATATTGATGGTAATTTTATAATCGCCACAAATACGGAGCTTGCCGTTCAGCTTCAAAATCGGAACCAGAGGAGTACTTCATTCCGAATTGTCAGTTGGGACGAACATTCTAGAATCGACCGATTGATCTAATTGATTTTCAATTTCCTTTTACCATGCAAGAGGAATTGGAAGTAGCTTACAAAAAATTGTTTGGCAATCAAATACAATTGGTGAATTAATCTCTTCTAACTTATATCGACCTAAATCACTCTTAAAAACATAAGGTAAACTCACTCTTAATTTACTCAATGATTTCATTGTATTCGTTAGAGCTTGGGAAAACTTCCTCTTTAATTAAATTTATATTTTTAGACGTTTTCTGAACTAATTCAAAACTAAACCCGTGGAGCAAATCCCTGCCTAACAACGTTGTTGTATCAAAATCAGTCACTATTATTTTACCTTTGAATATGTTGCAGTTGAATTTAACATTTGCTTCAAATTCGCCTACCAATTTTAAGGTTTCAGCACCATAGCTGGTAAATGTTGCTGTGCATAACCGAAGAATCCATCTATCAAAATTTCAATCAAAAACATCGATTGACATTAAATAACAGGGTGCTCCCGTATTGCACATGGCTGAAAATGACTTGCCTTGCATTTCCACTGGAAATCCATAGCAACTAGTGAGCCTGCTCTGATCATTGATGGTAAAAATAAATTCGAAGTACGATTCTTCAACAACACTGTAAATTGAAAAATTATTAGAAAAATCATCACTATGTATATATTTTATTTCCTTATCGTCCCTCTGAATCGCTTTGTTGAGGCAAATGTTGGTAAAATGTCCGATCTTTCCGCTCAAATAGCACTTTGACGTCTAGGATTTACATTTCTCCGCTAAATGATTTTTCCAGCCACAGTGCCGACACGATTTCTTCGATTTGGCCTCATTGTTTGCATTGTTGTTGCTGTTTCCCTCGTTAAACTTTTTGTTTTTGGGCTTTGCTTTCGAATTAATGAAATGTACCTGCTCGACCGTTTGGTCAGCATACTTAGTTTCTAAAATTAGGGGTTTTCGAAAGCAGAATTGAGAGATAATGTCTCGTCTTCTTCACAAAACTTCTCGAAAATATTTGTCGTTAGTTCCATCACATGTTTGTCGGGCGCTTTTTGTTCCATATTACTACCGAATTTACAATTCATGGACAACTTTTTCACTCTGGCAAACCATGCAGCCACCGTCTTGCCCTCTAATTTTTCAGCGTAATAGAAATTTTTTTTTGTGAAAAACAATTATAGGTGGCATATAATGCCGTTTCAATAGCTCCACAAGTTTTAGAGCTTGGTAATTGCTGCATAGGCTATGAATGATTCCGTGTGCCTCGGAACCAATCACTTTCTCTAATGTGAAAACCTTTCCCTCTGTTGTACTGCATCCGACTTCAGCGAAATGCATTTCCAATCGCTCGTTCCATTGCTCGAAGGTTTCGTGCACTGAAAATTCTAGCATATTTGATGCCTGCACCACCGGATTAATCACTTGACTTACGTTAAATGCGTCATCTGGCATTTTTAACTCATCGATATTACCGATTTTTTAAAATGATGAAAAATGAAGATAACCTCGTCGCCAATTTCTGATGTATCGGGAATTATACTGAAACACGTCTTGTCTGCTTGACTGCCAGTGGCGGAAGCGGCCGACACATATTTCATTCGAAACAAATGTCACCATAATTAACAATTACAATGCTTATTGTGAATGATTACAAATTTCATTTTCACATTACATTGGGCAATAATATCCAACAGTGAAGAAAAGAGGAAAATGAGAGACTCTCATATGAAATTTTGTGAGGAGACTATGTCAAGTTCTCAGCAAGATCGTAGGGTTAAGCAGGACTCAATTGAAGAACCTGACTGTGTCACTGCGGAGTCAAATCAAGAATTAATGGAAAATTTGATGAAGATTCACTTTTGTTGCAGTCAGGTTATTAATCAAGAGCACTCAGCTGACTTGTTTGTTCCAAAAGAAGAAAAAAGAGCAGAAAAAGAAAATTAAACCTAGCAATACAGGTTATCACATCTAATGAAATTCAGCGTTCATTGGACTTGATAAATTCAAACGGCCAAGCTATGGCGGTATTGCTTTTCCAGCGAACAAGATAAGGTCCAACTAGTTCATATTATTAGCCATTCGGGGCTTTTGGCCCTCATTGGACGTGTCGTCAGGTACCGGATAGAGAGTGCCCAAATCAGCTAGTTGGTGGGTATGTGAGAAATAAAATACCACTCGTGGACCAAAACCGACTAAGTCGAAGTGCTGATAACGCTCCACTGAGTATTTCTTGTCATGGAACTAGGAGAACAGCCTCGGATCACATTGGATAAACGGCAATGACTATCGCAACGTATAAAGGACTATTCTTTCGGAACTTGGGATGTTAGATCATTGAACAGTCCAGGTGCACTGCGAAAACTTTTGGATTAAATAGAGATTATAAAATTAACAACCTCTTAGCACAAGAGACCAGATGGTATGGTGAAGACATACTTTACATGTGGACGGACACTTTGTTTAAAAGCGGGAAACTGTAAGGAAGCCATGAATGTGGAGTAGCTTTCATTGTTGACAGCACGTTAAAACAAATTGACACATTGAGAAACAACCGGAGGAAACAGCCTCCATTCAGAGACCAGCGATAATGGCCAAAGGTTGAAAGACTTTGCTACTAGTAGAGGCTTCACAGTAAGCTCCACACGATTTCCACATCGAGACATCCATAAGAGAACGTGGGCATCCTCAGACGGTCACACATTAAACCAGATCGACCATGCTCTCATATAAAAAGAAGCAGCCACCAGCATTCTTGACACGTGCTCGTTCTTTGGTGCTATTTGGCATTCAGGCCACTGCTTTATAAGGGTACAGTTCTGATGCCCCATCTTCAAGAGCTGTAAACAAGGAGCATCAGTTACTCTAAGGTACCAGATACACAAGCTAAATGATAGCTCAGTAATGTCCACATACATGTGTGATACTATGATAGTGGAATAATTCACCGTAAAGGACTGCAGCGGTGTTCTGCTGCCTCAGTGAGCGGAATCAGTGCTACGCTGGATCCGGCCTTATCTAGGGACGAGTAAGTGCGCCAGCAAGCTAGCTTTGCGGTATCGTGAGGCGAGTTCTTTTCCCACAGCACAAGGGACCACCACAAAATATTTTCACACTGATGAATTATTAGGTGACTGGATTCAAAAATGCAGAATTGATTGGCTGGTGAAAAAGATAACAATGGCCGAAGTAACTTGCCAAAAGGCATTACAGGGAAACACGCAACGTCGAACAACTAATTAGCCGTGCGCGATACTTAAGACGATTTCGTCCTTGCTGAGGACGGTCAAGGCCCACAAATAAGAATAGGGCATCCAGGTGGTGGCGGTGCCCCCACGCACCCCTCCCAACCGGATCAAAATTCAAAACTGCTGCCTTGGCTCGTATCGGTTGTGGAAAGCCAAGCAGCACCTGTAAAAACGAAAAAAGGAGGAGAGCTCACCCGTAGCTAGCTCATTAGCGGAGGGGTCAGCCAACGTGGCGAATCCCATAGCCAGTCGGGGTTCCAAATAAAAAGACTGCATTTCCGAATTCAATTATTCATTCTGAAATAACAAAATTATTACAATTTTGCATTCAATCTTCAATTTTATGGTTTAGAGTTCTCATCCATATATCTTTATTGTGGAGATTTCTTGATTGTATTGTATTCTGATTACGGTTATTTAAACATGGGATTATAGTCTCTATTTCTATGTTGAAATTATGGCCGCAAAATCTCTTCTTCAAAAGTCTCTCGAGCAGTTCGCTTGTACAGACTGCTCGATTACTACACTCTGAAATAATGAGTCGTGTCTAAAGTATGGACTTATTGAGCCCAATTGATCAAGGTTTTGTGCTCAATTGAGGTCTTAACAGCCATCTTTCCACACTATAAAAACACGAACAAAAATTATCATAGAAGTAACTTTAAAATTACCTTAGAAGCAATAACTAAACTATGTTGTACATTGTTTAGGACCAAAAAATTTGCAAAACGCCTTCTTGATACTTAAATTATGGTTTTTGAATTGTGCAACCAAACATAAATTTAGATGATTTACAATAAAATCTAGCATCAAAAATCAACCAGTTTCTGTGAGGCAGCCGGAACTCCTAATCTGGAGCTGTCACCATCTAGCATAAAATAAATTTATAACAGTTTTTGGCAACATGTTTATGGTTTTTCATCATCATCTATGGCATCACAGTACATTCTTAGTTACTAGCTTTCAGCGAATAGTAGTCAAAAGACCCGTTTCACTGTCAAAAAAAGTGGAATCGTTGAGTTTAAGCGCATTTGAGTAATACCGATACCATACTCATAAACATTTTAATATCTCAATATCTCTGAAATCATATCAATGAAATCAGCACTAAAAATTGCAGTTAATTCATAATTTCTCATGTACTCGTATTCTCAACGTTCTTGAATAGACTCAAATCATTCCGTATAATTCAAATTGCTCGAAAAGATGACACTAATTTTGATCCAATCTCCCCGGGAAAATTGTTGACATTGATGTGAATTATATCCATTAAGGTCGAACTCTTGCATGCCAGTTGGTAATTGCATCACATACGAGTATAAGCTCATGATACTTCACATTATTATAACTAATTGTATAACAATACGATTAAGTAAATTGCTTTATTTTTAATATATACGCGATTATGGCGAAAATTTAGAAGCATAAGTAAGGAAAATATATAAAAATTCTCTAATTTGTTGTTTTCTATCTTGGCTAAATAAATTATTCAAGAATTTCAAACGCATTGCTGAACTATGATACATTAAAAAAGAGAAGTCAGTTTTAAATAAAAAAATTACAACGAATTCTGATTTGATCTATCTTAATCATAAAAACTCAATCTTTGCTGTTAATTTTCTGGAAATCCGCCAAAATCAATTTTGAATGAGCGTGAAAACAAAGTTAACATGTGTGAAATGAAAATATTGTTTGAGATTTGATATTTTGCTTCCAGTAGTCGTACCAACATCAAGTTTTATGATAATAGTTTTAAATTTTGATCGTTATTGTCGTTTTATTACTTTACACTTTATTATAAATGTAATTTTGCGTTTGAAGTCAAATGTTTTTATGGTGGACAATTTTCGAGATTGGCTCATCAAGAAAATTTATTAGTAGGAGAAATTAAATTAGCAAATGATTTGTGGTTTCTTTGAGAATAAAACTGTGGATAGTTACGAATATCTAGAAGGCAATTTGAGGATACATTCTTTGTTTTAAAATTGCTTGGGACGCTGTTTTTGCTTGTAAAATTTTAAAGCTCTGTGAGGGCTTATATGGGATGTACATTAGGTCGGTGGAAGAATATCGCAATTACATATCAAGTGTAAAGCAGTTTTATGTGATGTGACATTGCGGGAAGTTGTCTTTTCATTCAACTGCAGACTAAGAGGCTATCGTGGTAAGCAGCCGCGGGAGAAAAATTTGACATTAGCAGGTATCTGCAGTAAGTACAGAGTCGAATGCATCCTCTGAGGATCCACAATTGATGTCTATTTGTCATCGCTCCCATAAATCATATTTTATCCTTTTTAAGGCATATTGAAGTCGGTTTCCTTTTTTTCTAAAAGTGCTATTAATTTTAGTTCTAGATGCTGAATATAAATGGGTTATAAATTGATAAATCACGCTTTTTCGCAGCTTACAGATTAAGTTTTGCGTTTGTTAGATTGGAATTAATTTGAAAAATATCAAAGCTTGTTATTCTTTGCCATAGTAATTCAGTCGATTAGTGGAATGATTTTATAACCATAAAAAACAACAATCTCTTCAGCGATAATCATTTACAATCCTAATGATGTAGTAATTTTAGGAAAGCGGCTCCGTTTTTGGATATCCGCAAGACAACTGGTGTGTGCTCGAACCTACTTTCTACGCTATTTAAGCCACATCCACCACATTTTGCCAAGGATAGGCTCCTTAACCGTGTAGGAGGCGACAGTTATCTGTTATGGGCTCCCCCTAGCTCGTGGTACAAGTCAAAGCCCTGCTCAGCTTTTCGTGAAACTCGGCCTGACTGACACTGACTATATGGCTCGCAAACCGAAGTAAGTCACCTCAGGTACATGGGGGCGGTTTTCCCCATTTGGTGTTTTTCGTTATTTAGTTTTTGAGTTTCAGTTCATTATTGCTACATTTAGTGTTGTTGTTTATTTGGTTAAAAATTAGATTAAAAATAAGGTATAGATTAGGAATATGTTATGTCTATTATATTAGGTTAGAGATAAGGTTAAACGCTTAGGTTCGGAACATTGTTATAGAATTTTTTAGTATAAGATAAAGTTTTTGATTGCATTTATTAGAATCAAGTTAAAACATATTAGGTGTAGGACCAAAGTTCACTGTTGTGTTAAGATTATAAATAATTTTAGGATAGTGTTGGTTGGTTTTGTCTCCATTTTCAAATTTAATTTTAAAAATATGTAATAATCTTCATTGATTTGAATTTGCTAAAGTTTTTTTTTTTTAAATGTGTTTAATGATAACGTATAAATTAAGAGAGCCATTTGGGACATTAAGTTTTTGTATGTTTATTGTTTGAAATTTGCTTTATATTCTTTAAAATTTAAAACGATTAGTATTAAATAAAGCGCTTTTGACTTTGACTTTGGCGGTTTTCCCCAAAGACTACTAGTTTCTGAGAATTTCTCTCAAAGTTTAGTGAATCCTCCTGCGCTTTTGACAACAGTATTTCCAACTGACAAGCATCTTATAGTTTAGGGCCGAGGAAAGTAGTAATGGGCTACAATTCTTGAGCCTCTCTTTAATCCTGCTCCTTATGCAACACGAGCAACTGGCTGGAAGCACAGTGAAGTACCTTCACGCCACCAGGTCCTTCAATTAACCTTCCTACTAAGCTTGCGCCATTCATTCAGCTGCATTTCTCCCTTTAGCCACCTCATCTCCAGGTCTCCGCTTCCCCTCACTACTAGGCTTTGTTTCCATTCACTCGGTTCAACTTCTCCCTTCAGTCACCATAATACTACCACCCAACATTCTTCAAGGTACATGGCTTCCCCTTCCTACTAGGCTACGCCGTTTGTCCAGTTCCACTTTTCCCATCAGCCAACATGCCTCAGGTTTATGCTTTTGTTCGCTACTAGGTTAACGACTCCTTTGCTCAGTTCCACTCTCCCTTCAGCTACCTCACCTCCAGGTGTCCGCTTTTCCTCGCTACTAGTCTTTGACTCCTTTCGCTCATTTCAACTTCTCCCTTCAGTCCCTATACAACACCACCCAACATACTTCAAGGTACATCGCTTCCCCTTTCTGCTAGGCTACGCCATTCATCCAATTCCACTTCTCCCATAAGCCAGCTCACCTTTAGGTCTCCGCTCCCCTCGCTATTAGGTCAACGAGTCAACGAGTCAAAAGCGCTTTATTTAATAGTAATCGTTATAAATTTTAAAAGAATATAAAGCAAATTCCAAACAATAACAATAAAAACTTAATGGCCCAAATGGCTCTCTAAATTTATACGTTATCATTTATCACAAAAAAAAACTATAGCAAATTCAAATCAATGAAGATTATTCCATATCATTTCATTCAATTGGAAAAAGGAGAAAAAACCAATCAACACTATCCTAAAATTATTTATAATCTTAACACAGCAGTGAACTTACACCTAATATGTTTCAACTTAATTGTAATAAAATGCAATCAAAAACTTTATCTTATACTAAAAAATTCTATAGCAATATTCCTAACCTAAGCGTTTCACACTTCTGCGCATTGGTTTTCATTCGGAAATTGTCAGTGTACAGCTACACATCATTGAACATTTTTTGGAGATTGCTCTGAACTATTGTAGCTTTTCGGTCTGCCGTATAGATGATCAGATCATCAGCAAACGCTACAATTGATCGCGTTTACGAGACGTTAAAATCAAAGCCGTTCAATAGCTTGCGAATGAAAATTTAGAAGAGCAGAGGTGTAGTAACTGTTTTCTGCTGTAGACCATTCAAGACCTTGAATTCGCGCATTGTTGTCAGATTTCCATCAGTTACAAAAAACGATTTCCCGTATAACATATTGCACATCATGGCGACAAGGTGTCTGGGGAACTTGTCCTGAAGCAGTTTAAAAACTAGTCCATCTAACCACACCGTATCGAAGGCTTTCTCCATATCAATGAGACATGCTCCAACACATTGTCTATCATTTAGTTTCCAACAGATGTCTGAGGTTACTTTCGTTATTGCATGTCTGGTTGAATGCCTGGCACGAAAACCAAATTGACAATTCGGCATCAACTCATATTCCTCAATGTGGGCGTTTAATGCTCGGTTGAGTATCACTTCAAACACCTTGCTGATGTTAGGAAGCAAGCTGATTGGGCGATAGCTTTTCGGGCACGAAGATTCTTTTCCTTTTTTCAAGATCAGAAATACCTTAGCCTTTTTCCACTCATTTGGGAAATACGAATTGCTCAACATGTTGTTGAACAATATGCAATAATTTCTAATAGCAACCTCAGGCAAATGTCGGAGAACTTCATTTGGAATACCATCAGTACCACATGATTTCTTGTTGTTTATCTTGCGAAATATGAAACACAAGTCTTCATAGCTGACAAAATAATCATTAAGACTCAAGCTCGGTATGAGGTCAGATGTTGTTTCATTGAAATGAAGAATTGATTGGCTGTTCAGGCTTGATTTAAAGTCGGAAACTTTTGCTTCAACGACTTCTGAAAATATTTCTTTCCCTCTCTCAGGGTTTGGTAGATGAAGCAATTCAAAATGTGTTCCAATCAGGGCAAGTTTATGCAATCCCTCACAAATGATCCTGTTTCAATTTCTATCCGGAGTTGTACTATCAATTTCGATACCAGCCCTATCGAGAAGATTTATCTCATCACTAGTGACTTTAAGATTCGATACCTTCACTTGAGACTTCTTGCGGAATATGCTATTCACTTCCGCGAACACGCCGTCTGGGTCCTGTGGGCTTATACCCCTCAATTTTTCCGCACATTGATTGCTGACCTCACTTCTGAAGTATGAACGGATTAAGTTCCGGACATTCTTCAGGTGTAATTTCAACAAAGCCAACGAGGGATGGTTGTAGTCCAATAATCGCCGATAAATATTGTTGACGCGTGTGAGAAGAAGGCTTTTCAATTTTTTCAACCTTACAATGTTTGGTGTTTCATACCTTCCATATTGTTTCGATGTTTAATCTTGGGAACTACTTTCTCAATCGTTTCCAACGTCAGCTTCTCTAACTTCGACAAATAGACATCTATTTCATCGTTAGTTAGATTCCTGTCATTAGGAACCATTGAGCAAGAGTTGCCATCACCAGAAGAGGGACATTGCTTCTGGTACTCCCGATTAAACTTCTTTTGAAACTTTCCCCAGTCTGTTTTTTTGAAATTCAACCGATGATTTTCATGTTGAACTGGAATGAGGAAGAAATCATCCCTGTGATGATTGATTTCCATAACGATTGCGTTATGGTCACTATCGTAAGGAAGCACCTACAGTTTCCGTTGAGGACTATTAAAGCTGAATTCAAGTCTTGCGTCAGCAATGCAAAGGTCCAAATATGAATTTGTCCTAGGGTATGTTGGGAACTCCGACCCATTGCACCTGTATTCAATTTGGTTCTCTGTTATCCACGATTTCAGGAATACACCTCTTGGATTATTGGTGGCGTTCAGCCATGATGTATGCTTGGTGTTCAAGTCACTAGCAAGAATGTAATAATTATGCAGCCCCTTCAATTCGAGTATTTCAAACAAGGGATTGAGCTCCTTCTAGAGCTTGAGAACAGTTCCACCAGTTGCATAGGCAGAGATAACGAAGAGTTTATCCCCACCTGGCAGTGAGATTTTGATGACGGACAGTTCAAGAGATTCAAAGCTTTTGAATTCGACTTTTTAAATATCTTGGAAACAATAGGGTCTTTGAACCAATATCTCGGTGCCACCTTCCCCATCACCTATTACCCTATCGTTTCTTACGAATTCAAAATCCTTGAATGTCATGGAGTGCCATGAATTGAGGTGGGTTTCGGTGAGAAGCACGATGTCAGGCTTTTGCCTGACAATGAGTTCAAGGAGATAATCACGCCGATGTAATGTAACAATGGAGTTGACGTTGATCGAGATGTGACGAATCCTATCCATGGGAATGTGACTGGATGACAAATTATTTTGAGGCATTTGAAACCCCTAAACGATGAAAAACAAGATTAATTTTCGTATCTTGCTTATTGATTCTTTCCGATAGAGAATTTAATTGCTGTAAAATTTTGAGAAGCAGCTCATTATTGCCACTTACACTATTTACACTTTTTACCGCATTTTCTGCTGGTCCTCTAGCGGCTTGTGCAAATGATACTCCGGGCTTGACAAAGTTCGGAGCTAAGACACTGCGGTGTAGTTGTGTTTGCTTTGGGACAGATTTTAATCTCGCATCCTGATATCAGGAGCATCCTCGATATGATGCCGGGTGACCAAAAACACCGCAGTTAACACAATATAATTTATCTTTTCGCTCCGTCTGAGCCAATTTGCACTCACCGGGAACATGCACGTCCTTGCATTTGACGCATCGGTAATGCATGGCGTAGTTGGCAGCCGAATGCCCAAATCGTTGGCAGCTATAGCCCTGGTTGATTTCTCGTTTCTGGAGGCGTTCCCACCTCACCACTCGGAAATTCAAATATCTGATTTGTTGAAGAGCGCTTAGACTGCTCTTATTTGGTATTTGTACAAAATAAAGTGGTAATTTTTTTTTAGCGTCGACCTTCTTGTCGCGAATGTTTTAACTGAGATAAATTCGATTTGTGGTGCTGCTTCCTTGAGAACCTGAAGAAGATCGACGGTATCTTCTCCGCAGTCCAAGCCCTTCAACAAGAACGTCTGGTTTTTCTCGCTTTTGGGGGTATAAGAGAAGTGCGGAACCTCCCCATGATTTAAAGCATTTTTCGCAGATTTGAAATCAACCAGTGATTTCGTTCTAATAGATAACTTCTCGGAATCGATTCGTTTAATTTCAAAATTTGTTAATTTGTTTTTCGGCTGCCAACAGCTGAACCATGTCCTTTCCGCTTTGACCGAAGACATTAATTGGCGGAACTTTCTCTGTATTCTTTACTTTTTGAGGAGGACCAGCAGAACTACGGGCTGGTTTCTTCTCCTTATTTTTATTTTCCTTATTTTTATTTTTTAAATAAATTATAAAATTATCATTATCTTTATTACCTCCATTATTTTCATGTACCTCCATATCCTGTTGGAGCCCGTCCAGCGCTGCAAAGTAATTCTGACTTTTGTTGGTGCCACCAGTCCTTAATTCTTCTTCTGTGATGATTGGACTAGCAGCTTTCTTCTGTTTTGCTTGCTTATCGATTTTTCGGACCGGTTCACTATCTTGCACTCTTTTTGCTGTCCCGAACATATCTTCGTACGTTTTGATTTTTGATTTTAATTCTTCGATTTCAGTTCGAAGTCGACTCACCTCCTACCTATCCTCGAGCACTTGTGTCTTACGGCCGCCATCTGCGGTATCCTGGGTGCTCGTGTGTCATTGACACTTGCCGCCAATTACACGTTGTCACTCTCCCCGGGGCCCCCCAACGGAGGGAAGCCGTCAGGCTCCTCCATACAGCAGTCCCGGGTTAAGTCTTTGGTTTGTCCTTTTCTTGATTTATTGATATAGTTGGTCGATGTCTTCGACGATAAATTCTTCCCCAATAAAATCAAAACTTGCTTTTGACTGGCTCGTAAAAAATTATTTCAATTTTTTGAACCTGACTTTTGTGAAAAATTAATTAATTTTTAAAATTAATGACAGGAGCGATTAAAAACACGTCGACACGCAACGAGTGCTAAACATAGAATCCCTCACTATTAGGTTCACTACTATTTACGCTCAGTTTCACTTCTCCTTCCGGCCATCTACTCCTTCGGTCCTTCCATGCATCAATACACTCGGTACTTCAGTACTTCCGTTTCTCCAGTATGTCAGTTCTGCTATATCAACGATATCTCCCTCTACTCGGGCTTCCGCTTCACTTTCCTTTCAGATCCATACGCTACGACTATTAGAATACTTCACTTCCAGTTCCACTTCACTTCAACCTTTCCCTCCCCCTTTACACTGGCTTCGAACAGTCATACGGATGCACCTTTGGCACATTCACTTGGCAGGATTCACTTAAGGCGACAGAGTAGTCGATATGATTTACGTGATGACCTGCTATTAATAGGCCTAACCCCACTGTCACCATTAGGCAGCGATTGTTTAAGCGCCAATCAACGCCTCCAAGATCGGTTCCAGTTTACATCGAGTGAACTCACAGCTTTCATACTGGTAGATACCAGACCTAGCTGTATCTGACACTATAAGGTAACCGTTAACCTTTGTTTTTAACTACAGCCACCACGATACTCCCCGAAGGGCCACAACCAATCAGCTGACCATCTTTAAGATGGAGGCTCATCAGCTGCCCATGGTATTTGAATATACCTCCAGGGTTGAGGTTCGCAGCAATGAGTTGATCTTGTTATCGAACAATCACAAAGCCACTATGTTTCGGATTCAGTTCCAATCCTAGTATTTTTATTCAGCGATTCAGGTACCCCGGGAACGCCAGTCCCCGTCGGCTTCACTGGAATCGGAATTGTTGCTGTCTTGACAATGTAATCACGTTCTTTTTTGAATTCAACGGTATTAACCTATGAACCATTGAGTGATAGGCTGCCATTTTTTTGCTGATACGCGTGGTTAGAATCGCTGGTGATCGTTCGCTGCATGCTCGAAGGTTTCTTGTAGATGCCAAATACTAGGTGTTGATTATTACGTATAATTTATATAAACATTGGCAAGGAACTAAGTAGGCGATCAGTACATAACACATATGATTTAGTACAAAACATCAAAGGTCTACACATCCAAGAAGACGAGATGTTGATTTCCTTTGATGTTAATGCACTATTCCCAAGTATTCCTCTCACTATGTTTTTTCGAAGATTGGTTACAAGGTGACAATGCAGATCGTGAATCCAAAAAAATAACAATATGCAAAATTGGCAGTATTATGCATGAGAGAGAATTATTTATCTTCTTACCCCCCTTTGTTTGCTAATAGCTGAAGTTTTTATGGCCAAATTTGAAGAAAAAATGGACAATCTCCAAATAACTACTCGAATATGGTGGCGATATGTCGATGATGTCTTAGCCGTGGTGAAAAAAGACGATGCTATAGTAACATTGGGGAAAATCAACAACATTCACCAAAACATACGATTTACGATGGAAGGAGAGGTTAACAACGAATTGAAATTCCTGGACCTTAAAATTATAAGTAACAATCACCACCTATAATTTGGCATCTACAGGAAACCTTCAAGCACGCAGTTAACGATCACCAGCGATTCTAACGACGCATATCAGCAAAACATGGCAGCCAATCACTCGATGGTTTATAGGTTACCGTTGAGTAGCGAAGAATTTAAAAAAGAACGTGATTACATTGTCAAGACAGCAATAATAAATGGATTCCCAGCAATAATAGTTGACCAATTAATTCGCAAAAAAATGAAGTGGCTAAGGCAGTACAAACTAATGTAGTAATCAAGCAGTCACACAAGCCAACTGCCCGAAAACCGCATAACACTACTCCGAAATTTCAACTGCAAATTTGAAAAATTTAGTTACTCAAATCTGACTAGTAAATTATAGAATTTTAATTTTTTATTATATACATAAATTTATATTGTTTCTTTTTTATTTCATTACACATAAATTTTTTCTTTGCATTGATATTCATTATAATAATTACCCTTTTATTATGATTTAAACGGTGGACACGTCGCGACGCCCAAGAGATTTTCCGACTTTTCTGCTGCGAGTGGAGAAACGGGCCGGGGGATTTTCGCGTTGTGAATTGTAGCAAGAAGACATGCCCTCGAAGCTCTCGTGCATACAGTGAGGGCGATTGTTATTTTCAACATTGTTTTGTTGGAAGTGTATATTGAAAACCTAAAGCCAACATCGAATTGTCACAACGTGATCGCGTCGTGAATATCCCATTCAATTGCGCGTAGGAAGCTTCGCATCTAGCGAACTCGTTCCTTTGTGTTGTGATTCGGTCGATTGGTTTAGCAAGGAACTCGTTGTCTTGCCAGTTGTCAAGAAATGGATCAGGGAGTCTGCTCGAGATTGCGCACCAGCGCGGACACCGCGGGGTTCTAGACGTGATGTGAGGATTGGAATATATCGATTCGAAGAGTACGCGATTGAGCAACGCAGAGCGTAATTTTGACTCGTCGTGTGTCACACAATTTTTTGTGTTTTGTGTCCGCTAAGTTGCCAGAAGTATAATTTTTATGGTGAAAATCGATTCCAAAAACTATCCGACAAACTTGAACGTGAAGTTTATAAGCAAATGTGTGGATTAACTGCACACTGGATGATTTTTCACGGATTGCTTTTGCTTAGAAAGTTCCAGTAGATGGAGTAGTAGTCCCGTTTACGGCATTTGAGCACACTAATATATGCATGCGCAGGTTCTGGATGAAGTTTGCCTATAGTAATTGTTGAACAATACGCTGAATGTGCGACTTGTTTACTCACACAAACACGCAAATTGATGTTGCCATGAAATACCAGAAATTCATTTTCGAGACGAATTAACTCGATTATGAATATTATTGAGGCAATAACTTTAATGAACATTATCATATGGTGATTAACTGAAAAGTAGTTGATTGGATTAATGTGTGATACGTTTGCTCGCTACCGCCAACTACACAATTCCGAAATTATGGCGACGGTTTGGCAATGCTTTGGATCGCGCAGTTTTTTGATTTTCATGCTGCACAACTGCTGATGAGCTTAGATGTCTAGCTTAAATAATAAATAATATTCGAGCGTTAGCAATTACTTTCGTGTTCAACGCTTAAGTTAGCGAGAATATTTCAAAATTTGTCCGAGTTAAGCTATTTGTGGAAGCAATTGATAGTCCATCTTGGTTGTGATTATGTACATAGTGAAATCCGGTTGTTGACAAGTCCAAAAGCATTTAGCTGTGAGGAGCTGCTGTACAATAATAGAATAAGGGAAAGTGCTTTGACCTCGTATGTGTCAGAAAAGAGATTCCGAGTCAGTGTTTTTTTTGTGTTTGGGAGGTTAATGCCATTTATGCATAGAGTGTGGGGGTCCCATGCTCGCAAAAGGGCGACTGGACTACCCACTAAACACCTCACCTGTCAACCTGAGAAACTACCCAGGAACCGTTGGACACATTACTTCGGGCCAGGGCTGGAGGATCCCTCTTCTAGCGGGAGAGGAGAGGGGAAGAGGAAGTGCCAGAAAAATGATCCCCCAGCCCCAACGCCCCCGGCTGCAGTGAGTCTCTTTTATCTTTTAAGACTGCTCGAGCATAATGTGCCACCTGGTTCCATTTGTCAACTGATTCGAGCATCACCGCGAATATATTTTCCAAGGTGAGCTCTTCTGTCTCCCTGTAGAGGTTCCTTCACAGCCTGGGCAAAACCGACAATCGGAGGATCGTGACTGAAAACACCCATGCCCGCTCAAAAGCTGCGTCAGATAGAAGTCAGCCTCACCATGCCTTCAATTTAGCCACGGTCTCACATCCGGGATGAGGCGTGCAGTCCACCTTCCCTTCGTGCAATTCACCCAAGACTGCTGCCAATCATTGAGCGAGCCCACTGTCTCTCCTCTAGGACAACCATCTCCCTCGCATCCTCGTTTCGGCGCAGGTAAATAGCGCGGTGCTCTCTAGCAGGGATTGCGACAATTATCACGCCTGCAATAAGTCCCACTACCAAATCAGAGACTGTAGGATACGAAGATGCAACTCTCAGTGCTCCTCTTCTCTGTACCTGTGCCAGGCGTTTTCGGTATACCTCCGTACTGAGAGCGTCGCTGCATATTTATGCTCCGTACAGTAGCACTGACCCTACAGCACTCATCAGCCCTGTTTCATGTTGTAGAGCAGGCTTCGGTCCTTTCGGTAGTTCCTTAAAACCCGCATTAGATATTCTGGAACTTGAAAAGCGTATCTAAAATATCCACCCATCTAGCGGAGTTGAAGGTGTTGCTGACGTCGAGTGTCACCAACAGGACGATTCGTCGCTTGGTGCGACTATTTGCCTCTGCCTTCTGGATCGCGCTCACCACCTCTGCAATCGCATCAATGGTAGAACGTCCTGCTCTAAAGCAGTACTACCGAGGAGATAGGTCCCCAGCAGAACGTATCGCGTCAGTGAGTCTTCCCTTGATGAATTTCTCTAGCACTTTCCCAGCCGTGTATAGCATGCATGACGGGCGGTATGCAGACGGTGATTCGGGGTTTCCCTTCCCCTTGCTGATCAGCACGAGCCTCGCCGCCTTCCATCGTACTGGGAAACCCCGTCCCGTAGACAAGCGTTGAATGCGCTGAGCAGCAAGTCAGGACAATGGTGATAGACAAGCCGCAACGCCTCAGCTGGAACACCATCTGGGCCTGGAGCTTTCCTCACTTTCTGCGAGAGGACTGCCTCTTCCAGTTCCGGCTGTGTAAAGAGTGGACAGTCGACTGCAATTTCACTATAGACAGCGTCAGCATGGACGGGATGGACGGGGAAGAGTGTCCGCATTATCTCGTCCATCTTTTCCGCATTATGTATACAAGGTTTCCGTAGGGCACCAAGCTTGTGTTGGATCCTTGTTCACATTGTCCACTAGATCTTGCCAGCAGTGAGCCTTGCTGTTGTTAATCAATTTGCGAAGGCGTTTGCTGGCCGACTTATATATTGCTAACCGGTTGCATGCCTCGTCACAGTTCCGTGTTCGTTGAGCCTCACGCCGAAGCTTGTGACACTCCGTTCATTTTTCAGCGATTTCAGTTGACCACCAGTACACTGGGGGCTTGCCATGCCAGGCTTTGCAAGCAGTCATAATGATGCTCATAGTTTAGTTCACCTCATCTTGAGCTGCCAGTTCTTCTGTCCCCCTCCGAATCTCCCTGCAGCGGTGCACCCACTGTGAGTATCTCGACGAACCTCTCGACGTCCATCCTTCCTATGTTCTATCCATTTGTAGAAAACCGAGAGCAAGGACGTCTGTAGACAACATCACTGATCTCAAGCAGAATGCACTGATGATCACTGTCTGAGTAGTCCTCTAATACTCTCCAATTGTGTTTCTTCCGTACTAAGGGCTCCGAGGCAAATGTCACATCCGGTATGGTTCCTTCACTGCCAATACGGTGGAAAGTCGGCGTATTTCCGGTGCTTGGTACGACGAGCGCCGTCCTGGCCGCCATTTCTAGGATTCGTTTTCCCCGTGGATCTGTTTGAAGCATGCCCCCTTCTATTACTTTAGCGTTGAAAACTCCCCCAACGAGCACATTCTCGTCTGCGTTCGAGACAGCGCCCTCCAAAGCATTAAACTTGGCTTGGAAAGATGATATCGGTTCGTTCGGCGTTAGGTACGCACTAAAAAAGGTGGTACCTGAGCACCAAACCCACACAAAACCATCCCCACGCTCACAGCTGAAAATCACTATTTCGAACCCAGATAGCGGCAGTATCAGTTTCATTAGGATACCATAATGCTGAACTTTTATCATGGTGTTGCTCACTCAGTAACAAAAAGTTGGCTTTCATGTCCCTCGCAAACTGCTCAAGCAGATCTTGTGCGATTGAACTGTGGTGTAGGTTTAGCTACAGGATCTGGGTGATTTAAGTTCTGATTTTGCCTTGGCTATGGCTTTCTGGAAAACCCGGCATTTTCCTGATCCCAAGACGTGTCCAAAATCTTGTCTTGGTTTAGCATGCTTGTAAAGAATACAGTGTGCCACCTTCGTACACTCTTTTCTTTTATGTCTCATTTCACCGCATTTGTAACATAGGGAACTCCTATTGGGTTCTTTGCATACTCAGTCAGTGTTGTCATCAGCGGCTGAGTAATGAAACTAGTGGGTTGAATTTATTCTCCTGGCAGAGGCAGAACGCTGATCACGCGGATATAATATTGATAGTGTTGCACGGGAAAAAATCGGTGTCTTTGCTCGAAATATTTGTTTATGGCTAACAAACCTTAATTATGTTCAATTTTACAATGTATTATCAGAAGGGAGATTGTGAACCATCCGCATCAGCAGCGGCTGCCCAGCGTGGATGAGGAAGGTGAGTACCCTTTTTTGTTTTTTTATAACAATATTTATATTTGATTTAATTAAAAAAAAATATCAATAATATTTTAATCAATTTATTAAATATTAAAAAAATCAAATAGTAATACCATAAAAAATCAGACTATAAACGTAAATTGCATTCTTTTCTTTGTTAGATAACATAGTAAAAAATTTTGTAATGTGTAAAAACAAAACAAAAAAAAAACATGAAAAGGAGGAAAACATTTTGAAGTTGTCGAAAAAATTGCTGTGCATGCCTAAATTTCTTCTAAATTCTATAACTGCATATAAGATCCTTTTTGAAAGTGAAAGAGAATTTAATAAAATGTTAAATTGGTAGACAAAAAAAATCCGGTCTTTCCATTTATCATCCAACCTGACCGGTAATGGGACACGCCACGATGGCTGGCCCTTCCACTAAAATGCGCACTCCTCCCTTTCTTTTTGCCTCATAGGGGTCTTGCCCGGGTAGAATGGCCTTCCATTCACGTGATCTTTAATGGTATAGTGTTATGTGATTCCATTCCATAATACTATAACATAAATTGGCCACATTCATGTTTCTCATTAGATGGAAAAATTCATGAGAATTAGGTTTGTTAAGTTTTTGACTCAAATGAAAAATATATGGCCACGTCTTCATTTGGATCTTGATCCGATTGGCAGGGTGCTAGGGGGCACCGCTTCCACCTGGATGTTCTACTCTTACTTGCCCTAAGTATCGTCGGTAAGACGAAGTATGCGCTCAAGTCCGTCTGTTTTCTCCCGGCCCAGTTTGTTACTGGCTATAGCCAAGTTCAATGGTATAGTGTTATGTGATTCCATCCCATAATACTATAACAGAAATTGGCCACGTATATATTTTTCATTAGATGGAAAAATTCATGCAAATTAGGTTTGTATAAGTTTTTGAATCAAATGGAAAATATATGGCCATGTCTTCATTTGGATCTTGATCCGATTGGGAGGGGGCTAGGGGGCACCGCTCCACCTGGATGCTCTACTCTTACTTGCCCTAAGTATCGTCGGTAAGACTAAGTCTGCGCTCAACTCCGTCTGTTTTCTCCCGGCCCAGTTTGTTACTGGCTATAGCAAAGTTCAACTCTTAGTAGGTTACCTCGGCCTCGACACCAGTCGATGGGCATTTTCTCATTTTTTAATTCGTTAAAGCGAAATTTTTTTGTAGTGGGTCTTGTGATAGGGAAAAGAATCCGCCCCACGACACCGCAGCGCTAGCCTGCCAGTGCATTCACGCGTCCCTAGACAAGTCCAAATATCGGTGGGTACCACCATCCTCTTTCAGCTAGGCAGCAGACTATCCCTGCAGTCCTTCACGGACATTCACCCACCTATTATCACTACACTAACGACGTTGTATGCGCAAAACGAACAACCTGAATAGATCCGTAGAATGTCGGTACCAGACGAACAACTGAAGTTGATGTTGGGATCAGCTAAGGACAAGAAAACTAAGGAGGAGGTCAGCGGAATTTACTGGGTAAGCTGTACAGAATGTTCACATGTTTATATAGGGCAGACGAAGCGATTAATGAAAACAAGAATTAAGGAACATATCAAAGAGGTGGGAGCGGAAATCAGGAACAACAAAAGCATCAGGTCTATTAAATCATCGGTAGCAAGACACATTGTAGAGCAGAAGCACAGCATGAGCGACGAGAATCTTGAGTCAATTAAAGAATTCAAATCAACATACAAATTGGACAACTACGAAAGCCTGATTATAGCAAAACAATAACAGGAGATACTTTTAAACACCGATCTAGGTAATCATTTCTCAGCCCTTATGAGAGTAATTAGCTGCAACAAGGACTTAAGGAAGTAATTAGGTTAGTAATTGCAAGTTTTGAAATTGTGAAAGTAGTAGGTAGATAAGTAGCTTTCTAGAAAATGTAAAATTAGTTATTTTATCACTGATGACAAAACAAGTGTGTGCCTCAAAATGTCGATGCATGATTAAATAAAAACGAACAACAAATAAAAAAGGAAGCAATAACTTTGTTTATATTTTTGGCAACCACTATATGTTAATTATAATATGCATCCTTAATAATTCAAATCCCCGTATGCATTGTACAGTGATTGGGATAAATTAACGCTAAAATCGTGAATCCAACAATTTGGCAAAAACAGGATTCAACTTTCTACCCTCGTTCAAAAGTATCGGCTAGTTTCATGAGAAATTTCAGAAAACGCAATTTTCTTGCCATTTTTGCTCTGCAAATCCCATAAATGAATTACTATCAAAAACTAATATACCAGTATTTCACTACAATATGTTGTCTTTCATATACAACCTAAATTACTAGAATGCAATAGAATCCAACCGTAGATCGATTCCTGGTGATGAGAAATTGTGACCAATGTCGAAAAATTGAACTTTACCTAATGTATTTCGTCCTTTGCCGTTACTCGATTTGAATGCCCTTCATATTGGACCCAATGACAGGTAAGCTCAGCAGTTTGGCGAGATCAGAATCCTATTACCTATTCGCGTTGAAAAGTAATGGGTGAGCATACGTAAAAAAATCCCCGTTGGCAGCACCAGCCGGAAAGGTAAATTTCTCGTATGTAGCGTAAAGTTTCGAAAAAAAATTTGGCTTGCCTACTACTAAACTTCTTTCTGCAATTTTCGTAGTACCACATAAAAAAACATAAAAAAAAATCTGGCCACGTTCGTTTTTAGAGACCTTTTATCGGGGCGCAAATATTTTGCTAATTAAATTGAGTTGCACGCGTATGGCTTACA
This sequence comes from Odontomyia ornata, assembly GCA_963969285.1. NCBI lineage: Eukaryota > Metazoa > Arthropoda > Insecta > Diptera > Stratiomyidae > Odontomyia > Odontomyia ornata. Next base: position 97,509,955 of record OZ017739.1, on the reverse strand, counting down.
TATTGAAAATCGGCGGATCATAAATTGTTGTAAACATATAAATACCGGTTTCGCCCTTCTCGCATTTGCTGTTTACACAGTTCACAGTGGTAACCACACAAAGGCTTAAATAGCTCGAATAGGTCATTTCAAAGGATTTCCATAAAAGTTTAATCAGCACTTGCATTGCCATTAATATATACATTTTCAATTTTTTTCTGAACTATGAGGGCCGTCATTTTGATTTTTATTGAAATCGGCTGCTAAAAATATTAAGCTGTAAATTTTCGACTGTTTTATTTGTCATTCGATTTGCATAATTAAATTAAATTAACTTGCCTTAATAACTTATAATTTCAAGTTTCAACGGAATCTGTTGAGAATCTTGGCTGCTAGAGGGCTACAGAAATAAAAAAAATTGTATGCCACCCCCCTGTATGGCGAGACCCGCCTGTATGGGGAGACCCCCCCTTAAATACCTTAAAATATTTTCTTGCAGTGCAAATTTCAAGAGGCACCACTTTTGACCTACGTAGAAAATTTCCTCATTCTAGCTCATGCGGTTTGTGAGAAAACTTGTTATGACGCACGAACAAACGGATGGACGGAGGGACAGACAGACAAGTCGCGATTTTATAATTTTTTAGGGGATTGTTAGAAATATTTTACAATATTTTAAAAATGATCTGGTTTATAAGTTCTTTCAAGTAAAGTCATTTAAAACGTTTCCATGAAAAATATTCATTATTTCAGTTGGCACTAAAATAGCGAATTGCGCTTGCCTTCAGACCTTTGGGGGCCGCCATTTTGAATGCATGCATTTGATTTTGGATTATTTTAAATCTTTGTATGCTAGGACCTCATCAATCAATGTACTATCTCGTTCAAATAGGAGTTTCACTCTAGACAGGGCAAAATAATTCAATTTTTAAAGAAAATGGCAGCTAAAAATATTAGGTTTTAAATTTTCGACTTTTTTATTTTTCATTCAATTTTAATAATTTCCTGCTAAATACAAAAACATAGTACAGAGATTCATAATCTCAAGTTTCATCAAAATCCGTTGGAAAATGTGACCGCTAGAGGGCCACAAAAACATGAAAAAAACGCATATTTAAACGGCCGCCATTTTGAAATTTGCACATGCATGATCACCAAGATATCAAAGACTGTAGGTCTAAGTAATGTCTATCTTGGAACCAAGTTTGATATATGTCGGATCAAAATTGCGACTTTTAAAAGCCTTTGAAATTTTGACTTTCAACTGGCCGCCATTTTGTTTTTTGCAACCTGACCTCCAGTTTTTTTTACGTAATTCTTTAGATACTTATAATTTCTATCAAACTACCGAATTTCATGAAAATACGTTGAAAGCTTTGACCAGTATTCGAACAACAAAATTTTGCACGTTTTTCGACCTTTGAGCGGCCGCCATTTTGTTTCTGCCGTACCGACTTTGGATTTTTTATTGTGAGATTCATCACATACATCAATGAACCTTTGTACCAAATTTCATCCAAATCGGAGCTATACTTTGGTCAGAACAGAAATCACGATTTTTCGTCTAAAATGGCCGCCATTTTGTTTTTGCCCGGCCGATATAGCTGGTTCACAAACTTAACCGAGATAATTACCCAATACACCTTTCCTGAAAATTTGGTGAAAATCGAAGCAAAATTGCAACCTCTAGCGTGGTCACAAATTTCGTTATATCCCATATATATATATATATATATATATATATATATATATATATATATATATATATATATATATGTGTATATATATATATATATATATATATATATATATATATATATATATATATATATATATATATATATATATATATATATATATATATATGATGCTCTCCGCAATAGGTAAATTTCTCTCGAGAAATTTACCTAAAAGTAAAAAAAAAAAATTAACACATATGCGTATGAAAATGCCAACTTTCTTTCCTATTGAAGTCAGTTAAAAAATATGAACGTATGAATAGCAAATCTTTTCTTTGTCATATAACTGACCTTAATTTTTAAAGAAAATATTCCCTTCACTTCTTACAGCCGGCGAAGTTCAATGTTCTTGCGACCCTTGAATAAAACGATAAAACAACCCCTTCAATTGAATAACTTCAAAGCCTATTGCCTATAGAGCAGGTTGGATAGCACACCGTGAACATCCTTACCAATCCCTGGCATTTGCGAATGAAGACATGCACTTCAATGTGCATACGCACAATTTTATACGGAATGAATAATATACTAGTAATTACAAGTTTAGAAAGGACTAGTAAGATAAGATGTAGATGTACATCTGTACATATACATATATATCCTTGTACGTCTCAGTCATTTTGAAACCTGTTCCAAGCTTTTGAAATTCCCCACAGGAGAATCTGAAGTGAATGAACTGATGAAAATACGCGTCCCTTTCCATTCAACACTGAAATGAGGACTTGCGCGGTTTTTAGCACATTGAAGGATAGCTTTCCATTTCAGTGTTCCTTCCTCTAAAAGCACTACCATGAGTTTCTCGGAAACCACAAGGAGTGACTTCATTTAGTTACGACGCCGATGAGTAAGCTACGACCGCACCTTCATCCTTTCCGTTCCTTGCAATTTCCTGCACGTTGTCAATAATTTTACCGTCTCCATCATCGCATTCATGATCGCACCCAAGTTTCTTTCTGTAAGCACAAAAATTTATGTAATTAAAATTGTATAATTTCGTTAATGGTCGTTCCTTTTGTGAGTCGTAAATCGGTCAAACAAACGAATTTAGTAGAATTAATCGCGACAAGGAAACGAACGACGGGAAGTGTCCAAGGAAAATCATCATCAAGTGTGTTCAAAGAAGATGGATGTGTGCAAGAGAACATAGAAAATATGTTAACTACCCATAAACATGTGAGTGATGTATAATTAAATATTTGATGTTAATTTGCCACATAAATTTAAGATTGTTCATCAGTGGTTGTCGGGAAAATGTGAGTTCGTAATGTTGTCGGAAAATTTCTTGCCACAGCTGGAGCCACAGTGAATCGCTAAGTAAATAATCAAAGGAATAATATGAGCTTTTGTTGATCAAAATTTCGTCATTGATGTCTATGCGGGTTAATTGTGTACGTGGTGGATATGTGATGTGGTGTCTTAAAAAATTTTTTGAGAACATTTCAACCGCTCCCTTTTATCCATTGGAAGTTTGAAAAAATTCAACGGCGTGCGTTGCCAATGAGTTTATTGGCACGTGAATATTTTTATACGCATATGCAGTGGTCAACGATTTTCAATTTGTATTCAAACGACCACCGCCAACTGTTAAGTTGCACGCATTCACGAAGTTTGGGTAATAAGGTCGGATGTAATGTGGAATGAAAGAAAAAAATGTATTGAATTAACCACGTGCATTACACATTGCTTTTTCTATTTATTCAAAACAATCTATGTATTTAATTTAGAAATGCAAGGAAAAACTCGACCTAAGCATCATTTCATTTCCACAACGTGTCCAAGGATTTTGAGAGTTTGACTTTGAAGAATTATATTAAATATTCTTTTTAAAATTGCGATTAGTAAACACTTTTTGAATTATCCATAAAATTCAAATAAGATCTATTGTTTCCGTTTCCGGATAATTGTTTCAACTTCAAAGGTGTGAAAATGCAATGCTTGTGTATCACAGCAGCGAAGAATTGACAAAGATGAAAATATCTATTCTTGTGATTCCACACGTAGCGCTACGAAGTTTAGAATTTTTATTCATCAGATAAACTAATATAGATGAGTGGCATAATTAATAGCGGCAATTATAATTTCATTCACAATTAACCTCGGATCACGTAAATTTTTATGTGCAGAGTACGATAGATTTAATGGATGGAAAACTATTTTATCTATTTTATTCAGGTTTTGGTAGCAGAACCACTGTAGCCATTTTAAATTTATTGATTGATTTATAAGTTGTATAAATTTCTTTGGTTGTGAATAATTCAGCTCATCAGCTGTTTGGTCTGGTTTCAAGTTTTATCTTGATTAGTCCGACCAAAAAGTTAATAAATTTAGTCCACAAATATATTGGTTACAAGTAGACAAAAAATTTAGACACAAGGAAACCTTCAAACACTTTCGCTCAACTGGCTTTCGGACCTTAAGATTGGTGGGATTTCGCCGCTCCATAAAGAAACTAGTTTTAAACGAAAATTTAACAAGTAAAGTAAGTGAATTCATAATACCTGTAGCCGCATGGTTTATTTGACTGAAATATTACAAATACGAAAGCTAATATTTCGTCAGAAAAATCATCAAAATATTCTCAATGAGCCTATCTAGGGCCTTCGCTTCCTGCAAATAGCGCCTCCACCTGTCTCGGTCGACTGATCGCGTCCTTGAATTTTGAAATCCGAGCAGCGATGAACTGTCTTCGTCGACCGAGTCAGACCAGCGTTTCCTCGGTTTCCCCACTGGTCTCCGGCCTTCTGTCCCCCCCCAAAGAATAACTTTTTGAGTATCCGTTATTCGTCCATACGAGTCATGTGGCCAGCTCATTGCAGCTTCCGCAGTCTTACAATCGTTGAGACCTTCCACTCGTCAAAAACTTCATACAGCTCATGGTTGTATCGAATTTGCCATTGGTCCCCATCTAGCTTCGCTCCGATTATTCGCCTTAGGACCCATCGCTCAAAGGAGTTGAATATATTTTCGAATGCTTGGATTAGGGTCCATGTTTTACATCCATAGCATAACACGGGTCTTATCACAGATTTGTATATTTGGAGCTTTGTTCTCCTTTGTATGCAGCTGGTCTTCAAGATCGTCAAAACTGAATAAAATATTTTATTTGCGAGCTGTATTCTTTGGCGTATTTCGTCTCTTTCATTACTGGTTCTCGGTATTTTAGCGCCTAAATACACAAATTCGCCCACATTTTTGATACCGTATTTGCCAAGTGTGATATTTTGTGTTCTTGAAGTATTTTTCCTCGAACGCGTTATGAGCTTTGGTTGATTTTTATTGACTTTCAGCCCTACTAGTTTTGCTCCACTGTCAAGCTTCAGGAAGAGTTCTTTGGCAGTTGTTAATAACCGTGACAAAATGTTTATGTCGTCCACATAGGCTACTACTTGGCTCGACTTGTATGAAAATGCACCTCGTCTTTTGACAGGTAGCTTTCTTATGTCGTATTCCAGAGCCAAATTGAATAGCAAAGGGGCCAGCCTATCTCCCTTCTCTAGTCCGATATTTGTGTCAAAGGCATCGGTGAGTTATGTATTAATGCGGACTTGGGAGGTCATCGACGTAATTGTGATTTTAGTAGGACGGAATAATTTGGCCGGAATGCCAAAGCAAAGCATTATTTGGTACAGTGCATTACGATTAATACTGCCGTATGCTTGCCTAAAGTCAACGAAAATGCTTGACTGTGAACAATTGGTCTATTGTTGATCTACGTACTCTAGAACCACCTTGATACTCCCCAATAATACTGTTGGCGTATGATCCGATTTTATTTTCTAAGATGTTTGAAAATATTTTGTACGCTGTACAAAGTAATTATATGCCTCTATAATTTTTGCACAGTAACTTTGTAGTGAAAGAATGTATGTAAGCAATGTCCGTAAAGGAATGCAGCAATGGTCTGCTGCCTCGGCGGAAGAGGATGTTGAGATCCACCGAGATTGGCCTTGTCTGGGGTCGCGTGAATGCGCTGGTAGGCTAGCGTTGCGGTGTCGTCAGGCGGATTCTTTCCCCCAGCACAAGGGCCCACTACAAAAAAAATTTCGCATTCACGAATTTCGGTGTCAAATGCCGATCGACTGGTGTTGAGGCCGAGGTAACCTGCTAAGGGTTGCAATTGCTTCTTCAGGGAATAAGTTGGGACGAGCGAAAACGGACGAACTGGCGGAGACCTCGTCATTAACGACGATCCTCATGGCCCACAAATAAGAGTGGGGCATCCAGATGGAGGTGGTGCCCCCTCGCACCCTCCGGATCAAGATCCAAACGTAGACGTGGCCATGTGTTTCCCATTTGAGTGAAAAACTCATACAAAAGCACTTTGTATGACTTTTTCCCACAAATGAGAAGCACAAACGTAATCAATTCATGCTATAGATTTATGCAATGAAATCACATAACCCTAGTTTATAAAAGGGCACGCGAGCGAAAGCCCACTCTATCCGGCAAGAGCCCCTGCTAAGCGAAAAAGCGGTGGAGTGCGCCCGATAGCTAGCCCATATCAGATGAAAAGCCTGCCATCGTTGCGGGTCCTATACCCGGTCAGATTTGATGAATTGGAAAGACCGAGGTTTTGAAGTTTAATGATTCATTTGATTTTATTACAAACAACGGAAAAAAAAGAAATTTACAATAAAATTCTATTCTCGTTCAACGAAATTTAAGATCTTTTACAACAAGAAACTCCTGAAATCGTTAAAGAAAAAGGAAGAAAAGGAAATATACAAGTGTTCAATGCGCGCTCTTTTTTTTCTTTGGTTTATAATTTCTATTTCTTCGGTGGTAAGGTAAGTAACGCGCGTCTATCTCAAAATATAAACCGGGTTCTTAGCCCTCAGTTACCATGCGCGAATTGTTTACAACGAGCCACCGTCAATTATTGCTTTATCTACAATTACCACCATGATTTGATTGTATGCAAATGTTCGTAAAAAAAAGAAAATATTCGGTGCACTGTTGAAAAATGCTAACTTTGTGACTCCGAAATGACACGTTTGCTTTTTGGCCAAAAGGAAAACGTTCGTAGGTTGATTCTCGACAATTTTCCGATATCTGGTAACGTAAACCCCTAAAACTATTTTATTAATAATACTAAAATTCAATCGGTAAGGGTCAGCCAAAAATATTTTTGTAACCTGACAAAACAAAACAAGGAACGTTAATTTACGTAAGCCTGTTAACGTTAGCAAATGTATGTCCTATTTGTGCTTGTTTTATTTTTCTAATGCATGCAATCTGTGGAAATGAGATGGTTAAGCAGCCATTCTTTGAAATATTTTTGTCAAATACTTATTACATTACTTTCTTCTTGATCCCACTAATTAAGCTAAAACTACATTTGGTGTTGATAAAATTCGCAAAATTCTCGAGATTAATTCTACTTTCTAGTAATCTAATTGCGTTTATAATTTTTTCCCAGCAAGTAACCAGACGGGTTATCGCCCATCGGTAGCATAGATCCGTTATCATTACGTCTTCTTCGATCATGGGGCACATCCCTCGGGCAAGTGGACATCCAAACGCTACTTCCAAACTCAAAAATTGCGATGTTCACCAAGAATTCCTTTGTGGAAAATTTCATTCTTCGGACGTGAAAAACCACGATACATTGATATCGACTAATTGCCTTCGTCAAGTGCGCCTATCCAACCACGCTGACATCAACAAAGTGCAGTTCACCTTCCGGGTTGACGATTTCGGGTATGAACGTCTTCGCCCAATGCCCCCGTTCAATGATATCATACGAAAAATCGAACAAACAAGTTAGGTAAACAGACCTACGCTCATGTCAGAAGGGTTTTGTATTCAATTTTCAAAATGCAGTCACCAGATTGAATAAAGTCAAGAAGCATGTCAATGACGATTTTTTGAAATTCGAGGATCATACTATTATTAACAAAGTTGAACGAATTTAGACTTCTGAGGTTTTTGTTATTGTTATACTCATAAATATCTCCCTTGATAATTATTTCAGATGTCCATTCGCGAGGGAGGAAACACATTTTTCATGTATTTCCCCCCTGTGCCCCCCACTGAAGCAAAAACTGACAGTTTAAGAACTGTTTTGAAAAGCTCCCATGAAAACTTTCATTTCATACTCATATCGGCTACGTTTGATGAATTTTTTTTCAGGGGCCACTCTCCTGTACTGTTATCATCGATTAATAGCCAATTTTTTCGAATCCTAGAGTTGTTACAAAGCCCTTTTGTTAGAAGCTCCCTCCCGCCTCCTTGACTTGTTTCACTTATGAGTATTAATTGTAGGTACTCAGCTTCAGTCATTCATTAAATTGAATCAAGTGTTCAAAGCATGCACCTTAAACGTTGAAGTTGGGAAAAAATAACTCAAAATTATTCAATCTTCACATTTAAAACAGCCACTATTTTGTTTTACGATTACTGATACCACTAGCTGAACTGATTGTCAAAGTTATTCATGACACCTATCATTCCTGAAATTTTCATGCAAATCCTAGCAAAACGGTAGTGTCTGAGTCGGTAAAAAGCGCATGTTGTTCCGTAGCCATATGTTGCCATAGTAATACATGCAACGCATATTGTTCCATAGTAATACAGGAAAATTCAAACCGCTATAACTTCGCTAAATATGATGCAATCTTTATGAAACTTGGAGAGTTAATCAATCTTATAAATAGACATCTGTGTACTGAATTTCTTCGGATTTAAGGGTACCGTTAAGATTTTATTCAAGAAAATATAAAATCGATAAATCATACTATTACTGACAAAGTTGAGTGAATTGCGACTTCTCACGTATTTGTTGTTGTTGTACTCATCAAGGCCTTCATTCTTGATTTTTTTCAGATTTTTCGGATGGAAGGTGTCCAATCGCGAGGGTAAAAGTTCTCATCAAGACCTTTCATTTGATACCCATATCGGCTACCTTCAATGAAATTTTTTTTTCGGGAGGTCACTCCCCTACATGGGGAGACCCCCCTTAAATACCTTATAAAATTTTTTAGCAATTGAACTTTGAAGAGAGCACCAGTTCACACCTACATACAAAATTTGATGCTTCTAGCTTAAGTAGTTTCCGAGAAAAACTGCTGTGACACACGGACGGACGGACGGACGGACAGACAGACAGACGGACAGACGGACAGACAGGACGCGATTTTAGAAGGGTTTTGTAAAATTATTTTACAAAACCCTAAAAATAATCACTCACCATTCTCGTTAACGCGCGACCGTAACTAAGATGCATTCCATCGTGTCTTCATTTACGTAAAGACTCACCGAATTTGAAGAGTACTTGCAAAGAAACCTGATATTGTCCCGTCAAAAGTTTCCAATGAACCCGCCCCGCAGTGCTGTATGCTCGGACACTTCAACCTCGGTAATCCCGTCCCAATCGCAGCATAATGCACATTCGAGTCTGAAATACAAATATCCATAGAAAAATTCCTCTGAAAAATTCGCACCCCAAAAGCATGTAAAGCATTATTCACACACGCGCCTTCACTTTTTAAAATCGGGGATATTCGCGAAAAATAGGCTTTTTTCCGGAAAAAGTTCTTCTGTACATTTTCCGTATATCCAATTAGAATTCAGATTTTTGATTCTCGGATCCTCAATTAAGCTCTCATGCTATGACTTTCTAGTGCCTGACAACTCGTTATTCCGGGCTTCCCGTCTCGCGGCTCTGATTCAACTCTCGACGACAAATGCGCACTTCATGATCTAAATGAAAATATTCTATTCGCAATCGGTTGATTCATTTCAACAATAATTCCATTTTATACGACGATACGAGTCGAGGCGCGGTAATAAATGTCCCTTGCCGCCTGTGAACTCTGTGTTACGTGGGCACATACGTAGGTATTCAGACGCGTCTAGTTTTCCGTGTACATACAACAGGAAAGGGTATATATAGTTGAGTATGTACAAAAATAACACCAGGGCAATGGGAGATTTTACTTCCGCTGTATCAATAACACATTTATCAGCATGAAAGCATTAACTTTTCACGGAAACTGAAAATATGCAACGAACGCCGGAATGAGAACAGGTAAACGATAACTCTCATTGATTTCTCATCATCATTACAAGCACTATGAATAGAATGAAAATGACTTGCTAGGCACTAATCAGAGCAAATCCATTAAATCATCAGCGCGACAACATCTTACTATCGTAATTAATTCGATTATTCGCGTTTCACTTCATCTTTATTCCGTTCACCAAACCGAAATCTTTTCAAGCCTCGTTTCTCCGTGCTCGTTTCGTGAACGTAGCAATTCGACTCCTCGATCCGTCCCCAAAACTTGTATTTCTTTCCCAGCATCCCGTGCATACGGTGAATCGCCTCAGCTGAGCCCCATTAGCCCAGTCCACTTCTCTTCCGTGATGTAATACACCGTTGGGGAGTATTACATCAGCGTTCCCAAACCCGGAATTTCACATGCAGATTTGAAATTTTTTAAAACAAAATTTAATTAAAGTAGAGAAAATTGAAATGAAGTAAGGAAATTTGAAATGTAACGAAGAATTTCAAATGAGGTACAAATATATATAAATAGATATATTTATATATATAAAGATATATATATATATATGTATATATATATATATATATATATATATATATATATATATATATATATATATATATATGTATAGATATATATATAAATATATATATATATATATATATATATATATATATATATATATATATAAATATATATATATATATATATGTATATATATATATATATAAATAGATATATATATATATATATATATATATATATATATATATATATATATATATATATATATATACTGGGTTATCCATTTCGTGGTAGGAAAGTATAACCCTGCCATTTGACATCTGTCAGAATTAAATCTCATCCAAAGCGTGTTTTTTTTAGTTGAATGTTTAGGGCTTTACGAGCCGATTACGGTCGACATAATCGACCTACACAGCAAACAATTTCGAACACAGTGAGAAAATTTGTAGAGACTGGATTGGTTATTGATATTGCAAGACCTGTGCATCATCGCAGCATTCGTTTTGCGGAAAATATCGCTGTCGTTGCTCAAAGTGTGGAGGAAGACCCGAATTTGTCGATTCTCCGACATGTTCAACATTTGGGCTTGTCTTACGGCTCATTGTGGCGGATTTTGCATTTGGATTTGCATCTCATCATCGTAAGCTCTCCATCAGTTACCAGAAAAGATTTTCCATACAACATATTAGACATCATAGTGAAAAGGTGTCTGTGGAACTTGTTCTGCAGGAGCTTATAAATTAGTCCATCTAACCACACTGTATCGAAGGTTTTCTCCATATCAATGATCAACACATTCTCTATTGCATACTTTCCAACACATGCTCGAGGTGACTTTCGTTATCAAATTTATAGTCGAATACCTGGTACGGAAACCAAACCAATTTGGCGTCACCTCATATTTCTCAATGAGGGCGTTCAACGCTTGGTTCAGTATCACTTTAAACACCTTGTTGATGTTAGGCAGCAGGCTGATTGGGCGATCACTTTTAGAGCGTGAAGATTCCTTCCCTTTTTTCAAGATCGGAAATACCTTGGTATTTTTCTTGTGATTTGGGATATATGAATTGTTCAATATGTTGTTGAACAATATGCAATGATTTCTAATAGCAACCCCAGGCGAATGTTGTAGTACTATATTGGAGATACCGTCTATACTAAAAGATTTTTTGTTGCTTATCTTGTCAAATACGAGACACAAGTCTTGATAGCTGACAAAATAATCAAGAAGAATTACGCTCGGTATGAGGCCGGAGGTCAATGTTTAAGCCGTTCAGGCTTGATTCGAAATCGGAAACTTTGTAGTGAAAAAAGTAAGTTCAAAGTCCGTGAAGGACTGCAGCAATGGTCTGCTGCCTCGCCAGAAGAAGGTGTCGGTATCTGCCGAGAATTCCCTTGTCTGGGGACGCGTGGATGCGCTGGCAAGCTAGCATTGCGGTGTCGTGGGGCGGGTTCATTCCCCCAGCACAAGGACCCACTACAAAGAATTTCGCACTCACGAATTTCTTGGGTCGAACAAAAGCAAGGCGACCGAAGTCGCAAAAAGTGTAGGCAAATACGACAAGGTAAGATGACTTGTTCAGAGAACAAGTGAAACCTGTGAAAAGGGGTGGACTTAGGGTAACTTCGTCGTTACCCGACGAAGCTCATGACCCACAAATGAGAGAGGGGCAACCGGGTGGTGATGGAGCCCCTGCGCACCCACCCAACCGGATCAAAATCCATAATCGTTGCAGTGGCCAGGTATTCTTCTTCTGAGTGGAAAACTCATACAACTTAACTTGCATGAGCCTTCCCATCAGAAGAGAAGTACCCCGGTGACCAATTTATTCCATAGAATTATTCAATTCGATTACATAACTCTATGTCATAAAGAGGCACCTCGCTTGGGCCACTCAACCCGCGAAGTCACCTGAAACAAAAGGAAGGATTAGTGAGTACCCGGCGGCTGGTTCATGTTTTAAGGGGAAAGCCTGCCACCGTACCGGGTTCTATACCCGGTCAGAACTAAAGGAAAGGAAAGACCGAAAGTTACGGGTATTAATGCATTTTATTTTTAGAAAATAAAATTATTTCAAGTACAGAAAATAAAACGAAAGTACAGAAAATAAAACGAAACATCAGAGCATTTATCTAATAATTGCAAATGTATTTAATCAAAACAAAAGCAAACGAATACCGATTAAGCAAGGTCTTTCCGAGACAACAGACGTTACCGAGCGAAACCAGGCGTCCAGGTACTTTGGTTTAAAATGTGTTTTCGTGTTTCGATTAAAGGTTAATTCAATCGTCTCATCTACTTTGTCATCAAGTTCATTCACTTGTTTTTATTCTTTATAAATGCACTCACACACATTTGATTCTTTCAACTATATTTTATGTTATCAGAAAAATTTCACCTTTTTAAATCGTTTGAATTTTTATCTATTCATAATTATATTATTCATTTTTTTATCCTCTCATACTTAAAACTTTGTATTTTTTAATTCTTATTTATCTTTTTCTTTATCCTTCTAACAAATTTAGAAAAAAAGTACAAAAACAAAAAGGTACTTACATCATTTGTCCGACGACGAGCGCTGGTTGACGATGCAGGGGCCCTTATTGAAACTATGCTATCTTCGACACAGTTTCTACTTCAGATTATGGAAACGGACGTCTTTTCAGATACTTTCAATCCCCAGTAACCGATTCCACGCTAAATGTTAATGCAGGGAGCAATCAGGATACCTTTTCAGTATGATACCCACCACGCTTAAGAGTCTTGTCTTTTAGCTTTAGTGGCCAACTTTTCACGGTCTCTATTAACACTTGTGGCGGTCAACAAATCTTCTCCGACACGTTTTACGTATGATTACGACAACAAATTAGTTATAGTGTTCTACGTGAACTAAAATTAGGTTGATTGAAAAATATATGTTTGCTGTTCCGAACTCCGCTTTGCACCGATTTGATTTCCGATACTTGCTTTGCTTTCGAAATTTGCATGAATTTGCCTCAATGCTTTTTCCGATTGTCGAGGACTAGAGGATAATACGAAAGATACATAGGCAAATAGATTCGCGCTTCCAAACTAGATACCTCGCACTTTGCTGCCCACACGGAAAAGCGATTTTCGTCGATGGGAAATTGAATGGGAACGAGAGAAAATTTATCGTGAGATGAACGGAGCAACTATGTTTATGCACCAAATTCACTGTTATTTACGTTACAATTGCGAATTCTGCGGTACTAAAATTTGTGATCAGGTTTTACTGCTGCAGATCTTACAGATACTTTCTGCTAAAACCTCTGAAGATTCACAGAGAGAATATGTGAATGGCGTGCACTGCTTAGGTCGCGACTTCTTAGTTTATCACACGAATTTGGACTATCTGGAATAATTCGGCAAATTAATTTGCATAGGAAATACTGACAAATCCTAAAATATATTCAATGGCGGGTTACGGGTTGATGCTTTATTAAAGGGCGACGGCACACACGCACACACGGGACTTCAACTAGACTTTTTGATCCCATATATTCCGACGGCTTTCCGGCCACCCAACGGGTTTTATCCAAAGAGATATTCTTGTCCACAAAGGTTTGAAACGTTCCACAAATGATACGTGGGAAATACGCACTTATAACATTTCACAAGATTTGTTTGTTTGTCTTAAAAAACGGGCCAAGTGACAATTCTCCCCGGATACAACCACACGCCATGCTCCAGCCCGCGCCTGTGCAATTCTCGAATTGTACCAGATCAATCTTAATGGGCTGCGTTCATTGTGATGAAATTGGAGGGAAATTGATATCCCATACAATTTGCACAAAGCAGCTGGTTTTAAGTTTGATTAGTTGATCTGGGATATATTATGCATGAATTTCTTTTATCCCTTTGCCGGCGCCGAATTCTAATCGAGCAGTTTTAGTTGTGCGGAATATATAATAAATAATAATAAAGAAAAAATCTATAAATTGACATAAATAAAATTTGAATTCTATGTGAATTTATCAAATAAATAAAAGAAAAAAAAAGATAGTAAATTTAACTAACTGCTCGATTACTACAACTTTTACTTTAACAACTTCGTAAAGTACTTGTGTCCCTCCCTCAGACTTTGGCAGATGGACCAACTCAAAATGTATTCCATCTGTATCTGGTTTTATACCGTTCATTTCGATACCAGCTCTAGCTAGAACATCGATCTCATTACTAGTGACTTTAAAATTTGACACTTTCACTTGAAAATTCTTACGAAATACACTATTCAATTTTGTGAACACGCCGTCTAGATCCAGTGAACTAATAACCCTCCGTTTCTCTACCGATTGGTTGCTGACTTCACTCCTGTAGTATGAATCGATTATTTTCCGGATATTCTTCAGCTGTGATTTCAACAAGGCCAATGAGGGATGTTTACAGTCCAAAAATACATTTTTCTAATGCCTGTGAGATGAAGGCTTTTCAAGTTTGTGATGGTTGGTGTTTCATATCTTTTCATATTGTTTTGCTGCTTAATTTTGGGAACTGCATTCTGAATCGTTTCCAATGTGAGCTTCTTTAATTCGACAAATAGATATTTTTTTCATCATTAGTTAGATTCCTGTCATTAGGAACCATTGGGCAAGTGTTATCGCTGTCAGAAGGGTGGCATTGCTTCTGGTATTCCCGATTCAGCTTTTCCCAATCTGCTGTTTTGAAACTGAGCCATGTAGTAATCGAGCAGTCGCCTAGGCAAAGTGCTCGAAAAATATCCTTAAAAATCAACTAGTTTTAATTATTAATTTAAAAGTAAAAATTAAATTTAAAATTTAAATTCGATGGTGACAACCCCCTTTGCAACGCAATTTAGAAATATATTGCGTTATCTCGACGGACGGCAAGCAGAGGGCTCGCCAATTAAATAACCATTGTCGGCAAGCAGAGGGCTCACGAATGAAATAACCGTTGACGGCATGCGAGGAGTCGCATGGAAAAGGTCGATCGGGAGAGGTGTCACGTGATGGTAGGATGAAAGCGAAGAAAAGTCAAGTGATGGGCAATGAAGCAATTTTTTGATGATTTTGATGATGTTGGTCGAGTTATTCCTACTCGTTGTGTATAATTGCAGCTTCGCACTGGTCACTTTGTCTTGGTTTCCGCCTGAAATTTTAAATAAATCATATTTTGTTTTGTCTTAATCTTCTTGTGTTTAAAAAAATATTACAAGAATAATTAGTGTATGTGTTTAGATAAATCAATTATTTTCATCAATTCTAACTGGGAAAATTAATTTTCAACTGTGGTCTCATTGCAGTCTGTTATTTTGGAACCGGTTCACAGTCAATAGGTGAAGGTAGAAGTGTAATTGAGACGAAGTTCGCTGGATGCTTGAGAGTATTTCATACTAAATGCATTCATAATTAGACCTAGCCGTCCGCTTAAACATCGGCAACCTCGACTCAATATCATGACATCGACTTCATCATCACCGGCGCTAATTCTCGACATTTCGTTTAAAATACTATCCAACATGCACACTTTACGTGCTGGTTCTGGGAAATAGATTGAAATGAGTCACTCTGGTGGATTGTGTGTTGTAACATATGTATGTGCAGCAGTATTTCCTTTTAGCCCAGTCATATTAGGGCTTTCACCTCGGAATGAAAGATAATAAGCTGCAAATTGGTATGAACCTTTGTTTTGTCATTCTAAATGTTGTCTCAAAAGTCACAATCGTTATCGTGTTCCCGTCTCAAGATATTCAAGGTCAAAGGTCACAAAAATCGGTTTTTCGCGAATATCTGGCTTCCTATCGGTTAAATGAGATTTGCATTTATTATAAAAGTTGTAAGCTATAAAATTCCCTACAACTTTTGTTTAAACTTTTTTTTCATACGACCAACCGTTTTGAAGGTAGAGCGCGAAGAGTGCACATCGTACAGTCATATACGGCCTAATGCAAGGTCAAGCGTGAGTTATGGTTATCAGTACGTTATAAAGTCAATTATTTACTTGGAAATTATAATTATTAAACAATGCCTATTATTTATGTACTAACTATTAATTATTTATATTTAATTAAAGTAAGTAACTTGATTATTTATATATAATTATTTATATTTAACTATTTAAGAATATCGGGATCATATGTATTTTCTTCATCGGGATTACTTGGATACAGTGAAGCGTTGAGGCAAGCTTGTCCGTTGCACTGGCCGCAAGCTAAAGAACATTGTAGCCCTGATTTTCTGCATCCACAGCGGGAACCACAACCATTTTTGCAATTGCAAAATATTACGTCAACACTTCCACCAACAAGTGTAGCAGCTCATCAACACATAAAACGTGTCTACTACCAGATTCAAACGTGGTTAGGGAAGGACTTAGAACCTAAAGAATGGGGCTGGATGCTTGAAAATGAAATCCTGGAGCCCATACGAACGTTATTACCTCCAGCACCAGCCGAACAAGTGTTGACGTAATATTTTGCAATTGCAAAAATGGTTGTGGTTCCCGCTGTGGATGCAGAAAATCAGGGCTACAATGTTCTTTAGCTTGCGGCCAGTGCAACGGACAAGCTTGCCTCAACGCTTCACTGTATCCAAGTAATCCCGATGAAGAAAATACATATGATCCCGATATTCTTAAATAGTTAAATATGAATAATTATATATAAATAATCAAGTTACTTACTTTAATTAAATATAAATAATTAATAGTTAGTACATAAATAATAGGCATTGTTTAATAATTATAATTTCCAAGTAAATAATTGACTTTATAACGTACTGATAACCATAACTCACGCTTGACCTTGCATTAGGCCGTATATGACTGTACGATGTGCACTCTTCGCGCTCTACCTTCAAAACGGTTGGTCGTATGAAAAAAAAGTTTAAACAAAAGTTGTAGGGAATTTTATAGCTTACAACTTTTATAATAAATGCAAATCTCATTTAACCGATAGGAAGCCAGATATTCGCGAAAAACCGATTTTTGTGACCTTTGACCTTGAATATCTTGAGACGGGAACACGATAACGATTGTGACTTTTGAGACAACATTTAGAATGACAAAACAAAGGTTCATACCAATTTGCAGCTTATTATCTTTCATTCCGAGGTTGACCCCTTTTTTTACCTAATATGACTGGGCTATTTGGTTGGCAGAAACAAGAAAGGATTACCAAAAAGTGTTAAAGCAACAGAAACTAATTTTAAGCATGGTATTAATTTTCACAATAATAATAAGTTTGTTAACAGTGTTGCTTATTAAGTTTCGATTCGTGCAAAACAAAAGTGACAAAGTGGTTCTTTTGCTATAAATTTCGTGAAATATTCCATCGTTAATTTCCTCAATTGTCTGCGAAAATCGAATCGGTGCTGTTTAACGTACCTATATGTGTATGTCGTGAAGGCAGGAATCGATTGATGTGTTAAGTGCGATTTTGACCATGTTTCGGAAATTATTCTCTCTATCATGCAATTGCTGTGCGTAAACAAACGGCTTGTGCGGCATTGGTGGCTAAAATAAGGATTGGGATAAAAAAAGCAATCCAACATATCCTTGATGTTTGTTTCCTGGAATAAGAGTTAAATTACTAAGGAATCGGGATGGCGCTTTTTTGCTCTCCGTCGGATCCACGACATCGAATCGGGCGATCGACACTGCTGAAACCTGGAACTGAGCCGCAGCATTTTTCGATAGGGAATTTCACAGCAACAACATCGCTTTAATTAACAAATACTTCAACTGTGAACCATTTTGACCGTGGGGTCGTAGATGAGGAGTCACGAAGACCAAGTGTATTGAACATGGATAGATACACTGTCCGTAAAGGACTGCAGCGATGTTCTGCTATCTCGGCGAGAGGGTATGGTAGGCTTCGCCGAGACTAGCATTGCAGGGTCGTGGGGCGAGTTCTTTTCCCCAGACAAGTAAACACTGCAAAAAAAGTCGCATTCACAAATTATCAGATACAAATAAGTATCGACCGGAGTCGAGGCCCAGTTCGGCATTTGCTAAAGCAAATGCCGAACTGGGCCTAGCGAAAACAGACGGGACTTGAAAGGACTTCGTCTTTACTGACGATACTTATGGTCCCCAATAACAGTGTGGTATCCCGGTGGAAGCGGTGCTCCCTCGCACCCCCCATCCTGATTAAGATCCAATGTAGACATGGCCATATATTTTCCATTTAAGCACAAAACTAATACAAACATAATTTACATGCATTCTTCCCTTAAATGAAACATATGAACGTGACAAATTGATGTTATAGTCTTATGTGACAGAATCACATAATATTATACCATAAATAGGCACGCGAGCGGAAGGCCACTGTATCCTGCGATAGCACCTATAAACGACTTAAAAAGGGGTGAGCTCACCCAATGGCTAACTTATTATAGTGTTCACAATGAAAGGAAAGACCGAGTTTTAAATTTAATAATTCATTTTTAACATTTTATTTATCTTCATTTTTTTTACACGGTACTTTTTCAACTGGACATTATTAATTTTTCAAAAAGAATTTTGTTTCATAAGAAAAATTTAAATAGATATTGAAAAAAATTGGGTTGTGAGTGATTACGAGAAAAAAACTTATTGCTGAAACGCTTCAACATTAAATCTGCACGTTCGATCAAAGGCCTTAGTTTGCGACATTAGCATGACAAAACTGAGTTAAAAAAAATATACGGGTCAACAATATAAATATCTGAGGAGTAAACTTTCTCTCAAAAATAGAATTTATAAAAAAACGATGAAATTCGATAAATTTAGAATAATTTGCAGTTTGTGCCATTTTAAAAAGGTCACAAATACAATATTCATGAATAAATATAAATTTACATAAACATATAAGAACAAACGGGTATTCACCCATCCTCCTTGACGAGCGCTCGTAGACGGGGCTGGGACGGCCTGAAAACTTTCATTCATCTATTTTTGAGGCTGTCCTAACTAACCATTTCCCAAACAAAATTCTTTTTTTTTAACTGACTTCCAAGCTAATCGAAACAATAATCGTTACAACTATTGTTCTACCAATTTATAACCTATTAAATAAGATGAACTCAGCATACAAAGAATAAGCTTTGCTTTAATTCCATTGGCCACTTTTTTTTTAAAATAATTTTCTAAACGAACTCAAAAAGCACTAACTCAGTCGCATAATGTTAAATTTTACTTTCATTATTTTGAAAAAAAAAAAATACATAGTAATATCATTAAAACAGTTTTACGCTATTTCACACTTTTCTCACCATGTGATTTCTTAACATATATCTTATTCTCATTTTCCATTAAAAGTTCCAATTAAATCAGGAAAATTTCACCACTGTACCGATTTGGTTACAGTATGCGTCTTTAGCAATTTCGATATTATATTCATATTCATTCAACTAACACACATTCTTGTTATGTATATGTGATTAAAAAATATTTTTTTCCAAGCGCATTCTTTTCTCCCGTCACGTTTTGTCAGGACATTCGTGAGAGCGCGGTAAAAGCGAAATTTTAAAACACAACTCAGTACTATTTAGCACAAACGTACATATGAAACAATGTAAAACCATCAGACTCCGCCAGATATGTATCCCACAACCGTATAGAACAATGTAATGGTAACTCTCTAGTTAATAATAGTCCATTCAATAAGTCCGTAGGGGAATACATAGATGGCATTACTCGATTTTTTTCCATATGATTTTTTATTAGTACTAACCTTCACACGATACGTATATAAATTTGACAGCAATTGGATTATTGATTCGTGAGTAATAGCATTTTGTGAGAAGCAACTTTTGTTATTGAAAATAAAATGGAAAAAAGTGAATTTCGAGTTTTGTTAAAGCATTGCTTTTTGATAAAAAAATTCAGTGGAAACCAAGCAATGGCTTGATAAACATATTCCGGACTCTGCTCCATCGAGACAAATGGTAGAGATGTGGATTGCAGAATTTAAAAGTGGTCATACCAGCACAAATGATGCAGAGCTCAGTGGACGCCCAAATGAAGCTGTTATTCCAGAACACACCAAAAAAATCCCCAAATTGGTTATGAATGATCGCAAATTGAAGGTGCACGAGCTAGCTAACATTGTCAAGATAGTAGTGTTTTTCCCATTTTATACGAACATTTGGGTATGCAAAAGCTCTGTGCAAAGTGGGTGCCACGTGAGCTCACAGTCCAGTGACTTTTTTCTGCTTTCAGATCTCAAGAGAATGCTTGCTGGAAAGATATTCAAGTCCAATGATGAAGTAATCGCTGAAACTGAGACCTATTTTGATGAGAAAGAGAAATCGTTCTATAAAAGTGGTAAAGAAAAGTTGCAAAACCGCTATACTCGTTGTATCGCCCTCGAAGGCAACTATGTTGAATAGTAAAACCGAGTTTTGTCAAAATTTTGTTTTTTTTCTTACTTATCCTATGGACTTATTGAATGACCTTAGATTATTCATCTAAGTAGTTACTTCATGCATTTGCAAATGCCTGTGTAACGTTCCATCAATCCGTTGAACTAAGTCTGTCAATTGATTTACTTTTGCATGGATGCCAAGCTGTGCAAATATATAATTATCTTGAATGAAAAAAGAATCCGCTTCTATTGTGCTGCGACTTACCAGGGACAAATCTTCTAATTGTACGTTTTCGAGTTCTTTTTCTAGTCCAATAATCTCTTGTGGAAAAACAATGAAAAATGGGGTTACTAAGTCGTTGATGTCTTAAACATAGCCTGAGGTAGGATGACGAAACACCCAAATAAATAATATCGGTTCAAACATATCTTGAATTGCTTTTCTGTTGAAATAAAGGTACGTGTGGGTACATTCTTGCCACATCTATGTGAATTTGTCTATATGTATCTTGTTTGGCGCCATCCCTACTATCAATTTGAAGACTACTAAGTTATGATAATCCACTTGTTTCCTCTGTAATACAGAATCTCTACGCTCTAGACTTGTTGGTACGTATTCTGAAAGTAGGCGCCACGATACTCCTCGAACGTTATTTGGTATTCCAGATCAACTTAATTTCTTGAGAGCAATTAAATCAAGAAGCTGTGAGTCCAACAATGTGTTGAATTTTTTTATTTTCCATTCATATTTAGCGTCGCCCGAGGATGATGATGAAAGTTTTTGTAACATTGGTCACCCGAGATAAGCGGGAAATCGCCGAAACTAAAACTTGGTATTGTGAGTACTTTCAGATCCGTTTTGAGAATCATCATCTAAATCGCGCACTCCATTATCAGCTACACGTTCTTTGCACTTTGTTCCACTTTGACATTCCGTTGATGCTTCTTGATTATAGCGATGTGATATTCCCGTGCATGGAACGTACACAACGCGTACGCTACTGCGCAAATAACTCCCGTGCACAATACAAAATTAAATTTTCTCGCTCGGAGGCGACAGTTAAAGTAACGTGGAATGGGGCACGAGAAAAAGGTTACTTTCTCTATATGGTAACAGACAATGCTCTCGCGATAATTTTCCATGACGATGGATGGCAAATTTCGCGTTAAAGTTCCCGGCATGCGGTCGACCTCAGGTGGCGGAGTTGACGCGTATGATAATTTTCTGTTGCTCAATGCGGAAATTTGAATTAGAACGTACCTCCATTATAGAAGCTCGATTAAAATATCTGAGCAAAGACGGAACGAATTCTAAGTTTAATGGATCGCGGTTCTCTCGACGTGCGTAATGCGTGGCGATCAAAAGTGGACTCCACGATGCGCCCAAGCAGAACTGCTCCCTTGTTACGAACAGTCACCTTACGGAAGATGTCACAGTGGCAGTTGACGAACCAGCTCATCCGTCCCTGTAGATTGCATCGCGGTAGTGCAATTCATGGATGAGATACGTTATAAAAGGTGTTGCCATGTCCAAATTGTAATTTCGAGTTTAAATAATTATTTCTTTAAATTTACAATTAAAAACTGGATCAGCATTACGGTGGGTTTGAACAGTTTGCTGAGGCGACTGCTCGATTACTACACAAGACGCGTTTCTATTGCTGGAATGCCAAACTTATACTGATACTCGATATTCCTGAAGCTCCTCACCCATGCAAGTGAACAGCGCCAAGATCTTGTTTGGCTCCCCACAGACACGACAAAATCTCCTGTTGTAGTTGCCTAGTAGGTATGAAAATATTTTTTCGTTACATATCTCATTAGTATTTCTCTGCATTGATGACCATTGAGCATGGATAGCCTAACCCACATTACTCACTTTTGAAGGTGTTTACTTATAGAACTCCTTTAATCCGGGCCGAAATGTCGTCCAAGGTTGATATTGCGTGCCTTATTGCATTCTTTTTAATGCGATTTTTACACATGCTCGTATATCTTTCACTACATCGCTAATCGACGACCACAACGTCTCGTGGTGGTTCCTGGACAAAGATCTGCTATTCTGATGCTTGCTGGAACGATTGAGATTGCCGAATGCCAAATCTTTCTCCGGGACTAAGCCTTAAATTTTAATAGTCTACAGGCCGGCTGACCGGAACTTTTCCAAGATACGAGGTGTGACAATTAAGTAATGAGACTGATTTTATTGCCGAGCTTGTGGTAAACCTGTGACCTTGCAATTCCCTTCCCCTTCCCCGGCATCCTCCCCCTCTTTATTAATATATTTACTACACGAAGATTTGCCGAGCAAGTGGAGCTAGTCAATTATATTCTCTATCCACAAAAAACGTGACAGAAGACAGAGCGAAAACTATAAAGACATATCACTATTTTGTATAGCGTAAAAAATATTTTCAAAAATTGTAGAAAAACAAATCAGATCATACACCAGCAGTATTATTTTGGAGTATATCTCTCT
Source organism: Odontomyia ornata (assembly GCA_963969285.1). NCBI lineage: Eukaryota > Metazoa > Arthropoda > Insecta > Diptera > Stratiomyidae > Odontomyia > Odontomyia ornata. The sequence goes on along the minus strand of OZ017739.1, from coordinate 97,486,896 downwards.
CGGATGAATGTTGGGAGTTCAACAAAGACGTACACCAAGTTTTTGTAGACTTTAAACAAGCGAACAATAGTATTGATCGTAACAAACTGTACCAAATAATGCTTTGATTTGGCATTCCAGCGAAATTAGCCCGTCTTACAAAAATGATAATAATGTCAACAATCTCCCAAGTCCGCATCAATAACCAACTCACTGACACCTTTGACACAAATATCGGGCTAAAACAGGGAGATGGGCTGGTTCCACTGCTATTCAATTTGACTCTGGAATATATCATCAGAAAGCTACCTGTCGGTACAAGGGGTACATTACTATACAAGTCAAGCCAAGTAGTAGCCTATGCGGATAACATCAATATTTTGTCACGGTCGTTGAAAACCACCAAAGAACTTTTGCTGAAACTCGACAGTGAAGCATAACTAGGAGGAAAACGAGAATAAAACAAGACTTATAACGCAGTCGAGGAAAAATATCTAAAATTCAAAAAATACCACACCTGGTGAACTCAATATAAAAAATGTGGGCGAATTTGTATATTTAGGTGCCAAAATAATGACAACTGGTAATAAAAGAGACAAAATACGCCGAAAAATGTAGCTCGCAAATCAAATATTTTATTTAGTTTTGACGATCTTGAAGACTAGCTGCATAGACAGGAAAACAAAGCTTCAAATATACAAATCTGTGATAAGACCTGTGCTACGCTATGGGTGTGAAACATGGACCCTAATCCAAGCATCCGCAAACATATTGAACGCCTTCAAGAGACGGGTCCTGAGGCGAATAATCGGAGTGAAGCTAGACTATGGCAAATCGATACAACCATGAGCTGTGTGAAACGTTTGACGAGCCGGAGGTCTCAACGATTGTAAGACTGCGGAAGCTGCAATGAGCTGGCCATATGAATCGTATGGACGAGTAACTGGTACCCGAAAAGGTATTCTTTGGGAGAACTGAAGGCCGGAGACCAGTGGGGAAAACGAAGAAATGCTGGTTTGACCCGGTTGACCAAGGTACGAGGTGTGAGAATTAAGTAATGAGACTGATTTTATTGCCGCCTTTGTGGTAAACTTACGACCTTGAAATTCCTTTATCCTTCTTCCGCATCCTTCCCCTGACCATTGATATATTTATCATTGCTCTAGCTTGTTTAGTTCGCCTGCTGTGTTGTGTTGGTGGTGCTAATCATGAAAATGGAGAAACCAGATTGGGTGAAACAGCTTCGGAAACTTACGCTAAAATTGTAAAAGTGCATGGTGATACCGCTCTTAGTCGTGCCCAGGCATTTCGATAGCATAAAGAGTTTAAGGAGGGGCGTGAAAGCGTGGAAGACGAGGCGCGGAGCTGGAGACCAATCGTGGTGTGGACTGACGCGAACGCGCCCTGATCCGTGAAGATTGACGTTTAACAGTTCGAATGTTGGCCTCGGAACTGGGTATGAACCGTGAAACAGTCAGACAAATTTTAACCGACGATTTTGGCATGAAAAAGTTGTGCGCGAAGCTGGTTCCAAAGAACCTTTCAGAGGAGCAATAGCGTGTTCCAGTATTTGGCCTCTAAAGGGATCGCCATGCTGCAACAGTCACTTTATTCGCCCGATATGTCACCCAGTGACTTTTTTTTGTTCCCTAGAATAAAATCGGTGGTCAAATTAACCCATTTTGAGTCGATTACGGACATCCAGGCGGCCGTGACGAGGGTACTCGCGGACATCCCAGTCGAAGCGTTCCAGAAATGTTACGAAGCATGAAAAATGAGCTGGAATCGTTGTATAGCTGCCCAAGGGGACTACTTTGAAGGGGATGGCAGAATTGTAGAATAATTTTTTTATGTATGTTCACGCATAACTTTTGGACAAAGATAGATAGAAGAGACCTGTTTTCGGCAAATGATACGTATTTCTTCCTGTTAAGTCCCGTTTAAAGGATAAAAAATTCAAGTATCAGTAAAGGTGTTAGGATTTTGATTGTAGAGGCTTCAAATTAAGGACAACATATTGTATTGGAGCATAATTGTAATCCTTCAAAGGACTCTGTAGGTATTAACAGTTCAATATGATATATTGATGTCGAGAAATTGAATTTGAATGATATTTCGTACGAAAAGTGCCAATTAGTTGGCACTCTTCAATGATTTGATGGAGAGACTGAGTCCTTTGGTGACGGACGATAAAAATGATCAATATCCTTTATTTTCTGAATAAACGGTTCATTTTAGTCAATCATTCCTAGCGGAAATAACCAATGATTAAATATACGGTTTTCATGGAATTAGTCTTAATACTTAATTGTTACACCTCTTACATGTATATTGGCTATAGCAAGGAGCTTTATGATGGGCTATAGCACCTGCTTAACAGAATGAAAAAATTGTGGGGAAACAAGTCATCTCTGCTGCAGGTTACTGGTTCTGATCGGAGATGTAACAATATCTTGGCCAGATCTTTTAGACGAACCTCGAAAAATTTTGCAGAGACCGACAAATCGACCACTCGAGTTATTAGTTAAGCCTAAAATGAAAATGCGGCTTCTTTTGTCGAAACGTAGGTATTTTATTTTGCTGGGTTTCAACCGATAGAACTGTATAGTAACTGCATAAGCAAAGGATCAAAAATGCATGTTCGTAGGTTAATTCCAGTAGTCTTGAAGTGCTGGTTGCTGTATTCAAGTTTTTAAATTAATATTATTAATCTTGAAAAAGGTTTGTAATTTGGTGTTTTCCTTGCAATTTTCAATAAATTTTAATCACTCGATGAATATAAAAAATATATAACATTAAACGTCAAAGACGAAATAAAGTTGTTAACTCTGTTGAAAAGAGTCAATTGTAATTACTCAGAATACCGGTAAATATTTGAAATAGAGTTTATTTTATCTTTGCGTAACATGCACGTTTTAATTGGCTCATGAATTCAACACTGAACTTAGTAGATTTTAAGTTTTTTAGAAATATGTTTTCAAATCAATCAGTGATATACGAGTATTACAATTACATCCAATTTAAACTCCTTCTCATATTTATTCGAGTGATAATCATTAATTAAAACTACCTCATGCCATTCTTATTTGAAAAATTTACATCTTAACACATTTTCAAACAACTAAATCAACTCAAATCACTTCACAATCGAAAAACTCATAAAATTCATTAAGCATTTGAGCACGTCCAAGATAATCCAGAAAATTTTTGAAAAGATAAACTCAAAGAAGTTCTAATTTATAAAATTTATTATGTGTCCAGCAGGAGATCATAAATAAATGCACATGCGTTTTGCAATACGTTAATCCCATCCCAGAAAGCTTATAATAGATTCATTTTCTTTAAAAAGTCAACTATAATTTTATCATGCAAAGCTTTATGGTACAGAGCAGGTGCTAAAAATACCGCGAATGAAGTTTTTTCCAGCAAAAAACATGGTTTAACATTTTCAGAACACAAATCAATTGACATATCCAAGATGTGATTTTAGTCGTTGATTCTTGTTATTTGTTTAAACATTCTTGAGGAAAATAGGAATGTAGTGATTCGTATTCCCTGAAAATCAGGGCAATTCGTTGGGAAAGTAGATTTTTTTTTTTTTGAGAATTTGATGTAGACTTTTTGCTTTTACTTCTGGTAGTAAATATATTTATGTGAATTTCACTGTTCAAAAATGAGTGTGCTAATTACGTATTGACAGAGGGGTCAAAGTTACATTTTAAGTGCTCGGAAAAATACAACGCTTGTGTGTAGAAATATTTACAAGAATGATGTAAAACTGAAGATGATTCTCTAGGCACAAGCACTTAAAATTTTCTGCATAAATTCTTTTGTAAGATTTACAGTTGTCCAAAATTAATTATAGATAAGCATACTGAATCTATAGTAAAATCTGTGAAATCTTGTAAATTCTGAGATTTATTTTTCTCACCGCAATTTTTAAGGGCATCGAAATAAGGATAAGTTTCAATATATTCGATTTTTTTTCCTCGACCTAATCAAAAATTAGGTAAAATTGGCTATGGCATGAGCGCACGCGCCATCGATGAATGTCCTTGATCCTTAGGACTTATAATTTTCTGTGGCCTTTACTACGCTGTTTATATTTTTGAGTATGCATAAAGCTTCACTGTTTTGTTAGTGATTTAGTATTTTGTTGGGGTATGTTAGTAGATAGGTGGGATGTAAACTTTGTATATGAAAGACAGAATGGTTAAAGTAGTAAAAAGTCTGGGATAAGCTTAGTCAGCTTCCTTCAGAAATTGTATTAATTGATCGAGTACATTACTGTTATTATTTATGAAAATTTCAGGAAGGGAAATATTTTTTTTGACAATTTTGTACTTACCTCTTAGCGGTTCAAATTGTTGACAATTGAAAAATCTGTGTTCATGGACATCTTTAGAGTTACACCACTTGCAGTTTTCGGAGGACACAATTTTGGCTTTTTTAAGTCTAGATAAATTATACGAGTATGTTCTGTTGGTTAGTAGTTTAGTGCATCCCAACGGTGTATTACATTACCGAATGCAATCAAGCTCGGCTGAGCGAGAATCTGATTGAATTTACCGGTAGCAACACGGCAAAAAGAAAAAAGAGATTTTTGGGCGGATCGTGAAGTTGACTTATGACCGCGTCATGGCAAGCATGCGGAGAACGGCCGGCAAAAAATAAATTGTCTTAAGTAAAACAAGTGTTCGGTATCTCGTCCCCACAAGTAAAAGTTAATTCCAATGACCGCATAATGTTGTGCATAGTTATATCAAGTGCTTGGTCGGAAAACTTTTCGGTTGAATGAAAAACCTGGAAAGAAAAGTAATAGGAAGAGATTCGCCTTCCTCGTCATTATTCATCTTCATTGTCGTCGTGATAGTAAATGATTAAAAAGCAAGTATTTACTTTCGAGCGTGCAACAATCATATAAAAAGTTTGTGAAAGTTTCCGAAAACTTCACCAAACATTATGTGCGGGGTCGAGTTTCCCATTTCACACGATTTTTTGTAGTTGATTCAGCGGTCGTGGTCGTTTCTTGTTGAGCATTCCGTACTAATTTCGCTCTTTCCACCGTGAAGGAATGCGATTGGTTGCGCGTGGACGCGAAAGTTGAAAACTGGAAAAAGTGATTTTTGCAAGCGCGTAGATATCTATCGATACTAGTCGCTAACATTATCAACACATTACACGCAGTCAAATTGAAAAGAAGTTGAAAAGAATTGAAGTTGCCCACAAACATTTGAGTTTGTAAAAATTGAGGTTCGTAAAGGCAACGGAGGGAGTGAATCGTTTGGTTTCAAACACGGAAATGACAAACGCTTCCCGAGAGTTTTGCATGCAAGTGTGGGTAAAGATTGACCGTGGTCGCGACAAGCTCCGTCCTCATATAAGCATGTAACCACTTAAACATTTTTTTACCAAAGATATTCGAGTTGGATGTGTGGTGACAGTAGGTAGGTTGGATATCCGTGGAGGACTGCAGCGATGATCTGCTGCCTCGGCGAAAGTGTATGGTAGGATCCGCCGAGATTGGCCTTGTCTGGGGATGGGCGAATGCCCTGGAAGGCTAGCGTTGGGTATCGCATTCACGAATTAAAAAGGGTCGAATGCCGATCGACTGGTGTCGAGGCCGAGGTAACTTCCTAAAGGTTGCAATGTTTATTCGAAGAACAAATTAGGTCGGGCAAAAACGGGCGGACTGGTGGAGGCTTCGTCGTTACCAACCACAAATAAAAGTGGGGCATCCAGATGGAGGTGGCGCCCCCTCGCACCCTCCCGGCCGGATCAAGATCCAAATGTAAATGTGGTCGTGTATTTCCCATTTAAGTGAAAAACTCATACAAACATAATATGCAAGACTTTTTCCCTCAACTGAGGAATACAAACGTAACCGATTTATGCCATAGCATTATGCAATGAAATCACATAACCCTTTGTCATAAAAGGGCATGCGAGCGGAAGGCCACTCTACCCGGCAAGAGCCCCTGTTAAAAAAAGATAAGGAAAGAGCGCACCCGATGGCTAGCCCATATTAGCGGAGGAGCCTGCCATCGATGCGGGTCCTATTCCCGGTCAGGTTGAACGAAATGAAAAGACTGAAGGTATAGATTTAGTAGTTCATTGTATTAATGGGTCGATTGTGAAATTATTCAACTTTTATCGGCGTGAATTCCAGCCTAACCATTCTGGAAGTTCTTCTCCAGCAAATGAAATTTTAATAGCCTTCGTTGGATTTTTTTTGTCCTTATGAGCGGAATCGGTCCTTTTGAGTCGGTAAACATGAATGAAGGAAAGAAAGAGATAAAGACATGACGCGATCGATCGCAACATGGTTATCGGGACAGTCTCGATATGGCCGTCGGCGTGCGTGGTTACAATAAACAGAAATAAAGTATACAACTAAGACATTACTAAGTGTTTTTATTTACTGGTGCCTATTTCATTTTTCCATTAGCTTGTTTTTCTACATGGGAGCTCAACCGGAATATTGATAAGATTTATGTGAAAACTAACAGGTGTTCGACATGGCAAGAAAAAAACAGTGACGCTAACTGTGTTGAAAAATCACGGAATATGAGCGTAGTGGAAGAAGATGCACGTAAGCTAACGGTGCCGCAGTTAAAAGAAATATTAAAAGCAAAACCCCTTAGTCTATCAGGAAATAAAGCCGAATTAGTGAAACGCATTGCCACAGCAAATCCGTCGGATCAGTGGGTGGCGGAATTTCGAGAAATGGCGGAAAACAATTCAGTGAACGGTGGGCTGGACGAGAAGGATGGCATTAATGCAAGCGTGTTAGTGGCGGACACTGTCCGTGAGCGCTAAATCGTTTTATATAAGCGCGAGAAAGATTTAGCCGAACGGGAACTCTTCTTAGCGCGTCGCGAAATAGAGATGTTACGGCGAAGCCAATCAGTTGGTGATAGTGTTAGTGGTGACAGTGGCAGTCGTTCCGAGAACAATGCAGACATGCATGCCCATATAGAACATTCGCGGGTAGTGCGCTCGAGTTCCGTGGTGCACACTACACCAGAGAAAATGTTACGATGCTAGCAGACCTTCTCAATGTTTTCGATGGAACGACGGATATCTACGAAACATGGGAGAAGCAGGTTTTGTTTTTACGACGGGCGTAAAAACTCGACGATGATACGACGAAAATATTGATAGGAACACGGCTAAAGGGGAAAGCAATGGAGCGGTTTCACTCCAAGCCGGAGTATATTGGGTTGTCCCCTGACGAACTTTTACGGGAATTCAAGAAGATGTTTTATCGCTGAACAAATAAAATTATAATGCGACGACAATTCGAAGATCGGATTTGGAAGAGAAATAAGACGTTCTGTGACTACATACGTGAAAAGACGATTCTCGCGAATCACCTTGGCCTGGACGAAGAGAAAATTGTAAGCTATGATGCCATTGACGGTATTCCGGATATACAATAGCGTGACATGGCGCGTTGACAGGGTTTTGGTTCAATGACCGCTTTACAACTTGTGTTTGAGGAAATATCCTTGCAAGACCGGTAACGTTCGACGAAATCGAACGAAAATGCTGGTGGTGAAAAACGTCCAAGCGGTATAGTGTTGAAGCGATTTTACAACTGCGGGGATAAAACACACATGAACCGTGAGTGTCCGGATAAGTTGAAGGGGTTGAAGTGTTTTCGGTGCAACAAGTTTGGACACACTAAAGGACAATCCCAAGGAGCACCACAAGGAATTGAACGGGAAGCAGATAGAAAACACTGTATTGCATTAAATACAATGGACAGGAAAGCGTACAAAATAGTGAAGGTGTGCGGAAAGGATATTAAAGCTATGTTCGAATCTGGCAGTGATCTTCACTTAAAGATGAGCAGCACTTACAAAAGTCTGGATGCACCTGCTTTGAAGGCGTCGATAGTACTCTTCGACGGCATAGGTTCAGTTGGTTTGAGAACGCTTGGTAGCTGCACTGCACTGGTATGTGTGGATGGATTTAATTTTGTTTTGCAGATGCACGTTGTTCCGGACGATTATGTGGGATGCGATATTTTGCTCGGAGCAGAGCTGACAAACTCCGTTGAAGTACTTCTAAGAAGCTCAACGCTGAGACTCATACGGATAAGCTCGAAGCAAAGAACAAATTATGCGCATAAACATCGTTGAAGGGGCCAGTATGCAGTTGCTGCATATTAAAAACCGAACCATAGGCCGTCCATTAAGAGATTTGATTGAAAGCTACAAACCACGACCGACAAAGAATACCGTTGTGGAAATGAGAATTATCCTAAAGGACGATATTCCAATAAAACAAAATCCAAGACGCTTGTCGGCGGAGCAGCGCGATATCGGGAGCGATCAAGTCAATGATTTTATCGAAAAGGGTGTGGTGAGTTCATCGAAATATTCTAGCTCAATATTACTAGCAACGAAAAAAAAAATGGAAAGATTAGAATGTGTGTAGACTATCATCTACTAAACAAGAAGATGATAAGGGACTGTTTTCCGTTGCCTTTGATCGGTGACCAGCTGGATAGATTGCAGGACGCTACCGTATTCACCACTCTGGATTTAGAAAATGGATTCTATCATGTGCCAGTTGAAACTAGGGAAAGTGTATATTCCTGGAAAAAAGAGTGTAGTACTTAGGATACATTGTCGAAAACGGCACTATTATGCCAGGAAACGAAAAAACAATGGCTGTAACAGAGTTCAAATGACCAAAAACAGCGAAGGACGTACAAAGTTTTTTAGGGCTGACCAGCTATTTCCGTAAGTTTATCAAAGGGTTTTCGGCTATAGCTCGTCCTCTCTCTAATCTGTTAAAAGAGGGAATAACGTTTGAATTCAGAGAAGACTAGGCTGAAGCGTTCCAACAGCTAAAGGACATACTCGCACATGGTCCCGTTCTCAAGTTGTGTCGAGTCGGATCCGAAACAGAATTACATACGGACGAGTCTAAGCAAAGACTCGGTGCCATACTTTAGCAGAGAGACTATGAAGATGGAAAATTACAACCAGTTTGCTATGCGAGTTGAAAGACGACGCCTGCAGAGAAGAAGCATAGAAGATTGTTATAGACTGTCAAGCTCTTGCCCTAACCTTGGCCAAAAAGGAGACGTCCTTAAGAGCGGCACGTTGGGCGTTGTTAATCGAAGAATTTAATTATAACTTTGAACATTGACCTTGCAGGGCTACGAAGCACGTTGATGCTTTAAGCCGACATCCGGCATCAGTATATCTTATTGAGAAGAGAGTAGATGTATTAATGGAACGAGTGCACCGAGCCTAGCAGAACGATAGCGAACTACAAAAAATCATTCAAGATATAAACGACGAGAAACAAAAAGGCTTCAAACTGCGACAAGGAATTCTTTACTGTGAAGAACGAGTAGATCTTCTAGTGGTTGTACCCAAGGCAATGCAGTACGACGTAATAAGAAATGCGCACGATCTTAGTCATTTCGGTGCAAGGAAAGCCGAGTATGTTCTTCCACAGGAATTTGGGTTCCCGCACATACAAGCCCGCATAAGGAAATTCATCGATACATGCGTAGTCTGTATATTAGCCGAGAAGAAACACGGAAAGCTGGAAGGCTTGTTGCATCTGATACACAAAGGTGGTGGGCCACTAGATACCTATCATGTTGATGAACTTGGACCGCTGCCGTCGACCAGGAAGTGTTTCAAACACATATTCGCTGTTACAGATGCATTCACCAAGTTTGTGTGGCTGTATCCAACGAAGTCAACGACAACGGAGGAAGTTATATCGCTGTTGCAGAAACAAGCCACTGGTTTCGGAAACCCACGTAGAATTGTTTCAGACTAAGAGACCGCATTCACTTCGAGTGCTTAAGCCGAATATTGCAGAAACGAGGGAATAGAACACATTCCCATCACGACGGGTATTCCACGTGGTAATGGTCAAGTAGAGAGGCGAGTGATTATCCCAGTGTTGACGAAGCTGTCTATAGGAAATCCAGTAGAGTGGTTTAAGTTAGTTGAAAAAGTCCCACAGAGCATCAATTCTTCGTTTAATCGTAGTATTGGAATTTCACCATTTGAGATACTGATTGAAACAGCTATACGTACGAAAGACGACTTGAAACTGCGTGAAATAATTGAAGCTGAAATCATAGAAATCTTTCAGAAGGAACGATTGGATCTGAGAAGCAGAGCTTCGGACAACATGAAGAAAGTTCAAGAAGAAAATCGCAAAACGTTCAGTCGACGGCGTAAAGCCGCAAGCCCGTATGATGTCGGCGATATCGTTGCTATTAAAACGACTCAATTTGGATGATGTCTAAAAGTCCAGAGGAAGTTTTTGGCCCTTATCGGGTTGTGACAGTTAGGCTAAATGAACGGTACGGAGTTGAAAAAATCGGTGACCACATAGCACCCAAGGAGACTACGATGGCAGCTGATCATATGAAGCAATATCCAGAATGTCAAGATGCAGGCATGACTGTTGACATTTTATTGGAGGATTCGTCGTCTGAGGAGAAAGTAGGTATCGGGGACGATGCAGCCATCAGAAAGGCCGATTGTAAGAAAGAAAGAGATATAAAAATGATGCGGTCGACCGCAATACGGGAATCAGGACAGTCTCGATCTGGCCGTCGGTGCGCTTGGTTACAATAAACAGAAATAATGTATACAACTAAGACATAACTAAGTGTTTTTATTTGCTGGTGCCTATTTCATTTTTCCATAAACTTATTTTTCTACATTAATAATTTTGATATTTTTTTAAGGCGACTGCAGTAGAATTGCAAACTATGTCGACTTGCATTATATCTTGCTCAGTTTTGTCAAAGGGAATGTTCTTTAGCACCCCAATTCTCATTAGGAAGCTGTTTGGAATGAAGGCTTTTAAATTAGGGGTTTTTAGATTTTCATTTTTACTAGATTGTTTGCTTCCACTGCAGAGTGAAAGGACATACGTACTCTATTAAAACCTGTTCGTGTAATGTTTTCAATATTTTTTTTCAGAGATTTATTAAAGGCATAAAAGCTGAATTGGTCTAATCTGACTTTCTTTCCATTATTTTTGAAAGCATCAACAAGAACATGGAAATTTTTCCTTATATAATTTAGGTCATATAGATTAAGCAGTTTTTTAGTTTTGTTTGGGGGTTAATTATGCTCTTGGAAACGTCTTTTGTCAATACTTTCATGTGATCTTCTAGAACTTTGCTCAAGCTACTTTTACTGTTGTTAATAACCGATAAGGCAGTAGCGGGATCTTTATTTCTATGATGTTTTTCATTTGAGTCTGGTGTGAGGCTAGATATCTGCCTATGTCCTTTCACTCTGCATTGTACTGAGGTTATGTTCACATGAATCTGTAGAGTCATCTAATTCCATTTCTATATTATTGCTACCACAAGTTAGAGACCTTGATTGAGATTTGTTGCAATCTGAGAGTGTGGAGGACATAAAATATTCAAACGTCGCTTCAGGGGTAAAAATAAAGAAATCGTAGAGCTGCTAGCATCATTAGCATTTACTGATATCTTATATGTTTTACTAATGGGATTCCTATCAGTTCTTTGATGAGTTTAAATAGACTTGTGCGTTGGTTTTTTTGCATTAGTAGTGATCTTTAGTCTTTTCTAGTCACCTATGCTATCCAAAACTGTGTCCTCTACTGCGATATGTCCGGTGGGACTTTAATCTTCTTCCTTTCATCCATTTGAATAAAATTTTTACTAACCTAAACCGCCAAGAGATAGAAGCCCCTTCAAAATGAGCACGTTATCACTTTATAAGCACTTTAAAATATCTTCGACTTCAAACAAAGAAAACTAAGTTAAAAGTTGCACCAAATTTTAAGTACCGTTATGACGCCAAATCCGAACAAAGAAGAAGGAAATAACTGTTCTCGACCAACATTTTTACTACTCGTTACACTGCGGCTGAAGCTGGACTGTACACAAGGGAGTATGGAAAAAGAATGATATATATATATATATATATATATATATATATATATATATATATATAAATATATATATATATATATATATATATATATATATATATATATATATACATAAATATATATATATATATATATATATATATATATATATATATAAATATATGTATATATATATATATATATATATATATATATATATATATATATATATATAATATAAATATATATATATATATATATATAAATATATATATTTATATATATATATATATATATATATATATATATATATATATATATATGTGTGTAGTCTGTGTGGCCTAGTGGTTAGAGCATGAACTCATAAGCCGAAGGTCCCAGGTTCAAATCTCGTTAGGAGCAACGAGATTTAGTTCAGGGGATTTTTCGGACAGACTACGAGTGTTCACTTAGTGGTGATATGTACTGATTTAATCAGATCATATCATAGCTGAGCAAAGCACACGGGAGCATGGTACTGACCAAACCAACGCCCGAAAAAAATCAATACGGTCATGAAAATGAGATATGCTAACTATCTCTAAGCGAAGGCCCGAGAGGGGCTGTAGTGCTATAAAGACGAATATATATATATATATACAGAGGTGGCCAAAAGTGATCGGACAATACAAGAAACAAGCAATAAAATACTTTTACGAGCATAAGCTTTGAAATGAAATAAAAAATTTTCCCTTATATAAAAGTTACTTGTATTCTCAATTAATTGCACAAAAAAATAAAACAGAAATAAAAAGATTTTCACAAGAAAATTAACAACTAATTCAAATTCACATTGCATCAAGTGGACAAAAGTAGTCGGACATTTTAAAAAGTGTGAAATTAGTCATTGAAGTTTGGAGCAATTCTTTTCTTTTCATTTCCGAGTTTAAAAGGGAATTCCCCTAATTATATGTTGATATGTGTTTTTCTGATATCAGTCATTTACTTGTCAGTTTTAAGTGAAGAAAGTTAAACATGGCTAAGAATCGCAAAGAAACCTGTATACATGAAAGAAAAGTTATAATAAAGTTGTATAAAGAGAATAAATCCTTTTCTGAAATATCAAAAATAATTGGAAGAAGTCGTTCGACAGTTTTCGATATCGTGAAACGGTTCAGAAAAAATAATCAGGTGGAAAACGAAATTTGGAGTGGTCGACCATGTAAACTAACAGAGACAGACGCACGAAAAATCTTAAGAATTGTTAAAAAGAATCCGACTACAACGTCCAGAAGTATTAGGGATCAATTAGCAGATGTAAATGGTACCAATGTTAGTGCCCGGACTATTCGTAGAGCTCTCAGCCGTGCTGGTTTTCAAGCGAGAGTACTTCGAAAGAAACCACTAATTAGCAAAGTTAATAAGAAGAAAAGATTATGCTTTGCAAAAGAATTTAAAAGCAAGCCGCTCGACTTTTGGCCTCGTATAATATTCTCTAATGAGAGTAAGTTTAATATCTACCACTCCGACGGCAGGTTGTTGGTGTGGAGAACTCAAAATAGTGAGCTTCATCCCAAAAACATTCAACATACAGTAAAACACGGAGGTGGCTGTGTAATGGTCTGGGGTTGCATGGCTGCCAACGGTGTAGGAGAACTTGTTTTCATTGACGAACCTATGGACAAACTAGGTTACTTGTCGATTTTGAAAGAAAATTTGAAAAAAAGTGCACAAAAATTGGGTCTTGATGGTCATTATTTGTTCCAGCAAGATAATGACCCAAAGCATACAGCTCATGATGTTCGTATGTGGCTCCTTTTCAACACTCCTGGTCAATTAAAAACACCACCGCAATCCCCAGACCTAAATCCCATCGAACATCTTTGGGATCATCTGGATAAAAAAATAAGGAACCATCACATTACTAATAAAAGTCAACTGAAGACGGTGTTATTAGAAGAATGGGACAACATTACTCCGGACGTTACCCGTAAGTTGGTACAGTCTATGCCCAATAGGTTAACAGAAATTATAAAACAAAAAGGATACGCAACTACATATTAAAAGCCTATGTTCTAATGGAATCATCAGAAAAAAAGTATTACAATTGAACGTCCGATTACTTTTGTCCACTTGATGCAATGTGAATTTGAATTAGTTGTTAATTTTCTTGTGAAATTCTTTTTATTTCTGTTTTATTTTTTTGTGCAATTAATTGAGAATACAAGTGACTTTTATATAAGGGAAAAATTTTTATTTCATTTCAAAGCTTATGCTCGTAAAAGTATTTTATTGCTTGTTTCTTGTATTGTCCGATCACTTTTGGCCACCTCAGTATATATATATATATATATATATATATATATATATATATATATATATATATATATTTATATATATATATATATATATATATATATATAAATTCATAAATATATATATATATATATATATATATATATATATATAAATTCATATATATATATATATATATATATATATATATATATATATATATATATATATATATATATATATATATATATATATATTCGATCAATGAAAAAAAGTCCACCAAAATAAAGCAACAAAATTTACCTCAAATCTGCCAATTTTCATTCAACTCTGCTAATTTCTGCAAAATACTTTTATTTTTATAACTGATTTTATAATCGATCTCATTCCATATTTCTTTTGAATATCTGTCAAATGCAAAAATAAAATGACTCATATGAACCCTTGCAAAATACCTAAGGCATGTTTCACACAATGAAGATAATTTTTTTTGTTGTTGTTATTTTTTCAACTTCCCTTTTCTGCACGCCAATATACAATATATCTTTTGCATCTTCAGCGCGGCCATTGGAACAGTCAACTTAACATGACTTGCATACTAATTAACACATATCACCCTCATCCTTTATTGTAAGTTCACACATGTGTCAGCGATGGCATTTGCTATGCGCACATTTATAATTCACGATTACCAATTAAATATTTCAATCTAAGAAAAATGCTAATCAGTTGGGCACACATTGCAAAGATACTAATGTATCCAAACTTCGACACCACACCGTTACCAGCCCCCAAAAAATAAGTTTGTCTATTGTGAAAGATCAATGAGCATTTAGTAGGTCTTTTAAAAATGTGTCTCACAAGCGGTCGAAAAATATCAAAGATTTTGTAAACTTGCTCTAGGTAAGTTGATAATGGCATTTTAAAGCATGCTAATTACTTCAAAGTGCTAAAAGGTTTGAATGTTTCGCGATTTGTAAGACGCCGACGAGTGATTGAGCGAAAGAACTTATGTTGGGGTAGTGTGGAAGACGCACGTCTCCATGCGTAGGTTAATTGTAGCGTGCATTATGTTTAGTGCTAGCACCCACAAGTTCTTTGGACTACTCGTATCATGCGTCCAAATTTCCCCACGAATGCACATCATGTCACTCTTTGGTCAGTTTTTCATGACTTGAGATTAAATTAAGAAACGAAACGCATAGTTAAGTATCTATGGCTACATCGAGCGCTAATCTGTTTACTAGAAACACTAGAACAGTTTGTGCCGAAAAAATGTTAAAATAATATGAAGTAAAATGTTGGATGGGAATCGAGTTTAAAGAAATTTAGCGGATTCCTTAAAGAATTATCCAACAATTCCTACAAAACATACTATACAGTGGCTCACCAGTTATTTGGTGCAGTACATTATTCAAAACTTAAAGCGCTAAAATTTCAATACAAAAAAAGATAATGAAAAAATTTAAACTGCCATTAATAAAACAAAGCTTCTATTTTCAAACTAGCAATTTCATTTACTACAAAAATTCATTCTTAGGTAACTAAATGACAAGGACAAAATTAGAGGAGATTTTATGTTACAGCTAATCTGATGCAGTGCAAGTTTTAATTATTATTATTACAGGTTTTACTTAAAGTTGTACAATTGGACGTTTTTTAGTGCAATACTAATGTATTGTTACCTTTTTGACTCAATACAACATTGAGTCTTTTTGAAATCGATTCAAAAAGCTTTCCTGTGTCTACTTGGGGTATTTTGTGCCATTCCTCTAACAAAGCTTTTTTAAATCATTTTGGTTGCAAATAACGTGGTTATGAATTTGTTGTTCCAAACAAGCTAATAAATTCTGTAGTACTTAAATATGTTTTATAAAGTCCATGAAGGGCAGCAGCGATGTTTACTGCCCAGCAAGCTAAGATTTGGGCTTGCTGGAATGACTTTGTCTGATGACGCGTACGCACGCTGGCAGCTAGCTTCAGCGGTGTCATTGGGGGGGTTTTTTTCACCAGCGCAAAGCACACTACAAAGAATTTATTCATGCTGACGATTTTGAGATTTTTTTCGGTCTGACGAAAACCGAAGAGGGTCTGTTAACTACTGCCTAGCTTACTGATGACACATGTCATCCTTCCGTTTTCAACGGAGAAGCTAACTAATACTTGAAAATTGGGTAACAGGTTAAATTTGGTGCTCCCACGCATCCTCCCAACCGGATTGAAATCCCGATGACTATGTCCATCTTCAGGCAGCTATCATCGCATTACGTAAAAGCCCCTAAAATTAACGAAGAATTTGGGCGAACCTATGTGGTCTAGATGAGAAGATACAACCCCTCGCGTAGCGATTCCTTACCCATTTCAGGGATAAATAAGAAGACCACGTTTCAATGTGTGGTGTTGCTGAAAATTATTTGATTGACTTAAATTTGGGTGTTTCTAATAAATTTTTTTTAGAGGTATCGAACTTTTAGTTGGCAATACTTTTTAATGCTACGTATGGTTTGACAGCTGTCATGCATTTCACGGTTAGTTTGGTTTACCATTTTATTATGAATAGGCTGAGGCCTGAATAAAGTCAGTAAAGTGTGCAAATTAATTTTGAAAAACAAGGTTCTGTTCGAAAAAAATCATTGCGCACACCGTCAATTTCATGGCCGACATAATCGTCCATCAGAACAATTAATTCGGTTAACAATGGATCGTTTCCACACCACATTTACTTTCGCTGATAATACACATCCATCCAGACGTTATACATTGCGGAATGAAGAAACCATAGCAGCTGTAGAGCGTAGTATCGATCAAGACCCAAGTGAGTCCATTCGAGATCTTGCTCAACAATTAAACCTGTGCCCAATCACCTTATGGACGGTTTTATGGAAGGATCTTGGTTTGTGGGAGATCCAATTCGTGCAGGGATTTGAAGCTAAACAACCATCAGGGACGGTGTAGATTTGGTATATGGGCCCAAGAACAAATTGCTGCAGATCCCGAATTTTATAAGAAAATTTCCTTTTTGCGATAGGGTTCATTTCTGGTTGAATGGCTACGTTTTTCTATTCACAAGGACTTACTTTCATGATTTGCTTCACTTGCAAAATATGGATTTTCATCTCCAGCCATCTATTAACAAATTCAATCAAGAGTCAACGGTCTGTACTTTAAATATTGAAGGTTTTTTTTGCCTTAGCACTACAGCCGGGTTCGGGCCTTTGTTTGAGATAAAGTATCTCATTATTTCGATCGTATGTATCGGCTTTCAAGAGTGTGATATTGTCAGTGCAACGCTTCATGGTACGCCGTGTGTCCATCCACCCAGCTGTGATACGTTCTGATTTGAAACCAGTACACATCATAACTGAACGGGCATAAAGTCTGTCTGAAGAATCACTCAAAACGAAGCTCGTCCTCACCAGTGGGACTTAAACCAGGAACCTTCGGCTAATGCAATGGACCCTCTAACCACAACACCATGCAAACTTTTAAAAATTGAGGTTGGGGAAAAATAATACAATTTTACTCAATTTCCTCAATTAAAACAGCTGCCATTTCGTTTTACAATTACTGATGCCACTCGTAGAAGAAATTCTTAAAAATATTCATAAAACATAGCCTTCCTGAACCGTTCATGCAAATTGCAACAGAGCCTAAGTTAATTGGAAGTGCATTTTGTTCTGCAGTCAATGTATTGTTTTAATATAATAAAATTCAAACCACCATATTTTTGTTGAATGCTCTACTATTCTCAGGGTAGATCAGTCTTTAATGAAGCGATCCGTACGTTAAATTTGATTGATTTTAAGGAAGGCAAAGTCAAAAGCGCTTTATCCAATACCAATCGTTATAAATTTTCAAAGAATTTACAGTTGATTCCAAAAAATATATGGCTCTTTAAATTTATGCATTATCAATCAAAAAACACTTAATCAAAAAAAAACAACAATATCAAACTCAATTTAATTAAAATCATTACGTATTTTATGATTCAATTGCAAAAAGGAGGAAAATCCAATCAACACTATTCAAAATTAATTGTCAACAGTGAACTTTTATCCTACGTCTAATATGTTATAACCTAAGTCTAATCAAATTCAATCAAAAACGTTATCATATACTACTGAAATGCTACCACAATGCTCCAAATTTAAACGTTAAACCTTATCCCTAAGCCTAATATAATATTGTTACATGTACAAATAATTACATGTACAAATAATTCTGCGAGCTACTGTCGCAATTGTTTTCACAACAATGAAGAACACGAATTCACTCGAAACCACGAGAACCCAACAAGCATGATCAACATCTGCAAGTGACGTCACTCCATTCATTAAATTTGCTCGAATCTACCAGGTACCTCTCGGTAGAACATTCGCCAACGTACGAGAAATGGGTGAATAGGTAGAGACCCTATATAAAGGCGAGCTGAATGAATGGGGGCATCAATCATTCGACCGCAATAAGAACTGCGAAAGTGTGTGGGAAGTGTGTTTCGTAATGGTGAAGTAATTTAGAAGACAATTGCGATAAGAAATTTAGGGACAAATGTTAGATTATTTTAATAGTGAAAATTAAAATTAGTGAAAGTGTTAAACTGATTATTGTGCATTTTCTTGAATTAAATAAACTCTTTTAACTTAAATTAAAAGACATTGCGTTTTCACTTTCCCGAAACGTTAAAATTATTGGCCGCGAACCAATAACACGCGACAGTGGTGTCAAGAAGTGCGAAAGAAAAATTTTGAAAGTGAAAATTTGAACATTTTTATAGTGCACAATAGTAAAATTTAAAGAAACATTAAAAATGCCACGAAGCTTAAACTTAACAATTAATGAATTGACCATGTCGGAGCTTAAGGAAGAGTTGGAACAGCGAAACCTGGCTACGCAAGGTACAAAGGCCACACTGATTGCACGCTTGCGTGACGCGATCGAGTCGGAAGGCGTGAATCTGGATTCGGGTGAGTTCTCAGATGCGGAAAAAGGCGCAGAAGGTGGAGAAGTAGAAACACCAAAATCGAAGGAACCAGAAAATGCGCTGATGCAAATGTTGATGCTGATGCAGCAAGAGCAGCGACAACAGTCATCCAATTTAACAGCGAAGTTAAATGAACAATCAGCGCAGCTAAATGAACAGACATCCAGTTTAGCTGCGAAGCTAAACGAACAATCAGCGAAGCTGGACCAACAAGCAATCGAAATCAAAGCAGACATCAAGGCAGACATCACACAGAAGCTGGAGAAACAGTCAACCGCAATAAAAGCGGAGCTCGGTAGTCTCAACAAGCAAATTAAAGGCGTCGAGGAAAAGATTGACCAGGTCGAGGAAAAGGTTTACCAGGTCGAGGAAAAGGTCAGCCAGGTCGAGGAGAGAATCAACAATGAGATGGAAAACATGAAAAAGGAATTGGAAGCAGCAAAGGCAGTAGTAACCTCTTCACCAGCCTCGCTTATAACCGCAGCGCAAAGCACATCCAGAAATGTCCAAGCACCAATATTCGATGGGCAAACGGTCTGGACTATTTACAAAACCCAGTTCGAAGCAGCCGCTCGCATAAATCACTGGAATGAGCAGGAACGAGCAACTGCATTGATTCTCGCTCTAAGAGGCCCAGCTGCCGAGCTGTTGCAGACGATCCCCGTTGAATTGCACTCAAACCCGAATGCTATAATGAACGCGCTCGACATGCGTTATGGAGACGATCATCTAAAGCAGATTTATCGGTCACAGCTAAGGCATCGAATGCAGAAGTCTGGTGAAACCCTGCAGCAGCTAGCCCAAGACATTGAGCGGCTGGCACTTTTGGCTTATCCAGCCTACGACCCAGAACATCGAGATGATGCAGCGACAGAGGCATTCATCAGCGCACTAAAGGACCCGGAATTGCAACAAGCCGTGCGGTTAGCTCAAAAGCAAACGGTTAAGGACGCATTGGTTTATAGTCTGAACTATGAGGCAGCGAAAAATGCGACTCGTACTACTGCCCGGGTCCGTGAAGTGGCGGCAGACGAGTGCAGGTGTAAGCGCGTGGAAAATGAGCGAGAGCCGCAGGGTAATGGTGCGCCTAGATGCTGGGATTGCGGAGAAAAAGGGCACCTGCAAAGAGACTGTAAGAAGCGAAGAAAATGGAGCTATTGTCCAGGATGGTGGAGATTCAGACCGTGTCAGGAGCCTAGAATGGAGGACCATCAAACTGCAAGAGCCAAATTTGTGGGGCAGAGGTTGGCTAGGAGGATCGACGTCCCCAGCACCACCAT
The DNA here is from genome assembly GCA_963969285.1 of Odontomyia ornata. Lineage (NCBI taxonomy): Eukaryota > Metazoa > Arthropoda > Insecta > Diptera > Stratiomyidae > Odontomyia > Odontomyia ornata. The sequence continues at coordinate 97,466,475 of OZ017739.1, read as the reverse complement.
CACCGTGTCAAGACTACATCGTGGAGAAGCGGACTTATGCCTTCCGGGTCAAGTTGACGGAGAACACTGCACCATAACAATCGACACTGGTGCCACCCGATCGATTATCCGACCAGACCTCGTTAGACAGCAACAACTTCACAAGGGCAGAATTTTCTCACTACGGACAGCTACGGGAGAAACTGCACCTGTTCATGGAGAGGTCAACCTCCGGATACAGTTGGGAGACCTTGTGTTCCGACACAATTTTCTGGTTGCGAATATTATGGATGACTGCATTCTCGGAATGGATTTTCTGCGACCACATGGAATCACGTTGGATTTGGGTAAACGAGTATTGAAATGGCAGAATGTCGAAGTACTGATGGAGGATCCCAGCGTCCAAATTTCCAAGATGAATGTAGTGGTATGTACTGACACTGATGTACCGAATTCTTCCGAAAGCATTGTATGGGCCAAGCTTGATGGTGATTCAGGAGACCACCGATCTTATCTGATAGAGCCAACGAAGACGTCCGCATTGCGCAGTTTGATTGTAGGACGTAGCCTTGTAAGATCTTTAAGGAACGGATATGTGCCGGTTAGAGTCCTTAACACCGCAGATTCAACCACGAGCATCAAAGCGGGAGAAGTCATCGGCAGCTGCCAGCCTGTTTCCACCATCACCTCTTTGGAAGCTACTCCCAACCATCATTGGAAAAGGAAGCAAGGCACAGAAAAAGCCAGGGAATCCACGTCTGCAATATTGAAGCAAGTCAAATTGCCGGTGCAGCTATTCAAACGAGCCTCTGATCTGGTCACCAAGTACAGTGACATCTTCTCAACAAGCCCGGATGACCAAGGCCGAACGAGTTTGGTAACTCACGTCATAGACACACAGGGAGCCAAGCCGATTCGACAAGCACCAAGACGTCTCCCTATAGCCAAACAAGGAGAAGTGAGCGCGCTGATCTCGGACATGGAAAAACAAGGCATTATCGAACCTTCTGTAAGTCCATGGGCCGCGCCTGTAGTTCTAGTAAAGAAAAAGGATGGTAGCACTCGCTTTTGTGTCGACTATAGGCAGCTTAACGACGTCACTAAGAAAGATAGTTACCCGCTCCCACGCATCGATGACATCATGGACACTTTAGCCGACGCAAAATGGTTTTCTACACTCGATCTCAAGAGTGGCTACTGGCAGGTAGAAATTGACAAGAAGGACCGTGAGAAGACTGCATTTTCAGTTGGGACCGGATTGTGGCAATTTGTGGTGATGCCGTTTGGGCTTTGCAATGCTCCAGCCACTTTCGAACGCTTGATGGAATACGTGCTACGTGGTCTAACCTGGAAAACCTGCTTAGTGTACCTAGATGACATCATCGTCATCGGGAGAACGTTCGAAGAGCATGTGCGGAACTTAGAAGAGGTTTTCTCCCGATTACGACTGGCAAATTTGAAACTTAGTCCCGACAAGTGTACTCTTTTCGCAGATGAAGTAAAATACCTGGGACACGTCGTATCAGCAGAAGGGGTCAAAACAGACCCTGAGAAAATTGAAGCCGTGAAAAGTTGGCCAACACCAAACAACAAGCACCAACTACGAAGTTTTCTGGGTCTGGCGACCTACTATCGAAGATTCGTCAAAGACTTTGCCAAAATAGCTAAGTGTCTCCATCAGCTAACCGAGAAAAATCGTCCGTATGTCTGGAATGAACAATGCCAGACAGCCTTTGAGACCCTGAAGGAAAAGCTATGTGAATCACCCGTACTGGCGTATCCGAAACCCGGAAAAATGTTTGTGGTTGACACCGATGCAAGCAACGGCGGTATTGGAGCTGTACTCTCCCAGCAGATCAATGGCGAAGAAAGAGTCCTCTCGTATTACAGTCGAGTTCTTTCAAAAAGTGAGAGGAACTACTGTGTGACCAGGAAGGAGCTATTGGCTATAATAGAGGCCACCAAGCAGTTCCACAAGTACCTATATGGCCAGAAATTTGTTCTTCGAACGGACCATGCATCATTGAGATGGCTACTTAACTTCAAAAACCCCGAGGGACAAGTTGCGAGATTGATCGAAAGATTGCAGTCATACGACTACGAAATTGTTCATCGAAAGGGCGGAGTTCATGGAAATGCTGACGCCCTATCTCGTCGCCCATGTCCAGCTAACTGCAAGCATTGCCGACGGATTGAGGAAAAGGAACCGCCCGTTGATCTGCGACTGATAACGGCCGGATTCGATGAAGGTTGGTCATCGGAGGAGATTCGAAATGCCCAGCTAGCCGATGAAGACATCGGACCATTGCTCGTATGGAAGGAGACGACTGGGCGACCTGAGTGGAAGGACGTTTCAACGCATGGCGCAACCCTGAAAAGCTATTGGGCACAATGGAACTCCCTTCAGGTGGAGGGTGGTGTACTCAAGCGGAAATGGGAAACGGCGGATGGCAGCTTCTATAGGATGCAAACTATACTACCCAAAAGCCGAATCCACGATGTGGTAAAGGAAATGCATGAAGGATCCTCGGGAGGCCATCTTGGTGTTAACAAAACCTTAGCGAAATTGCGGGAAAGATTCTACTGGCTCCACGCTCGAGAATACGTAAAGGACTGGTGTCGCAGATGCACAATTTGCGCTTCCGTCAAAGGCCCAAAGCGACGACTGAGAGGACAAATGCAAGCCTATAACGTAGGCGTGCCATTCGAAAGGATTGCTGTTGACATCGCAGGACCCTTTCCTGAAACCGATTGGGGAAATCGATATACGCTGGTTGTAGCCGATTATTTCAGCAAGTGGCCCGAGGTCTACCCCATTCCCAACCAGGAAGCAACTACCGTAGCTGAACAGCTAGTGTTAAATTGGGTCAGTAGGTACGGCGTACCTTGCGAATTACATTCGGATCAAGGCCGAAACTTTTAGTCACTAGTTTTTGGCGAAATGTGCGAGCTGCTCGGAATACGGAAAACGAGGACAACACCGCTGCATCCCCAATCCGATGGAATGGTCGAACGTTTCAACGGCACGCTCAATAAACACCTTGCCAAGATGGTTGACGAGAACCAAAGGGACTGGGACCGACATATCCCACTATTTTTGATGGCGTACAGAGCTGCCGAACATGCATCGACGGGCCAAGCCCCAGCCAAAGTCATTTTTGGAAAGACTATTCGTCTGCCAGCCGATATAAAGTTCGGAACACCCCCTGAGAAACCTCAAACGATCTCGGAGTACGCAAGTGATCTAAGAAAACGGTTGAACCAGATACATCGGACAGTGCGAAAACACCTCGAATCGGCTACTGACCGCATGAAGACCAGGTATGATCTAAAGGCTAATTCTACTGGCTTCCAGCAAGATGACTTGGTGTGGCTTTATAACCCGCAACGGCGAAAGGGTAGGTCTCCAAAGTTGCAACCTAATTGGGAGGGACCATACCGAGTTACAAAGCGAATCAACGACGTCGTATACCGAATACAGGAACATCGTAAGCCGAGAGCTAAAATGAAAATCGTGCATCTGGACCGTCTTGCCCCATATTACACCCAGGGAGAATTGACTACAAATAGCAACACATCTTTTCGGGGCGAAAAGAACTGAGGTGGGGGCAGTGTTACATGTACAAATAATTACATGTACAAATAATTCTGCGAGCTACTGTCGTAATTGTTTTCACAACAATGAAGAACATGAATTCACTCGAAACCACGAGAACCCAACAAGCATGATCAACATCTGCAAGTGACGTCACTCCATTCATTAAATTTGCTCGAATCTACCAGGTACCTCTCGGTAGAACATTCGCCAACGTACGAGAAATGGGTGAATAGGTAGAGACCCTATATAAAGGCGAGCTGAATGAATGGGGGCATCAATCATTCGACCGCAATAAGAACTGCGAAAGTGTGTGGGAAGTGTGTTTCGTAATGGTGAAGTAATTTAGAAGACAATTGCGATAAGAAATTTAGGGACAAATGTTAGATTATTTTAATAGTGAAAATTTAAATTAGTGAAAGTGTTAAACTGATTATTGTGCATTTTCTTGAATTAAATAAACTCTTTTAACTTAAATTAAAAGACATTGCGTTTTCACTTTCCCGAAACGTTAAAATTATTGGCCGCAAACCAATAACACGCGACAGTGGTGTCAAGAAGTGCGAAAGAAAAATTTTGAAAGTGAAAATTTGAACATTTTTATAGTGCACAATAGTAAAATTTAAAGAAACATTAAAAATGCCACGAAGCTTAAACTTAAAAATTAATGAATTGACCATGTCGGAGCTTAAGGAAGAGTTGGAACAGCGAAACCTGGCTACGCAAGGTACAAAGGCCACACTGATTGCACGCTTGCGTGACGCGATCGAGTCGGAAGGCGTGAATCTGGATTCGGGTGAGTTCTCAGATGCGGAAAAAGGCGCAGAAGGTGGAGAAGTAGAAACACCAAAATCGAAGGAACCAGAAAATGCGCTGATGCAAATGTTGATGCTGATGCAGCAAGAGCAGCGACAACAGTCATCCAATTTAACAGCGAAGTTAAATGAACAATCAGCGCAGCTAAATGAACAGACATCCAGTTTAGCTGCGAAGCTAAACGAACAATCAGCGAAGCTGGACCAACAAGCAATCGAAATCAAAGCAGACATCAAGGCAGACATCACACAGAAGCTGGAGAAACAGTCAACCGCAATAAAAGCGGAGCTCGGTAGTCTCAACAAGCAAATTAAAGGCGTCGAGGAAAAGGTTGACCAGGTCGAGGAGAAGGTTTACCAGGTCGAGGAAAAGGTCAGCCAGGTCGAGGAGAGAATCAACAATGAGATGGAAAACATGAAAAAGGAATTGGAAGCAGCAAAGGCAGTAGTAACCTCTTCACCAGCCTCGCTTATAACCGCAGCGCAAAGCACATCCAGAAATGTCCAAGCACCAATATTTGATGGGCAAACGGTCTGGACTATTTACAAAACCCAGTTCGAAGCAGCCGCTCGCATAAATCACTGGAATGAGCAGGAACGAGCAACTGCATTGATTCTCGCTCTAAGAGGCCCAGCTGCCGAGCTGTTGCAGACGATCCCCGTTGAATTGCACTCAAACCCGAATGCTATAATGAACGCGCTCGACATGCGTTATGGAGACGATCATCTAAAGCAGATTTATCGGTCACAGCTAAGGCATCGAATGCAGAAGTCTGGTGAAACCCTGCAGCAGCTAGCCCAAGACATTGAGCGGCTGGCACTTTTGGCTTATCCAGCCTACGACCCAGAACATCGAGATGATGCAGCGACAGAGGCATTCATCAGCGCACTAAAGGACCCGGAATTGCAACAAGCCGTGCGGTTAGCTCAAAAGCAAACGGTTAAGGACGCATTGGTTTATAGTCTGAACTATGAGGCAGCGAAAAATGCGACTCGTACTACTGCCCGGGTCCGTGAAGTGGCGGCAGACGAGTGCAGGTGTAAGCGCGTGGAAAATGAGCGAGAGCCGCAGGGTAATGGTGCGCCTAGATGCTGGGATTGCGGAGAAAAAGGGCACCTGCAAAGAGACTGTAAGAAGCGAAGAAAATGGAGCTATTGTCCAGGATGGTGGAGATTCAGACCGTGTCAGGAGCCTAGAATGGAGGACCATCAAACTGCAAGAGCCAAATTTGTGGGACAGAGGTTGGCTAGGAGGATCGACGTCCCCAGCACCACCATCACCGTGTCAAGACTACATCGTGGAGAAGCGGACTTATGCCTTCCGGGTCAAGTTGACGGAGAACACTGCACCATAACAATCGACACTGGTGCCACCCGATCGATTATCCGGCCAGACCTCGTTAGACAGCAACAACTTCACAAGGGCAGAATTTTCTCACTACGGACAGCTACGGGAGAAACTGCACCTGTTCATGGAGAGGTCAACCTCCGGATACAGTTGGGAGACCTTGTGTTCCGACACAATTTTCTGGTTGCGAATATTATGGATGACTGCATTCTCGGAATGGATTTTCTGCGACCACATGGAATCACGTTGGATTTGGGTAAACGAGTATTGAAATGGCAGAATGTCGAAGTACTGATGGAGGATCCCAGCGTCCAAATTTCCAAGATGAATGTAGTGGTATGTACTGACACTGATGTACCGAATTCTTCCGAAAGCATTGTATGGGCCAAGCTTGATGGTGATTCAGGAGACCACCGATCTTATCTGATAGAGCCAACGAAGACGTCCGCATTGCGCAGTTTGATTGTAGGACGTAGCCTTGTAAGATCTTTAAGGAACGGATATGTGCCGGTTAGAGTCCTTAACACCGCAGATTCAACCACGAGCATCAAAGCGGGAGAAGTCATCGGCAGCTGCCAGCCTGTTTCCACCATCACCTCTTTGGAAGCTACTCCCAACCATCATTGGAAAAGGAAGCAAGGCACAGAAAAAGCCAGGGAATCCACGCCTGCAATATTGAAGCAAGTCAAATTGCCGGTGCAGCTATTCAAACGAGCCTCTGATCTGGTCACCAAGTACAGTGACATCTTCTCAACAAGCCCGGATGACCAAGGCCGAACGAGTTTGGTAACTCACGTCATAGACACACAGGGAGCCAAGCCGATTCGACAAGCACCAAGACGTCTCCCTATAGCCAAACAAGGAGAAGTGAGCGCGCTGATCTCGGACATGGAAAAACAAGGCATTATCGAACCTTCTGTAAGTCCATGGGCCGCGCCTGTAGTTCTAGTAAAGAAAAAGGATGGTAGCACTCGCTTTTGTGTCGACTATAGGCAGCTTAACGACGTCACTAAGAAAGATAGTTACCCGCTCCCACGCATCGATGACATCATGGACACTTTAGCCGACGCAAAATGGTTTTCTACACTCGATCTCAAGAGTGGCTACTGGCAGGTAGAAATTGACAAGAAGGACCGTGAGAAGACTGCATTTTCAGTTGGGACCGGATTGTGGCAATTTGTGGTGATGCCGTTTGGGCTCTGCAATGCTCCAGCCACTTTCGAACGCTTGATGGAATACGTGCTACGTGGTCTAACCTGGAAAACCTGCTTAGTGTACCTAGATGACATCATCGTCATCGGGAGAACGTTCGAAGAGCATGTGCGGAACTTAGAAGAGGTTTTCTCCCGATTACGACTGGCAAATTTGAAACTTAGTCCCGACAAGTGTACTCTTTTCGCAGATGAAGTAAAATACCTGGGACACGTCGTATCAGCAGAAGGGGTCAAAACAGACCCTGAGAAAATTGAAGCCGTGAAAAGTTGGCCAACACCAAACAACAAGCACCAACTACGAAGTTTTCTGGGTCTGGCGACCTACTATCGAAGATTCGTCAAAGACTTTGCCAAAATAGCTAAGTGTCTCCATCAGCTAACCGAGAAAAATCGTCCGTATGTCTGGAATGAACAATGCCAGACAGCCTTTGAGACCCTGAAGGAAAAGCTATGTGAATCACCCGTACTGGCGTATCCGAAACCCGGAAAAATGTTTGTGGTTGACACCGATGCAAGCAACGGCGGTATTGGAGCTGTACTCTCCCAGCAGATCAATGGCGAAGAAAGAGTCCTCTCGTATTACAGTCGAGTTCTTTCAAAAAGTGAGAGGAACTACTGTGTGACCAGGAAGGAGCTATTGGCTATAATAGAGGCCACCAAGCAGTTCCACAAGTACCTATATGGCCAGAAATTTGTTCTTCGAACGGACCATGCATCATTGAGATGGCTACTTAACTTCAAAAACCCCGAGGGACAAGTTGCGAGATTGATCGAAAGATTGCAGTCATACGACTACGAAATTGTTCATCGAAAGGGCGAAGTTCATGGAAATGCTGACGCCCTATCTCGTCGCCCATGTCCAGCTAACTGCAAGCATTGCCGACGGATTGAGGAAAAGGAACCGCCCGTTGATCTGCGACTGATAACGGCCGGATTCGATGAAGGTTGGTCATCGGAGGAGATTCGAAATGCCCAGCTAGCCGATGAAGACATCGGACCATTGCTCGTATGGAAGGAGACGACTGGGCGACCTGAGTGGAAGGACGTTTCAACGCATGGCGCAACCCTGAAAAGCTATTGGGCACAATGGAACTCCCTTCAGGTGGAGGGTGGTGTACTCAAGTGGAAATGGGAAATGGCGGATGGCAGCTTCTATAGGATGCAAACTATACTACCCAAAAGCCGAATCCACGATGTGGTAAAGGAAATGCATGAAGGATCCTCGGGAGGCCATCTTGGTGTTAACAAAACCTTAGCGAAATTGCGGGAAAGATTCTACTGGCTCCACGCTCGAGAATACGTAAAGGACTGGTGTCGCAGATGCACAATTTGCGCTTCCGTCAAAGGCCCAAAGCGACGACTGAGAGGACAAATGCAAGCCTATAACGTAGGCGTGCCATTCGAAAGGATTGCTGTTGACATCGCAGGACCCTTTCCTGAAACCGATTGGGGAAATCGATATACGCTGGTTGTAGCCGATTATTTCAGCAAGTGGCCCGAGGTCTACCCCATTCCCAACCAGGAAGCAACTACCGTAGCTGAACAGCTAGTGTTAAATTGGGTCAGTAGGTACGGCGTACCTTGCGAATTACATTCGGATCAAGGCCGAAACTTTTAGTCACTAGTTTTTGGCGAAATGTGCGAGCTGCTCGGAATACGGAAAACGAGGACAACACCGCTGCATCCCCAATCCGATGGAATGGTCGAACGTTTCAACGGCACGCTCAATAAACACCTTGCCAAGATGGTTGACGAGAACCAAAGGGACTGGGACCGACATATCCCACTATTTTTGATGGCGTACAGAGCTGCCGAACATGCATCGACGGGCCAAGCCCCAGCCAAAGTCATTTTTGGAAAGACTATTCGTCTGCCAGCCGATATAAAGTTCGGAACACCCCCTGAGAAACCTCAAACGATCTCGGAGTACGCAAGTGATCTAAGAAAACGGTTGAACCAGATACATCGGACAGTGCGAAAACACCTCGAATCGGCTACTGACCGCATGAAGACCAGGTATGATCTAAAGGCTAATTCTACTGGCTTCCAGCAAGATGACTTGGTGTGGCTTTATAACCCGCAACGGCGAAAGGGTAGGTCTCCAAAGTTGCAACCTAATTGGGAGGGACCATACCGAGTTACAAAGCGAATCAACGACGTCGTATACCGAATACAGGAACATCGTAAGCCGAGAGCTAAAATGAAAATCGTGCATCTGGACCGTCTTGCCCCATATTACACCCAGGGAGAATTGACTACAAATAGCGACACATCTTTTCGGGGCGAAAAGAACTGAGGTGGGGGCAGTGTTACATGTACAAATAATTACATGTACAAATAATTCTGCGAGCTACTGTCGCAATTGTTTTCACAACAATGAAGAACATGAATTCACTCGAAACCACGAGAACCCAACAAGCATGATCAACATCTGCAAGTGACGTCACTCCATTCATTAAATTTGCTCGAATCTACCAGGTACCTCTCGGTAGAACATTCGCCAACGTACGAGAAATGGGTGAATAGGTAGAGACCCTATATAAAGGCGAGCTGAATGAATGGGGGCATCAATCATTCGACCGCAATAAGAACTGCGAAAGTGTGTGGGAAGTGTGTTTCGTAATGGTGACGTAATTTAGAAGACAATTGCGATAAGAAATTTAGGGACAAATGTTAGATTATTTTAATAGTGAAAATTAAAATTAGTGAAAGTGTTAAACTGATTATTGTGCATTTTCTTGAATTAAATAAACTCTTTTAACTTAAATTAAAAGACATTGCGTTTTCACTTTCCCGGAACGTTAAAATTATTGGCCGCGAACCAATAACACGCGACAATATATATAACATATACATACCCTAAATATTGAAATGTATCCCTAATTTTTAACATGAAGAAGCAACAATAACACGAAATGTAGGAGTAATGAGCTGTAAACTCAAAACTAGATAACGAAAACCACAAAAAAAATAAAAACTACGAATAATTTAGATACTGCCATTTTGTAGTATTTTGCGAATGTTCAAAATATCCATAAAAGACTGTTGTGATAGTCTGCTGCTTTAGCGAGCAAAGATATCAATGCTCGCTGGAATTGGCCTTGTCTGAGGACGCATGAGTGCGCTGTCATGGGGAAGGTTATTTTTCCCTAGCACAAAGGCCTATTAAAAATAAATTTCGCATTCACGAATTGTACGTTAGAAAGATAAAGTGGCAACGGTGTCGAGGCTGAGGTAAACTACCAAAGGCCGATGCTCGGTTAACGCGCGCGGGACTCGAGACGCTTTCGTCATTACTCCGAACACTTACCATCCCCTACTAAGAGTGGGGCATCCAGGTGGAAGTGGTGCCCCCTCGCATCCTCCCATCCGGATCAAGATCCATTGTAGACGTGGCCATTTATTTTACATTTACATGAAAAGTTCATACAGAACAATTTATATGAGCGTATTCGGTAAATGTAAAATCCGTCCGTGTGTCACAACATTTTTTCTCGCAAAGTACTTAAGCTAGAAACATCAAATTTTGTATGCTGGTGTAAAGTGGTGCTCTCTTGAAACTTCAACTATAAAAAAATGTTATACGTTATTTAAGGGCGGTCTCCCCATATAGGGGAGTGATGCCCGAAAAAAAAAATTTCATCAAAGGTAGCGAATATGGGTATCAAATGAAAGGTCTTGATGAAAACTTTTCAAAACAGGTCTTTATTTGACACTTTTCTCGCTTCGAGGGGCGCACAGGGGGGGGGGGGGGTGATACATGAATTACAATTTAGGTACTGTATTTACTCAAATAGTATTTAAACATTTAAGAATTTTGCGTGATCCCAGCTAAAAAGTTTAAGCTATTTCAATTCATAATCTGAATAGATTTGTAAAATAATTTCCCAGAAACTAAATCTGATTCCATGTAATGTACTGTCAAATTTTTGCTTGTTCTACTCCGTGTGACTATATTTCTTTCATCCAAGTTATTAAAGAAACGATATTAAATTGCTCATAAAATTAAAATAACTACCTAAATTATCATCAACACTTTGAAAATAGGAGATGAGCTCTTAAGATGTTAAAAATGTTTGTACGTAGAAAGACTCTATAAACTAACTATCTATCTATCTATCTATCCAAACATGAGCTACAAAGCTATGCCTGAATTCCAGTATAAACTTTAATGTTGACCATTTCCAACATGATGATAACCTTAAAATTAATCTAACCTTGTATAGCTTTTGCTGCTTTACGGCTAGTGAAGTTACTGTCAGTTCACGCGGAGTAATTGAAGGCGGCATGGTCAGAATTAATGGACTGGACTTCAAAGACGAGCCGAATTATTTTTTGTTGAGACATCTGATTTAACAGCTATTCCATGAATTAGTCCTGACATGTCTTCCTCCACTTCAGCATACGAATAATGATTGCCATTTCCATGTGAATTAATTTGTCTTATGCCTTTCCCACAAATGCTGGCCGTCGTTGATTCTCAACGGGTCGTAATGGTGTCACTGAAATTACTAACTATGTTCGTGCGCCCCACACTGTAGCATTTACAGGTTTCAAGTCATTCACGACGAACGAGAGATAAACACTCAATTCTACTAGGACCCAATACTGTAGCAGGATGACGCAATGGGGAATATTCACTCCAAAGACATATAAACAAATGGATAAGCAACGAGAATCTGTGTACTCGTCCATGTGAAAAGCAAATTTGCCACATAAATAAGTTATAAATAACTTACGCTCTCGAAACTATATGATTCCCTCTGCTTCTCCTTCCCCCTTTTTTCCAGACAGGTTTTTCTTTTCTCTCTTCAGAAGAATCGCTTCCCCACTGACACCCGCGCACACCAACAAAATTTCATTTCACGTGCACACGATTGCCCCTTCGTTATCATTCGGAAAACAGTTTGAGTACAAACAACAAACGACTCTCACGGAAAACTCAAACGTCAAAGCAAAAGAAAATCGAAAAGAGCGTGAAACACGCGGGAAAACTTATGTGTCAAAGCGGATAGAAATTTCGAAAATTTTTAATTAAAACAGTGAATTAAAGTTCCGATTACGTACGCGCGATCTTTAAAATTAAAAACTTTTTAAATGTGAACGTGGTCCGCCATGAATAGAGTGCTAAATTAAAAGCATATCACCTCAAACCTCAACTTCACACAACTTTAGCGAAGGTTGCCAATTGCTTCGGCTCTCACGACCGGTTGCGGATCCAGTACTCTCTATATCTATGATTCACTCCAAAAGGAATACTTGAAATAATGGGAAGTCAAATTTTTCGGAACCGTAGCCAAGATTACTCCGTTCCAGCTCTACCTAATGACCATTGGAATTGTAGGTCTTGTGAACTCAAATTCGGAGGAAATTTTATCTTCTCATCGGTTGCCCGTCTATGTATGAGGTATATGATTGGGATGACGTCAGAATCAAAAACATATTGATTCATCTCCAAATGCTTGAAATCTCTGGAGGAACGAAGCCAGTGGAAAGACTATGAAATCCAAGGGTTTTCGCTCACAGTTACAGATCTTGCGATATGACTTCGAAGAAATATCAATATGGAGGTATTGGCTCTGGTCACTTTAGCAGTTTGATAAATTCTTCTATTCGATACATACGGTTTCCAATCTGTCTCATGCTTTCTGTACAAATCAGTACATAAAGGATGAAATTTTCTTTCGAAAACTCTTAATCCTTCCATAGTACTAGTACTCTGGTTGTATCAGATCTGACATCCATTAGTCAAAACTGGTCTAAACATGGTCATGTAACAAATAACTTTGACTTTTTGATCAATACATCTGGAATGAAAGAGTCTTCGAAGGGCCATGACTACTTTTTATGCTTTACTGAGCAAGATTTTGACATGTTCAGCATATTACAAATACTAATCGAAATGAACACCGAGGTATCAAACGCAGGATATATATCGAACCCGTTCTGAACTACCCTTACCAGCCATAATGTGGAAATCCTTCCAATTACGTTTCAGGTCTTGACTGGCCTCCTGTAATAAAATTGTTTCGCACTTGTGCGCATTGATTTTCATTCGCCAATTGTCATTGTAAAATTGCACATCATTAAACACTTTTTGAAGATTGCTCTGAGATATTGTACCTTTCTAGTCTGCCGTATAGATGATTAGATCATCAGCAAACGCTACCAATGATTGCTCTGGCAAAACTTGAAATCAAAGTGGTTCAATAGCTTGCAAATGAATATTGAGAAGAGCAGAATCGCAGTAACTGTTCCCTGCTGTAGACACTTCAAGATCTTGAAGTCACGCATTGTCATCAAATTTCCATCAGTTACAAAAACGATTCCCCGTACAACATATTGTACACAATGTCGAAAAGGTGTCTGGGGAACCTGTTCTGACGGAGTTTAAAAACTAGTCCATCTAACCACACCGTATCTAAGGTTTTCCCCAAATCAATGAGATGTGCTCCAACACATTCTCTGTTGTTTAGCTTCCAACAGATGTTTGAGGTTAGTTTCGTTAACATATGCATGGTCAAACGCCTAGCATGAAAAACAAAATTGGCGATTCGGCATCAAGTCATATTCCTCAATGTGGGCATGTAATGCTATGTTTAGTGTCATTACCAAAAACCTTGCTGATGTTAGGAGCAAGCTGATTGGGTGATAGCTTCTAAGGTAGGAAGATTCTTTTCCTTTCTTCAAATGGAAAATACCTTGGCCTTTTTGCACTTGTTTGGGAAATATGAATTGCTTAACATGTTGTTGATCAATATGCCATTATTCCTAATAGCCATCTCAAGCAAATTTTGGAGAACTCTATTTGGGATACCGTCAATACTACATGATTTCATGTTGTTTATCCTGCCAAATATAGAAAACAAGTCAGCAAAGCCAACGAAGGATGGTTGTAGTTCCAAAATCACCGATAAATATTGTTGATGCATGTGAGCAGAAGGACTTTTCAATCTTTTTAACCTTGTTCCGATATTTAATCTTGAGAACTACTTTCTCAATCGTTTCCAACGTCAGCTTCTCTAACTTCGACAAATAGACATCTATTTCATCGTTAGTTAGATTCCTGTCATTGAAAACCATTGAGCAAGCATTGCCATCATCAGAAAGAGAACATTGCTTCTGGTAATCCTGATTAAAATTCCTGTGAAACCTTCCCCAATCCGTTTTTTGGATATTCAACTGTTGGTTTTCATGTTGAACTTGAATGAGAAAGACATCATCCCTTTGATGTTTGATCTCCATTACGATTGCGTTGTGATCACTGTTCTAAGGAAGCACATGGAATTTCCATTGAGGACTATTAAAGCTGAACTCAAGTCTTGCGTCAGCAATGCAGAGGTCCAAATATGAATTTGTCCTAGGGTATGTTGGGAACTCCAACCCACATAGACTGCACCTGTATTCATTTTGATTCTCTGTTATCGACGATTTTAAGAATGCACCTCTTGGATTATTATTGACGTTCAGCCATGAAGTATGCCGGGCATTCGGGTCACCAGCTAGGATATGATAACTATGCAGCCTGTTCGACTCGAGTATTTGAAACAAGGAATTGAGCTCCTCCTTGAACTTGATAACGTTTCGAGCGGTTGTATAGGCATAGATAACGAAGATGTTATCACCTGGCAGTGAAACTTTGATAACGGTTACTTCAAGAGATTCAAAGTTTTTGAACTCGACTTCATCAAGATTTTGAAAATAATAGAATCTTCTAATCAATATCCCGGTGCCACTTCGCCCATCACCGTTTACCGTGTCGTTTCTTACGAATTCATTGCCAGTTCGCCCAAATACATTGATCGGTGGGACTTTTTTTCATTTATTAATATTGACAGACGGACCAGCAGACAAAAATTTTGTTTTTTCGCCCTATTTTAAATTTTGAAATATTCGCTGAATGTACTATCAGGTTCAGTAGGTCGTTTTCGGAATTTTTGTTACCTTTGCCCTCTTCAATATTCATTGAATCATCTAACCAATCTAGAGCTGCATAATAATTTGTACTGACGTTTGCTTCACCTGCGCTGAAGATATCTTCATGATTTGGTTCCTGTTAGGGTTTCTTTGGTTTTTTGTCTTCGTTTGCTTTTGATTTTATTTCATTTTCTTTCTTGGTCCTTTGTTCTTCTTTGCTGAAAGTCGATTTGCTGACTAGCTCCTAAAGTGAATGGATCCTTAGTCTGAGTTCTTCGTTTTCTCTCTCAACTTTCTCCACTTTGTCGTTAGCTTCAACTAGTTGGTCAATTTCGTCGACTGATAACATTTTTAATTTTTTCTTTATTGTTCTCTCGAATCTTTGTTTTAACTGTTTCTCACCCGTCATTGTTGGCGATGGACGTGCTCGTTCTACTACTACCTTTGGTGAAAAAATTTTCTAAAAGCTACCTCCCCATATGCGTAGACTCTCCTTAAAACTCTCTGAACATTTTTTTATCTCAACGGTTTCCAGAAGTCATCATTTCTGAGTTTTACACAAAGTTTGAAGGTTGCAGTTTCTATAGTTTCGAAGAAAAACTGCTGTAGCATACAGACGGATGGACAGATAGACGTATTTTTCTTCTTCTTAGCACTACAGCCCCTCTCGGCCTTTCACTTACTGCAAACAGCGCCTTCAATTGTCGTGGTCCATAGACCGCATCCTCCAATTCCGAAATCCGAGCAGCGATGAACTGTCTTCTTTGACCAAGTCAGACCAGCGCTTCCTCGGTTTCCCCACTGGCCTCCGCCCTTCATTTCTCAGAACGAATACCTTTTTGGGCAACCGTTGCTCATCCATACGATTCATGTGGTCAGATCATTGCAGCTTCCGCAGTCTTATAATCGTTGAGAACTCCGGTTCGTCAAAAATTTCACAAAGCTCATGGTTGCATCTAGCTTTGCTTCGATTATTCGCCTCAAGACCCGTCGCTCAAAGGCGTTCAATATATTTGCGGATGCTTGGGTCCATGTTTCACACCCATAGCATAACACAGGTCTTATCACAGATTTGTATACTTGAAGCTTTGTTTTCCTGTGTATGCAGCTGGTCTTCAAGATCGTCAAAATTGAATAGAATATTTTATTTGCGAGCTGTATTCTCCGGTGTATTTCGTCTCTTTCATTACTCATTTTCGTTATTTTGGCACCTAAATTCACAAATTTGCTAACATTTTCGATACTGTATTCGCCAAGTGGGATATTTTGTGTATTTGAGGTATTTTTTCTCGATTGCGTCATGAGTTTTGTACTATTTTCATTGATTTGTAGCCCTACTAGTTTTGGTTCGCTGTCGAGTCTCAGTAAAAGTTATTTGGCAGTTGTTAATGGTGGGACAAAATGTTGATGTCGTCCGCATAGGGTAGTACTTGGCTCGACTTGTGTAGCAATGTACCTTGCGTATCGACAGGTAGCTTCCTTATGACGTACTCCAGAGTCAAATTGAATAGTAATGGGGCCAGCCCATCTCCCTGCTTTAGTCAGATATTTGTGTCAAAGGCATCGGTGAGTTGGTTATTGATGCAGACTTGGGAGGTCATCGACGTCATTGTCATTTTGGTAAGATGGACTAATTTGGCTGGGATGGCAAAGCAAAGCATTATTTAGTACAGTACGTTACGATCAATAATGTTGTATGCTTGCATGAAGTCAACGAAAATTTGGTGAACGTCTATGTTGAACTCCCAGCACTTTTCAAGTACCTGCTTGACTGTAAACAATTGGTCTATCGTCGATCTGCCTGCTCCGAAACCACCTTGATACTCCCCAAAAATACTGCTGGCTTATGATCCGATTTTATTTTCTAAGATTTAAGAAAATATTTTGTACGCCGTACAAAGTAGTGATGATGCCTCTATAATTTTCGCACTGTAGCTTGTCACCTTTTTGTGGATAGTGAATATAATTGATTGACTCCACTCTTTCGGAATATATTCTTGTTGCCAAATGTGCTAGATGACTTTGTGAATAGCTTGATGAACACTACTGCCATCATATTTGATGAGCTCCACTGGAATCTCATCGATGCCCGGCGCTTTATTATTCTTTTGGGCTTTGATGATGGAACACACTTCATCCAGAGTTGGTGGGACCGATGGAGGCTCTCCGCACACATCTATAGGCTCCGATGTTCTGGAGCTGTGCGGAGGATCTTGAAGGTTCTTGAAATATTATGTCCATACTTCCTTAATCTTGGTTTCATCAGCGATGATATTACCGATGTCATCACAATAGAGCGTGGTTTTGGGCTGATAACCACGTTTCAGGTTTTTCATTATTTTGTAGGCTTGTCTTGTGTTGTTGCTCACTAGACTTACATCTTTACTTCTCAATTGGTCGTTATATTGTAGTATTTTCTTTTCTTGATGCTAATTATCTTATTTGCTACTCTTCTGAGATTTTCGTGGTGTTCTCTCTTCGTCCTGATTTTCATCATTATTGTACTTGCATTTGTCTTTTTATCATACTTTTGCTAATGAAACAGTTGGTGACCCCGCCAGAACTCGTTCCGCGATAAACTATTCAATATTATCGAGAGTGCATAAACCCCGGAATCCGCAGATACGTGAATTGGATGAAAAATGAATATTACAATATTTGCTGGCAAATCTATTTGTGAGGTTATAGTCTGACATCCAAGGTGATACTCATCAATTTCTCATTGAGTCATCATGCTTCATCTACGCGCACTTTTCTTCTGCTGACAACGAGTGCACTATAAGAAGGGACTTTCAACACAAAGCGCGCCCCGAGCAACGCTTAGTCAACTGATGGACGCTCCAGACAAACAAATTCATCTTGGTGCTGCAATTCCTTCAACGATAAGTGCAGTGCGCTGTGTCATTGTGTTACAATATCTTCAGGAGTGTTTCGGAGGTGCAGTGATACAGCTTATTTCTGCGTGCTTCATTAAGTTTCACTGCGATCGTTGCGTTTTCCATCCTGCCGGCTCCAACAACCAGAGCCCCAAACGCAGCGAGACACATCATCGCGGGTTGCAGCACTGTCAATATTATATCACAAACGCAAATTCATCGTGTTTGCTACAATAACCTAACATCCGTTTGGCACTTTTGAATGTTGCTTCTGTTATTTTGCATGGATCCTGCCAACAGTATCAACAATCGTCGAAAGTCGTCGCTTAATTTGAATGGTCCTGAGCCCAGGTGAATTTTTTTTCATTTTCAAGTTAAATTATTTGGTATATATTATTATATATAATCATTATCATTATCATTTTATAAAACATCCATATTTTAAGATCTAATTATTTGTGCGATTTTTTTTTGATTCGAAGTTACACACTCACATATATATTTATTATGGCTCCCACGGGGACAAAAACTACTGAAGAAAGTGATAGTGAATCTAAAAATATTAACATGTCCGCGAATGATTTGTCGGACAGGGAACCTTCTTTATCGCATCGACATTAAAAATTCCTCCTTTTTGGTCGAACAGACCAGACTTGTGGTTTGCTCAAGTAAAGGCTCAATTTCGTGTCAAAGGCATTAGCACTTCCACAACGAAATATGATTATCTCGTTGGAGCTTTGCCATCTGAGAATATGGAATTAGTCGCGAATATCCTTCTTAACCCATCGTCAAGTACCGATAAATATGAGCATTTAAAGAAAACGTTATTAGAACGCAGTAAAGATTCAGAGGAACGCAGATTAGATACTCGATTGAATCAAATGCAACTAGGGGACAATAAACCCTCCGAGCTCTTTCAACATATGGAGTCATTAGCTGGAGGTAACAGTTTGATCAATGTAATTCTATTGAGAAAACTATGGATAAAGAAACTACCGTCTTCGGTGCAAGCGTGCCTGATTGCTATTGAAGACACCCATAGTCAAGAGCAACTTTTCGGAATTGCGGACAAAATATACGATTCTACGCAGACAGTAGTCTCATCAGTGGATCATAGGTGTAAAATACCAACTTCTGTATCCTTTCTTGAAGAAATAGTTAGCGACTTGTCTGACCGCATGAAGCGATTGGAAAATCGAAATTCTTGTAGCAACGTACGGAATTCTTCGAAAAATCGTTATCATTCAGTAAATAGATCCAACAGTCGAAGCAAAAACAATCATGCATTCTGCTGGTATCATTTCAAATTTGGGACCAAAGCAAAAAATGCATTGGACTTTGCAAATTCCAGACGGAAAATAATCAAAAAAACGGAATGTAGAAACTTCGACTGCGGCTTCGGAGTTTCGGAATGTTTCTCGCCGCTTATTCGTAAGAGATAAACGAACAGGCACACAATTTTTGATAGATACTGGTGCTGACGTATCTATTATTTCAAATCGTGGATTCCCAAACTTACAGTCGAAAACTTCCTCCAAACTAGTTTCCGCTAACGGCTCGCCCATAAATTCACTCGGGATCAAATGCCTATCATTGGATTTTGGTCTTGGGAAAACGTATACACATATCTTTGTTATTGCCGGAATTGATCACCACATCATTGGTGCAGATTTTTTGTATGCTAATAATCTGCTAATTGATTCAAGAGACCGCAAGCTCATTCATAAACAAACACTGGTTTCTATCAACTGCTTGGTTCGTGAAGTCATCGTATGTTCTCCTAAATTGTTCCCTTTTCAAGGTGAATACGGCTCTATACTAAATGACTTTCCCACTTTGAAAACACCTCCTGATTTTAACATGAAAATAAAACATGACGTGGTTCACTACATCAACACTAATGGACCACTGCCATCAACCAAGCCCAGGAGACTTAACCCGCCAAAGTTTAAGATTGCAAAGTCCGAGTTTCACGAAATGGTTAAATAAGGTATATGTCAACCATCCTCCTCTAACGTAGCTTCTCCGTTGCACACGGTAGCCAAAAAAGAATCCAATCAGTGGCGTCTTTGCGGAGACTATCGATTATTGAACTCCGTATCCATTTTCGATAAGTACCCGCTGCCCAACATTCAAGATTGTACTTTGAATTTTCGCGGATGCACATTTTTTTCCAAAGTCGATCTGGTGAGGGCATATAATCAAATTCCTGTAGCGCCAGAAGATGTTCATAAAACAGCTGTAACAACAGCTTTTGGACTGTTCGAATTTACACGGATGCCGTTCGGCGTGAAAAATGGAGCGCAGACATTTCAACGCTTCATTAATCAAATTTTAAATGGGTTGGATTTCATTTTTGTCTATGTTGATGATATTCTTATATGCAGACGAAGTCCTCAGGAGCACAAAGAACACCTGAGGCAACTTTTCAAACGATTACAGGAATATAAGATCAAAGTTAATCCAGGCATATGCATATTTGGACAATCGCAAATTGATTCCTTAGGCTATTCCATATCTGCAGCAGGCATTGCACCTAGTAAAAATCGTGTGCAAGCCATTAGTGAGTTCCCACCACCTTCAACTATCAAGCAATTACAGCGATTTTCGGGTATGGTGAATTTTTATCACCGCTTTCTGCCCAACATGGCTAAAATCGCAATACCGCTGTATGACTTCTTAAAAGAAAACAAGAACACAAAAAATGATTTTCAATGGTCTAAAGTACATGAGGATGCTTTCGATCATATTAAAAAATTGTTACAAAGTCAAACACTTCTTGTTCATCCAGCCATTGACGCCAAAATCGGTTTATGGGTAGACGCATCGAGTGATGCTGTTGGAGCAGTTCTCCAACAGTGCATTTCCGGTACCTGGGAACCCCTATCATTCTTTTCAAAGAGGTTACAGCTAGCTGATAAGAAATATTCAATCTTCGATAGAGAGCTCCTTGCAGCAAAAGATATAGATACTACGTCGAGGGAAGAGAATTTACACTGTACACGGATCATAAGCCTTTGACAAGAGCGCTTTCAAGTAAATCTGAGAAAAATCCCAGGCAAACCAACCAGTTGGATTATATCTCGCAATTTACAAACGATATAAGACACATTAGAGGTTGTCAAAACATTGTCTCAGATACACTTTCTAGAACCTATATTGATCAAATTAACTTCGAAATTCTACACCAAGAAAAAAGTAAAGACGATGAACTTGCAGAAATTCTTTAATCAACACGATTGGAAGTTTCTTTTAAGCTCGAAAGAATAAACGTTCCACTAGAGGATCAAGGTATATGGTGTGCAACCTCTACAGGTAGAACTATGCCATACATCCCACTATCTTTACGACGCGTTGTTTTTAACTCTGTTCATAACCTGTCGCATCCTGGTATTAAGACAAGAAGGAAATTGATTAGTTCCAAATATTTTTTGCCGAAAATGAACACTGACATTAACATTTGGACCAAAACATGCAATCCGTGCCAAAAAGCAAAGGTATGCAGGCATACTTCTTCGCCCTTTGGCGAATTTGAAGTTCCTTCGGGAAGATTTGCTCATATCCATATAGACTCGGTTGGACCGCTAACACCATCTAAAGGATTCGTTTATCTTTTAACTATAAGAGATCGTTTCTCGCGATGGCCGGAAGCTATTCCAATAAAAAACATCCACTCAGAAACGATTGCAAAAGTTCTACTACATGAATGGATTTCCCGATATGGAGTTCCAGAAACAATTACAACAGATCAAGGAACGCAATTTGAATCTAATTTGTTCCAGGACTTGACTAAAATTCTTGGCTGTCATCGCATCCGAACAACTGCCTATCATCCTCAAGCAAATGGATTCATTGAACGTTTCCATAGGCAGTTGAAAGCTGCCATTAGAGCAACCAATGATCCAAAAAATTGGCACGATAATTTGCCTTGGATTCTTTTAGGGATCAGGTCTGCTTTGATGGAGGATTTCGGAGTGGCTCCTTCACAGTTGTCATATGGACAAGCTTTGCGATTACCTGGAGAAATAATCGCATCAGATTCAAACCCTAATCGATCAATTACATCGAGTTTAGCAAAAGATATACAAAATTTAATTTCGAGAATACGTCCGTGTAGTTCAAGAATTCAACAACAGAAGAATATTTTTGTACCAAAAGAGTTGGACACATGTACTCATGTATTGGTTCGCGAAGAGGTAAAGAAAAGTAGTTTTTGTCAACCATACTCTGGACACATACAAAATATTAGACAGAAATAAAAAATATTTTAGAATTCTTTTAAATAACAAAGAACGGTCAATATCAATTGATAGAATTAAACCAGCATTTATATTGAATCCTTATATGTTTAATGAAGACCGCAAAACAAGATATATTGGCCAGAAAAATGTAATTTTCAGAATTTAATACAATAGTGTAATGAATTTAAAATTAGCGAAAGACGTAGTTATTAGAAAATGAATTATATACAATGTAAAATAAAGAATCTTTTCATTGGAATGTAAGCTAATAAATGTATACAATTCTTTTAAATGAGGGGAGAGTGATGTGGCGACCTCGTTAGGAATTCAAGTTTGTGTTTCATCAAAATTTATCAGAATCTAGTACAATTACTAAGTTTGTCAAGTTGCCTAAATGTACTTCCGTTTAGATTCCATAAAATTCCATTATGTTCCAAGTATTCAGTAAAACTTACACTCGTTCACTCTCTTCTTATCCACACATCGTGGAGGTCACGGCCAGGTATTCCATAACATTACATCTAAATATTATAAATCTTGTTTCATTTGAATAAATTGAACCTTCATCATTATTGTACTTGCATTTGTTTTTTTATCATACTTTTGCTAATGAAACACTACCTACATATTCTTTGTACGCCTGATTCTTTTTGTCTAACGCATTCT
This sequence comes from Odontomyia ornata, assembly GCA_963969285.1. NCBI lineage: Eukaryota > Metazoa > Arthropoda > Insecta > Diptera > Stratiomyidae > Odontomyia > Odontomyia ornata. The sequence goes on along the minus strand of OZ017739.1, from coordinate 97,443,824 downwards.
CGCACTCATCATCGAACAAATCATTCCTCTTGCGCCGGGCGTGATGTCCGATCGTCTGTTCTGCCACGGTCCTAATAACCGCTTTCACTTCCATCCAGAGCTCGTTGCTCGTCTTTAATGATGCATCTTATACGATGGGAGCGAGGTGGTTTTTGAGGGTCGCCGTGAAATCTTTGGCCACAGACGCCGTTTGGAGCCTTTCGATGTCAAATTTTCGTAGTGGGCGGGTCTTCGCTGAATATGCCTTTGACATACGACATTGATAGGTTAATTTGATCAAGTAATGATCTGAGTTACAATTGGCTCCTCGGTTAGTACGGACGTCAAGTATGCTCGAGGCCCAACGTTGTTGGATCAGAATATGATTGATCTAGATTTGTGTGTTGCCATCCGGCGATACCCAGGTCATTTTATGAATGCGTCGATGTGGGAAGCAAGTCAAACGTATGACTAGATTTCTGCTACATGCAAAGTCAATCAGGCGCTGGCCGTTGTCATTTGTTTCATTGTGGAGGCGATATCCTCTGGTCGTTCTCCAATGAGATAGCTCGTTGCCAACCTTAGCATTGAAATCACCCAGAATGATTTTTGTGTCGTTTCTTTCCAGGTGATTGTAGAGCGTTCCCTTCGTTTCTTTGTCCTTTTTTCGGTCGGGGCGTGAACATTGATCAGTCAGATTTTGAAGAATTTCGCTATTATACGGATCGCACACAACCGTTCATTGACTGCCTTGAAATCAATAACGTGTGATTTGAACTCAGAATTCTCTTTTTCCAGTAGGCTTCCCACTTTTGAATACAGACGTATGCAGGTCGTAATTTCAATAGAGTTTTGTATTTTAGTATAAACCTCTAAAAATTATTGTCTTTCGATGCTATAAAAATTTATATTAATTAATAAAATTACTGACTGGAGGAATATGGCTATGTCTTACAAGCAGTTTGCCTGTTTTGAAAATTAAGTCCCTCAGCTGAAAGGTAGGATGTAATCTATATATAATAGGAATCGTTATGCAATGGGACAATAAAAGAACACCCTCTAATAATCATAAAAAAAACGTATAGGTAAATTGAAGAAATAGACTTCAAAATGCCCGAAAAAGATTCCAAAGCCTTCATGGAGTCATTGATGAAAATAAGTTAAACGGGGGTAAACTGATTTGCCACGGCTCCCATGAAATTTCAACCTTTTTAGGACTATCAGAAGTTGTGTTTTTTTTTTCTAAAAAATTTTAAAGTGTTTGCTTGAATTTCTTACTTGTCGAGCATTATGCTTTTGGGATAATAATTCGCCAAATTCGTATTGGTTATCACCCAATTTCATAGTAATTCAAAATTATGCTTTCTGTTTTCACAGAAAAGTTTATTTGTCCTATCAATAACAATTTTAAAAAAATTGTCATTTGTTGCTGCAGCTAAGCCCTTTTACGAAACCTGATATCAAGCTATGGACTGAAGCCGCTCCTCATGCAGCGTAGAAACCTTACTTTTGATAACAATGCTAAATTCGTTCAAAATACGGCAAATGTGGTAATAAACGAAAAAAACTGAAACATTTAACCATTTTTCTGGTGATTCTAGTAAGTTTAGTCACTCCCTAAGATAGTTTATCAGATATTACCTTTATCATAAATGGTAGCAATTCCCAAAATATTATATACGAGTATTATATTTAAAATCTTCGATAATCCTCCGTAAATAAGTACAAGCTTAAATAATTCTTCTAAAATATTGGATATACCTTTCCACATAAATATTATACGCTATTTCTTGTCGCAAGCTGTAGGCTTACATCGCTTTCAACTTACAACTCAACTCGTAGCCATAGAGCATTTGTGAATGAGACCTCCGCGAATCGACACTAAACTTACAAACGATGGCGATAGTGGCAATAAGATACTAAATGTAGCAATCGTGCAGATTTATTTCAAGCCAATCTACTTACACTCGGTTGTAATTTCCTTTTATTTTCAGTGGCAGAATGCACCACGGAAACAATTCTACATGTAATTTACCGAAAGTGATGAAAAGTGAAAATAGTAATTAGAATGCTAATGACCATTTAAATCTGTGATCTAACCTTTTGGGATTACCTTTACGCCACCGGAAGGAATTTTAGATGATTTATTCTAACGTTTAGCATATATATACATGGTGAAGAATTTTGTACAATAGAGATCATGTAGTTGGTTCTTTGCGAAAATGTTAAATATGATTAGCAAATTAAGAATTTCTCAAGTGCTAATTATCAATCTGTGTTTAGTGGTCGATTTAATCGATAGTGCTGTGCTTAATACTATTCTCCCGCCATGCGAAAAATTAACAAAAAGCGAACGTAACTACGAGGAATATCATTTGGAGCATCAAGTGACCAAACAGGAAGCTATAGCAGTTCTGCGAACTATGAACGACAGTTTTTTTGATGGTGAGTTGAAATTTGATTTTAAATAAATGTATCCATCCGTTTCGAAATTACAATAATTACTTTGATTATATTAAATTTGTCAGCGATTTTTTTCGTTATATTCAGATTATCTACTTTAAAGGTATAGTATAAACAAAAATTTGTGTTTAATTATACGTTATTGGGATATGTATATCGTCGACTTGAATTCGTGTTCGATGAGTTTGAAATTTCTAAAAATAATATTTAATTTGTTGAGGAAGATAAAAATTAACAACTATCGGGCACGACAACTTACATATGTTAATATTTTCCTGAGTATCCTAACAATTTGTTAGTAATTTTTTTTGGTAGTGACTCCAACAAAGCAAAGAGTTAACCAACAATTTGTGATTAGATGATTCATTTGCGGAAACCTCTGTCTTACAATCTCTACTGATATGTCAACGAACGTTTATCTTTTTTCTAGGCAACAATGCCTCAGGAGTTGATGTATTAGACTGATTCACAAGAACGATGGGAAAATTATTTATCCGTTGTTTTTGATCGCATTAATGGAGTGCTACAAAGTAGTCATAAATTTTCATCAAAATTACTATTTTCTTGTGTTTATTTGGGGACCATAACTTCACTATCAATTGTTGGATTTTGCAAAAGAAGCGTTGTTCAGATTTGAGGCAGCTTCAGCTGTCTTTAATTTGGTTTGATAATAGCGTAGATGCATACTATAAGTTCTTTGCTATCTCGGTGTTTTTGCGCTATAAAAAGAATTTATGTATCTAAATCAAATTTTCCAATAATTCCATTAAAAACGCAAATAAATTTAATTTTAAACAAAACATACACTTGCCAGAAAAAGTATCCGTACATGCAAGATAACAAAGTTATCGTTGTATTAAAAAGGATATGTCCACTTAGTTTGAATGCTTTCTTTTATAATATCATAAAATCTACACTTTTGCATGATTCCCAGTATGTTTCATAATACTTACTATTTAAAAAAAACTTGAAACTCAAACAAAATCAATTTATGGCAACACAACAGACCAGAAAAAGTATCCGTACAGAACCAAACGGGGGATTCCCGGTGTTACACGATGGAATATGCAGATGCATATTCATGTTTTAAGGTCCGATAATAGTTCTACTTTAAGTTGTGCTAGGTTTAAAAGTGAGTGCAGTTATTTTTAAATTTTTTGTGCACTAGAATACTATGATGACGACCAACATTAGCGAAATCAGTTCTGAGGAGAAGAAAATTATGCTGAAACTTAAGACTGAAGGGAAAACTAACCGCTAAATTGGTCAAATGGTAGGCAAAACTCACTCCTCTGTCCAGTATGTGGTGAAAACATTTAATATTGGGTGTACAACTTAATAACCGGAATTTTTTAAGCGAAACTTGATGCTTTTTTGTGGAAAAATCTTACAATGTATTTTATTCAAAGTATTGTCCATCGGAAGCTACAACATTTCTCCATCTTTCAGGCAATTTATGAATTGCATCCCAAAAAATTGCGCCGGCTTGGCGGCCGAAAGCGAATCTATCCAATCGGATGCCTTGCTCTGAAGTGAAGCGTATTCGGGTGAGGGTGTTTTGCATCGGGCGAAATAAATGAAAGTCGGACGGAGCAAGGTCCGGGCTATAAGGCGGGTGGGCCGAAACTTCCCATCCACTATTTTCCAAATAGTTTTTCACGGGTCTTGCAACATGCGACCGAGCGTTGTCATAATGAAAAATTATAGCCTCGTGTCTGGTCGCATATTCCGGGCATTTTTCGATGATGCCATGCTTCAAACGTATTAATTGTGGTACAGGTCACCTGTGATTGTCTGGCCCGATTTCAACAACTCATAATATAACGGCCCCTCCTGATCCCACCAAATACACAGCATAACCTTGGCGCCATGGATATTTGGCTTCGCCGTTGATTTGGCTGGTTGGCCGGGCTACACGTATGACTTTTTGCGCTTGGGATTGTCATAATGGATCCCCAGTGACGATCCGATGCAAAAATGATTTCTTTTTATGGCGCTCAAGCAGCATTACAGACATACAGAAGGGCCGTTCAACGTCTCTCGGCTTCAACTCATAGGGGACCCAATTACCATGCTTCTGAATGTATCCAGCGGCTTTCAAAAGTTTCGAAATTCCGATTCTTCGTCTTCAAACTTTTTTGTGTTGGAAAATAATAATGATGCACACAAGATAAAATTGTTTTGTTGGCTGATTTTGAAAGCTGTCAAATGTACCTTCAAAATGACATATATAGAAAGTTCGAGCTTTCACAATATTTGTCAGTACGGACATCTAGCGTCGAATTCCGGTTATTAAATGGTACACCCAATACAACTGGTTGTGGTCGACGCTTCATACTGACGTTTTGCAGGCAGTTAAAAAGAATTCTCGAGAAACTGCTTTCCAAATTGTTACAAATATAAAAGACTCTTTTGGCAAGGTTCTCTACGAAGAAATACGAAAAATACTAAAGAGAGATGGATATCGCTCACGCATAGCACGTAAGAAGCCATACATTTCGGAAGTGAACTGGAAGAAACGTGTGGCCACCAGAGTTTTGAGAACAGGTCCTATTCTCTAACGAAAGCAAATTTCTTATATTTAGCATTAACGAAAGAAAGTTAGTGTGACGGAAACTGGTACTACCCTCGAAAAAGAAAATTTCGTACCAACTAAAAACATGGTGGAGGTGGTGTGATGATCTGGGGCGTATGGCGGCAGAAGGAGTTGGCCAACTTGCATTTATAGAATCGACTATGGATCAATACGGTTACCTTAACAGTTTGAAAGCAAATTTAAAGCAAAGCGTTCAGCAGTTGAGGCTTGGTGACGATTTCTGGTTCCAGCAAGATAATGATCCCAAGCACACAGTTCACAATATGAAGCTTTTGTTGCTCTACAATACAAAACATCAACTGTGTACGCTGCCCCAATGCCCAGACCTTAATCTCATTGAGAATTTGTGGGACTTGTTGGAGTGCAGGATCCGTCACCACAGGATAACCTCGAAGGAAACGCTGAAAAACGTCATCGTCGATGAATGGGGCAAAATTACCAAGCAGGACACAGCCAAATTGGTTCATTCCATGCCAAATCGATTCAAGGAGGTCCTTATGGAAAAAAGTTATCCGACAAGTTATAAAGCCCTGATATGTAATCGATTTTTGAATATTTCAAATTAATATTGTCATGTGCGGATACTTTTTCTGGCTTGTTTAAGTCGGGCTGTTTTGTTTTTATTCGGTAAAATCTAGTTTTGAAAGGAATACCACAGGAAAAAATTATAGAAAAGATAGTTTCATTAATAAATAAATTTCGTTGCTGTAATATTTAAATGTAGCAGCTTTCTTTAGCATGAATTTCCTAACATGTTTCTTTCTTTTGATGTTGTACGGATACTTTTTCTGGCAAGTGTATTTATCTCGGAGGTAAGAGTTTTTAGTATGGTTTAACTACAACTATTTTCAGTTTTTTATATCTCTTACATTTTACCTGCTTTTCTCTTAAACTATTTTCATTATCCGTTAAAAACCAGACCTTTTTATTGAAGGGTCTGGACTGCAGAGAGGACACAGTCCATCCCCTTCAGGTGCTCCAAGAAGTTGCACCAGAAATATAATTTATTTCCGTTAAAGAGTTTGTTCTTTAGTAAATAACTTAATTAGATTTCCATCAAAAGCAGTTCAAGTGCGCTACAAAAAATAAGATACTTGAACTTCCGTGTGGTGAGTTGGGAACGCCTCCAGAAAAGCGAGGTCAACCAGTGCTTCAGGTGTCAAAGATTCGGGCATTCGGCTGCCAATCGCGCCATGAAATATAGATGTGTAAAGTGCAAAGATATCTATGCTCCCAGCGAGTGCAAATTGGCTCAGGTGGAGCCAAAAGAAAAATTATACTGTGTGAGCTGCAGTGTCTTTGGTCATCCAGCGTCATATTGAGGATGCCCCCGGTATCAAGATACAAAGGTGAAATTTACTCCAAAACAAATTCCAGTACACCGCAGTGTGATACCTACCAACTTCGTCAGGCCGGGGTGTCATTTGCACTTGCTGCTAGCGGACCAGCAGACGATGTAAATAAAATAAATAATTTAGGTGGCAATGATTCTTAAAATTTATCAGCAATTAAATTCTTTATCGAAGAAAATCGACAAACAAGATTCAAAAATTAAAATTATTTTTCAGCGCTTAGGTCTTTCAAATGCCTCAAAATAACTTGTAATCCAGTCACATTCCCATGGATAGACTTCGCCTCATATCGATCAACGTCAACTAAATCGTTGCTATACATCGACGTGATTATCTCCTTGAATTTATTGTCAAGCAACAGCCTGACATCATATTTCTCACTGAAACACACCTCAATTCATGGCATTCAATGATTTTGCATTCGTAAGAAACGATAGGGTGAACGGTGATGGGGGAGGTGGCACCGGGATATTGATGAGAAGACCCTTTTGTTTCCAAAATATTCAAAAAGTCGAATTCAAAAACTTTGGATTTCTTGAAGTGTCCGTTATCAAAATTTCATTGCCAGGTGGGGATAACCTCTTCGTTATCTCTGCATCTGCCATCATGGCTGAACGCCACCAATAATTCAAGAGGTGTATTCCTGAAATCATGGATAACAGAGAACCAAATAGAATACAGGTGCAATCTGTACGGGTCGGAGTTCCCAACATACTCTAGGACAAATTCATATTTGGACCTCTGCATTGCTGACGCAAGATTTGAACTTAGCTTTCATAATCCTCAAACTGCAGGTGCTTCCTTACGATTATGACCATAACGCAATCGTAATGGAAATCAATCATCAAAAGGATGATTTCTTCCTCATTCCAGTTCAACATGAAAATCATGGGTTGAATTTCAGTAAAGCAGACTGGGGAAAGTTCCAAAAGAATTTTAATCGGAAGTACCAGAAGCAATGTCCCCCTTCTGATGATGGCAACTCTTGCTCAATGGTTGCTAATGGCAGGAATTTAGCTAACGATGAAATAGATGTCTATTTGTCGAAGTTAGAGAAGCTGATGTCAGAAACGATTGAGAAAGTAGTTCCCAAGATTAAGCATCGAAACAATATGGAAAGGTATGAAACACTAACCATTGTAAGGTTGAAAAGACTGAAAAGCCTTCTTCTCACACGCGTCAACAATATTTACCGACGATTTTTGGACTATAACCATGCCTCGTAGGCTTTGTTGGAATTACACCTGAAGAATGTCCGGAACTTAATCCGTTCGCACTTCTGGAGGGAGGTCAGCAATCCATGGGCGGAAAAATTGAGGGGTATTAGCCCACAGGCTCCAGATGGTGTTTTCATGAAATTGAATAGCATATTCCGTAAGAAGTCTCGAGTGAAGGTATCGAATCTTGAAGTCGCTAGTGATGAGATAAATCTTCTCGATAGCGCTGGTATTGAAATTGATAGTACGACTCCGGATAGAAATTGAAACAGGATTATTTGTGAGGGATAACATAAACTTGCCCTGATTGGAACACATTTTGAATATGTTCATCTACCAAACCCCCGTGAGAGAGAGAGAATGAAATGCTTTCAGAGGTAGTTGAAGCAAAAGTTTCCAACTCCAAATCAAGCCTGAACGGCCAATCAATTCTTCATTTCAATCAAACATTAATATCTGAGCTCATATCGAGCTTGAATCTTATTGATTACTTTGTCAGCTATGAAGACTTGTGTTTCATATTTCGCAGGATAAACAACAAGAAATCATGTGGTACTGATGGTATTCCAAATGTGGTTCTCCGAAATTTGCCTGAGGTTGCTATGAGGAATTATTGCATATTGTTTAACAACATGTTGAGCAATTCGTATTTCCCAAATGTGTGGAAAAAAGCTAAGGTATTTCCGATCTTGAAGAAAGCGAAAGAACCTTCATATCATAGAATCTATCGCCCAATTAGCTTGCTGCTTAACGTTAGCAAGGTGCTTGAAGTGATACTGAACAAAGCATTAAACTCCCCAGGAATATGAGTTGATGCCGAATTGCCAATTTGGTTTTCGCGCCAATTTGGTTTTCTTCAGACATCTTGGACAGCTTGGAAACTAAACAACAGAGAATGTGTTGGAGCATGTTTCATTGATATGGAGAAAGCCTTCGATATAGTTTGGTTAGATAGACTAATTTTTAAACTCCTTCAGAACAGGTTCCCCAGACACCTTGTCGTCATGATGTGCAATATGTTATACGGGAAATCATTATATGGAACTGATGGAAATCTGACAACAATGCTCGAATTCAAGGTATTGAATGGTCTACAGCAGGGAACAGTTACTGCGCCTCTGCTCTTCACAATATTCATTCGCAAGCTATGGAATGGCTTTGATTTGAACGTCTCACCAACGCGATCATTGGTAGCGTTTGCTGATGATCTGATCATATATACGGCAGACCGAAAAGCTACAACAGTTCAGAACAATCTTTAAAAAATGTTCAAGGATGTGCAGCTGTACACTGACAATTGGCGAAAAAACACCAATGCGCACAAGTGTGAAACAATCTTGTTTCGGACAACGCTGCAGGGGGCCAGTCAAGATCTGAAACGTAATTGGAAAGATTTCCACATCATGGCTGGCAAGGGTAGTTCAGAACGGGTTCCACATAAATCCTGTGTTTGATACCTCGGTGTTTATCTCGATCAGTATCTGTACTATACTGAACATGTCAAAATTATGCTCGGTAAGGCACAAAAAGTAGTCATGGCCCTACGAAGACCCTTTTATTCCAGATACATTGATCAAAAGTCAAAGATATCTGTTACAAGACCCTTGCTACACCAGTTTTGACATATGGATGTCAGATCTGGTACAACCAGAGTGCTAGTACAATGGAAAGATTAAGAGTTTTCGAAAGGAAATGTTTTCGTGCATGTACTGGTTTATACAGAAAGCCTGAGACAGATTGGAAGCATTGTATATCGAATAGAAGAATTTATCAAACTGCTAAAGTGACGAGAGTCGATATCTTCTTATCGACTCCTTCGGAATCATATCGCAAGATCTGTAACTGTGAGGTGAAAACCTTTGGATTTCACAGCCGTTCCACCCTACAGATGGGTATATTGCGACTTGCCTCGCTACTGGCTTCGTTCCTCCAGAAGCATTCGTGTATGTTATTTGGACATGAATCGATATGTTTTTGATTCTGACAGTGTCCGAATCATATATCACATACGTATATATTGACGAGCCACCCATAAGAAGATAAAATATCCTCCGAATTTGAGTTCACGTGACCAACAATTCCAATGGAGATACTCATTTGCTAGATTCGTTGAAGCTGGTCGAGCTGCGACGGAGCAATCTAGATATTGGTGGCTGAATGACAATGTCTAAATTACTCGTGTTTATTTTCAGTTTTTGTGTTTTTCGTTACTTAGGTTTTGAGTTTCAGCTCATTATTGCTACATTTAGTGTTGTTGTTCATTTGTGTTAAAAATTAGGGATACGTTAGTTATATGTGATGTTTATTTTATTGGGCTTAGAGATAAGGTTTAAGGCTTACGTTTGGAATATAGTGATCGAATTTTTTAGTGTAGGATAACGTTTTTGTTTGAATTTTATTAGAATTATGTTATAACATATTAGGTGTAGGATTAAAGTTCACTGTTGTGTTAAAATTATAAATAATTTTAGAATAGTGTTGGTTGGTTTTTTCCCTCCTTTTTCCAATCAAATCATTAAAGATGTAATATTCTTAATTAATTTGATTTCGCTATAGTTTTTTTGATAAAATGTGTTTAACTGATAACCTATAAATTCAGAGAGCCATTTGACCCATTAAGTGTTTGTATTGTTATTGTTTGGAATTTGCTTTATATTCCTTTAAAATTTATAACGATTAGTATTGAAAAAAAGCGCTTTTGATCTTGACCTTGACCAGGTAAGAGTGCAATGAAGCACGGCTTCGCGAATCAGCTGACATAGCAGAGAATTGGTTATCAACTTTGCTTGTTCCTTTCGCTGATTGTTTGCTTGGGTTACTGGCTTTTGATTCGCAGCATTATCGTGGTTATGTTCTTTAGGCAGAACTTTTATACTGTGTTTCCCTTCACTTTCAATTTTAGTTATACAAGTTTTATACATTGATTTTCTTTGGCTGCACAGCCAATAATATTTCGATTGCTAGTTTTGTAAATGAAATGATAATCGTATCCATCGAAAAATATTTTTTTATTCCCTTGATTAGACAGCAAAATGAATTTATTTGAAGAAAACCATTTGCTCTTCAATCTTAGAAAAAAAATTTCTCTTATTAAACTTAAATAACTGAACTATGCTTTTTCTGGCTTTACAATAGCCTCCTCCTCCTCTGTCAATGGAACTTCCACCCTCGTCCATTTCTATGTCACTGGAAACTTCTGGCATGCAGTTGCATCTTGCAACTAGCAAGCAATTCCAGTATAAATTCGTCCTTTAAGACGTAGAACATACTCCGTAAAACATACTCCGACATCGAACTTGTATCACATAGTTGTTTTGTCAGTCGCATATTCAAGCCCATTTTATGGTAAAGATCTGTTTTCCCATTCTAATAAATGATGTGATGTGCGACAACAGCATACACAACCACAAAATAACTACTTCACATTCACAGCCAGCGCTTTCTTTAAGAAATCCTATTTATCCATCTGGTTGTGGCTTTCAATTCTTCCGGTTCAACCTGGAAAACGGGTCCCGGTGAAATTTCAGCCTTAACCCGAATGCTGAGACCACTGATACACTTGCGAAAACCGTAAATTTGCCACTCGTGGAACCACGTGGACAGCCTGCTTTGTAGAGCTTTCCACTTCTGTTATAATGATTTCGTTTCGCAAGTTTGTAGGAATACAATATTCTATTTAGTATTGACGATCTTGAAGACCAGCTGCATACACAGGAAAACAAAGCTCCAAGTATACAAATCTGTGATAAGACCTGTGTTATGCTATGGGTGTGAAACATGGACCCTAACCCAAGCATCCGCAAATATATTGAACGCCTCTGAGCGACGGGTCCTGAGGCGAATAATCGGAGGGAAGCTAGACGGGGACCAATGGCGAATTCGATACAACCATGAGCTGTATGAAATGTTTGACGACCCGGAGGTTTCAAGGATTGTAAGACTGCGGAAGCTGCAATGGGCTGGACACATGAATCGTATGGATGAACAACGGATACCCAAGAAGGTATTCGTTGGGAGAACTGAAGGCCGGAGGCCAGTCGGTCGACGAAGACAGTTCATCGCTGCTCAGATTTCGGAATTGGAAGACGCGGTCAACGAACCGAGACAGTTGGAGGCGCTGTTTGCAGGGAGCAAAAACCGTATATTTAAAAATTATTCTACGTATATCTAAATTATTCCCCTTCAAAGTAGTCTCCTTGGGCAGCTATACAACGATTCCAGCGCGTTTACCATGCTTCGTAACATTTCTGGAATGCTTCAACTGGGATGTCCGCCAGTACCCTCGTCACGGCCGCCTGGATGTCCGTAATCGACTCAAAATGGGTTCCTTTGGCCACTGATTTTGTTCTAGGGAACAAAAAAAGTCACAGGGTGACATATCGGGTGAATAAGGCGGCTGTTGCAACACGGCGATCCCTATAGAGGCCAAATACTGGGACACGCTGAGGGAGGTGTGACACAGCGCGTTGTCGTGATGCAGGATCCAGTTACGAGTGATGTCTAGGTGCACCCTGTTGACTCGTTTTCGCAATCTTTCGAGTACTTGGCGATAGCAGACTTGATTTACGGTTTGCCCCGATGGTCAAATTCTTTGTGGACGATTCCACGGCTATCAAAAAAGGCAATAATCATCGTCCTCACTTTTGACTTGCTCATGCGAGCTTTTTCGGATGGGGGGCGTGCGGAGACAACCATTGTGAGCTTTGGCTCACATGGGCACGACTAAGAGCACGATCACCATTCACTTTTGTAATTTTAGCGTACGTTTGCGAAGCTGTTTCGCCCAATCTGGAGCAAAATTTTATCGCGACGCGTTACTCTTGATTTCGTTTCTCCATTTTCGTGACGAGCACCATCAACACACGTCTATTCAACACGACACAGAAGGCAAACTAAATAAGCTAGAGCAATCGTAAATATATCAATGGAGAGGGGAAGGAGAAGGGAATCATTACTTAACTATCACACCTCGTATACACTTTGTTATTTGCTCTTATGGCTTACGACTGGAACAGTTTAACAAATAAATACGTTAAAACTTAAACTAAATCTAATTCTAATATAAATTAAATCTATTCCTACGTCTAACCTAAAACTATAAGCTGTTTAGTACGGCACTCGGTCTTATACTTATATTTATTCTTGAGAAGATTTTTATTTTTTTGACACTTATGAACTAATCAATTTTCCATATGTTTTGTTTAACCACGGAATATGTTTGGTTCGCATGAAAAGTAAAACGCCGGTTTATTGGTAGTTACGGGGCTATTGAGATCGTGGAGGTATTGTGCAAGGATTTTAAAGGGACATAGTTAGTAGGGATTATTGAAAAGTGCGCGAATACATCGAAAAGGGTGCTCCTACCACTTCTCTATGCGTTTTTAGTCATTGCTAACATGTAGTGGAGAATCGGTTCTATCCCCGCATCTTTGTGAAGGATGTAGGTCCTGTAGTACTTCTTATTAGGCCATCTGTATTTGGGTAGGCATTTTCTAAAGATCTTCCTCTCGAAGATTTAAATTTCCTCGGCAGCAATAGGCGAGACTGTTAGCCATGCTCGAAACGCGTAGGTTATTATCGGCCTGATAAGAGTTTTGTACATTAAGATTTTAAGTTTTGAGCAGACTGATTTCGAGGAAAAGAGGGACGAAATAATTGCGGGCGCTGCTTTCGCTTTATTGAGGGTTTTCCTAACGTGTCTATTCACCTTAAGCCGATTGTTAAAATGGACTTCAAGGTATTTGATATTTTCCTTGAGAGGAATGATTTCACCAGCACTATGTGCTTGCACATTCCCACTTTGAGACACAGCAAGGCAGTGCTTTCTCCCGTTGGCAGTTCTAAGGCAGATTAGCTCCGATTCTTTAGATATTGAACAATCTTGTGGACAGAGTGCTGAAGCTTTATTTGGGCCATCGCTGGGAGGCTATGGGTGACAGAGGAGGAGATTGTCTGCGTACATTGCTATATCGATAGTGGAGCAGTTCGGGCGTGGGATATCGTGAAGGAAAAGTTGAACAGGGCGGGACCGAGGATAAAGCCTCATGGGACTCCCAAGTTGATAAGAAAAGGATTTTGAAATGAGACTCCCCAGTTTAATTTGGGATGTTCTATCCGAAAGGAAGCTATACACAATTCTGAGGATTGCGACTGGACAGGATGACATTTTCAGTTTGTACTTGAGACCGTTGATCCAAACTGAGTCGAACGCTTTTCTTCAGGTCTGGAGCACAGGCCACTGTGTACTCTATCCGCCGAAGATTGCGGATGACTTTATTGTTCTTAGAAAAAAATTTATCTTATTAAACTTAAATAACTGAACTATGCTTTTTTGGATTTTGGGTATATGGGTTCTGTAAATTGTTATTTTGTACATGAGGGTAATATGATCTTGGATTTTGCGATTTTGGATTTTTCTAAATTTTTGGATTATGGGTTGTAGGATTGTGTTTTTAAGGATTTCATAGTGCTCCCAACTATTTTGCTCGAGTATCTTCAACACAGCATCATTTAAGAAGGAGATTATTTTATTTTAAGACAACCAAACGTTTTATCTAAAATGCTATCAATGATATATTCATATAAAGCGTTAATGTTATATTCATATAAAGAAAAGCGTTTAGCTTCCTCCAAGGAGGAAGAGGAAGATTTCGGGTTTTAGTCATAAAATTTAATGCTCCAAAACAACAAACAAACAAAATCTTTACTCGCGTTCAAATAACTCCTGAATCCTTTAATTTTTAACCGACTTCCAAAGGAAAGAAGGTTATCAATTCATCACGTATATTTTTTTTGTTGCTTTTTTTATGTACGTTCACGCATAACTTTTAAACGGAGATAGATAGAAGAGTCCTGTTTTGGGCAAATGATACGTCTTTCTTCCTGTTAGGTCCCGTTTAAAGGATAATAAATTCAAGTAAAGGTAAAAGGCTTTTACTGTTAAAACTGAAAAATTTCCGACTTTCACCCCGATTTTTCGGCATAACTGATCGACAATTGTAAGGATTTTAATTGTAGAGGCTTCAAATGAAGAACAACATATTGATCTAAAATCACACACAGAATCTGTAAATATTAAAAGTTCAATATGATACATTTATTTATTTATTCATTATTTATTTATTTATTGATCCATTTTACAGACTAAGAAGTCCAATTACAAAATAGACTTAATAACTTAATAAATTTGAAGAAAGTAAGTGCAAAATTTAGTGGAAATGTTATTCCTTGCAAAGATTCAATATGGAAATAGAATATAATAATTTAAAATTTAAAAGTTACCTACAGTATTATTATTAATTAAATGAAATTCGTAATTACCAAAGTTCGTAATCTATTTTGGAAATCAAAGTAAGATGAGGAAAAAGATCCAAGCTCGAGCTCATTATGTTTCCTGATGATTCGCGGCATTAATGAGTGAAAATATAGTTTTGTCCGAGCATACGGAACCTCAAGAAGACTACTGGAACGGGTAGTACGTGCAATCTGCCTGAAGTGCAAATCGTCGCTAAGAGCGGATGCAATATGATGGTGGTACAGTTTGTATAGGAAACATTGATCTAAAAACTTTCTACGTGACGACAAAGAAGGAAGACGAAGTATAGACAACCGACGATCATAGGATTCATACGGCAAATTAAATTTATAGAACAAAACCCTGGTGAATTTTCGCTGGACAGTTTCTAGTGAGGTCACTAAATACTGTTGTCGAGGAGACCACACAACTGAACAGTACTCAAGAAGTGGGCGAACAAGGCAGGCGAATAAATGAACAGCGGTAGGAATGCTTCCAAATTTATGGAGATGTCGCAGAATAAATCCGGAAGTCTTCGATGCTCTGGCAGTTATACTAAGGATATGGATATCGAATTTGAGCTTGGTATCAAAAATTACACCAAGGTCTTTGCATGAGTCCACTGAAGAGAGAATAACATCACAAAGGGAGTAGTTGCACGTTAAAGTAACTATTTTGAGAGTAAAACTCATCTTTAAACATTTTGAAACATTTAAACAAAGGGAATTTGACAAACACCAGCTATACAGATTAAGTAGGTCCTTTTGGAGAAACTGACAATCATCAAGAGTCTTAATTATACGAAACACTTTGAAATCATCAGCATATAGGAGGCAGGGAGAGGATATTACAGAAGGGAGATCATTAATAAACAGTAGGAAAAGGAGAGCCCCGAGGATTGACCCTTGAGGGACACCGGAAGATGGGGAAAAAGGAGAGGAAGCTGTTCCATTAAGAACAACACGGCACGAACGATTGAAAAGATATGACGAGATCCAGGTGAGTAGGCAACCGGAGATACCAAGCATGGCTAGCTTTTGGCAAAGAATACAATGGTTCACACAATCAAAAGCTTTGGAGAAGTCAGTAAAGATACATTGATGTCGAGAAATTGAATTTAAATAATCTTTCGTACGAAAAGTGCCAATTATTTGCCACGCTTCAAGGATTTGATGGAGATACCGAATCTTTTGGTGACGGACGATAAAAATGATCAGTATCCTTAATTTTCTGCATAAACGGTACTTATTTCTGCCGGAAATAACCAATAAATTACTTTTAAATGTGGCATAAATACAATTCAACAATAGTTAGAGGGAACATTTCAGGATGCTTTTCTCTTCCGCATTCATCCTTTGCTTACTGATGAGGTTAGTAAAGGCTCCTTCTTACATTCTTAGACGCAAACGTTACACAAAGGATTTATAAAATTCCCCGAAGAAATAATTAGGATTGAGTGATTACAACTTAAAGAGTTGGTTGGTTACTTTCTAGTTAATACTATACATGATAACAACTGCCCAGAAATCTAAAATTTTTAATTTCCATACTAGGGACAGGCGAGAATCGAAACCTACAAAGGGATACTTTTCCTTCTATAACTGATCATAACTTCACAGATGAAGATGAAAATGCATAGCCGAGTTTTCATAGAACTATAGGATGCATAGTAATTTTCTTGAAACTTTCATTAAAATTAGGTACCATAGTTAACTGAAAACGAAGACGATGGGTATCGAATAAACGTGAACGAGTGATACGGTTAAGAAAGATTTTATAAATAAATTTCTTGAGATTGATTGTGGAGTAAACTTCATGTTATATTTTAATATACGAGTACATGATACAATGTATTCAAGAAACTGAGTTTTGAAAGGTTTGAAATGAAGAAATTTGCCACTAAAAAGGGTGAAATAAAAAGCTTTTAGAAAAAAAAGAAAACCAACTTCGAAATGCCCTTAAAAGGATGAAATAAATTTTATGGAAGCGGTGCCAAATCAATTTCCCCAAATCAACATAAATACTTCCAGCATCTGCACCATCACAGAAGAATGGGAGAAAATATGATATGGCACCGCTTCCACAAAATTTATTTCATCCTTTTTAGGGCATTTCGAAGTCGGTTTTCTTTTTTTTCTAAAAGTTTTTTAAATGCATGTATACAAGGTAGGTATCAAAATTTAATAATATTGAACTCTCTCGGCGGTTAATGTGTTTAAAATAGGTAGTAACACGATAGGTAGTACTAAACGAATTTGATATAGTTGTATCGTTGTTAAAAAGTAAATCTATTCATATCTTCTCACAAATGTCTTCAAATTTCATTGAAAGTCACGTTTTCTTGCAGCTCCACTACCTCTCGGATGTAAGGCGATACTTTGTAACCAGAACGTTATGAAATATTGTCTCGGGCCACAGTTTATCAATGATCATTGCTGGTGTGAACAGGGACACGCTAATGGTAAGTCGAAGTTATATAATTTTTCTTATCAAGGTAATATGAAGCCACTAGTTCTCAATGCCGTATATAGTATTATTGAAAAATAACTAATCATAGTGGTCACGTGATCAGTAAAAACTACACATGCATCGCGTTCGCTGCTTACATGAATTTTAGCCTAAATGTATAGTATTGAACTACATTCGATTATTCTCATAATAATGGAGAGCAATATGTGAACTATTCACCCGGAAAATCTTAAGACTCGTAATACATTGAGTATTTAACGATAGTCGTAATTTTCCGCATCGATTGTCATTTATGACAAAAGATTTTAAATGATTATTTCAATTTTAATAAAGAAGACATAGTTCATTGATACTCACGCCATGCGTTTAGGTAGCTTTTATATTTGTAAGGAAATGATAATTATCTTGCAGTAACATATATGGATGTGACTTAAAACTTTTACCTGACGATTAATTTATTTCTCAGGTTTTCAAAATGCTTAATTAGTTTCGTATTCGAAATAATGAATTACTTCCGTTCAAAATGTTGTTTAACCATGTATAAGCTATCTGTATCTGCCAAAACTCAGTACTCCGAAAGGAAGCGCTTGCTAAATTTCTATTTTGGCCTTTGTTGAATATTGTTAACCACCATCATACCTGTAAATATTTGTGGTTTCCGATTTGATATGCAAATAAAGGAAGTTTATACCAAGTCAAGATTGCAACAAATTTTTGTCGCTAATTAGAATAAATTTACAAAGCTTTCACGGCTATTTTAGTCATATTTGATGCTTAAACTTTGATTAGAAAAATATTCTTCGCCATTTGACGAATTCTGTACAGCTTTTGAAAACGATCAGCAGTTTGTTCGATATTGGAATAAGTTGCCATCCAAACAAAAGTTAGCATACTAAGAAACAGTGTCTACCTGTATATAGGAAAATACTAACAATTCAATTGCACACACCGTCTTTCCACAACTACACGAATATTATTTCCAAGAATGATAATAATTTATTTTGAACGTAAAACCCATTTGATGGGCTGTTTTCCAAAGATTATGTAATTTTGCTCGCAGTAATAAATAACAATGCATATTATACTAGTACAATAAAATACATTTTCCCAAAGAGTTTAAATTAGGGAGACAAATTCGCTGCTCGCAGAAATTTCTAGTTTTACTAAAATCATGTACTCGTATATCTTGTACAGTAAACTAAACACACTAAAGCCAAGGCAAAATTCACAAAGTTTATCGTAACCAAATGTATTTTAATTTTATGATATCTATTAGTAACTTTAAGACAATAAACAAAATGGTTGATTTTCAGAATAGATAATTGCAAATTATAGTTAAATGTTTAAAGAAAGGTCTTTATTATGCATACATTCCATTCGAATTGGATAGCGTATTTATTTTTTTTAATGATTCAGATACCTAGCTTGCTTGGAAATTAACAGTATGGCACAACTTTATGTACGAGCTGTTTATATGCATTTCCAAAAAAAGTTTTGGGTGGATTCAATCACTTACAAATCGTTCAAGTTTCTATGAAAATGGCAGCACAAATAATTGGGATCAGCCAATATAATAGCTAATCAGTGAAACTGGCCCTAAAGATTGAAGAATTCTCATAAACCGCACGAACGTCGTTAAACACTAAATTATTGTTCAAGGTTAATTGCGATTGAAATTTTCTAATTTCTACTTTTTACAAACGGTTACATTAACATAAATTAAAATTTTTAACTATTTGCTGTGCATGGCTAACGATGATATTTAGTCATGTCTTTTACTATCCGCATTTGGTACTTATGAAGAGGGCAAAAAACTTATTTCCTGTGAATTTTGCAATTTTGAGTCATCAGCTGAACATAAAAGCTGCGGATAAAGCGAGTGTAGTTCATTTACATAGTTGCCCAAAAAAATTTCTTACGTGACGTTATTTTTCCACATTTTAGACACGTAAATTTAGATAGACAATCATAGGTTACCATTAATGTGCTAGTGACGATAGTTGGTAACTTGAATTGTACTATTCACCTAGTAAATACGATTAGGTGCTTTCGTGCATTCTTAATGTCGAAAGCTATTTAATTTATATTATTCTGCGTGCATATAATTATTGATTTAATCGTGATTGAATTCATTCATTCAGAATGATAACGGGGCTTTATTAAAAAAGGAGTACATTAAGTTATTAGGGTCGAAAAAATAATTGATCTTCCGTATCTATGATAAAAGAGCTTGAACATACATATATAAATAATTCTTTTTTAGCGCTTTGGATTTTTTTGCAAAGACATACTAGTTTCGAGTCTTGTCTGTCCGCCTGGCAGTGTGTCACAGCAAATTTTCTTAGAAATTATAGCAGCTAGGAAACTCAAACTTTGTGGAAAAGGCAGAAAGAGTAGTCCCTCAAAAGTTTCGGCCCAATCAAACATTTCAAAATTATTTAACGGGGGCCCCCGGCAGTGTTTGTGAAGCGATAAGTCCATTCAAGACCGCACCGATGGTCTGTTGCCTCCGCGAGAATATTGCGTCTTTACAATTAATATTTACTACCCCCAAATAATAGTGGAGCATCCAGGTGAAAGTGGTGTCCCCTCGCACCTCCCCATCCGGATCAAGATCCATTGTAGACGTGGCCAGTTATTTTACATTTAAATGAAAAATTCATACAAAAGTAATTCGTATGAACTTTTCCCTTAAATGAAAATTAAAAAGGTTTCAGATTTATGTCGAAGTGTTATCTGACTGAATCACATAAAACTTTACCATTAATAAGAAACCTGTGCGGAAAGCCACTTTACCCTGCAAGAGCACCTGTAACAACAAAGAAAAGGGGAGAGCTCAACCGATGGCTAGCTAATGAGTGGAGGGGCCAGCCAACGTGGCGGGTCCCATACCCGGTAAAGGTCCAGTGAAACAGAAAGACCAAGTTTTCCTTTTTAGGGTTTTGTAAAATAATTTTACAAAACCCTTCTAAAATCGCGTCCTGTCTGTCTGTCCGTCCGTCCGTCCGTCCGTCCGTCCGTCCGTGTGTCACAGCAGTTTTTCTCAGAAACTACTTAAGCTAGAAGTATCAAATTTTGTATGTAGGTGTAAAGTGGTGATCTCTTCAAAGTTCAACTACAAAAAAATTTTATAAGGTATTTAAGGGGGGTCTCCCCCTGTAGGGGAGTGACCCCCCGAAAAAAAAATTTCATTGAAGGTAGCCGATATGGGTATCAAATGAAAGGTCTTGATGAGAACTTTTCAAAACAGGTCTTACTTTGGCAAAGTTTGCTTCGAGGGGCGCACAGGGAGGGGAAATACACGAAAAATTTGTGTCCCCCCCCCCCTCGCGATTGGACACCTTCAATCCGAAAAATCTGAAAAAAATCAAGAATGTAGGCCTTGATGAGTACAACAACAACAAATACGTGAGAAGTCGCAATTCACTCAACTTTGTTAGTAAAAGTATGATTTATCGATTTTATGTTTTCTTGAATAAAATCTTAACGGTACCCTTAAATTCAATGAAATTCAGTACACACATGTCTATTTATAAGATTGATTAACCCTGCAAGCTTCATAAAGATTGCATCATATTTAGCGAAGTTATAGCGGTTTGAATTTTCCTGTATTACTATGGAACAATATGCGCTGCATGTATTACTATGGCAACATATGGCTATAGAACAACATGCGCTTTTTACCGACTCAGACACTACAGTTTTGCTAGGATTTGCATGAAAATTTCAGGAATGATAGGTGTCATGAATAACTTTGAGAATCAGCTCAGCTAGTGGTATCAGTAATCGTAAAACAAAATAGTGGCTGTTTTAAATGCGAAGATTGAATAATTTTGAGTTATTTTTTCCCAACTTCAACGTTTAAGGTGCATGCTTTGAACACTTGATTCAATTTAATGAATGACTGACGCTGAGTACCTACAATTAATACTCATAAGTGAAACAAGTCAAGGAGGCGGGAGAGAGCTTCTAACAAAAGGATTTTGTAACCATTCTAGGATTCGAAAAAAATTGGCCATTGATCGATGATATCAGTACAGGAGAGTGGCCCCTGAAAAAAAAATCATCAAACGTAGCCGATATGAGTATGAAATGAAAGTTTTCATGGGAGCTTTTCAAAACAGTTGTTAAACTGTCAGTTTTTGCTTCAGTGGGGGTAAAGGGGGGGAAATACATGAAAAATTTGTTTCTTCCCTCGCGAATGGACATCTGAAATAATTATCAAGGGAGATATTTATGAGTATAACAAGAACAAAAACCTCAGAAGTCGAAATTCTTTCAACTTTGTTACTAATAGTATGATCTTCGAATTTCATAGTTTCTCCAATAAAATCGTCATTGACATGCTTCTTGACTTTATTCAATCTGGTGACTGCATTTTGAAAATTGAATACAAAACCCTTCTGACATGAGCGTAGGTCTGTTTACCCAACTTGTTTCATCTATTCATTCGTTTTTCTTTCTGCACTCAACTTCCTATGTAATAATATAACATATATAAGGTTTTATATATAAATTAAAAGCAATTAAAATATAACATCAATTCTTCCTTTTTCTGTTCTCCTTCATATGATTTTATTAAAAATAAAATAATTGAGTTGACTATTTCAAAATACGAGTATATACCAGCAAGATATCGAGAGATTCCCTATCATTAAAATTTTGCAAATCTCTCATTCCTAGTTTCTTTTAACATATTAAATTTGTATCAATTATAATGTAACAATAATCAAATTATTTAAATATGTAAACAAAAAGGTACTTACCCAATATTTGGTATGCACTGGATTGCCCAATTTTCGTGAAAATCAAATTTAAATCGTTATTCCCTTTCGACATCTGGTGTGATTATGCTTTGGTCTGGTTAAGTTACACTTCAGTCGGTCTATACTTGATCCAAAACTTGGCTCATCACTTAAAACCAAGAGCACAAAAGCCATAAAAAGCAACTACTGTTTTCAAATGAAAATTTTTTAAGATCTTAACTCTTCAGACACTATTCATTTCGCACCTTTCAAAAATAAATAGAACAAACCACAAATAAATACTATTATAAATTTCCTATCTGGGATCTTGCCGGCCTCTTCCGGGCAGTTCCGCAGTACTACCATCAGCTGCACTCACCTACGCACCTGTAAGTTGCCCAAACAGACTCTTGAAACTGTAGAAAAAAACACAGTTAAATTTTATTTAATTAATTTTTTATTATAACGGTTGTGGTTTACAGAGTTTTGGTTGGTTAATGCAGAATTGTTGATTTTGAGGACGTACCCCAGCGCGATGCCGGGTCGCTATCTCCCTTCGGATAACTCGGCGTAGCTCCTGTGCTTGCCGACGGAAGAAGGCCCGCTCCGTGGGTGTGACGGACAAGCGGGCTAGTCGCCTCAGCGTGGATGCTTCTGTTTGGTTGCATGGGTGGTGGTGTCCAGGAGCGCCTTCAGCCTCCCCACGTATTCCTCCCTGGTAATCGGTCGGAGCCCGGCTCGGGGCTCTGCCTTGAGCACCTGCTTCAGACTCCGAGCTGGTGCCTAATGGGGGTGTGTGCTGGTACAAGATGCCTGGCTCCACTAGCTGGCATAGGGTAGAGCGGCATACAAACGCTGATCATCTTGGGTCCAGTGTACGCTGCGGGAATTCCTTTTCGCCCTGTGCCACTAACTGCTGCGTCGGCTTCTTCACTCGGACGCTCTGTGTTCGCCTGAAAGATATAAGGAGATTAGCTAAGGTGGCTACACAGCGTTTACGCTAAAAGCCTAAAAGAATACAACTAAAATGCCAACACCTCATCATTAGCTAATATTTTCGGGATTCCGAGATTCTTCTTCCAAGTCCGGATTCGATTGGCGTTCCTGCATATACGTTTTTCGACTGATTTGCATACCTTGCCCAAGAACTTTAAATCTCGTTCTTTCATGAGCTTTCAACCTAAATTCTCTTAAAAGGTGCTGAGTAGCCGAACGCGTGCACTCTCGTTCCACGAAAGCTTTTCCTCCCCGCTTCGTCACGCTTGCTCAGATGGTGAAAATGCGAAACTAGGGAAATTCAATAGCAATGGGCGGTTGTGCTTGCTTGACTAACTTCTTTGGCGAAGCGCGAGTACGTAGGTAATGTTTGCTCGCTCGCAACTACTCTAGCGATCAAGCGTAAGTATACACGAGTGTGTTGTGTGTTTTCGCTCGCAACAATACAGCAATAATTCATTTGATGGGCCATCACACTATTCCGCGATTATTGTTGGAAAAAATGATCATCACATATCGGAAATATGTGGCGGAAAATTCACAATCCACGAGCAACAAGTCATGATTGAAACGACAGTTGGCTGACAAGGCTCGTCACTAAATCACAATTGTGCTCCATTCAAATCACTTTGTGTTTGCTTTCTCCGCATGATTGGCATTCTGCGCATTGCATTCGCATTTCTCAGGTGTTTCTTATCGTTTTGTTTTCATGCTTTTAACGTTTCATTCGATTGTAGTCAATTATGTGTTTTATTTTAAATTTTTTTGCGCGATTTTTACTTCAGAAATGCACCAAATTTCACGAATTCAATGCCTTGCAAGGAACCACTTTCTGCACATGACGAGATAATCCAAAACGCAATCATTCTAACGGCCACTGTGGAGGATTCACTCCACGAAAATTGATCCGTAAAATGTTTCTATTGAGAATCTGTGCGCAAATAACCGTTCTTCCGCACCGCACAATCGACCAGCAGCAGACGAGCTCAACGACTACTTTTCACTCCCCGTGCGGTTCTAGATACCAATCTCTACTCCCCTCTAGTTTATCTTAACAGGGAACTAATTACAAAACAGCAAAGGGCGATGCAATTCTTTTCAACGCATAAATAACATAAGAAAATCCAAACATAGCGCAACCCGAATCAGATCTACACTAATTCCGTTCTCGCCTTTAGGCAGAATTTTTAATGTTATGTCACAATGTGTGCGAGTCATTTTCACAAAAACCCGTCCATCAGAAAATTATATTGCGAATATCTGATGATTCGCGATTTCTTTAAATGCACTCCCACTTGTTGGCAACGTTTATCAATTGTGGGTGGAATCAAAATACGAGGAAAACTTTCTTCGCGTGATTCCACCAGTTCCACCTTTGATGTTTTTCGTGATGGGGGTAACGGAAGTTTCGGGGCCAAGTGGAATCTTGCAATTGCTTCGCTGAATCGTGTAGCAGTGGCGTTGCCATTATCAATTTTTTTTTGGTCATATCGTTATTTGTTTTATTTTTTTTCCGATTTTCTGATTTAGAAATTCAATTCCAGATTTATTATGACTGCTTTTCAGACTAACTGGTATAAATAAATTTGTGATTTTGTTGCTCTCCATATTATTGTTAGTGAACTGAAATTTTCTTGTAGACTCATAGACTAAGGAACTTTTATCGATAATAGTAGCGGTGATCGTGGCGGGATTTATTTTGGGTTAGTAATAATAATATTAATAAGTTGCATATCAAATTGTTCCGCCCTTATTGCGTTATTATTATTATGAAATTGCGTCTTTTTGTGAAGGTTCGTCGAGCAGTTTTCCTAGGCAGGCTGCTCGATTACTACACCCCTAATAACGGAGTAGCCTTTAAATTTTTTTTACCAAATGTAGTCGAGTGGGGTATGAAATGAATGGCCTTGATTAGAACTATTGAACTCTGAAATAAAAAGTCATTTTGTGCATGATGGAGTCCACTGGGAGACAAAAAGTACAAAAATGCTGTCCCGTTACCCTCACGATTGGTCGCATTTGAACCAAAAAAACGGAGGTGGGCCTTTATGAGCACATAGGCAACAGATGCCTCAGAAATCGAAATACACTCAGCTTTGGTAATAATAGTGTGATTTTCCATTTTCTCCCATAAATCAAAAGGTATCCTTAAACTTTTTGAAACTTTACAATCATGTAGACCAAGATTTTAATCCTCACAAAATTTTGTGGAAACGGAATCATAATCGAGTGAGTTATAACATGTGTTGATAGTTGATACATATTTCAAATCGACCTTAGTACTCTTATTTTCTTCCGATTTCCATGAAACTTTGAAGAATAGTGTTTGGCTTGCATTCAGTCCTTTCGTGCACCGGGTAAACTGCAGTCTGCGAACTAGTGTAAACTTTTTTTACCCTAACTTAATTTCTAACGTATCAATTTACTACCAAAATGTTAGAGGATTAAGGACCAAGCTGGATAAGCTCTTTTTATCGCTTCAACTTTGTGAGGACTCGTTTATTTGTCTTACAGAAACCTGGTTGAATGATAACATACTAAATTCGGAAATCTCACTTGATTTTGATATTTATCGTTGTGACCGTGATTTGACTTCTACAAATAAACAAGATGGTGGTGGTGTCCTAGTAGCTGTTAATAATACCATACGCAGCTCTCCCTGTACTGACTTCTGTTTTTCGCGTATAGTGGATTGTGTCATTGTCAAGATCTTCCTTCCTAATAATACATCTTTATTAGTTTCCTCTGTTTATATACCTAGTAACTCTCCTTTATATGTTTATGAGACATTTTTTGACGAGTTTTCCAAATATGTTTTCTTACGTCACCCACAATCTTTAATATTAGTCTGCGGTGACTTTAATTTGGGAGCAGTTCAATGGACGGAGTGCCCTCCTTACTATGTATCATCGACTGATGCATCTTCTCTATCTCTTTCTTCGTTTCTCTCACTCTGTTCTTTCTCGCAATTTAATAATATCCCTAATACTAACGGCCGGCTACTCGATCTTGTGCTGTCTAATATTCCAATTCACTGTCTGTCTGTTTCCCTAGCACTAGAACCCCTTGTCCGCATCGATAGCCACCACCCGCCATTATCGATTGACCTCTCGGTTGTGCTTTTGAAACATCGTTCATTTACACCTGCTCCTAAATTCAACTTCTTCAGAGCGAATTACGAATCTATTACCTGCTCACTAATATCCGTTGATTGGCAGGTATTTTTCGGAAATTTGCCGTGTGAGGCAGCTCTAAGAAAATTCTATAATTATCTGTTTGATTTGATCAAGCATTTTACACCATTACAAACTCCACGTAAAGCAAAGCAGAAACCTTGGGTCACTAAGCAAGTACTTTGTGCCTTGAAAGCCAAAACTAAAGCTCACCGTTGCTTTAAACTTTGTGGTTCTACTGAATCCAGGGACCGTTTTTGTGTCTTACGTGCTGCAGCGAAACAAGTTATCAAGAATGCTATGAAAAATTACTTCAGCAGTTTGGAGTGTTCGCTTATGTCAAATAACACTAAGCCTTTCTGGTCTTACATTAGATCGTTCAAGTCCTCTTCTTCTTTTCCTCCCTCTGTCCACTGGAACAATATTAGAAGCTCTTCTCCTCAAGACATTTCAAACTTGTTCTCTAAATTCTTTTCGTCTACTTTTACTCCTCCTTCATACGTTTCCTACCCAGTAAATACATTTACGTCCCATTCCATTGACATTTCTTTACTCTGCACGGATTATATTGAAGTTGAAACCCTCATGAATTCCCTTAATCCTAATATATCCCCAGGTCCGGATGGCTTGCCGAATATATTTGTTAAGTCATTAGCGTCATCGCTTTGCATTCCCCTGGCTTTCCTCTTTAACCTTAGTTTGCGTACTGGTGCGTTCCCGGCTTGCTGGAAAAGAGCAAATGTTGTTCCTATTCTTAAAAGTGGTGATCCTACTTCTGTGTCCAATTATCGTCCTATATCCCTAATCTCCTGTTTTCCAGTTTTATTGGCACCTATCTTGTCAAAGGAACAACATGGCTTTCTTAAGTGTCGCTCTACGACCTCCAACCTAATTGAATTTACTGACTACATCGCGAAGGCCCTGGACAATCGTTTGCAGGTTGATGTGATCTTCACTGACTTCTCTAAGGCTTTTGACACTGTCGACCATCAACTACTCTGTCACAAACTTAAAGCCTTTGGAGTGGCTGGCCCTCTTTTATCATGGATGGATTCATATCTGTCTTCTCGCACTTGTTGTGTTAGTTACTGTGGAGCAACCTCTATACCATTTCATCCAACGTCCGGCGTTCCCCAAGGTTCCATTCTAGGCCCTCTCCTCTTCCTGTTATTTATAAATGACCTTCCATCAGTCATTGCTTCTAATTGTCTATTGTATGCAGGCGATTTCAAAGTCTTTCGAGCTATCAGATCGATACAAGATTGTCAATATCTTCAGATGGATCTGATTGCTCTTAATAATTGGTGTTCGACTAACTACCTTTGTTTAAATGTTGCTAAATGCCATAAAATGACGTTTAATCTAAAGCTATCTCCCATTTTCTTTACCTATACGTTAAATGATATCCCACTGGCTGCTGTGTGCTCTGCTAAAGACCTTGGTGTTATTTTTGATCCTTGCCTCAATTTTGATGCTCACATCTTAAATGTGACTGCCAGGGCATCAAAAATAGTGGGGCTTATTTTTAGGCACACATACAAGTTCACCAACATATCCACTCCTATCCGCTTGTTTACTTGTCTTGTCCGTCCTATCCTAGAATATTGTTCTGTAGTTTGGTCCCCCCGATACTCCTACCTCACGAACTCGTTAGAGAATGTACAGCGTAAATTTAGTCGAGTTTTGTTCTACAAACTCAAACTCCCATATCAATCCTATGAATGCCGCTTATCCTTTTTATGTCTTCCGACTTTGTTGTCCCGTCGCATCTACTTGGATCAGTGTTTTCTGTATCAACTATGTTACAATCAAATCTCTCCAATATTATATGCTGACTTACACTTCCGTCAATCAACGCGTCCTTCTCGATCAAACACTTTGTTCGAGGTGCCCTTTGCCCGTACGAATTTATACTTTCATTCTCCCGTTGTGCGAATGTTAAGGAAACATAATAAACTTGAGCTTGGTCCTTTTTCTGATTCCTATTTTGTATTCAAAATAAGACTAAGAAACCTCGTCCTTACAACTCATTTTGAATAGTTCGACTTGTTGTTTTTTTCTTTTCTTTTTTGCGCTTTAACTTCATTTTTTAAGCCTGTTAATTTCATATTAACCTTTTCATAGTTTAATAGACCATAATGCCTAATTTTTCAATATTAATATTATTTAATCTTCCTAATTTTTCTTTGCTTAATTTAAGTTTTCATTCTTACTTGTTTCTGCTTGTCGTTTTTCCATTTTGTAATTGGATTTATTTTAATCTGTTAAATGGAATTGTAAATAAATAAATAAATAAATAAAAATTATTTAAGGTAAAAATGGCGGCTGTTTTATGCTTATGAAAGAAACTCTGCATCTTTTGGATGAACTCGAATGATTATTCATACATTTAATGGATGCATAATTAAATCATCAATTCATGATATCAGAAAACTTGTTTCGAACCCGAGGATGGTTACAAAGCCCTTCTGGTAGGAGCTTTCTCCTGCTTACTCAACTTATTTTCTCTTGGAAAGCCGTAGGGGCTTGTTGACTTCTTTACGTTAGCTTCACGGTCTAAAGGATGTGTGGAAGGAAATGACTTTATATAGGTGTAGAATGGGTTAACCAGGTAGATCTTAGAGGGATGTTAGGTTTATATTCTATGAATTGTTGGATGCCCGTTTGTTCTGGTTCGTATCGTTCCGTTTTCATCGGAAGGTGCGGTCTAGTACTGGGAAAATTGTGTTGGAATTCGTAATAGGTTATTCGTTGAAAATTTTACCGTCTGTCTTTAAATGTAGAAGCGTAGCGTAGCAGGAGTTTACCTTGTTGTGTAAGAAAGATCGTAAGTGCTCTATGTATCTCATTTTAGTCCCATTTTGTCCTTTCTATTAGAGAAGAAAAACTATTGATAGTTGGCACTAAGGAACAGCTTCTTCTGCTGAATAACGGCTTAAACTTCGCTGTTTGCAATGGGAACCTACCGAAGGAAGATATAGTGATGGACGTAGAAGAGACCATTAGATTCCTACCTCAAGAGGAAACGCAAGCGATAAGGGATCAAACCATTCGGATTATCAAAGCTAGGAAGGTCGACCAACAAAAGACTGAACATGAGCTGATTAAGCAACTTAAGAAAAATCGGTATTTTACTTTGAAGCTGATAAAGGCAATAAGGTAGTATCATGGAAAAGGAAAAAAACGACGAATTAGGGCTTGAAAAATTGAAGAACAGAGAATACTACGAGTAAAGACACAATCCTCTACCAGATTCTGTTCGAAGAGTGGAAAAAGCTCTCGCTGACTGCAAGGATGTGATACCTAACGAGATTATGCTTCGTGTCATAAACCCAGTGCTTTCACGGATATAATTTCTACCGAAGATCCATAAGCCTGGGAATGAGATGCAAAAGATCATCACCGCCACAAATGCGTCGGGGAACGCAACAAATGGGGAAGCCCTTGGAGCAGTCATTCAGTGAAGGATAGGATGTAACTGATTGAGAAGCTTAAATATGTAAACCACATTGATCAGGACGAAATTTTGGTGTCTTTCAATGTGAAAGCGCTGTTTCCAAGCGTACTGGCTAAGCAAGCACTAGCTTTATTTGAGGATTGGCTAATATCTAACAACACAAATGGCATCCAAAAGAAAAAAGCAAGACAACTTTATAAACTCGCCGTTTTGTGCATGTCAGAAACTTACTTTACTTTCAGGGGACGATTTGATAGATAAAAGACGGGAGTTGCAATGGGGAATCCACTTTCCGCCCCTCATTAGCGAGATTTTCATGAGCTGGATAGAGCAGAGGGGTGCGGGGAAGGTGTTTCGAACCCAGATGGATACCATGTTGGAGGGCTTTGATTGTGGTGTTGCTTGCTGAGCAGTAGCAAGTCAGCTTAACTGTCTCTCGCAAACTGCTCGAGTAGATTTTGATGGAGTGTGCTCTGATGTAGATTAATCTGCAGAATACGGCCTTTTGCAGACAATTTTTTGCATTCCTAAGAAAACTAGCATTTGCCTGTATTTGACCCGTGTTTCAAATCATCTGGCCTTGGGTCAGTGTCTTGGTGAAGGAAGCAGTGTATCTCTTCTGTGCACTCCTTTTTACGCCCTGTTTTCCCGCAATTATAGTACAGAAAGCTTCTGTCGATCCTTTACAGCCCCTTGCAGTATGCCCATACCGAGGCACCTGAATTACCGGAGAGAAATTGCTCTTCGCCATTATCCCACAAATAACCCAACCAACTCTGATTTTCCCCTTTTGTATCTTCTGCTTGGCATACTTTTTTGAGTTGTCGATAATGGCCATCCACTGGCCTCTATTATTTGGATTGATTAGTCTAATTTTGCTCCGCTTAAGCTAGGAAAGTATCGCTTTAAGGCATCCTTTATCTAGGGTAGATCGGTAACACAGTCAATATACCTTATTCAGAGAGCAGCCCGACGTTCAAGGGAGGCTATGGGTGCCTTATCTCCAAAGACATTCTTGACTATATCACGGAATGCAAATTTGTTAGTGGCTTCTGGTCCGAGCTTCTCAGTGCGTTGACCGCGTCCTCCAATTCCGAAATCTGAGCAGCGATGAACTGTCTTCGTCGACCGAGTCAGACCAGCGTTTCCTGGGTTTCCCCACTGATCTGCGGCCTTCAGTTCTCCCAACGAATACCTTTTAGGTTATCCGTTGTTCGTCCATATGATTCATGTGGCCAGCACATTGCAGTTTCCGCAGCCTTACAATCGTTTAGACCTCCGGTTCGTCAAAAATTTCGTAGAGCTCATGGTGGTATCGAATTCTCCATTGGTCTTCGTCTAGCTTCACTGCAATTATTTGCCTCAGTGCTCATCGCTCAAAGGCGTTCAATATATTTGCGGATGCTTGGGTTCAGGTCCATGTTTTACATCTAAATTATAACACAGGTCTTATCACAGATTTGTTTACTTGGAGCTTTGCTTTCCTATGTATGCCGCTGGTCTTCAAGATCGTCAAAACTGAATAGAATATTTTATTTTCGAGCTGTATTCTTCGGCGTATTTCATCTCTTTCATTGCCGGTTCTCGTCATTTTGGCACCTAAATACACAAATTTGCTCACATTTTCGATACTTTATTCGCCAAATGTGGTATTTCGTGTATTTGAGGTATTTTTCCTCGACTACGTCATGAGCTCTGTTTTATTTTCATTGATTTGTAGCCCTACTAGCTTTGCTTCGCTGTCGAGTTTCAGGAAAAGTTCTTTGGCAGTTGTTAATGACCGTGACAAAATATTGATGTCATCCGCATAGGCTACTACTTGGCTCGACTTGTATAGTAATGTACCTCGCGTATCGACAGGTAGCTGCCTTATGGCGTACTCCAGGGCTAAATTGAATTGCCCATCTCCCTTCTTTAGTGCGATACTTGTGTCAAATGCATCAGTGAGTTTGTTATTGATGCGGACTTGCGAGGTCTTCGACCGTATTGTCATTTTGGACTGACAGATTTGGCTGGGATTATTTGGTGCAGTAAGTTACGATCAATACTGTCGTATGCTTTTTTAAAGTCAACGAAAATTTGGTGTTCGTCTATGTTGCACTCCCAGCATTTTTCAAGTACCAGCTTGACTGTGAACAATTGGTCTATTGTCGATCTACCTGCTCTAAATCCAACGTGATACTCCCCAATAATACTGTTGGCATATGATCCGGTTTTATTTTCTAAGATTTTAGAAAATTATTTTCTAAGATTTTAGAAAATATTTTGTACGTCGTACAAAGTAGTAATATGCCTGTATAATTTTCGCACTGTAGCTTGTCACCTTGTTTGTGGATAGGGAATATAATTGATTGGCTCCACTCCTTCGGCATATGTTCTTGTTGTCAAATGTGCTGGATGACTTTGTGAATAGCTTTATGAACACTGCTGCCTCCATATTTGATGAGCTTCACTGGAATCTCATCGATGCTCGGCGCTTTATTATTCTTTTGGGCTTTGATGATGGAACACACTTCATCCAGAGTTGGTGGAGTAAATGGAAGCTCTCCGCAGACATTTATAGGCTCCGATGTTCTGGAGCTGTGTGGAGGAATAAGGAGGTTCTTGAAATATGATACCCATCTTTTCTTAATCTTGGTTTCTTCAGCGATGATATTGCCGATATCATCGCGACAGAACTGACTTTGGCTGATAACCACTTTCAAGATTTTCACTTTGTATGCTTGTCTTGTGTTGTTGCTCGCTAAACTTACATCTATAGTTCTCAATTAGTCATTATAGTATTTTCTTTTCTTAATTCTAATTATCTTCTTCGCTACTCTTCTGAGATTTTCATAGTTTTCTCTCCTCGTACTGGTTTTCTTACCTATGTAGTCTTTGTACGCCTGACTCTTTTTGTCGGACTTATTCTGGTACTCATCTTCGAACAATTATGTCTCTTGCGCCGGACATGATGTCCAATCGTCTGTTCTGCCACGGTCTTAATAGGTGGTTTCATTTCCACCCAGAGCTCGTTGCTTGTCTTTATTGATGCGTCTGATAAGATGTGAGTCAGCTGGTTATCGAGGGTCTCCTTGAAATTTTTGGTTGTCGACGCCGTTTGGAGCCTTTCGATGTCAAATTTTTCTAGGTTATTAATGCGTAAAATGTGTTTTTTTCCAGCTGCCATCCGTTAATTTTATCCTATTGATTTCCTCGAAATATATACCAGGGGTTTCTTTGAATGGTATTAGCTCCACTATTCCTTCGGCTGAAGTCGCTTCCGTTTCTCCAACTACCAATACCGGAAGGACTAGTAGCAGGCAGAGTAAGGTTTGTAGAGGAAACTTTCATACTCGTTTCGGTGCTGAGTCATTGGATACATTCTCTACTCTTTTCCTGGATTCGCCTTTAACTGCGTCAATGAGATCAGTGTTGACTGGGGAGATATATTTCCAGCGAAGGTCGTCGGTAGTGTTGTCGAAGGCTCTCCGATATTTGGTAGTGGACTGATCATATTTATTGCTCTTGAAGTGATTCCAGTAGCAGTTTTTATCCCAACCACACTTACTCTGGCATCAGATCCCTTGTTTACATTGATTATTCTTCCTAAGCGCCATTTGAGAGGTGACAAATTCTCCTCCTTCAGCATGATTAATAATCCTGGCTCAACATTGTGCTTGATTTCTTGCCATTTTGCCTCTGTTGCAAGTCTTGAAGGTATTCTTTAGACCATCGGTGCCAGAAGGCTTCGTGAAGACCTCTCACCAATTTCCATCGAGTTAAAAGAGGCATGGATCCATTGTCAACTTTAGGGTCAGGGATTGTTGTAAAAGGTTCCCCAATCAAGAAATGGCCTGGTGTTAGTGCCTGTACATCAGCTGGATCCGGTGACATCTGGCTGATTGGCCGAGAACCATTCGTTTCAAATGATATTTAGCGGACTCAATTCCGGCTTCCCATAATCCACCGAAGTGGGGGGAGCGTGGCGGTATGCGCAACCATTCTATACCTTCATCGGCACAGCTATCCTCAATCTGTGCAAACTGCTGGTTAAACAGTAAAGTGAGTTCCTGGAGCCCCGTGTTCGCTCCAACAAAATTTGTAGCGTTATCGCTAAAGATTTTCACAGGACGTCCTCGCCTTGCGATGAACCGCTTAAGGCGTCCAATAAAGGCCACTGATGAAAGGTCACAAACTAGCTCCAAGTGAATGGCCTTTGTTGAAAAGCAAACAAAGAGCGCTATGTAGGCCTTGTCTGGACGTTTTCCACGAATTTTATGGTGCACCTGGCTTGGACCACAAAAGTCGACTCCAACATGGAGAAATGGCCTTGATCTTCGTACTCTGTCCGCCGGTAAGTCCCCCATCAGTTGAGTTAGAGTTTTTGGTTTAAGTCGTGCACACAGCATGCATTTCCAAACTATTTTGGATGCCATCCTTCTACCATTAATGCACCAAAATGTTTCACGTGACGCATAATGAAGCGGTAGTGCTCCAGCGTGCAAGTAGCGGCTCCTTGGTATGTAGGGATGTCAAGTGTTCTTGAGGCCCAACATTGTTGTATCAGAACATAATCGATCTGGTTTGGTGTGTTGCCATTGGGTGATACCCAGATCATTTTATGAATGCGTCGATGTGGGAAGCAATTCGAACATATGACTAGATTTCTGCTACATGCAAAGTCAATCAGGCGCAGGCCATTGTCAATTGTTTCATTGTGGAGGCTTTATCCTCCAGTGGTTCTCCGATGAGATAGCTCATTTCCAACTGAGCTATCTCCTTTCTGTTCCTAGGGCAGCAATTTTGCCTGCTTTTTTAGTTGCCTCAGATAGTGCTGCCTCGATGTCCTTCTACAACGGAACCTAAGCCTTCGTTAGCACCTCCTCGTCCTGATTCCTTTTATTTAGGCTGCAAGCCAACTTTTTGCTGTTCTTAGGCGTTGGGAAGACTATCGTACCTTAAAAGGGCTTGATATTTTGCTCTTCCTCTATTTTGAGCCGTCTACGTATGTAACAGCCTAGTTGAGCAAGGAGCTCCTCCAGCTCCAGTATCATACGTGGCACCTATGCATTTCATAATCGATTCTGCTTTGCATTAGAGTCACTCTTCTTCCGAGTGGCCCAAGATTATTGAATCGCTCTGTGCTTCCTCTGCAAGATTTATTTCGGCATTCAAGACCCTTGCTTCAGATGCTTCAGTAGTGATCGCAGCAGGAATTATTACTTTCTCAATATACTTTACATTTTCTTCTACCGTTAGCACATCAGACGCGTCCTGCAGAATTCTCCGCTCTTCTTTTTAAGGACGTGAAGCCATTCGCATCGAATTTTTGCTACTCCTGAATGTCACAAGAACCTCTATTTGGGCGAGGCTGTCAGTTCTACGTTTCTCGTTTGTCTTTACTGTCGTTGGATTCGTTGTCGTTTTTGTTGTCGTTGATACCGTACTCGATGTGCTGTTAACTTCGTGGCTGTTATTGATGGTTCCGTCGTCGTTATTGGTATGGTGCAAACTTTGAACGTACTCCGAGGGCTGCCAAGGTTTCACCGGGACGGAGGCAATATAATAGTCTGATTGGAGCCGTTTACGTGCGAGTGTCACCTCGGCGCTTTAGTGCCAAGCAATAAGGTCCAAACCATTATGTCAGCCAGTAAAAGTCATCAATTCCAGTTCGTTGTCTAAAGCGTAGTCCAGATTAAGGCAGAATTGCTACCTGTTATCCCAAGAAGGACCTTACGGCGGCCTCCAATTGTAAGATACGTGGAGCCAGCACTCTCCAAAGAATGCTAGCCTCCATTCCCCCTGTGGAGACTAGCAGCTCAAATTTAGTATTTACAGGAAACTTTCGACGACACAGATTCCAACAACATCGAATCATTGCCACCGACCAAAATCAGCAGCATATCATAGCATGGCACACCATTTACTTACCATTCTGATGACTAAGGTGAGATTCAACGAGGAACTAAAGCTCATTTACGACACAGCGAACAAGAATGGATATAGTTAAACGCTGGTGGACAACATTATCAACCGCACGAAGAAGAAACTACAAAAGAAGAACTTGACATCCCTTTTTAAGGCAGCAACAAACGTTGAATGAAAGGAAGCGATCAAAAAACGAGTGTCGACATAATAACATCTAAGAGGCGTATCCAGCTCAAGAATATCCTGAAATCAGCAAAGGACAAAATGTCGACCAAGGGTGCAGTGAAGTGTACCAAATCCCCAATGTCCGAAACTTTATATCGGCGAAACGAAGAGACTGGTGATAGCACGCTTCAAAGAATACCAAAAAAAGCGAAAATATGGCTAAAAAGAACA
Source organism: Odontomyia ornata (assembly GCA_963969285.1). Classification (NCBI taxonomy): domain Eukaryota; kingdom Metazoa; phylum Arthropoda; class Insecta; order Diptera; family Stratiomyidae; genus Odontomyia; species Odontomyia ornata. The sequence continues at coordinate 97,407,777 of OZ017739.1, read as the reverse complement.
ACAGGGCAACAATAGGTATCGCGTATAAAAGCATCAATATTTATAAAGTACCTGAAAAAATGGATTGAATACAGATTCAGGAAATATAATAAAATTAAATCAAATAAATTAGTTGAGTGAAATTTGCTATAACAATAAAAATAATTCGAGGGTATTTGTACAATTTGTATTACGAAACCCTTAAAAAAATTAACCCTTTAGGCTATTCATTTTACAGTTAACTCATTAGTAAGTCCTCTTAAGTCCTTACGTTAATTTCTGTTAATGTTTTTCCAAGCAGCAATTCTTTCTTTGAAAATGAATCAATTGTCGAATATGTGCATATTAGTCCTCATACACTGTTAAAAATATATTTTGTCGACTACCCTATCGAAGTCCCCAAATATTTTTGACGCCGTTTTTGTCCAAAACATTGAGTATTTTCTTTTTCTTATTGTTCAAGTTATTATAGCTCATTTGAATAATGAGACATTGTTTGAATTGAAATTATTATTTAAATAAACGTTAGAATAACACAATGTGAAGACGTTTATCAAATGAATTTTTTATTAAGCTATTAAATACTTCGAAGATACTTAGAAAGGCCCATTAATTTTTTAAATGTCTTCAAGTCCAAAAGCAAATCAAAAATGATTTGTTTACTGTCCTAGAGTATAAAGATCTCCGTGACATCATGAAATAATTTCAAATAAATGCATTAGAGAACGATTTAATTGACCTATAAATTAGTTCGTTTCCTATGGTGATAACCTATATACGAGTACCAAGATGCTAGATTATCTCAAATGAATATATAAATGTACAGTGATCAAATTTTAATCTCATCTTTTGTGTTATCAGTACGGGTATAATGTGTAAATATGATTCAACCAACTTTTTGTTGTCGCTGAATAAGTATGTATACTCGTATTTTACGTTAGTTTTAAAATTGATTTAAAGATCAACTAAAGGTTATTTATTTCAACATTAACATTACATGGCTTCTACTAATTAAATTTAATGTGTGATATTGTTATAATAGATTTTTTTAATTTTCAGAGGGGCTTCCATTTGTTCCGCATACTTGTTATGTTGGTGATAAAATAACAGAAACATCGGTTGGCTCCTGTTTCAATTATAATCAAATCAAAGAATGCTGTTGCGATCGTGCTTTAGCGAAAAGATGTAAGTATTCAAAATAGTCATATCCCACCAGATTTTGGAAAAAATATATTAGTTTAATCATGATTGGAATCTTTAATCAATGCTACTGTTAATCTGCTTTGTAAATAATTAGTTTTGCTGCTATGTTCCTTATACCAAAAAAGATTCCTTGTATTAGTAAAGCGAATTATTTCCAGTGTAACCCATCTTTTCTTTATTTTCGAGATCTTTTAAAAAAACCCAGTTGTTTATTATTAAATAAAATAACCGAAATTTTGTTGTTATGGGTCATCTTAGAGAAAAATGGTTCACAGCACGTCAAATTTCACAACCTTCCCCAGAACATGGATTTTAACCATTGCTAACTTTTCAAGTTATTGATATTTGGGTGGACTACTCATATGTTTCAGTGAACGCTGTGATTTCTCAATGTTGGGAAATTTTGCGTGAAATTCTCGACAACATTTGATGATACAACAATGAGATGAAATTCCAGTTGTTATAGTTAATTGACAAAAAAACACCAGAACTCAAGTTTAATAAGCACCAGATGTCGATGGAATTCCGGCAAAACTATTGAAGACAGGAGAATTTATTCATCGTCTGTGCATAAAAAAAATCATTAAAAATAATTGAATCCTGGAACCTATTTCAGAAGAACCGAAAAAATCTTTTCAATTTATAAAACAGGTGATAGGCTCTGTTTCCGAATTTTATGAGGAACTTCTTAGTATGCACTTCATTCAAAACCTTCACTAAATTCATCGAACGTTGAAAATGTCATTGGGGAATGCAACCGTGGTTCCTAAGCTAGGCGCACAACGATATACCAGCTCTTCTTGTTCAAGTGAAGTTTGAAGAACAGCATTGAACAGAATCTTTAAAATGGAATCAGACTTCAAATAAGGGGATGTTGTCCCAATACTTTTTAATATTGCCCTGAAATACGTCATCAGAAATACAACAGCTGGAACCTCTGGCACACTAATCTTCAAATTCACACAATTAGCAGCATAAACTGATGATGTCGATATTACGGCACGGTCAATCTGAGATGCCAAAGAATCTAAACCAACCCGAATCGACCTACGAGTTAATGAAACTAAAACTAAATTCATGACTCAAACGAGGAAGAACACTCCAGCCCGACAAATCTCACCGGAGGAAACTATAAACTTGAAAGTATCGATAATTTTCTCTATCTTGGATCCAACCTGAATAGAAGAGTGCCAAAAAGGATGAGATTGGATGTCAATTAAGTGCCGTAAATATAGCCTATTACTCTGTACCTCCCATTCTAAGCTTCAGAGTTATGTACAGGTAACATAAGCTCAGTACTTACAAATCATTAGTCAAGCCTGTGCTGATATACTATATGTGGAATTCGTTTTAGCGGGGAAACACGACTTAATGTTTTAATACTGTATTTGAAATGAAAAGCAGATACAAAAATATTATATTCAGCAAAATAAGTTCTCCAGTCGCCCGTGTCATCATTCTCACCTCTCAGTGAATTCAAAAAATTCGTAATTCGCCCCACAACTCGGTCATCCTGTTCTAAGCGTCATCCTCGGCGCTATCACAGCCATCGCCTGTATCGTTCTCAAAATATAGCTCGTCTTCTGCACCCGAATTTTGACGACTTTGATGCCTGTTCATATAATTGGCTGCTGTTGTTGTTTCGCCGGGCCCTTCACCGTATCCGATCCTGTCGACGCCATAGCGATCGTTTCGTTTAACAGTTGTGACCCGATATATGCCTAGGAACTTTTTGTGCAGCTTCAAGCCTCCGTAAAATTGCGTCCTCCGGATAGCAACGATATCTCCCATGTAGTAAGCGCTCGCTGGCTTGCGTTTCCAATTAAACGCCTTACGATTAACATTCTGAATCAGACGGATATGTTTCATTGCATCGCCTCGCAGGCTTGATCGTTCCTCGACAAAATGGCTTATGGACTCTTCTCCGATGATATTCCACAAAGGCATTCGTCAACCGCATCTTCATTCCCATTAAGAGTTCAAACGGTGTGGTACTAATGCTGCAACTATACAAGTCGACGTATTGTGCAGCCTCATGACATGTCTAAATCACTTGTCAATAGAAAATTTCATTAATACTGGAACTATGATCCCATTCATTCGCTCGATTTGTCTGTTACCCCGCGGAACTCCAGTTGCCAATGAAACGTGTTCTGTACCTTCCTTCTCATAATAATTGCTGAAGACGTTTGATGTAAATGCTGAACCTCGGTCTGAAACGATCCATCGGGGGTTTCCGAAAACTGTCGCCTGTGAGTGAGTGATGACCTCTTCAGCTGCTGTCGACTTTGTAGGATATACCCATAGGAACTTTGTGAAGCCGTCGTTAACTGCAAAAATATATTTATAATTTTTCCTTGTTGAAGGCATCGGTCCTAAATGATCGATGTAGTACGTGTCAAGCGGGCGATCGCCTTTCTGCCAGGATACACTTCACGCAATTTCCGATGCACTTCTTGATACGTGCTTGCATGTGTGGAAACCAGAAGTGGGATTTCAGCAGGTGCTCAACTTTTTTCAGCCTGAAGTGACCGCGTTCATGGGCTCGTCTGATCACGTCGTATTGCATTGCCTTGGGAATGACTAATTGCAAGGCTCCGGCGTCGTTTTGTAAACGATACCATGCTGCACTACGAAAACATCGTCAGTAACTCGTCCTACGATAATTTTTCTTCAACTCTGGATCATCTTTCTGTTCGCGCTGAACTCACTCCGTTAAAGCGCATTGGTCTCGTCTTGTCAAGTAGATCGATACTGGGCTACTGTTTAGAGCGTCAGAGTGCTTCATTGACCGTCTTGGTTTATGTGCGAAGGTATGTTCGTGTTTGTCAGCTAACAACGCCTATCGTGCCACTCGTACACAGGTTTCCTTCTTCGCTTTTGTTAGTGCCAAGGCTTGACAGTCTGTCACAATCTACACCAGATTTGCCAAAAGATACACTCGGAACTTCTTGAGTGACGACAACTGCCAGTATCTCCAGTTGATAACTCGTATACTTTTGTTCTGCTGGCACCATTTTTCAACTAACGAAATAAATCGGATGCAAGTTTCTATCCTCGTGATTGTGTCGCAGAAGAATGGCTCAGCTCCAACACGAAAGAGTTTAAGAACTGGGGCCTTAGTCAAAATGGCTTTTAACTCATTAAAGCCGCGTGATTGGGTAGTTGCGAATTCGAAAGGAACCTCGTCTTTCAATAAGTCCAATAATGGGCGAGCAATCTGAGCGAAGTCCCCGATAAACTTCCAGAAACAGCCTATTAAGCTTAAAAAGCTCTGCACACCTTTCGGTGACTTCGGCTGACTAAAGTGTTCAACAGCTAGTATCTTGTCATAATTTGGTTTCACAGTCCCGTCCTCGACAATATTTCCAAGGTAAACAATTTTTGTCGTCAGCATTTTAGATTTTTTCCAATTAAAATGAACGTTGTCAAGGTATACCAACAAAGTCCCGTCGGCCAAAAAATCTATGAACACACAACTGGTGCATTGCTTGTCTTGCGTTATAAAAGACTTGTACTTGATGCTGCCCTCTTTGACTGGGACATGATAGAATCCGTTCTCCAAATTCAATAGGCTGAAAACCCTCGCACTCTGCTGTTTGTCCAGCAGATCGTCTATAATCGGCAATGGGAATCGGTCTCGAACAATCTTTCGATTAAGTAACAGATAGTCGACGCACATTCTTGTACTACCATTCTTCTTTTTCGTCAACATAATACGACTAGCATATTCAGACGAACAACGCCTTCCTTCATCAGCTGTTCCACGGTCTTGTTGACTATCCTGTGTTGTCCAGCTGATAACCGTCTAGGACTTTGATGAACTGGCATGTCGTCTTTTAAGCGTATCTTCATTTCATCATGGGTACGTCTTTCATCCGTCAGTGAATACTATTGAATGAACCTCTTCTTCTTTTTCGGTGCACTACAGCCCCTCTCAGGCCTACCCTTCCTGAATAAGCTTCTTCACTGCGTCTTTAATCGTCGCGTCGTGGGTACTTTCTACGCCCTTCGGTCAATCGTCATTATGTACGCTGATATTTAGTACGGGTTTAACGTCATTTTCTTCGTCGGTCTGGAGTTTAGAAAATACGGCCTTTCAGTTTTTAATGTGGATTTCAACGACTTCTGACAATCCACCACTCAACACAACGTTGTTAGCCAGAATTTCGTCTGCAACGACATGGAATCGAAGAGTAACGCGATGTTCTTCCGGCAGTGCCAACTCTGTGAAATGGAACTGTTGCTGTATTCAACTTCGGTGCTCCGGGTCGGACGAACATTATTGTAGTCGTTAGGTTTAAGTCGTTTCCTGAGTCTATAATTGCTTCGACCTCGACGCCATTGATTACAATGAATTTGTACACCTTCTTGTCCAGCGACTGTAAGGTGTTGACATGTCTTTTAGGCGGCTCCAATGATGAATGTTTTTTGCAGTGAGTATGTGCCCGTACTCGTTACAACGAAAACACTTTACCCCTTTCCAGATCTTCGGGCAATTACAGCTGATGTGTGAAGAGTTGAAACATTTCTGCATTTCTTTTCTGTGGTCATTTACTCGTCACCGGTTGTTTTGCGGCCATCTTACTTCTCATCGCTTGGTAATGACTCAGCTTCTTCTTCAACTTTACGATCGTCGAAGCCCCGTACAAGATAACTTTACTCGACACGGCGTCAGGAATACCATCAATGATATACTGGATTATGACCTCGACTTCAATGTCCGCATGGCTGGCAATTTCCATACATACTTTTGGTATGATTCGTCACCTTTTTTCTTCGTCTGACTTAGCCGTCTATGAACGTCTTTACTAATAGTTGGATTCGCAAACTCTGAAAACAGCGATCTTTTCAACGTCGTCCAGCATTTAGATAGAATGCGATTCGAAATTTATGAAGAGCTTAGCGGAGCCACGAAGCAGCTTTTTGCGCAAACAATTTTTTTGGGAATTATTCCAACGGTGAAGATCGGCTGTCTCCTCAAATGACATGAGTCTCGTTTCGACGCTTTCTATGCCGTCTCCACTAAGCGTTTCCAAAGACTCTTGAAATCCTTGAACGATAGCTGCAGTGTAAACGCTCTTGCAGCTGCATACTTGCTGTGAGTTCTAACATCATCGTCGATTCAACTTCGTTCATCGTCCGGCTCCTGGCCATCATAGACTTCAACTTTCGTCGACATGTCTTCTTTTAGGCATGCCCGCAGCTCGTCCTTTGTACCCGTGGTCTTCAGTTGCAACTCATGTAATCGACTCTGCAGCTGAAAGATTTTTAATCCGCGCAGCTCATCTGCGACTATTATCGTTCTTTCGGTGTCACCATCCACGCTTACGTCATCGGCCGACGTCGCTATTTCTCCGCCCGTCTGCACTCCTCATCATCTGTGTGCCCCAACTTGGGGAGCGCTTACTGTCATAAGCCGTTACCGTGCCCCAGAAATAAGGTGCTCCGCTTCCACATGCCGTCATCGTCGCCTGTGCGCCCCAAAATTCAAAGCGCTCGTCATCACGCCAATAAATAAAGCGTTTTGTTTGCATGCCCCAAATTTGAAGGCACTCGTCATAACACACTATTATCGCCTATACGCCTCAAAAATAGGGCGCTCCACTTCCACTCGCTGTCGCAGTCTATGCGCTCCAAAATGCAAGGCGCTCTGCTTTACACCGCCATCGTCTATGCACCACAAAAGTAAGGCACTCGTAGTTCAAACACCGTCCTCGTATGTGCGCCCCAAAATGAAAGGCACTCGTCGTTGATACACTGTGTCGTCTTATGTGCGTCCCAAAATGAAAGGCACTCATCGTTGATACACGGTGTCGTCGTATGTTCGCCACAGAATAAAAGGCGCATCGCAATCACACACCGTCTTCGTCTACGTGCCTCGAAAATCAAGCCACTCGTCGAATACACCGTCGTCTATCCAAATCGAACAAAAGCGTGTCGCGTTGTCAGACACCATTTTAACGATTGCACTTCAAAAAGCAAACCCGCACCGCCTCGCTACCACACGCCGTCGTCGTTCTTTTCACCTGCCAAGCCGAAAGTGCTGCGCTGCTGTGTACACTGCCTTGTGTGTGTGTGTGTGTGTGCATAAACAAGCCGAGACACGATCTGCTACTCTTCGTCGTGCAGATACAAAAATATAATATTCAGCAAAATCAGTTATCTAGTCGCGCGTGTCGTCATCTTCCTCTGTCGTCGTTCTCACTCTCAGCGAATTAAAAAAAACCGCAATTCGCACCCCATATATGGGAGTAAAATATGAAAATGAACCCTGATGGTTGAATCCGAAAAGGTAGTGGATATATTTGAATGCAAAGCTCCGGAAAGTCTACGGCCCAATGAAATAACGAACAGAATAGAGACTACGTTAGAACGATGAGTTGTATGAATTATTTGACGACTTACGTAAAGTTACGTAAATTGTAATCGGCGGATCATGTAAAAAGAGTAGAAAAAACCGGCCATCCAAAAGAACATTAAAGATTAGACCACAAGGTAGACATCTAGCGGAAAAACCGAGGACTCGATGGGAAGGCAGGATAGAAGCTCACAGTAGATCCTTGCTGATAGTGATCAACTAGTAATCGACGTCGTAGAATCGTGCTGATTGAAGCATATTAATCCTGGAGGCCAAGGCCCGGCTTAGGCTGTCGCGCCATAGACAATGATGATCGAATAGAATCTTCTATAGTCTACTCATTGAACTGGAAATCCCACCTAAGTGTCAAGTAAAGTTTCGAAATGACTGCACCCAGGTTACTTCATGGAGAGAGCGTTAAAACTTAGAGATGTTCTTGCATCAACTTCCTTCTCGTCTCTCGAAGTGAAAACTACGCTGAATTAATTAGCACAATTAGTGGCATATACAGATGGCGTGACCATAATGGCCAGGTATCTTGTTCGGCTGAACAAATTTATCGAACTTGACCAACCGACAAAGCAGGTTGCGAAGGAGGTCAATGAAAACCAAACTAAGCTTATTATATTCATGCAAAGAAAAATGCTCAACAAAATGTTGCAATCGGTGATTTCAAATTTGGACGAGTGGACTACATTGTGATGTAACTTCTCAAATCTCAAAAGACGGCAGGAAAAGGAACTAAATTCAAAGGCATATAGTATATCAACTGTAAAAGAAAACTTTTTTACAGTACTCTCGCTGATGCAACCTAGACCATTAATCAAAACTATACAGAGCTCTGATAAGACCTATACGCCTCTAAGGTTACGAAACATGGACATTTCTGAAACACCAGAGAAGAAAATTACCACTTTTAAACTCTTTTCCTTTTAAGCGTGAAAAAGAGTAGTGAACCAGAACAACGATGAGTTTTATACTCTCTAGGTACTAAAAAGATGAATTAAAACCAATCGGCCTCGAGAAAAATGAGAGGGCTATATCGACGCATGTAGCGGAATGCTCCAAAATCTACCCAACTGGAACACGTGATGACAAGATCGAACCGAAAGGTCATGGTCCGATTAGGATGGCAACCGCATTGACGGAGCAGAAAGCTGGTTATTTAATATAACGGAATATCTTAGCTTTATGCTTGTTTATTGCTGGGACATTTTTGTCATCGTACATCCCCTCGAGTATCCTTCAAAAATTCTGTCTTGTAAAACCTGCTTCTTCGTAAATATTGCTTCTCCGTCAAAGCTCACACATATTGACTTACTGTGTTTGTTAGCTAATTTATATCCTTCCCACTTGGAATACGGGAGCATTTATTTCCATCCGGAGAAGGAAATTTCTCAAAGGTACCCTTTTTTTTAAAGAAAATAATTTTATTGACCGTCTTTTTGAAAGTCAAACACTGTTAAAAAATCTTCTGTTGTATTTTTACTTCCAATTTAAAACATTTGAAATATTTCCACGAAAAGTATTCAACTTTTCAGTTGCTACTAATATAGCGGATCGCGTTTCCCTTCTGACCTTTGGGGCCGCAATTTTGAATCTATGCGTTCGATTTTGGCATATTTTTAAACATATCTGTCTTAGAGTTCCATCAATTACTGTGCCATATCTCGTTCAAATCGGAGTTTTATTCTATATAGGGTAAAAAAATTAAATTTTTAGTTCGATAATCTCACTGAAAATGACTCAAAGGAGTCGAAACGCTTCGGCACCCACCAGAAAGCAAGGCCCGACGGCTTTTCAAGAAAAAAGAGAATTGGCCTGGGGATATCAAATAAACAAAATAATTGACAATAAAAATATTATGTTTGACATTTTCGACTTTTTTGTTTTTCATCCAATTTTGATAATTTTTTACAAAATACAAGAACTATCCGTTGAAAAATTGGCCATAAAAACCTGAAAAAATCGCATATTTGAACCGTCGCAATGGATGACCACTAAAATTACAAAATCTATAAATACGGTTATTTTCTACTTGAAAATCAGGTTTCATACAAATCAATTAAAAACCGTGACTTATACAAGCCTTTGAAATTTCAATTTCATTACCTGAATTCTAATTTTTTCACCGCTCTTTAGACAGTTATAGCCTTTACCAGACTGCTGATACGTATTAACATCGGTTGAAAGTTACAAGAACAAATTTTTGCTCGTTTTCGACATTTGAGCAGTCACCATTTTGTTACAGACAGTTTAATTTTGGACTTTTATTATGAGGTCCAGTTCATTGAGCCTCTGTACCAAATTTTGTCAAAATCGGAGCTGCTACCTCTAGCTTGGTCACAATATTTCGTTACTAATTTCGTTATATCCAATATGTACGTATATTGTCTGTATGTATGTATGTATATTTATGTATATATATATATATATATATATATATATATATATATATATATATATATATACATATATATATATATATATATATATATATATATATACATATATATATATATATATATATATATATATATATATATATATATATATATATATATATACATATATATATATATATATATATATATATATATATATATATATATATATATATATATATATATATATATGGATATATATATATATATAGATATATATTGTGTGTATATATATATATATAAATATATATACATATATATATATATATACATATATATATATATATATATATATATATATATTTATATATATATATATATATATATATATATGTATATATATATATTTATATATATATATATATATATATATATATATATATATATATATATATATATATATATATATATATTTATTTCGTGGATGAAAACAACCGGCATGTTACCGTCAATAGAGAGCGCTATCGTGTAATATTGGAAGATTATTTGTGGCCAGAATTGGATAAATTTGACATCAACGATATGCAGTTTTTAACAAAACGTTGCCACTAGCCACAAGACACGCCTCACAATCCATTTATTGATATTTATGTATTTATTGTTATGTTCTTAATGGAAAACCCTCTATATATATATATATATATATATATATATATATATATATATATATATATATATATATATATATATATAGATATATATACATATATATATATATTTATATATATATATATATATTTATATATATATATATATATATATATATATATATATATATATATTGTACATATATATATGTATATATATATATATATATATATATATATATATATATATATATATATATTGTATATATATTTATATAGATATATATTGTATACTAACACTGAATCAAGTCCGGAAAAATTTAAATAGTTGCGCTGCAGCATAGATTCTTATGGGACACCAGATGAAATATGTTTTGGGATTGAAGAAGATTATTAAAGTAGAGATTCAGATTATTCGGAATGCATATGGAAAGATAAGTCTGAATTAGGGTCTGTGAGCCCACACCGCAATTACTGCGCAAAAAAAATTAAGCATATTATGAAGGCATTTTGCCAAATTTAATTTCTCCCTCTCCCTTCCTCCACCACTAATTTATTAAGAAAATGTTATTTTACATTCTTTTTAATGTTGGATAAATATTAATTCATTCAAATTCACTCAAGTATTTATTTATTACAGTTCACCGATTTTTCTAATTCGAAAAACTATTTTTTTCCCTGAGGTTTCCCTTTCGGTTTAAATCAGTTTTTTTCTTTCAAATTAAAGAACCGGACAAAAAATCGAGCACAAAGAAATAGATAGATACTGAAGACGCAAAACTGTATAATTTTATTCTTTTCAACTAAAATCAGCCATCCTTACCTAGGCAGCATTAATAACCACCGAAACTAGAGCCAAAGAAATTTCGATGCTTGATTGGTTCTTGGTATTGGTTGTTCATTTTTCGTTTCACGTCAAGTAAGAAGTGCGAGCGGTCACGATAAATACAAAATACTTGGATACTGAACTGAAGGATCTTTTAACTTTATACTGTAAATGAATGACTTAGGTTAACAGTAACCTATCGGCTTGGATTTTGAATTATTAACCTCGTGATTTCAACACAAAGATGAAGTACTGCCAATTCATTTTGATGTAAATAATCAAAAAACCAAAAATCTGCTATTCCTAAATGTAGACTCACTTACATTATTTCTACTTGCAATAAATCGCCTGAGTTCATCAATTTGATTCGCTGCTTCAGCTGTATTTAGAATTGGCCTTTCTCTTACCATTGTTAAATCGGCATCTTAATCGCCGGATGTATTGTCGCGTTATGTCACGTTGGTGACATAATTGTCTTTTAAGACGGACTAAGTTGGGTGAGGTCCAAAGCAAGGCATTGTTTGGTACAGTACATTAGGATCAATATTGTCATATGCTTGCTTGCAACAAAACTGTTGGCGTATGATCCGATTTTATTTTCTAAGGTGGAAATATTTTGTACGCTGTACAAAGTAATGATATGCCTCCAAAGTTTTTGCATTGTAGCTTGTCACCTTTTTGTGGATAGGAAATATAATTGATTGGTTCCACTCGTTTGGCATATGTTCATGTTGCTAAATGTGGTGTATGACTTTGTGGATGAACATCGCTGCCACCATGTTTAATGAGCTTCACTGGAATCTCATCGATGCCCAGCGCTTTATTATTCTTTTGGGCTTTGATTGTCGAACAAACTTCATTCAGAACTGGTGGGGCCAATGGAAGCTCTCCGGGAATATCTATAGACTCCGATTCTCTGGAGCTGTGCGGAAGATTAAGGAGGCTCTTGAAATGTGATGCCCATCTTTGCTTAATCCTGTTTTCATTAGCGATGGTGTTGCCAATGTCATTACGCCAGAGCGTTGTCTTGGGCGGATAACCTCGTTTGAAGCTTTCCACTATTTTGCTGCTTGTCATGTGTTGATGCTCAATTGGTCGTCATATTACTTTCTTTTCTTAATTTTAATGATCTTACTCGCTATCCTTCTGATGTTTTCATAATATTCTCTCTTTGAACGTAATTATTACCACAAGCTGTGGACTGTGAAGGATTTAAAGCATTGTGTAGTTATATGTTTTTAGTAACGTAATTATTACTACAAAATGTAAATGCATAAATTTCCCCAGGGACCAGTCGAGACAAGGCCGGGCAGTTGAGCCGGGACCGGTCAGCTGAGCCAGGGCCGGTCAGATAAGCCGAGGCCTGTAGCATTCAAAAAATAAAATAAAAAGTGCAATGTTGCCAGATCCTAATAAAAAAATGAGTTGGGTAGACAGACCTTCGCTAATGTCAGAAGGGTTTTGTACGCAACTTACGAAATGCAGTCACCAGCAGTGAATAAAGTCAAGAAACATGTCAAAGAGATGTACACGTTTAAAAGAAAATCCATTGTTTCTCTATTTTCAACAGTCGCCATTTTGTTGCAAACTAACAAAAATCATTCAACTTATTAATTCTCAAAAATATTCATGTTATTCATCTTTTATGAAAATTTCAAGAGGATCAAATCAAAACTGCAGTATCTGATTCGATTAAAAGTCCATGAAATCCCAAAATCGAGTATTATTATTGTAATTGGAGAAATTTCAAATGGCTATAACTTCCGTGTATATTATTCGATTTTCATCAAACTTGCAGAGTACTAGGACCTTTTGTAAGGCTGCTTAAATATCGGATTTCATTGAGTTTAAGGGTATCCATACGATTTTATTGGGTGTAATGTGAGCTTCGATGTTCATACTATAATTAACAAAGTTGAACAAATTTTGACTTCTAAGGTATCTGTGGTTGTACTCATAAACACCTACCTTCATAATTTTTTCAGTTTTTTCAGATCACAGGTGTCCAATCGCGAGGAGGGAACACAAATTGTTCGTATATTTCACCTTCCTGTGTGCCCTCTGAAGCAAAAAGTGTCAATTAAAATCCTGTTTTGAAAAGTTCTTATCAAGGCCTTTCTTTTGATACCCAATATCAGCTTTGGGGCCACTAATCACTCCCCCCCTTAAATACCCTTTAAAATTTTACTGTAGATGAACTTTGAAGCGGGTATCACTTCACACCTACGAGGGGTGTTCAAAAAGTAAGGTGAATTTTCAAATTTTGTGGGCAGCGTACATTCGATTATCGATTTTTTTATTTTTATGTTGGTACACTCGTCATGAACAGTTGCAGCTATATAACATGTTTAGTTTGTTTGTGAGAGGCATAACGGTTAGAAGTGTTTTGCGTGCTATAAAAAAAATGGATCAAAGATCAAGAGTTTTTTGGCTAAAAATTATTTTAAAAAACCCTAAAAAATTCGCCCGTGAGTGACATTTGTATCATTACATTAGCTAAACGCAACCTATTCAAATCATTCAGGACAATTGCAAACGAAATTGGGAATGTTGTTCCATCACAAATCGTTCCACGGCAGTTAGTAAGCATAAAACTACGCGGTACGATTGCCCGAAAACTTCTTCTCCTTAAAACTGCAAATTTGAGGAAAAGGAAAAGCTTTCCATTAGCTCATAAAGCCTATTGCGGATCGCACGGTGAGAATAAATGGCACAATTTTCTCTGGAGCGATGAAAAAAAAATAAATTTGTTTGGTAACGATGCGGAAACAAACGTTCGTCGACTGGAAGACAAACAATTTCATACTAGGCTTACAAAAAAAAAACGGCGAACCACGGAGGTGGCTGTTTTTCATAGCAAAGTATTTGTCGGATGCATCAAATCGATAGCATAATGGATAGATTCGTGTACAAAGATTTGTTGTAGACAGTAATGCTAACATATGCCGAGGATAATATACAGGGCAATAATCCAAAAAAACTCTTTTCGAACCATCAAAACGTGGACGTTCTTGAGTGGTCAAATCAAGCCCTAGACCTTAATCCTCTGGGGTGAACTTAAACGAGAAGATTCAAAGATGTTTGCCAAAACAAAACCCAATTATGAGAGAATATTGAAAAAGTATGGTACAATAACTGTGTGGACACTTGTCGGAAGTTGATATCGTCTGTCATCGGAAGATTCGAAAAAGTCGTTAAGAATACTGGCCGGTATTCAGGGTATTAGATGCATCTAACCAATTCCGTATAAAAAGGAATCATAATTATCGAAACTTCTACGTTAATTATGATGTTTTTGGGCACACCTATTATTCTGGCCATTTGAAAATCGGTAGACTTTATGAATTAACCAAATGGAAATTTTTTTTAAGTTTGTGAAGCCTTTTGTTTTTCGGTACGAAGATGAAGTGTATTTATTAAAAATCAACTTAATTTTTTAAAAGCTAAAAAGAAAAGTATGAAAATTAAACTCGTTTCCGAAAAAAACTGCTCACACCTATTATTTTGTCCGGCTGTGTATGTACCTCATCTATTTGCACAGTTAACACATTCTGCTTAATATTTTTCTAGTGTAAAATATCTACAAAATACTGAAATTAGCCCCTTCAAAAAGCGATAATTCATTTAATTATAAATCGGACACGTTTCATTTTTTAATTGCTTCAAAACTTGCGAGCAAACAAAACGATATATTGTTGTACTTATCATGTTTTTCTTTTTCTTTTAGGGAAATTTTTGTCATCATCACCGAGTATCACAGCTAACCTTGGAATTATCTGGATATTACTGCTGGCAGTATCTGTAACATCAAAGTTACTTATAAGTTAAGATGATGATTTGATCTAATTTAGCTGTAATGCAACTCACCTTGATCCATACCGTTCAACTAGACAACATGAGCAGTGTGTTGGATGTTTCATGGACTAAGGGTGGAAAAATTGGCTGTGCCACATTATAAACAATGTGTTTCAGAATGAAATCAAAAAATTGTTTACTTAAATGAAGAAAAATTCTTGGATTAAGTGCATACGTACATACATGTCCATACTTAACTCTATATATTCATTCATACGTTCCACAGGTACAATATACGAAATGTTTACCGTGCAAAAAACGATAATTAGACTATTCATATATGTGAAGTTTAAATCCGTTTAATTGATTAAGCGGGAATGCGAGCAAACGAAATTTATGTCGAAATGCTCAAGATGCCTGTACATGTTTTCTTGAGTGTTTATAAGATTGTGAATGTTTGAATTAAATCTGATGTAAATATTTATTCTTGTAAGTATCTTCTTATTTTTCGAATATTAAATATATATATATATATATATATATATATATATATATATATATATATATACATATTTATGTGATTATCAAAGAATGATTGCAAATTGTTATCATTTTATCTTAAAAGGTGTGAATATTTACATTCGTAATCAACGATGGCAAATGTGTTCATTATTGATTTTCATGGCAGGAGGTCTTGTTTGTATCTACATAGATGGATAGGTTCATTTGCACTAACGGGTTTTCGTGTTGACGATATTTTCAACAGATAAGATTCTCCCTGTATGAAGTTTCTGATAGCTTACTTCTTCCTATGTACATATTTTCCATGAAAAATAACTGAGAACATGCTTGTAGAAAATTGTAGGATTCCTAGCTGCTATTAAAACTGGATTATAGCCCCCTTTTAAAATATTTGTTTGTGAAAATTATAAATGCACCACAATCGCAAAAATTTAATAAGCAAAAATTTTGTTCGGGGATGATACACTGAGGGCGGCTAGCGCCTTGTCGCTGTTAGCATTATTTCCTGGGAATCATTTGCTCTTTCCGGGTCACCTACATATAGGGTTTTCCAATAAGAGGTGTTATTGTGATATTAAAAGAAAATTGCCATTTTTTTATATAAATGATCGGATGTTTATTTCATTATAAAGAGGAAGGTATGCCGTTAATAGTGGAAAATAACATCAGGCAAATGACCAACACGACCACGCTTACAGGACCATATCCTTTTTATGAAATTTTCCATAACCAAATCGCAAAGTGGCCGCCCTATGTCCTCGATAGCCTCACGAGCTCCATCTTTGAGGTCTTGAATCGACGCTGGGCTATTGGCGTAGACCTTTTCTTTCACGTGGCCCCAAAGTAAGAAGTCACAAGGTGTTAAATTACAAGATCTCGGTGCCCAATTGTGATCACCTCTTCGAGAGATAGCACGGTCCGGAAACTTTTCCCGTAAAAGATCAATGGTTTCGTTGCTGGTGTGGCACGTAGCGCCATCTTGTTGAAAGCAAACGTTGCCCAGATCAATACCATCCAATTCCGGTCCTAAAAAATCATTAATCATCTCTCAATAGCGCAATCCATTCACCATAACTGTTGCTCCAGCCTCATTTTCGAAAAAGTAAGATCCAATGACTCCGCCGGACCATAAACCGCAGCAAAAAGTCACACGTTGAGGATAGAGAGGCTTTTCAACAATAGCACTTGATTTTCCGAGCGCCAGATGCGACAATTATGCTTGTTGACAAAGCACCGAGGTGGAAATAAGCCTCATCACTCAAGATGATTTTTCGATGGATCTCTGGATCATTTTCATGCATTTCAAGGACCCAATCAGCAAAGACACGACGTTGTTGATGATCGACCGGCTTGAGTTCTTGTCTTAACGGAACTTTATAAGCCTTGAGACCCAAATCTTTATGCAAAATACGGTGTAATGACGTTTGTGGAATGCCTAATTCCAAAGAACGACAAGAAATGAACAGACCTGGGTTTTCTTCAACACTTTCGGCTACAGCAGCAATTATCTCGGCTGTTCTTGAGTGACGTGCACGGGTTTTATTCTTCACATCACTAAGTTGTCCCAGCAGCTCGAATTTTTCCACCAATTTCTGTATTGTGGTCCGACAAGGTGCTTCACGACGACCCAAAAATGTACGAGTTTTACGAACCGTCTCTGCCAAATTTTCACCATTTTTATATTGAATTTAATAATTTCAATGCATGGTTGAAGCGTGTATCGTTCCATTTTTATTAATAGCGTAGTTTTTTCTTGTCAAAAATAGGCAGCTTTAAAGTTGACAATTGGCAACCCCTTTATAAAAACACACACACAACACAAAGAGTAATAAGGAACAAGGACTGATATTCAAAACAAAAAATATTTTGCTTTTTGATTTATAATCATTTCAATGGGAACTAAAATATGGTAATGTATGAAATGGAAAATAGATTTTGTATTCACTTTTAGTAAGCTGAAAGGAAAATAAAATTTACAATAATTTAAAAAAATGTTATAAAAATATAATTTTTCAGTGACATTTAATTTAATATAATTCAAATATGATGCTCAAGATCCCTTACGGAGGGTTTATGAAAATTTATACTAACAATAAAATGATCATTCATATGTAATTATAATTTTGTTGATCAATCTAAACGGATTAAAGTATTCTAGATATTTCATCTTTTCCCTAGGCCTTCGTTAAAAAAAAAACTTTTTGCATAGTCTATTAAAAACGGTAACCAGAAGTTTTTTTTTAAATTCTTAATTGTAAATGCTAATTTATTTAAGTCAATCGGGGCCCCGCGCAGTCTTACTGTCAGTATTTTGTCCACAACAAGATTTCCCCGGTAACACAACCACCACTCCTTATGTTTAGCCTTTCTTCTTTCAATCGAGTTCCAAAATCAAAAGGAACAACTTCTCTATTTAAACGAATTCCCATATCAGTCACTTTCGTCCACGAACAGCACTAAAAAGAGCCCCCGTAACCTCAAGTTCGCTTACTTGGATCCGCTAATTGCCCTTTGGATAAGGGAAACGAACTTTTCTTTCCTGGAACGTGCACGATCGTTCCACCAGTGGCTACCAAAGTGGCCGCATACAGTGGCGGCGTAAGGCGTGGGTGACGTGGGGGTTACGTCACAGCTACCAGCTCCTCCACTTCCACAATGCATTAATGGTAATTGGTCATCATGACAATATTTCTCAATAGTTCGTTGTCATTCTGTAAATTTTTCAGCATATGTAATATCCCAATGCTTCATTTACTCCATTCGTTAAAACTGCTAATTTGCACATTTTGCGAACATTGCATTATTGTTCGACTTTCTAATCAAACATATGAATCCATTACGATTACATATTTTTCAATAAGAATGCAATGCTGATCAATCAATCAATTTATTGTTAAGCAAGTATATTTTGTACGTTGCAATTAAGCTAAGTACAGATCCAGTTTTCTCTCAGAATAAATAGTTTATTATAATATTAAAATCGCTGTTTTTTTTTATCATTCATAAAAAGACCGCCTACGGCCTCGCGCTATAGGGTAGCTGTGAATAATTTTCCTCAAAGCTAAACAATAAAACCATTCGAATTACTAGCGTTTGGCGTTACGCATGGATTGTCCAGTCTATAGTATAGTATACTGAAATAGTGACCATGATCAAGTCAACTACAGCAAGGCATTTAGGACGGATGAGACCATAGACAGCGATCATCTTGGCTTACAGTATTCTGTCGCAACCGCCCTCAATGTTGTCTCTCACATCTCAATTGCACTGCTATATTCGGTGTGATATCGATAATTCTAGTGTAACTTATAATTAAATTGTGCTTATTGGGTTCCTTGACCTTTTCGTAGAATGCCAGCACAATTACGTGATGCTCGAAAGAGGTAGTTGATGGTATTTACTAACATATGTATATCTCACTAAATGTTTGGGCTGAGAAATTTGCATAATGGGCAAGCACATCATTCCAATAATCAATACCAACTTTAAAACGATATTAAGAATGAGTTTTCTTTACCTTTTTATCTTTACAGGATATGCAATCTTTATGCGACTCATTGTGCGCAAAGTTTTATGTTATCCACATAACGAATCCGCCATCATAAGTCGTGGTGTATCCTAGTTAACACTTAGCGACCGACTACAGAAACCGGTCTATGTAAGACACACGTGATGTTCCGCCTAATTTGATCCAAGGACCATGTTAAATGTTTTGGAACATTTACCATGGTTTAAATCGGCTATAAAGTTATTTCCATCCCCCCGCTACATTTGAGAAAGAATCGTGAGTATTTATTAGTGAGCAAGGCCAAATGCTACATGCGTTGATGAACATGGTAACGGCTATCAAACGATTCCGACTTCGGTTGATCGTGTCTACCTCCGCTCTTTCTCTATGGCTCCCAAGACAAAGCAGAGTACCGTAAGCATTTCTATTATTTAATTGTGAGTGAAAATCAGTAATATTGTGTTGAAGGTTTGAAAATAAAGACTATTAAATTAATATGTGGTGATTGTATATCAGCTCGATTTATTCAAATAAAACTTCAGTGAGCTGGTTAAGGTAATTGTTCTAAACTAACTGTAGACATGTGGAGTGACTGTAGGTATGTACGTAAAAACAAAATGATTATTATTGTTAATAGGTTCAATAAACGTTAAACGACGTTCGTCATGTCACGCCCAGGTCCTAAGAGATACAGAGATATCAGGAGAAAATGGGAATCTGGGTCCGCAAAAAGACGAAAGAAAGCTGAGCGGGTCTTATCAGATCTGGCTTTAGGTCCTGGATTAATGAATCACCTCAAAAAAACATCTCATAGCATGACAAAATCAGATGAATTGATGTCTTTGACGTCGGATATTGCAGCAGCCAATACTACATTCAATTTGGAAAGTACTTCAGATGTGTTGAGTAGTAAGCTACGGTTGGAAGTAGAAATAGCATCAGACTCTACCCAATCAGAATCTGAGGTGGAGAGCGAAATCCTTGAACATAAGTTTTCGGTCAGTTAACGTTGATGAAAGCGGTATTATCAAAGAAACGTTTATAAGTTCTGATCCAGGAATGTGGTCATTTCCCTAACCAAAGTGGTCCAATGCAGCCATCGAATAGCAGCGATGATGGTCATATCAAAGATGATGGTCGTAGGCACTTTTCTCATTTTTATTTTTTAAGAAGACTCAGTAATAATGAAACTCAACACCGTCACAGGCTGGCTTTTTTTAGTTATCAAAACAAAGTTTGCTGTGTTCCGAGTAGACTTTTTAGCAATTTTCAAACTCAGAAGGTTCAGAGAGGATGCTGTGACTGGAAACACTTAGTAAATATTTTACAAAGACACGAATACCAGAGAACATATGTCATTTATGTTTCAATGGCTAACATTTGAGAAGCGAATTAAGCATGGGCAAACAATAGATAAAGAAAACGAAAGGCTAATTCATGAATCTCAAAACTATTGGTACAATTAATTTGAAAGATTAATTGACATCATTAACTTCTTAGCCTCACATAATCTGATATTCAGAGGGCATAGAGAATCTATTAAAATAGACTGTACTGAAAATTCCAGCAAATTCATAGACTTATTCAAATTGCTTTCTAAATATGATCCCATGCTTCGAGAACACATGAAACGTATTATTGACCAACAACTTGTAACACATTATCTAAGCCACGATATTCAAAATGAGTTGATAAGGCTAATGGCGAAAACAGTGACAGGAGAAGTAATCTGAAGGGTAAAAGAGGCGAAATATTATTCTATTTTCCTTGACTGCACAAGAGACTACACTCAAGTTGAACAAATGTCGGTCGTATAACGATTTTTCAACATAACATAACAACCGGGAAAGTAGGATAATATTTTATTGGGTTTCTTGTTGTCGCTGAGTCAACTGAGGGCTCCCTAACTAATGCAATACTTGAAGAATTAGGAAAAAATGGATTAGATATTCATAATTGTCGCGGCCAAAGGTACGACAACGGCGTGAATATGGTAGGCATAAAAAACGGAATTCAAACACGAATTTTGAATATTAATCCGCGGGCATTTTTTACACCTTCAAGTTGTCATAGTTGAAACCTGCTGTTAGTAGATGCAGCTAATTCTTCTATGGCAGCAAAAATATTTTTTGGTATTATTCAAAAAGCTTAATTGTGATTTGCAAGGTCAAGCAAATGCTGGGAGTTTATCAAAACCAATTAAAACTTACTTTAAAACCTCTATCAGACGCAAGATGGGAAAGCAGGATCGAAGCAGTTAAAGTCATGTTATTCCAATTTGATGATGTTGTTGAATGTATCGAGAGCTTAAAAAATCACACAGAAGAATCCGATTGTGATTCAGTTCTAAATGAAATTGTCAGCTTAGAGTTTATTATATCGTTACATTGATGGTATGATATTGTAGTGAAAGGGGCGTAGATAAAATGTCCGTAAAAGACTGCAGCGATGGTCTGCTGCCTCGGCGAAAGAGAATCCGTTGAGATCAGCCGTGTCTGAGGACGCGTGAATGCGCGGGCAGGCTAGCATTGTGGTGTTGTGGGGCGGGTTCTTTTCCCCATCACAGGACCAAATACAAAAAATTTCGCATTCACAAATTGGAACGATCTAATGCGGATGGCTGGTGTCGAGGCTGAGGTAACCTACTAAGGGTTGAATTTGCTCATAGCCAGTAACAAACTGGGCTGGGAGAAAACAGACGGACTTGAGCGGACTTCGTCGTTACCGACGATACTTATGGCCCCCAAATAAGAGTGGGGCATCCAGGTGGAAGCGATGCTCCCTCGCACGCCCCTCAACTGGATCGAGATCCAAATTTAAGCGTGGGCATATTTTCCATTTAAGTGAAAACCCCATACAAACATAATTTGAATGAATTTTTCCTTTAAATGAAAATTATTAACGTGGAAAATTTATGTCAGTATTATGTGACGGAATTGCATAACCCTATGCCATAAATAGGCACGCAAGCGGAGGGCCGCCTTACCCTGGCAAGAGCAAGAAGGGATGAGCTAACCTAATGGCTAGCTCATTATAGTGGAGGAGCAAGCCAACATGGCGAGTCCCATGCCCGGTCCGGTTCCCAGCGAAAGGAAAGACCGAATGTTTATTCTTTAACCACACATTTCTTTATTATCCTTTATTTTCAATTTTTTCATAGTTTCAGATATATCGGTAGAGAAATCATATCACACGCCTAATAAATACGTTTATAGATAAAAGCATCTACCAGTCAAAAGTGTAGTGTATTTGCACCTTTTTTTCCAAATTGATTAAAATTTAGTGGATGTCATAAGTATGTGCAATACATTTTTAGTTATTGGATCATGTTAACGATTTACAAACTATGAATGATTTTAAAATTCGCGAGTTAATATCATAAGCAAATTATGGCAATCCGTAGAAGTCCATTTAAGAATTATCTTTGATCATTTGCACACGTTCTGTGGCTGGATCAAAGAATATCGTCAAATTGGATTCGAACAATGCTTATCTGATGTTCATCGGTTTATTGAAAAAATTAATTATGACTTCCCAAAAGAATTAAAAAATAAAAAGTTAGCCAAAAAGGAAAAGATGTTCGTTTATGAAAGTAGTGATGAACCCATACAGTCTCCCAAAATTCGGTTCGAAACAGAGTTCTTTAATATACTATAATTGATTCCATAATGAGCAGTATTGATACAAGATTTACATCTTTGAATCAACATTTTGAAGATTTCGGTTTCCTCTATGATTTAAGAAAACTCAAAAATATTCGAAAAGAGCAGTTATTAAAACATTGTCAAGACTTACACACAGTCTTACGAGTGGGTGAGAGCAATGACATACAATCTTATGAATTAATTATGCTGAATTAGCCCAACTGCATCGAAGACGTAAAACACCTGCTTCAAAACATAACCGATAATAAATTAAAGGAAATTTACCCAAACTTTTATTTTGTAATTCGAACTTTATTAGCAATACCTTTAAGTATAGCTTCTGCAGGAAGGAGATTTTCTAAATTAAAGCTTTTTAAAAACTTTTTTAGAAAGACAATGGGTCAGCAAAGACTTTCAGCGTTAGGAGTTTCATCCATTGAGGCGATTGAGGCTAATATAGCATCCAAGTTGGAGAACGATATAATTATTAAGGGGCTTAGTAAAGCGAAAAGTAGAAAATGTCTGTTTATTTAGTTTTCACTGTTAAAGTCTAGTCAGTAAGTGGTATTATCTTGAAAGAGCAGTAATAGAATTCCGTTTACCGATTTATAAAAATAGTATACAGTGTCCGACTAATGATTTTTCAATTTAAACTCACACTGAGAAAACACTTTCGCAAATCAAGGGGCAACAGAAGGATGTCGATCAAGCACAGAAACGTACAGTGGACGTATGTCAAGAACTTTTCCATGACTCCAGAGATGTGATGGAAGAAACCCAAGATTGTCCACGGAATAGCTCCTTATGAGGCTACGAGCACCGAACAATTATCATTGCAAGGTGGACGTAATAGTGGACGCCACCCTCCAGTTTTAAGTAGGCAAAATTGAAGTGAGAGAGACGATTTTCGATAAAGTTATTGCACTTCAGTTTCATCGCAAAAGGACGATGAGTTACCATTCGATAAACATGACATGATAAGTGTGCCTGGTCGTGATGAGCCAGAATAGTGGCGTGACGAATCAAATGAACTGACCGGCGTGTTCTCGATTAACTATATGAAGCCTTCGTATCTTCTCGTAAGAAAACTGGTGAAAAAACAACAAAAATCAGTTTTCCATTCCATTTTTCAGTGTATGTATTCAGTTAGAATGCGAAATTTTTTTTCCTCTCGTTTTCTTGTATCACATTTTGGCTCGACGTTCAAACACACATTCATGAATATTACAATTACATATTCTTTGCATTTGGTTTGCACATTAACTGTAGAATTCTTCAATTCCATTTTGAATCGTTCTTTTATTTCCCTTGCTAACATCTTGTTTTCCCTTTATACAATTCTATTGCTTGTCGCCTCGGTAATCCATTGGATGGAAAGTATACTAGAGCGTTCTGCAAATCTGTTTATTGTTTTTGAGACGATTCTATTTTCTTGTCCTTTTTTATCATTTTGAATAATATTTTTGCCTTTTGATTAGCTATGATTCATTTGAATGTCCAAGACCTTATGTTCACATATACAGAGCGATTTATTTATTAGATTATTGTACATAAAACGTTCAGAGCCTGGGCTACGAAGATTATTTTATTTATTACCTTAATTTGTCTTAACTTGTGTATGATGAGTTATTTTGTCTCACTGCCAACATTCTATGCCTTATACCTTATCTTTGCGCATCCATTTCCAATCTTGCATTTCTTAGAGTCTCAGAAATTCTTTATCTCGCACGCATTGTTTAATTTTTCCGGCTAAATACTTGAATTTTCGTCAGTTCCTGCGACGGCCTTAGTTGAGAACTCACTAAAAACCAAAATACTCCCCTGTGACCATGATGTTCATTAAATTGAGTTTGCAGTTGTATTGGTAATCCTCAAAGGTTGAATAGTTGAAAAAAACAGTCAAAAGAAGTCGATATTAATTAAAACATTTAAACTTGATACAAGGTCCCATAGTTTGAAGTTACTGTTTCGTATCGCAATTACAGTACACTTAAATTTTATTTTTTTTTTGCATAAGAGGAATAATATAGAATTGAAGTAATGTAAATTTACAGTAGTTTATATAATTTATATCATTAAACGCTAGACATATTTTATCTGAACAGAAACGTAATCTCCATATTGTGAAATGCATTATTATACAAGGAAAAATATTAAAATGATCTGGTGAATTAATACTCACGTCTTTCGTTTCCAACAAACTCATTCTCTTTCAGCAGGATAATGCAGGCGAAAAGTGAGTATGCCACCGAGAGGCTAGAGTTCCAGTAATCCGTGAAAAGTCGGTTTCGTGATACAGTCGGTACGCGGTGCTATATTTTGGGTTTTGCATTTTTGTTAGAGTAGATTTTTTTTTGAACTCGAGAATATTTTTTGGACACCATGTCGGTAATATTCGGAAGCGCATATTTTTCCTCGGAACGAAGTTATCGTAATTTGAAGCAGAGTCGTTTTAAGTAGTTCAACCTGTTTAATCGGGTATTTAAACCAGTGGATGGTTTTGTAATTCGGGCTTAGTCTGCTCGCGTAAGACCTGCGACCGAAACTCCTCTCTGAACTTGTTAGCTAGCCAGCAGCCACCTCGGAGTAGAGCAAGAGTACAGTCCATTGTCACGTTCCATAACTTCACGTCTAGAGCTGATTAGAGGTCGGTTGAGATTTCCTTCGGGAAATCTCTCGATCGAGCGAACAAAAGACGCAAAAAATCATTATTGATAAGTGGAAATACGAAATTTTTTTTTTTTTTTTATAAAAATCTGAAATGCAAGAAAGTCTTATTAAAGCAACTATTTATGAAACTAAAATTTTGAAGTGTTTTTAGTATTATTAATTTGTTTGATCCAACTGCTAGAATTGAAAGAGTGTGGATGTGCCGTATGCTTTCGTTGAGATTTTGTCTATTGCTACGAGCGTATTTGGCAAAATTATTGACATAGGATTTAGGGTAATTTGCGTTCTTCACACTCAACAAGCAATTGTTACAGTGCTATAAGGCTAAGTACAAATTTAAGGTTAAGCGCAAAATTACAATTTAATGCTCCTTCATCGCATTTTAATAATTTTGAGATGCCAAGAACGACGTCGAAGATTATCACTAACGCAACGCTCTGACGTTCAGAGCGAAATAATAATTTTTCGGACTGAGTTCTCAGTGTAGATGATAGTTTCAAGGAATAGTATAAAAGGTAATTTTTATATAAAAATAAAATACTAAAAAAACCATAACTTAGTTCTTCTCCTTTGTTCCTGAAAGGGATAAGGAACCACTATACACAATTGGATGTGAATCCTATATGGTTGCCCAAATTTTTCGTTGGTGATAGGGGCTTTCATCTCAACGGATGATACATCCCTGATGATGGACCTAGTCATCTGGATTTCGATATGGTTAGTAGGGTGGTTGCGGGCACCAAACCTACCCGATTGCCCAATTTTCAGGTATTAGCTAGCTTCCCGGTAAAAAACGAAAGGATGACTTGTGTCATTAGTAGTGTGGGCAGGACACAAAAACACCTGCTTTAGTTTTTTGTCAGGCGAGTTACACCTCTTATTTGTACTCATTCAAATATCTTTGCAGTGTAGTCCTTGCAATGACGAGAATGACCCGTTCCATGACGCTACAGAAAGCAAGCTGCCAGCACGCGTACTCGTTGGCAAGCAAGGGCAACTCATCTGAGCTTGATTGATTTATAGCTCACTGCAGGAGCAGATCATCGCTACTGCCCTTAACGGACTTATAAATACTGTCAATCACTACAATCACCCCGTAAAATCCAGAAGCTTGATGTTACCTCTAAGCTAGCTCAAAGAAATGCGTCCAACAGCAGCTATAATCTCCGATTGAAAGCAGAGATGTTTACTGGGTAACCCCGAAGAGCCAAACCATAGCCCTTTATGAAACACAATTGAAGAAATGGTTCGTAGTGAATTGTATGGATAACAATGTCCATAAAGGACTGCACCGATAGTCTGCTGCCTCAGCAAGCGAAGATGTTGGTGCTCGCTGGAATTGGCCTTGTCTGAGGATGCGTGAGTGCACAGGCAAGCTAGCATTGCGGTGTCATGGGGTGGGTTCTTTTCCCCAGCACAAGGGCCCAATATAAAAAATCCGTTGTAGTGGCAATATATTTTCCATTTAAATAAAAAACTCATACAAACTTAAATGCATGCGTTTTCCTTTAAATGAATATATTGTATATGACGGAATCATCATAAAATGGGAGCTCACACGAAAGGCCACTCTACCCTGCGAGATCACCTGCAATGCAAAATGAAGGGATGAGCTCACCCGATGGCTAGCTCATGAGTGACAGGGCCAGCCAACGTGGCGGGTCCCATACCTGGTCAGAGTTTCAGGTAAATGGAAAAACCGAAAGTGAAATTCAAAATTATCGATTCATTTTTGTTTTTGGTTTTTAAATAATTTATTTTTGCAATATACAATATACAATTTCTGGAGCCCTTAAAATAGAAGGACCCTTTGCTACAATCTCAAAGAATTTACTACTACAAGGAAAGAATGGGCAAAGTTTTTCATGTATGATAATTTATTAAAAATGATTTTCCATGCTATCAATCAATTGTTACTAACGTCCTCTCAAAAACTGAACAGAGCATTTTCAAGCTAATTTTCAAATTAACATATTCACATCAAAATCAATTTTTTACAAACTAAAAAAATCTATTCGGGATAGTAATACAACTTAAAAACATTCCGACAAAATAATAATCATAAAATATATTCGTAAAAACATTGGATAGATCCCAAAAATGTACATTTGTATTATACATTAGTATTATTGAAGGCCAAGAATTTCTAGTAACAATCGTTTCACTTTTCTTTAAAGTAAATTCATTAATGTGATTATAAAATTGCGAATGGCCCTAACACAACATGAGACTTAGAATTTATCTGAGCATTGACAGGTTTATAATACATGAGGCCTGGTTAGAATAAATAAGCTTAAAAAATTAAACCCTTCTACGTGTTTTTCTACAGCATCTCGTTTCACTTAGATATTTCCTTTATGATGTGCAGTTTGTTTCATTTTCAAATGTCACAAAAATTAATTATAAAATTTATTTCATAAACAAAAGGGTACTTACCCAGTCCTCCTACGATGAGCGCTCGTCGATGGGGCGGGTAAGGCCTGTAAACGCTAAAATTTCCTGTTTTTTGTTCTAGTTAAAATTCATTAACCAACAATAATATTAGGGATTGTGATAAGAATTAGTTTTACAAAGAAACCTATAAATCTCATTATATAAAATCCAATGGCAGTAGCAATAGCAGTTTCCTGAAAATCTCTATGATCGGGTTGCATGTAATTATTAATTAGACGAACTGAATCCTTAGCGAAATGCACGTACGGGTTCACAGTATTTGATAATTTTATCCATGTTATCTTATTTTTTTCTTTTGTAGTTATAAAGGAGTCGATAAATAACCTCACAGATTGTTACTTATATATAAAATTAATTCACTTATAAACGGATAACTTATTCGCTTATCCGCACACCACCAATATATATTCCACGCACAAAACAAATTGTGTCTTACGAATTCCACCTAGAAGATGCGAAAAAAACAGATCACAATCCCCCATTGCCTGGATGAACACAGTTTTTTGGTTCAATCATAGATGCCGGGGACAACGAATCAACATTTTTATCACGCTACATTCACGCGCACCCGACACAATTGCCTATATTAAATGCCAATGACAACAATCGAATTATATTGAGCTTTTGTATTAGGAGACCAAAGAGACATATTTTATTGCCGGCAATAATCTTTTGGAATTTTTCTTCACTACCGAAATCCAGCGACTGATAGCCAAGTAAATTCACACTATCATTATAACTAAGGGAATTTGATCGATAAATTATCTACGACTTTTGCCAATTATTTTAAATCACATCTAACCCCAGCGGAAAAGACTCCTAATTGCTTATTAATTTACTGTTATGGCACTACTATCAAATTGTGACATCCTTCACTCTGATTGGGAACATCCTGAACAGTCCTTAATTCTTATCGAGGACTAACGACACAAGCCGTCACAACAGCAAGGGCACTCTGACCATATATTATCGAAGTGAACACGTTGGTGGTTCTCAAGTTTAACTGCACAGTAAGAGCCCCAATGCGGAGGCTGTCGGGAAATGATATCCGGAAGAAACAAGTTCATGTGACCGTTCCCACGGGATCATAGCTTCTCACTCCTAAAACAACTTTGAAACAACGCAATGCATGCACAGCACAACCCAATTGGGTTTCCCTCCTGGAACCGAAATGCATTTACTGGTGACTTTTCCGTGGAAATTATTCCTCCACTACCACCACCCTTTGGCAAACCATGCACAATGAGAAAATTGCTTCAAGGGTACGAGTGGGGATGTAACTTTTCACGGTGGTCGAGAGTGCTACTGGATGTAAGGGAGCTAGCCTGGTAGAACACTTTCCTATTGCTCGGTACTGCACTAGATATAGACAATGCACGGCATGGAGACAACAAGTGCAGAACACTTCACAAAGTCACAACACGATTTAAAATCCGTTTATTCAGATACGACGTCATTTAGATAGCCGGAACTTTACAATCAAAGTAATTTTCGCATGCTAGAAAATTGTATAACGACAATAAAAGTACTGAATCTCCAGAACACTTGGCTGGAATGTTAACACGCATCCAATGGGGGAACAACACACCAAACACGATGAACAGCGCCTACTCCTCTGACCAAACTCCTATGTTGGTTCCGCTTCACAATCTTCCCCCTTGTCTCGATGAACCTCTTCATGGCGGTAACGGAGGTTTTCCTCATCGAGATAAACTGCGATTCATTGCTAAATTGCGTAGAAAAGGAGGATGCCGTCATCAAATTGTTTTTTTGTGTTTTTATTTAATTTTTCAATTGTTTCGTAGGGAAAAAAATTGTCTGGTAATGGTAGCAATGGTAGTGGCGGGATTTAGTACGGGAAATGGTATTTTCTCCGCAAAAGTCTTTCGAGCAGTTTGCCTAGGTGACTGCTCGATTACAACACGTTGAACACTATGAGTCCGACATTTCACTAGCGACTGATCGAGATTTCACTATTAAGAAATAACCAAAAACGCTTTTACAATACATATAAAGCAGATATTTTGACTTTAAAAAAATGAAAAAATCATATCGCAATGGAACACGAGGCGTAAAAGTTGGTACCAGATCTAAATTTTCGAAAAAAAGGCCCTTAAAATTTTTTCTGCTGAAGAATCAGTTTATGACACCTACTCAACATTCAATTCTACTTTTTTAATATGTAGCGTAGTCGCTTTCAATAACTAGCCTTTCACTAAAATTCAATCACTACCATACTCCACATGAATCTTATTCATGCGATGGCAATACATCCACAACAGGGATATAGTACTTGTATACGTGTAAAATTACTTAGAACATTTTTGAAGAAGGCATTTGCCAGACCCACAGTATGAAATAACCACATGCTGGTCTTTGATAGATTGATTTTCACGTAAGTAAATCTAAATTTTAGCCACTTTTTTGTTTTATTCTGAAACATAATTGAATATTAAATTTAATTTCATGTTGAACATGTAATTTCAGTCAGTAAATTCATTAGTGAGGGAATTTTATCAGCTACATAACTATAATTTCCCAGTGGTTTCAGACTTGGATTATCTCCCCAAGGTATCCTAGTCAAAAATAGATGTCGCTTACTAAGTTGATTTTAAATTTTAATTCGCCTTTACTGCTCATTTTACGAGAGTCAATAATTCCAATAATTGTTATTGAAATAAAGATCGAGTTGATAAAATTTTTACTTTGATTTTAGTCTTATATTTTCACTCAATCTCAGTACAATCAATTTGGCATTTCTTATGACATCTCGAAATGTCAATCAATCAAGACGACGTTTCTCGCAGACATAACACCAGTGCCATCTAGATCATTTGTTTTTATTGCAGGTGGATTTTGGTGTGCAAATTTAATTGTGAGTTTTGTGGTAAAGTGAAGATTCTGAGTTACAATCTAAACCCAAACGTAAACATTTCAGGTGAGTGATAATTAGTCTAATCTTTCACATAGTTGTTTTATTGAATTCGCCTCAAATTCATCATCATTCATGAAATTAATAATTGCCGTCTGTCAATCGCCATGTCGCTTGATGTGTCAAATCATAAAAAGCCAAGGGCCGAGGCCGTCACAAAGTTGTGTAATAAAGTGTTCTCGAATTAGAATGCTTTCCCAATTTGATAAATACTCGCAACATTTATTGATGGCATAAACAAGAAGGGCTGAGTATGACAGACGGGGTCTAATGCATGGTGAAATGATACTACGGCCTCAAATTGTCTAGTGATGAAAGTAATTGATAGTGAAAGTAAAATTTGGAGTCGCGCCTGTCAGCTGTGTGTTATGGAATGGTCGGATTCCTCCTGGCTGAAGGCTCAATTAAAAGGGAAACTATCTGGAATGCCTTCAGGCATATTCACGACAACACTGATGACGTGTTGTGCTAGGCCTGAAAATCGATATTGACATATTTTCACGTCTGGAATATAGGAAATTGGGGGATGAGTATTAGTGCGGTAGACTGTTCGTTTTGCTGGCATATTTTACGAGTATATATGGAGAGTATATATGGAGTAAAGCTCGTTTTGAAAGAGCAGGGGCATAAATTGCAGGATATGTTAAAATTTCAGACATAAATTATTTGTTATGGTTGAGCATGCAATTCCAATATTTGAGATGAGAGTTTAATAATTGCTCTTCATATACATATAATATAAATATACTAGAAAAGAAGCTGTAGTATTGTGCAAAAATTTGCTAAACAATTTGTAAGGTATTTCTATGAAGTATAATCTGGATAAAGTCTGAAAAAGTATCTAGAAATCAGATGAACATAGCAGGTTACATACTTTCTAGGGCATCATAAAACTCACTAAACCAGACTCTAAAAATGTACTAGGTATATAGCCGAGGAAAACAAAACAAACTTTCTAATTCAACTGCCGGCAAGCATCTAATAAGTACATTCGTAAAGGTAAATGGACCAAACAAAATTGAATTTCAGCAAAATTAGGTGAAAATGGAAACGAGTGCTTGAATTAAACTACAGTACAGTTTCCAAGGCTATACTTCGGGGAGAAATCTTCTAGCATCTGCTTTGTAGTTTATAATGATTTTATTTGACTCTAATTTCACGACGAACTCGAAGTCGATTTGTACTCCTAAAGTCAACAATTCGTCCACCCGATAGTTTACTATTGGCAGCTGCTTGTAGGCTAGCTAGTTCCTTGCAATTGATCAGCCGTCGTAAAGTTACCAAATTTCAACCCCGTTTCAAATTTTTCGTTCCATAGTACCTACCATTTCCGCATCCTTCAAATCACATCTAGTGAAAAATCATCGGCATCTCAAAGTCATAATCTCATGGTAACGAAACTGGAAAATACTGTGATGACGCGAAATATATTAACGCAAATTACAAATAACTCCGATAAAAATAATATGCATGTTTCTTTCGTACTGTAGGATGAACATAACAACAGCGACTATTTATTGATGATGAACATTTATGCCAATTTATTGAATACAGTACAAAACAAACACAAATTCAATGACTGTCGGGATAGCACTTGAGTGCCACAATTGAATTGAAACTAATGCAAGGTGGCATATCCCTAAAACGCGAGGATACCATAAAGTAACAGGATTTTACTTATGAAAGGTTGCGAAAAGCATAGCCACAGGCTTTAACCTAACATGGGACAGCCAATTCAACAGCTGTCAACTCGAAGACCAAAAGTCAGTCGACACTTGATCAGAAAATGTTTGGCGGGACTGACACATGAATTGCGACCGATGGAATTTTCGTTATTCTTACAGCAGAATGTAAATTTTTCCTACATTGTATTTCACATTTGTAGGATGAATGACACCGAGCCATTATTACCACAGAAGGACATAGACATTCCAGATCGTTACAGCAGGTTGGCGTTAAATTCAAAGCGTTTGGGCGCGTGGAACGGAGTTTGTTGTGTGGAATTAAGTCGATAACAGTGAAGTAGAAAAGCGGAGCAGTCTTGCGGAAAAGTGTAAGCTATCGGGCATTTTTCTTGCGAACCAAAAATACACACTTGTACTGGTTGAGTCCCTTCTTTTCGTTCTCACAAAGTTCGTTCCGGTGCAATTGCAATTTGTATCGCCCATCGCACATATCTTCGTTTCAACAGTATCAGTAGCGGTGTTGCGTCCCAGCTGTGAATCTGTTAGTTAACGGAACTTGAGGGCGTTTGAAACTCACGAAAGTGTACGCTGTAACATAGTGCGAACGCATTTCCCCGGCGTGCTTAGTACAGTTAAGAAAAATCCATCGCCCGCATTTCAAAAAATCCCACCACTCTTGCCATTGATTGCGAACTTGCTGCAGAGCAACGATCTACAACTATTAGCTGAAGAATGGGCAATATCGTATGTAACCGACGACGAAAACAAAAATTCAATCCATCATTGTTGAAGGTGTTCAAAGCGTCCCAAAATTTAATTTTTCATAACCATTTACATTTGAATCCTGAATTATATAAATGTGAAATTTGTGGAAAGTCTTTTGCTAGGCAGATTTTTGGACGAACATGATCTATGCTTATGAATCCCAATATACAGGGTGCGTACGGTATTTGAGGACAACTTGAGAGTAAAATTAATTAGCTTGTATTTTTAACAAAATTTAATGAAATTTCACGAACGTTGTATAAAAATACAACGTTAAATTAATAAATGGCTATAAAGTTATTCAATAAAATCGCCATTAGCAGCAATAACCTCTTGGATCCGGGTCCGGAAACGATTACATGCCCGAATTAAATGCTCGTTGTTCATATTGACCATAACGGCATTAATAGCAGTCTTCAGCGAAGAAGTGATATTATGAGAACGCTTATTGGTCTCACGCTCAACTACGCCCCATACGTAATAATCCAAAGGATTAAGGTCTGGGGAGCTAGGTGGCCATAGGTTGCGTGTTATGTGGTCATGAACATTTTCGGCCATCTAATCTTGTGTCGCCATCGCTTTATGTGAAGGAGCAGAGTCTTGTTAAAAAATGTATGGTCTGCCTCCGCTTACATTGTCTATCCAGGGTTTAATTACCGTCTCCAAAACCTCGATGTATGCAGCAGAGTTCACTCGAAGGCCTTGAGTAAAAAAGTGTGGTGGCATAACACGTCCTTCGTTGCTGACAACACCTAAAACCATAACAGTGACTGGAAATTTTGTGTGCATAACAACATGAACCTCCGCAGGATTTGAACATAGCCATCTGTCATTTCTGCGATTGGTCTTTTGATCTTGGTAAAAATTTTTTTCGTCGGAAAAAAAAACCATAACATTTTAGGCGCCTCAGGGTGTTTGATTTTGTTTAAAAGACGTTTCGATCGGAGAACTCTCTGTTCCCGTGTTTGTTCCGACATGAACTTTCCTCTGCGCATCACGTAAGACTTATACCGAAGGTCTTCGTGAAGAACTCTACGAATAAGGCGCTCAGAAACATGAAGCTCACTCGCAAGGACCCTCATTGATTTTGAAGGGTCCTCGTCTATGATCGCTTGCACTAGCTTTAAAAATTCTTCAGATCGGACTGTGTCAGAACGTTGTTCGTGCTTTTTGCGTTTTGCAACCGATTCTGTATCGGCTCCTGATGCTTCCAATTCACGGCGAACCTTATGCACGAATAAATGGGTGTAATTAAGAACATTAGAGATCTCTAAATCTGTATGGTTCGCACATATAGCGACGATGGCAGCATTTCTCTTCATTTCTGGAGTGATGTTGTAGTCCGCCATTTCTTATCTGAAAAGGAAAAAAAATAAAAATTCGCGAGGTTATAGTCACATTTATGCATGTCCTCAAATACCGTATGCACCCTGTATACAAAAATTCGATCAGGGCGACAAGTCCTTTAATCACCTACAGACTCTAAAATATCAAAGAACACATTCCAATCATCCTTTATAATTGTGAAGAATGCGGTAAATCATTCAAAGATAAACAAAATGACGATAAGAATGCTTACAAAGTGCATTCAAAAATAAACGAGACTTTTTTCATAATTTTTTTTTTGAACCACTTTAGTGCACAAATATTAATTTATTAATCTGTTAAGATTTCAAAATTATTAAAGGAAGAACACCGTGCAAATCGTCAGAGGAAAAGTGTCTAACGAAGAAGTGGATCTTGTTCGAATGAAGAAATTATAAATTGATTAACAAAAATTGTGGAATGTATATCATTGTTTTGTATAAAATAATTATTCTAATTTTCTATTTAAAATTATTTTTCTTTTATTTCAACAATTAACGTAAAATTACGATAAAAGTATTCCAAATTTATAGCTATTGAAACCAACCACTCTATTACTAAATAATCTATCTAATTAGTTATTCTAAAATAATAAGAATTCTATAGTTAAAATAACGTATCCAATTATGTTTTTTTAGAAAGGTTAAGAAAAGAGAAACTTACGTTATTTAATTGTGAATATATTTTTCTTGGTAACGGTGAACGGTGAGCTAATATCAAATTTTGTTTTAAAATCGGTAAAACGTTTACCGAAACATTTGAATTGATTAAAAAAGTTTATGGCGATAATTCTCTATCTCGTGCCAGAGTTCATGGAGTGGTTTACACGTTTCAGAGATGGTCGTGAATACATAAATGACGATGAGTATACGGGCCGCCCAAAATCAGTGATCAACGAAAACTCCATCGAAATTGTGCGTGAATTTATCAAAAATGAGCCGAAATCATCGTTGAAATTCATGGAATCGGAGTTGAATATCTCCAAAACATCGATTTATCGCAATTTAAGCCGATCATTTGGGCGTACGAAAGGTCTGTGCACGCTTTGTTCCGCACAAGTTAAAATAAACGAGACTTGTTATAAAATTTTTTTGATTTTTTGACTAGAAATCGCATTTTAACCATCAATCACCGTATTCGCCTGATATGGCTCCCTGTGACTTCTACCTATTCGGAAAATTGCATTTGGCCATGAAAGGAAAACGCTTTGCGTCCGTAGATGGCATCCAAATGGCTTGTACCGGCATCCTGAAGGACATTCCAGTCCATAACCTGCAACACTCTTTCGAAAAGTGTATCGAGGCCAGAGGAGACTATTTTGAATAAATAAACTCGAATTTATCGGAACAAAGCTCCTTTCGTTTCTATTTTAGCTTAGTCTCGTTTATTTTTGAACGCATCTTGTCGTTGCCGTGGATATTGACGGCCCACAAAAAGAGTGGGACATCCGGGTGGTAGTGATGCCCCCTCGCATCCTTTCCAACTGGATCAATGATCCACATAATGACGGCCACAAGAGGAGTGGAAGGCCAATCATCCCAGGCAAGGGCTCCTAAAACAACTAACAAAGAGGAAGCTTCGCCCGATGGCTATCTCATTTTGTACCCGTTAGAGGGAAAGAAGACCGATCGATTCAGATTAGCAGTTCATTCTCAATTTTATTTAATATCCGAGTGTTTCAGGTATTTCAAAAGGGATTTTGTCTAATCACATAATACTGCATGTTTTGTCTATGTCCAGAATGGAGAGGTTACATAAGTGCTGCTATATAGTTTTATCAACATTTTTTGTATATAAACTTGCAATCTGTATAATTTTATTTCGAATATTCCAATTTTTAAATAAATGTTCCACATTAGCAAATAATGAGTTTATATTTAAATCTATCCTTTTTAGTTTTAATTCTATCTTTGTGCAACCAATAACTATTATTTGTCTTAACTTTGGTCTTGTGTTTCTTTCTTTCCTAAACAAAATATACAATAAAATTTAATACAGAATGTTTGATTCATAGCGATTATTATTATTACAAACCGCGGGAGTCACCGCAGTTGCAGACATTAAGTTTCAGCAGAGGAGTGCATAGCCCGAGGTGGCATACTGAGGCCGGCTAGCGCTCAGTCATGTCATGAGGACGGGAAAGGGGAGGTCATATTGAGAAATGAAAATTTTTTTGTCTTTATATGTACAGGCCATTTTATCGCAAGAAACAAAACAATTCAATATACAAAAAAACAAAAAAAAACCCAATTCAATGAAAATACCAAATTGATTACAACAAGTTAATGAAACCCTCTTTGTTAGCGAAAGGAAAGAAAATTTTTCAAACACTCATAGCCCAATTTTCTTTGATTAACGATAAAAAGTGGATAGTAAAAATTTATTTTGATATATAATATAAGAGGATAATAAAAAATTCCCCACTCCTTCCATTGATGCCGAGCGCACTGCAACTGGAGAGGGGGGGCAATTAAAAAGTTACTTTAAATCTTCCTGGATATGAATTAAATTTAATAAAATGTCGGCCACTTATGTGATTTAAACGTTTCTTGTAGATTTAGGTCGAGAAAACACTGATTCCACCTTCCCGGATTGCTAATAATTTAAAACTCGAACTCAATATTGTAAAAATAAACGATGTTGTTTATTTTATTTTCTTGCCCGTTATCGATAGGTAAATGCTTAAGAATTCTGTTTTTTGAATGCCGCAATACAACAAATGAGCTACGCCATTTTTCACGTTATTGTATGAAACATCTATAACAACTATAAAAGCTGACACCTTTGGTAGTGTGTTATATCAATATGATCCAAATATTGAAAATATTCACTATGAGTTTCCACGCGGTACAGAAAATTTTTCACCTTTGCACCATTTGTTCCTTGAACACCTCAATTTGAATTGTTCACAAATATTTCAATCACTAAAATCATCCAAAAATCGTATCGTCCTGACACTTTTTCAGAAAATTCACGCGATGCTAGCTTTTTTTTCCTTCAGGTTTTTAGTTTCTTCCTCGCCTTTCACTTTTTCACTTAAAAAAATTCATGCGCTTCACACTGCAAAATCCATATATCCCACAATTCAACCACTAAGTATTCCCTAAGTATTAACTTCACTTTTTCTCTTTCTCCATTCAATGTCGCGTCGTCGCCACCCCTCTTTCTTCCAAACGCAAAAATCTCTTTTTCTTCCCAAAAACCAAATACTGAATGCCATCCACTCCCAGAAAACCAATCCAATCCTTTCATTCCCAATTACCGTTGGCGCATCTGGGTTACGTAATCGAAGTTCAATACACTTCGATTCCGCTACCCACACATCTTTTCTGTATCGACAAACGCAACAATTTCCATAACCATGCATAACCATGATAGCGTTTGGTTAGATGCAAATCGTCATATACTATATATACGGAAACAATTGCTTTTGCCGATATCCCAAAAAGAGTATTTTCCTGCGCTCGGGGAACTGGAACCCAGGTTCCCGGCGGACCCCCGGTCGAGAATCCACGATGCTACCAACAGAGCCGCCTTCTGTTGATTTCCCATTCATCCAATTAGCAACTTCAACTATGCAGCTTTTGCGACATTTTGTTAGTATAACAAATAAAATTTTGTTAGTGGAAGCTAATGAATAAAATTAGTTAGTATGAAGGAAGGAATTAGGTTTTGTTAGGGAAAAGGCATCGAAAGAAGTTTTGTTAAGGGGAAGTAATGGATGGAGTGTTATTGGTGGGATAATTAAGGTTATTATTATATAACTATTTTTTTTAAGTTAAAAATAGGGTAAGAAGATAGAATTGAGATGATGGCGAAATGAAAATTATAGGGGATTTGGTAAAATGTTAATAAAAATAAATATACAGAGGAAAAGGTATAAGTGCCCAAAGGAAGGTGGAGATGTTACGGCGGCAATTTGAAGTTGCGAATGGGAGAATGTCGGTACGCCGGAATTCGCAACATTATGTTTATGCATTCTGTTGTCGTTGGAAAAATGTATGTGTTCTTTTAACAAAAAAAAGACAAAGACCAAAAGTTGACAATTGTGTAAAAAGTTTGCAAAATTTCGAATGCATTATGTTCTAGAGTTTATATATATTTGTATATTGTGTTTTTAAATATTTATTTATAATTTATTGGGTTGCAATAAACACAGTCTTTGTTTAAGTCAATTCAAAGCACAGTCTTTATTAAACTAAATCAAACACATACTTATTCAAATTAAGGCAAACCAGCTTTAAGAAGAACACACAGGCCTTGCACCATTTGTCTCACTATTTACGCCTTTTCCACGATGACGCTTCTGTCTGTAATTAGAAAACAAAGGGAGGTGAGCGTCATCACTCAGTGAGCACTCCAGGCACGCAAACATCAAACACACACATAACAACTGCGATCTGCCACCCCTCCGCGACACACGGAGATCCAGTCGCAAGACAAACTCGGACTCACAGAATCATGATACTCATGGGGCCATTCCGATCGCACACATTCAACTATCTACACTACCCACCTTAAATCCTGTCGCGATGCAGGCCAATTTACGAATGGACTTAAATGAAAGGACATCAGATGGGCACACTTCTTCTGTCATATCAATTGGGACGGCCATGCTTACGATATTGCCATGCTTACCTTTTCCCTCTTAAGGCTAACAGCTCGGCTATCTTGACTTAGTGACCGCCCTCGGTCACTCCTCCGTTTTTCGAGTGGTCGTTTTCTGAATCTGATTCATCTTGTACATTCCAAATTCTCATATGCTCAACAGACTCCGCGTTCTTATAAAGTGCCTCTCTACTGCGTGTTGATCCCGGAAGTTCAATAACCACATAACGATTATTTGGCAGCTTCTTTTTCGCGATAAATGGTCTCTTATATTTCGGCAACAGTTTCCGACTTGTACCGTCAGCAAATGCGGGTTTTTCCACCAGAACAGTTACATACTGTTGCATTTGTGGAAACCAATACGATTCTCGTATTTTGTCTAATGTTCTGTTCACAGAAAAATGACCAAAATTATCGTGGGCTGCTTCCACAACTTGTGACCTCATCGACTTTGGGATTACCCATTGATTCCCAGTTTCGTTCACTTTATATATCCGTTTATTTTCAATTATAAACTCTTGATGCACCGGTCTTTCATAGTCTGTTTCCGGTTTATGTTGAAGAATTTCATGCATCAGCTTCAAATTGGCATCACTCACCTGACCCGTCAACACCCAATCAGCTTCTTCAATACGCAATATCTCGAAACCGCTTCTGATATCTACCGCATCGTTATCAACAGGATTCTTACTCAGTGCATCAACATGCTGCACGCGTTCTCCTGCCCTATGCTCGACTTCAAAAGAGAGTTCTTGCTATTGAGATATGAGATCCTTCTTGCTCGCAGCTCCTTTCACAGCACTGCAATCTGTAACAACTTTGAATCTTATGTCGAGCAAATAAAACCTAAACTGCTCCAACGTTTCCACCACAGCCAACGTTTCCAATTTATAAGAAAGATATTTGAAAACTGTTGTGTGCCTATTATAAAAAGACACAGGCAAAAGTTTACCATTACTTTGCTTTTGTAATAAAATTCCTGGAATTCCTGACTAGCATCCGTATGGACTTCAATCTCAGCCTTTGGGTCATATATGGCTAATAATGGTCGTTTTGATAGCAGCTCCTTCAGTTTTTCAAATGAGTTGTTCTCGTCCGCCGACCATTTCCATGTCATATCCTTCTTGGTTGGATTGGTTAAAGGCCTAACCAAATATGCGTAGTTTTTAATAAATTGTCTGAAAACACCTTTTATCCTTAAAAACTGACGAACTTGATGAAAATTTGTAGGTTTTGGAAAAGCATTAATGCTTCTCGTCTTATCCTCACCTGGACGCATACCATCTTGGTTAATTTCAAATCCCAGATAATTAATTTTTGTTTGGAAAAAGTAACAATTTTTTTTTGATTGAACGTGAGGTTTTCCTTTGTTACAGCTTCCAAAACTTATTCCAACCGCATCAGGCCTTCCTCAAAATCTTAGAAGGAATCAAAATGTCATCGAGATATGACAGAGCTATGCTGCCACGAAGTGGCCCAAGAATTTTGTTGACCATCCGTTGAAACACACTCGGGACTGTCGTTATTCCAAATGGCATGCAATTAAATTCGTACTGTCCATCGCAAGTTACGAATGCTGTATTGGACCTCGACTCCTCTGCCACTGGAATTTCGATAATAACCGAAGTTTCCAAATGATTTTTGATGTATCTTAAGTAAATTCATTAGTTGATTGTTTTCTTCGGCAGTCAACTCTTTCGATACATTAAATTGTATTTGTTTTTCCTTGGCATTCTCTATGGATGGTATGTTTTCCTCTCTACAAGATTTACATCGAGCGCATACAAATTTCGGACATAAATACAATTCCCTATCAATTGTGCTTATAACTGGTATAACACATTCTTTTTCTTTATTGACTCTTGTCATACATCGCGGTAGAATGAACTCGTTGTGAGGCAGTATCCACACTCACGTGTCAATAAAAGTATCTCCAGAGCTGCTCGCTTGACATTTCACATTGGCTGCGTGTTTTGGAGGTATTAGTGTTGTATCTTTGACTCTCAAAGAAATTTTTGGTGATGGAGACTCTGCCACATTCGGCTATTCGTTTCAGAAAAACCGCATAGTATCGTTATCTTTATAAACGGCAACGTTGTCCTGTTCTGATACGGCCTGTTCAATAATAATGGGTATTTACTGAGTTTCGTTCGGAACCACCAATAAATCTGTTTGGACTGCAACCTGGTCTAACACAACCCTGACATCTCTTACAGTCCCCAAAGTCCTGACTCTTCCACCACCGTAACCGTTGATTTCCGTTGTTTTGTTGTCTACATGCAGCTCTAATGAACGTGCAACATCCTCTCGCACGGTATTGGAAGTTGCACCCAAATCAATATACGTCCTAGCGTTTCGATTATTCAGGCAAATATACTTAAAGTATTTCATACCTTTGTGCTACTGTAAGCACTATTTAGGCACTTCCATGGTTCGTGATGTTGACGTACACGTCCCTCGATGGAGATGGGAATCATGCGTGCGATGACCAGCAACGTCGACGCAGAGACTATTTTATATGCTGTTGCAATCCTGTGCGCTCCTGGTCTCCGTTCCTGCACCAGGCGTTTTCCGTACAGCTTCTTTCTTTTGTAATTGGGAGGTGAATGTCATTTACACACTGAGTGTGGGACTCCCATGCTCGCAAGCGACTGGACTACCCACTAAACACCTGCCCCGTCAATCCAAGAACCCAGCTTGGAACCATTTGACACATTACTTCAGGCCAGGTCTCGTTTTGCTACGCCGTGAGACGTCTTCAAGCTGGGAGATCCCTCCTCTAGGTGAAGAGAAGTTGCCAGACAAGCGATATTCCAACCCCGAGATCCCTGGCTGCTGTGAGTCCTTTTTATCTTTTAGGACTGCCCGAACATCATTCCATTTGCCAACCGATCATCATTCCGCTTGTTAACCGAT
This sequence comes from Odontomyia ornata, assembly GCA_963969285.1. Taxonomy (NCBI): domain Eukaryota; kingdom Metazoa; phylum Arthropoda; class Insecta; order Diptera; family Stratiomyidae; genus Odontomyia; species Odontomyia ornata. The sequence continues at coordinate 97,365,513 of OZ017739.1, read as the reverse complement.
CGAAGAATCGCCGCAACTATACTATCCGGGGTGAGCTCTCCCGTCTCTCCTCAGAGAGGTCCTGTCGGAGCCTGTCCCATTTTGCGAACGCAAAAAATGTGTGGCAGCCATCGCCTTCCTCTCGTGGGAGAAACAGTTAATCAAGGGACCCTGACTTACCAATCTTGTGCAGGTAAGACTTAAAACACCCATGCCCACTCAAAAGTTGGATCAGATAGAAGTCTGTCTTACCATGCGGTTGATTAAGCCACGGTTTCACATCCGGGAGAGGCACGCAGTTCACCTTCCCTTTGTGCAATTCACCCAATCGTTGAGTGAGCGCTGTCTCTCCTCGCAGGCAACCATCTCCCTCGCGTCCTCGCTTCGACGCAAGTAAATAGCGTGGCGCTCTCTGGCAAGGAGGGCAACAGGTAATACGCCTGCAATAACTCTTACCGCTTAATCAGAGACTCGGATATGAAGATGACCTCAGTGTTCCTCTTCTTTGTACCTGTGCTAAGCGTTTTCGGTATACCTCGTTACTGAGAGCATCGCCACATATTTCTTCTCTGTACAGTAGCACTGAGCCTATCGTACTCATCAAGAGGTGTCTTCTTGATGGGCTGGGTCCCCCTACGTTGGCCGATACTCCTGAAGCACCCTTCTCAGCCGATGCTCTGATTTGCTCAGAGAAACTCGTCTTCGAGCCGATCGGTAGCCCAAGGTACTTCATCGCTGGCTTTCATTCGATTAGTATGTCACCAATACTGACCATCCTTACTCTAGAGATTCTCTTATTTGTCAAGATGGCCACTTCGGTTTTCTCCAGTGCTAGACAGAACCCATGAATAGTAATCCAGTCTCTCACTCGGTGCATTAGCATATCTAGCCCATGTTGAACAAATCGGTCAAGCGACCAGAGCCGCAACATAATCCGCATAGCCGATCAAGCGTGACCCATCTGGCATCTCCAGTCTCAATAGTTTGTCGTAAGACATGTTCCACAGGTCTGGACTAAGGATAGATCCCTGGGCAACACAGCTTCTTAGGGATGGGAAAAACCGCACCGGTTTAATCGAAATCCTTTTTTTTTGGTTCGAAAACCCGATTTTTCCGAAGTTTTTTTCTCCCGATTTAAACCGGTTTTTTCTTTCATATTTAAGAATCAGTTAAAGACCTGATAAAAAGAATAGAAAAATACGGAAGGCAAAAAACCGAAAAACAGTTTTTTCGCCATCCCTACCTAGGCAGCATCAATGACCACAGTGACCAGAGCACAGCAAATTTCGATGTTTGATTCGTTATTAGTTGCTTATGTTTCATTTTAATGTGAAAGACTTTAAGTAGAGTGGAGACTGAACTTAAGGAATTTCATCCTTATACTGTAAATGAATGAAATAGTTTAACAGTAGCCTTCAATACCTTAGTCTCTTATTTTTAACACATCACACATTCATACCTCCGGGCAAACGTAAAGAAGAATACTCAATTAAATGGTCTTTCTATAGAATGTATCTTTTTGTATGTTGTATACTTTCTATACTCTCGCTGACGTGCATTTTCTTTATTGACGCCCTATACTTTTGTTTTGGTGGTCGTATAATTTCCCATAATTATGTGCTCTGTCACTTTTGATCTGAATTGTTTTAGGCCTTTTTCCTTCCTTCATTCTGTTTCGCTTGAGCGCTTTAAAGACGTGTCTAAATAGTACAGCAAATGTTACGAGGAATATGGGAACAGGATAAGTTAGCCAACTCAAACATTACCAGTGATGATTCATCCGGGTAACGTGCTGCAAAGAATGCATCCTCGAGCCAAACTGGGATAGGAAACTTTACAATGCATTGTACGCATTCATAGTAAAGTTAAAAATAAGTTGAAATCTTAATGTTAACGACTAGACTTCAGATATCTCAAGTTAAGTGAATTCAATTCACTGTAGGATGTTAGGCTCAATTAAGTTTTCGATACTTCTCCCGAACGTGAACGACTGCTCCACAACAATATTATCTGCAATCAGTAACCACAATCATCAATAGCAATTATTCAAACGAATTGCGGGAAACGACGCCTACGTACTACAGTAAAAAGTGCAAATTCTCCACCTACGAAACGAGATACATCGATTTCAACGAACGACAATAAAGACATGAGTCTGGAGAGGTACACCCAAACCGAAATTTCTATTGATGGAACATGCACATCGAAATATCTCGAGAAATTGGCGAAAGAAGACAAGCTCGTCGACAAAGTCGTCAGGATTCGGCCAAAAGACAAACAGCAGTGACTCGAGATAGAACGCGAATATTTTCTCAGTTGGCTCGCAAGAAGAAAAGGATATGTCAATATCGTGTTGGTGTTCGAAAGTCTACTAATGAGCTTCAGAAATCTGATGGTGAAGAAAGAACGAGCCAAAAATATGGTGTCGAAATTGTTGTCGCGGTACCCATTCAAACCGGTAATGATATCTTTAATATCGAGGCAATGAGCTTACGGCTTAACACACTGTCAAAACACACAGTAACACACTAGCAAAACCAATGCAAATTCTCGACTACATATTAACTCACTTGGGTTTCGATGAGGAAGGTCGTGTTCCACATCCAATTGTGTTGACTGAGTGAGATGTTGATACGAACTATTGACATTAATTAGTGTCACAGTCATTAACAACTGCCAAGGAACTCTTCCTGAAACTTGGCAGCGAAGCAAAACTACTAGGGCTACAAAACGCCTTTCGGCGACGCGTCCTGAGGCGAATAATCGGAGCGAAGCTCGACGGGGATCAACGGCGAATTAGATACACCCATGAGCTGTATGAAATTTTTGTCGAACCGAAGGTCTCAAGGATTGTAAGACTGCGGAAGCTGCATGGGACACATGAATAGTATGGAGGAACAATGGATACCCAAGAAGGTATTCGTTGGGAGAACTGAAGGCCGGCGGTCAGTGGGGAAACCGAGGAAACGCTGGTCTGACTCGGTCGACGAAGACAGTTCATCGATGGTCGGATTTCGGAATTGGAAGACGCGGTCAACGGACCGAGATAGTTGGAGGCGCTGTTTGCAGGAAGCGAAGGCCCGAGAGGGGCTGTAGTGCTAAAAAGAAGAAGTGTCGGAGCTCCTGCGTGAACGCTACGATGTCTTTTCAATCTGCCCTGGGTTCGATCCGAGTCACAGCTTTCAGCGTAAGGAAATTGGGGGTGATTTGCTTATAACATTAGGCGGCTATCACGCTACGCATGTCATTCTATGTTAAATAACGTCCTACGCCAACTTTCTATGGCAGAGAGTAGCCAGCAGAATATCAGCATGTCTTGCCTCCAACAAAGTTTGAAACCGATCGAAGATATCCAGAAAAGAAGAAAAAAAGGCGCACAATGTGTCTTGCCCAAGGATAAAACGGAAAATCACTACTTATCTAATGATTTTGAAAATTAGGGAAAACTCCACCAACATCGCAAAAACGCGTCGAATGTAAATAATAACGTAGCGATCGTAACATGTAAAATGTCTGTCACAGTCACCATTCCGAAAGTCATCCAAGACTCCGAATTTCGGAACCACAGGTTGAGGTGTGATGAAAACTGCTACGAAATTGCCCGATCGCACGAATCGGGTTAGAATTTTCGGAAAGAAAAGGAGGAATATATAGTTCACCCCGAGATTAGTGGTACTCCGTTGGGATCGAGGTCATAAAAGGCCGAAGAACAAAAGAAAAGCCCTTTTTGTGTCTGATCAATGCAAAGTGACTGAGGTGAAAAGTCTAAAATTTTTAAAATATCGAAGTTTTAAAAAAACAGAAGTTTGGAGCTGGGAATTATTGGGGAAAAGTCTAAAGTTCTTAAAGTATAGAAGTGTAAAAAAAGGAAGTTCGAAGTTGGAAATAATTGGGAGAAGATCGAAAAGCGTTCGGATGCGGGGAAAGATCCAATTACTGCCGGAAGGAGGCAAGGTTGCCCGGGAAAATTGAATGATTGATTGGCTGCTGAATGAGTGCGTCGAGGGAGGATCACGTGAAATCCGCGCAAACTATTTCGCTGTGACGTCGACGACGGGAGTTCAACGAGGAGGCCTCCTTATAGATTATCGTAGGCAGCAGAGAGAAGGTTGGTTTGAAGTAAATTTATATTTTGGTATTAATCTTTTGGATAAAATTTTTCATTTTCGCAACATTGCATGTATGATATCACGATTAAGAATTAAATTTTATTGTTGTGAATCAAACTTCTGGTTTTGTAATTGAATTTGCCTTGGACAGATAATTTTTCGTTTCAGCCCATGTAACGGTTTGGCTCGAGGGGATATCGTGCGCGGTCTACGAGAAAGTGAATTATCATACTCGGTGGTGTTTGGGTGGTGAAGCGCGGCTTAGAGAAGGCAAGGTCCACCCTAAATTATCTGGAGCATTGAGTGTTTTTTTTTGTGTTTGGAAGGTGAATGCCATTTACGCACAGAGTGTGGGACTCCCGCGATCGTAAGAAGGCGACTAGACTACCCATTAAACACTTCCCCGGTCAACCTGAGAATCCAGCCTGGAACCGTTTGACACATTACTTCGGGCCAGGTCTCGTTTTGTTACGCCGTGAGGCGCCTTGAAGCTGGGGGATCCCTTTCCTAGCGGGAGGGGAGAGGAGAAGAGGAAGTGCCTGAAAAGCAATCTCCCAGCCTCAACGCCCCCGGCCGCTGTGAGTCCCTTTGATGTTTTAGGACTGCCCGAACATAATGTGCCACCTGGTTCCGTTTGTCAACCGATTCGAGCATCACCACAACTATATTATCCGGGGTGAGCTCTCCCGTTTCCTTGTAGGGGTCCCTTCGCAGCCTGACCCATTTTGTGCACGCAAAAAATATGTGCAAGGCATTGTCCTCCTCTACTGGGCAAAATCGACCATCGGGGGACCGTGACTTACCAATCTTATGCAGGTAAGACTGAAAACACCCGTGCCCGCTCAAAAGCTGGGTCAGATAGAAGTCAGTCTCACCATGCCTTCGATTTAGCCACGGTCTCACATCCGGGATGAGGCGCACAGTCCCAAGACTGCTGCCAAACGTTGAGCGAGCGCTGTCTCTCCTCGCGGACAACCATCTCCCTCGCATCCTCGTTTCTGCGCAGGTAAATAGCGCGGTGATCTCTAGCAAGGAAGGCGACAGGTATCACGCCAGCAATAACTTTCACCACCGAATCAGAGACTGTCGAATACGAAGATGCAATCTTCAGTGCTCCTCTTCTCTGTATCTGTGCCAAACGTTTTCGGCATACTTCCGTACTGAGAGCGTCGCCCCATACCACTGCTCCGTACAGTAGCACTGGCCCTACAGCACTCATCAAGAGGCGTCTTCTTGATGGGCTGGGTCCCCCTACGTTGGCCATAAGTCAACTCAGAGCCGATATTCCCGAAGCAGCCTTCTCAGCCGTTGTCCTGATTTGCTCAGAGAAACTCATCTTCGAGTCGATCAGTAGCCCCAGGTACTTCACCGATGGCTTTGATTCGATTCGTATGTCTCCAATACTGATCATCCTTAGGGGATTCTCTTTTTCGTCAAGATGACCACTTCGGTTTTCTCCAGTGCTAAACTGAACCCGCGAGCAGTCATCCAGTCTCTCACTCGGCGCATTAGCACACCTAGCCTAAGTTGCGCCTGTTCAATGATGCGTCCAGCGACCAGAGCCACAACATCATCCGCATAGCCGACGAAGCGCGACTCATCTGGCATCTCCAGTCTCAGTAGCCCGTCGTAAGACATTTCACAGGTCCGGACCAAGGATAGATCCCTGGGCATCACCTGATGTACTTTCCATCCTTCGTTGGCCCTGTGTCGTGCCGCAGCGCGGGCTCTGGTCCTTTAAGTAGTTCCTTAAAAGCCGCATTAGATATTCTGGAACTTGAAAAGCGTTTTCCAGCGTATCCAGAATATCCACCCAACCAGCGAAGTTGAAGGCGTTTTTGACGTCGAGCGTCACCAACAGGACGATCCGTCGCTTGGTGCGACTATATCCCTCTGCCTTTTGGACCGCGTTCACCATCTCTGCAATCGCATCAATGGTAGAACGTCCTGCTCTAAAGCCGTACTGCCGAGAAGATAGGTCCCCAGCAGCACGAATCGCGTCAGTGAGTCTTCCCTTGATGAGTTTCTCGAGCACTTTCCCAGCCGTGTCTAGCATGCATAACGGGCGGTATGCAGACGGCGATTCGGGATTTCCCTTCCCCTTGCTGATCAGCACGCGCCTCGCCGCCTTCCATCGTACCGGTAAAACCCCGTCCCGTAGGCAAGCGTTGAATGTGCTGAGCAACAAGTCAGGACAATGGTGATAGACGAGCCGCAACACCTCAGTCGGAACACCATCTGGACCTGGAGCCTTCTTTGCTTTCAGGGAGAGGACTGCCTCCTCCAGTTCCAGCTGTGTAAAGAGTGGGCACTCTACTGCTGTTTCACCATGGACAGCGTCAACACGGACGGGATGGACGGGGAAGAGTCCCCGCACTATCGCGTCCATCTTTTCTTCGTCATGTATACAAGGCTTCCGTAGGGCACCAAGCTTGAGTGTTTGTGTGTTCTGCTGGTGCTGAAAATTTTGATTGAGAAGTGCCGCGGAACGTCCTCCGGCAAACCGCCGTACTCACTGGGCGGTCAAGTGTGGGGCCTAGGCCAAAGCAGGGAGTTGGCGCCCACGTCTGCTGCGGCGAGCAAAGTCGGGACCGCAGGGCCCCGCTGCCAAAGTATTCGAGTTGTATGGGGTAACACAAATCAGGCAAGAATCAAATTAGGGTCTTTGCAAACTCAGGGGTTGCCAAAAAAATCGATCTGATCGAAACCAGGCCTGCCGATAAAACACAAGAACATCATCTATACAGCGAGAGAGGAAAAGAGATTAAGTGCTAGGTATACAAAAAAAGAAATATAACTCAAGCCATGTAGCTTTGATTTATTTGTTCACTTCCATTCACTTTGCTTGTTTTTGCGGAGTACTATGAATAAGTGTAAAGTTATGTATTTAAAGGTTAGTGGCTTAGTCGAATGAATTTGTTCGGGTCTTTCTAGCTGCATATCTCTATTCTGAGATCATCTGTCTATAAGAATAGGGGTTTCGTTGTCCAAATGGAGAGGAAAGAAAACGAAAACGGAGCATAATATACCTAAACAGTTTAAAGTGAAAAATATCAAATTCTTAAAACCTCTATCATTCTATTATTTTGCCTTCTTTCTGTCCTTTAAAGTCTTTATTTGTTTCACTTTTTATGCACGGAATCAAACTGTTTTCTCTTTTTGTAAAACGGAAGGATTCTCAAAGTGATCAGACGTACGGTTGATATAAATTAAAAATCTATGAGTGGTGAAAAGTGATTATTGCAAGCTCCAGCAAAGTAACTCGTATTAATTTTTTATTACCGATGCGTTAGACCAATTTAGCATACTCGTATTTAGGGAGCTATAAAAAACTTCGTTTTGAAACCTTATACAAAAAGTCGTAAGAACAATGATTGCCAAAAACGAATACAAGTAAACGAACTGATATTCAAATTTTATATAAAAATGTATTAACCATATTGAAATAATCACAAATTCCTTGCTTAAAAACCTACATAGTTTAAATTGATGAAATATGTGGAACTAATTTCATTGCGAGTTCTAATTCACCCTCAATAACTTTAAGAAGACCCTTTTCTAAGGCAACCCCTGGCTCCAATTTTTTGTCAGCAATATCAACGAAGGCTTGATCGTCGCACTCCAATACAGATTCAGCAGAATCATCTCCTTCGTACAATTTAACATTTTTCAAATCCAAAACTGAAAAATATAAACCATTTTTAACCGTTCAATCTATTATATAACCTCCAATCGCCTTACTCCATGTCTTTTTTACACTTCCACCATCGGTGATACGGCACTTGTAAACATGCAACACCTCACGTTTTGCTGGATCAATTTTAGCCAAACGGGCACGGATTCTATCGATAACTGCATCTGATTTCAAAGACATGATTAAGGATTACGAGTATTCTTCTATCACGTATCTTTTTCACAAACGTGCGTTTTAAGTGCAACTGAATATTGAAACGGCCAACATACGTTTAAATAGGATCAGTTTATCTTTAAATTTTGTCAAGATAATTTCATTTGTTCGATTGCATTATCTACACTTATCGATGTTTTTGCATGAATCCATGCTAATCCAGCTGGTTCCTACTTGTTTGATAGACAAGGCTGATGTACTTTGGCCTGAAATACTACTGATATACGTGTGCTTCCGTGGCCACTAAGATTGATTTATCAATAAATAAATTTAAGAAAATCGTACAAAATGACTTGGGAAGTTTAAAGTAATTTAATTTGAAACTTTTATGATTGGTTAATCCTAGAGCCCGAGATTACTATTGGCTTCTATGCCTAATTTGGAATGAATGAAAGTAGTTTTTTTCAGCATTGGATAAGAGAAGTAATTTGACTCTCAAAATTAAGTACATGCAGTTGGTAACAATATTTAAAATGAGATAGTTGTAAAAAATAGTTTGTCAATACTTTATATGTAAAAATCAACAAATTAATTTGTATATTTTGAATTTTCTTTCATTTAGCATTTTGTTCAGGGTATAAAAATATGTCAGATCCTATTTAACAACGTTCGCGAAATTCATTCTCATTTCTTTAAAGAAGATATTTCTTTAGATGTTAATTATGTTCATAGGAAGCTCCATAACATCTATAAAATCCTCATATTAGCCGCATTAGACTCAATTTCCAAAAAAATTATAGATTGTTCCTGCGTAAAATGAAATTAAACAATTAATTCGAGTTCTACAAAACAAATGATGTATTTCTCCAGTTCTCTTTTACATTTTATAGTTTAATTTAGCTAAGGTGTACATAATTACCTTGTTGCGCGTGTGGGAAATTATTGCCATCTCAAGCAAGTTCAATATTCTTTGATTGAACTTTCGATTTAATTGTCGTTGCTAAAATTGATTGAGATGGCAGTAATTTTACATAGGTGAGTGACTTGTGTCGGATGGAAGTATTACTTTACAGAAATAATTGTTATTGATTTTGCTGCTTATGCAGCTACAAATGGACTTTTGGAAAATGAATTGAATGATACAATTTGAATAACAGGTGATTGATCTACTTAACGTTAATTACTTAACATAACCGCCCACCAAGAGCCATCAGGATCTTAAAGTTGGTGATCGTTGTACCAGGTGGTGAATGAGGACGGTTGTGATGTGCAGTGTGTTACTTTGGATCTTTTTCGCATGCACCAGTACGTGAGGATGATGATGAGAGCCATGCCGATTGATCCGGTCAACGTGATGGAGATGATCGACATCGTTGCATGCGTTTTAATACGTTTCCAGTGCATTTCGTCAATTCTTGAGTCCAACTCTTCTTGTTCCGTAAGTAAAGATGAAAACGATTCGGAGTGCATAATGACCTGGGAGATGTTGAGCAGCTTGATTTCTGTATATCGCAATGTTGAGTTTAGTATGGGCAAATTTGGTGAGAGGTATGTAGGAAACGAGCGACCAGCGTGGCTTTGATCAGCTATGAGGATGAATTCTTCAGCTTGAAGTTGGCAGTCTTGGGTGAGTTTGATTATTCCCGTTCCATTGATTTGTAAATCTCGTCTTATACCTTGGCAAACTGTCTGTGCATGGACAGGTTGAGGTGTGATGAATAACCAGGTGTTGACTGATACCATTTGCTGCAAAATTAGTGACGATATCTGGGAGGACGTTTGTGGACATATAGACTGGTCATGAAGGTTGTTTAGTTCCTTAATTATGCAGTTACTCTTGGCTCTCATGTCAATTAGGGTTGCACTGGGAAGAAGATATGTCCCAGTCGTCAATTCAGATGCTTTTTCTAGATCGATGGTTGTTATTTCGAAATAGGCTTGATCGTGATAATTGATTCCTAAGATCAAATTGGGAATGCTAAATGCGGTGAATATCGTAGATTTCTGTTGAACAGAAATTGTAGTGGCCTTAATCAGCTCAAATTTTCGGTTGTCGATGATTGGTAAGTATCCGCGTATTTTGATACTGCTTTGACAAAAATCGATTGTCAATCTGTTAGTGGTCGAGTGTACAATTGTGAGAAGGGTTGGTAATAAAGCTTGCGTTTTTTGTATTGAGGATTGAAGGTCTGCGAATTTGATGCATTCTAATATTCCTTCCTTTGTATTGATAGCCATTAAAATATTGCTATATTTTAGATCTACTTCTTTTATGAAGTTGATGGCGCGCTGATACGTTCCTAAGAACTGAATGTGTACTTGGTTTGAGTCAACTGAAAAGTACCATTTCTTCGACTCATTTATCTGTTCAAGTCCGGTTCTTAATTGATTTGAAAATCGTTTAAGCTGCTGATTGATTCTTCTTGCGGTTGTATTCAGTTTCTTTGTTAGTTGCAGTGATATTTTTCCTTGATGGTTGAGGAGGTTTCTAAGTGCCTCTTGATTGTCGTATAAATTTTGAACGTCGGTGATGATCTCGTCATTCACTCCAAAGACTGCTGTGAGCATTTGCCCAAAAATTCCTCGTTTCGTTCGGGTATGTTTAAAACGCAACAAGTTGATCTTATGCCTGGTGTCTTCGATACTGTCTGATATATGGTGAGCTAGGTCCCAGCATTGTACCTTCTCGGTTCTTTGTCTGCCCACAGAGCACATAGAATGTAAACTGGTATTCATACTTTGCAAGTTTGTCTCATCTGTTGTTAGATCCGAGAGTGGAATGTCAATATTAATTTGCAACGTGCCTCGAAGTAGATTAGCCCGGCCAACTTGTTCTATGTACATGCCACCATCCAGATTTGTTACGTTAGCGTCTGATACTGCGGGAGATGGAAAAACACCAAGGACACAAAGCGCTGTGAGTAGGATTGTTGGCATGCTTGACGGTTGTTTCTTTGCAGTTTTCCTCCTGGTTTCCGTGTCAGTAGCTTGTTCTGATGGCCGTTTTGTTGCTATCTTTGATGAAGTTTGATCGTTTACGGTTGATAAATTTGGTTCCAATTGTGGTGGTTGGTTTTCAATCTCGTTGAATGGTAATTTACAAATTTTCACAATCGGACGCTTCTTGATGGTTCCATTCAATTTAACCGATACAGTGCGAACTAGCCCATCGGTTCGAGAGTGTGTTGCAACTATTCTTCCTAATGGCCATTGCATTGACGGGATATTGTCGGTTTTCACCAAGACAAGTTCTCCTATCCTTGGGTTATCTTGTCTCTCGAACCATTTGGATCTCTGCTGGAGACGTTGCAGATATCCTTCTGTCCATCTTCGCCAGAAGGAGTTCTTCATTTGCTGAACTAGGTGCCATCTTTTCAATAGGGTAGAACTGGCTTCAGAAGGGTCATCTTTTATTTCGAATAGGTTCTCTCCAGTTAAAAAATGACCTGGTGTCAATGCTGCCAAATCATTCGGATCATCGCTTACTTGCGTTAGTGGACGGGAATTCATACAGGCTTCAATTTGGGCTAAAAGCGTGTTCATCTCTTCGACATTCAAAATTTGATGCCCAATTGTCTTGTAGAAATGCGCCTTCATTGTTTTTACGCCGGCTTCCCAAAGTCCACCGAAATGTGGACTACTAGGAGGGATGAACTTCCATTGTATACCTTGGTTGGCAATTTCAGAGCAGCATGCTTGAAGAGATGCCTTGTAAACTGCCTGTAGTTGTTTATTGGCTCCTAGGAAGTTAGAGCCACAGTCACTAAATATTGTTCGACATTTTCCACGTCTAGCGATGAATCGCTTGATAGCTGCAATACATGCATTTGTTGTCAAATCAGACACTAGTTCTAGGTGAACGGCCTTGGTTGCCATGCATACGAAAATTGCTATACGAGTATAGTGGTTTTGGCTCCTCTTCCTCCATTCCATTTGATGGTAATAGGGCCTGCGTAGTCTATTCCCGTCTGTGGAAATGGTTTTTCTAGTTGTACTCTGGGGGCTGATAAATTTCCCATAAGCTGATTCCTGGGTCTAGCCGTCATTTTGAAACATACCATGCACTCTCGCAAAGCCTTCTTTACCAGGGTTTGTCCTGAAAGTATCCAGTATTTGAGTCGTAAATTAGCCAAAGTTAGTTGGCTACCCCCATGTAACGTTTGTTGATGAGCCTGTCTTATTAAAAGCGTTGCTAGATGACCTTTTGGGATAATTGCTGGATGTTTAGCTGTCTCTCCTATTAGTGCATTGTGAATTCGACCGCCCACCCTGAGGATTCCTTCACTATCGATCAATGGCGATAAGGATTTAATGCGGCTGTTTGTTTGAACCCTATCATTTTTAGATATATGGAGGAGCTCTTCTCTGAACGTGTACCTTTGCGATATCTTTACGCATGTAGTGGTAGCTTCTCTGAGTTCAAGTTCCGACAAGTTTCCTAAACGCTTCATCTTGGGGTGTCTGGTGTTAAAGGCGAACCGATGACATAACGCAACAACCCTCTGGAGTTTATGAAAAGATGAATACGTCGTCAAAATTGTCGGTGGCTCTTCTGTAGTGCTGGTTAATGATGCTAATGTTTCCTCTTCTTCCAAATAACTTGTTGATTGTATTGCTGGGGGCATACGTATAATGGGTGCGCTGAGCCATGTTGGACCATTCCACCATAAGGTTGATGTAATTAGCTCGGTTGGATACATTCCTCTTGATGCGATATCGGCTGGGTTGTCATGAGTGCTGACATGATTCCAGCGTTCAATGGAGCTATGTTGTTGAATGATGCTCACACGATTAGCGACATAAACCTTCCACTTAGCAGCAGGGCTCCTAATCCATGATAGTACGACCGTAGAATCCGTCCAAAAAAATTGGGGAGCGTTGTTCCAATTGTGTGCTTTGACAACTTCCGCCATGAGTTTCGCTAATAAAACTGCTCCATTAAGTTCTAATCTTGGTATCGACTGGACCTTAACTGGAGCTACCTTTGATTTGGCGGCTAGCAGAGTGACTTTTGTTGATGTTGCATTGACAACTCGGATATATACCACAGCAGCGTAAGTGGTGGATGATTAGTCACAAAATCCATGAAGTTCGAATTTGCAATACGGTCTAAAATCGATCCACCGTTTTATCTTCAAAGCACCTAACGCAGGAAGTTGCTGTCGTAGCTGTACCCATTCCTTTATTGTGGTGGAATCCAACGGATCATCCCAATCCTTTTCTTCTAACCACAATTTCTGAATTGTTGTTTTTCCTATGATGATACAGGGTTGTATCCACCCAAGCGGGTCGAATAGTTTCGCCACTTCTGCTAATATAATTCGCTTTGTAAAGACTTTCTCATCCTTTGGAGTTGTAATAATGAACGAGAATTCATCTGTCGCTGGATGCCATTGAATACCCAATGTTTTGATGATCTCTGTTGCCGCAATATTCAAGGGAAGTTGGGTTTCTCTTTCTGATTGTGGAATGCACTCTTAACAGTTTCGGGTGGTTAGACGACCATTTTCTTAAGTGAAATCCTCCCTTTTTAAGAAGGTTTCGAAGCCCTGCTTGAAGCTTGAGAAGGTCATCCAGTGTATCAGACCCAGTCAGCACATCGTCGACGTAAAAGTCTGTCACTAACGTCTGGGCTGCATTTCAAAATGATTTAATCTCACCTGCGGCTAGTTGGTGTAGCGTACGTATTGCAAGATATGGTGCGCATGCTGTCCCGTACGTCACTGTATTTAGCTGAAAGTGTTGGATGGGGTCACTTTGGTTGAATCGCCATAAAATTCTTTGGAAATGTTGGTCTTTTTCATGGACAAAGATCTGTCGGTACATCTTCTCGATATCAGCTGCAATGACAAATTTGTGTTGCCTCCATCGCATTAAAAGATGTAATAAGTTTCCTTGTATTGCATGACCTGTATGAAGAAGATCATTTAAAGATTTTCCTTTTGAGCCTTTTTGGGAGGCGTTAAACACGACTCTTAATTTGGTGGTTCTGCTACTTTCTTTTACCACTGCGTGATGTGGGAGATAGTATGCTGTTGTCATTTTAACGCGATCTGCTGGTACCCTTGTCATATGACCCAAATCAATGTATTCTTTCATGAAGCTCCGATACTGATCGTAAAGCTCAGGTTTCTGCATCAATCGTTGCTCCAACTGCCTGAATCGTATATATGCAATCCGTTGAGTTTCACCGATGTCTGCAAATGGATCCGTTTTACTCTTGAAAGGGAGACTAACGGAGTATCTGCCTGTTGGCTGTCGGTACACTGTTTGGACGTAATGATCCTCATTCTCGGTTTCTTCATCGGTCAGGTGCTTTATTGCTGGAAGTTCTTCTGTCTCCCAGAACTGACGCAATGTCTCCTCTAGACCTTGGTAGGATATGAATGCTTGAACTGCTGTAGAGGTGTTGCATGGAACTGTTCCAAAGAGCACCCATCCAAGTTTCGTCGTCTGGGCACATGGTTGGCCGGGTAGCAGTCCTGGTAACAATAACCTTCCATAAAGATCTGCTCCAATAAGGATGTCTACGGCTGATGGTTCATTAAATCTTGGATCAGCCAAGTCGTGAATCGTTAATCCTTCTGGAATAGTCAGAGGAATTTCTGTACATGGTAAAGGTGTGGTTATTGTTGCGAGGATGAGTGGTGTGAATACAAGTTTCTCTGTTAGTCCGTTATCGAACTCAATAACAGCACAGAGTTTTGTTTCTCCTCTGGAGGTGACGTTTTCAACCGCTCCAATCCCGTTTATCTTGAGTTTGGAGCTTTTGCGTCTCGCCTGTAACAATTGCACTGCAGACTCACTTATAAAGGATCGCTGTGCTCCGGAATCCAACAATGCTCGAAACGTTAAACAACTTCCGTCAGGACGGCATACTCTTATTAGGGCCGTTGCGAGCAACACGTAGGTTTGCTTGGTGAATACGCCGTGACCTTGAATAGTTTGTGAAGTTGCACTTTTAGGTTGTAACGGAGGTTCTGCCGGCTGCAGATGCAACAGGGTGTTGTGTTTTTTGCTGCAGATTTTACAACTGTGTGTTGAGGTGCATTTGTTGGCTCTATGTTGTCCAAAACAGTTGAAACAGAGATTGGCCTTTTTAATCACTTCGCGTCGTGTTGGAATTGTAGCTTGTTTAAATGTGTTACACTCAAAAAGCTTATGTTTGGCCTTGCACATTGGACATGAGGCTTTTACGTTGACTTGAATGGTATTTGCCTTTACTGCTTTTGTTTTCATTTTTACTGGTGACAAGGCTTCTAGCATTGAAAATCGTTGTTTAAGAAAGTCTAAAAACGTTTGTAAAGTGGGAATCTCAGTTGTATTCGAGATATCTCGCTGCCATTCTCTTCTGGACTCTTCATCAAGTTTTTGATTGAGCATAAATACTGTTGTGAGCGAGAATGAATCTGCATTGAGTGCTTTGATGCCTGCCAGTAACTGATTCATCGTATCTAACATTCGCCTAAGTCCGGATGCATCGTTCCGCGTGCAGTGTTCAATGTTGAAGAACCGCTGCATCATTTCGTGGCAATGACACGATGATTGTCATACCTTTCCTGTAGTAAAGTCCATGCTGGTTCATAATTAACTTCCGTTATACTCATGTGGTTAATAAGCTGCTCGGCTTCACCACGGAGAGCACTCCTGAGGTACTGAAATTTTTGTATTTTTGTCAATTGACCATTCCTGTGTACCATGCTTTGATAAAGGTCACGAAATGCGAACCAGTCTGCATAACTGCCGTTGAAAGATGGTATTCTCACTCTTTCTAACTTAACAGCATCTGCTGGTGCTGAAGGTATACTTGCTGCTGAAGTTATCCCTTCAGGTAAGTAGCCGTTAATTTTTGACTGGATTAATGTTAAGTAGTCCATGACAAGATCCTCTAAGCTCTCAAATTCCATATTGTATTGTTTAAGTTGCTCTTCTTTTCCTCTCAAGCGGTTGCATTCCTCATCATGGTTCTCTTCACACTTTGCCCATGAGGTTTTCAATTTTTCCAGCCTTGTTTGGAAGTATGCGAGGCTGTGTCTCGACTCACTGTCTTTTTTGAAATTTGAGATAAGCCTTTGTATTTGTTTGAAGGCTGTTTCTTGGCCGCTCATTTTGCTTCTGAGTTTGAATACCTCAAATTTTACTTATCCTGAATGCTGCTTTAAGCCTCAACTTTGTGCGAGTAACTGTTCAGGATATAATTTGGTGCACCAATGCTAACGCAACTCCGTTGGTTTGCTTTCAATCGCAAGATTTGCAAGTCAAATTGTGTGAAATTAGGTCTATTTTCGCAATGCCAAGTCTTCGAAATCCCAAATTTTGCAAGTCCAAATGCACCAATGTTAATTGATGCACGTCCAACAATCCAAGTTTGCGAAAACAATTGGCTCCCAAAGACAAATCTCGGAAATGCAAATTCCAATTGTCCAATTCCAAACACCTGTCGCCAAACACAAGTTCAATCTCTGAGAGCATGCACCAATGCGGGTTGTTGCACGTCCAAGTCTGATGACTTGTCCCCAACTGCGACTACAAGTCCAGGCGCCACCAATTCTAATTTCACAAATCCTAGATACGGTTCGATCCTAACTGCACGAATTTCGCAAGTCCAAATCTGCGAACTTGTTAATGGATGTTCTGCTCTCACCTATAAGTTTCGTATGTCCAAATGTACGAAATCTGTGCAAGTTGCGACAAACACACGCCCTAACAATGTGAAGATGCACCAATGCTAGTTCATGCACGTCCACATCAAGGTAAAAAATCCAACAATATTGGTTGTTGCACGTCTGAATCAATGCTTCTGCTTCAAACTGCGAATTTTGCAAGCCCAAATCTGTGGAATTGGTTCCAACTGCAAGTCCGATCGTCACCAAATGTTGAGATGCTGTTGCTTCAAACTGATGAATTTCTTCTAATCCGGCCTCTATATCCGGCTCGCCGGACCAAATTTTCCTGCGTAAAATGAAATTAAACAATTAATTCGAGTTCTACAAAACAAATGATGTATTTCTCCAGTTCTCTTTTACATTTTATAGTTTAATTTAGCTAAGGTGTACATAATTACCTTGTTGCGCGTGTGGGAAATTATTGCCATCTCAAGCAAGTTCAATATTCTTTGATTGAACTTTCGATTTAATTGTCGTTGCTAAAATTGATTGAGATGGCAGTAATTTTACATAGGTGAGTGACTTGTGTCGGATGGAAGTATTACTTTACAGAAATAATTGTTATTGATTTTGCTGCTTATGCAGCTACAAATGGACTTTTGGAAAATGAATTGAATGATACAATTTGAATAACAGGTGATTGATCTACTTAACGTTAATTACTTAACATAGATAATGTTACAGAAATGTTAAAATCATGGGATTATTTATCTTCTTTTTCTTGGTAGCACTACAGCCCCTCTCCGGCCTTCGCTTCCTGCAAATAGTTCTCCAACTGTTTCGGTCCATTGATCGCGTCCTCCAATGTCGAAACCCGAACAGCGATAAACTGTCTTCATCGACTGAGTCAGACCAGCATTTCCTCGGTTTCCCCACCGTTCTCCGACCTTCAGTTGTCCACACGAATACCTTTTTGGGTATCCGGTGTTCGTCCATATAATTCACATGGCCAGCCCATTGCAGTTTCCGCAGACTTACAATCGTTGCGACCTCGGGCTCATTAAAAATTTCATACAGCTAATGGTTGTATCGAATTAGCCATTGGTTCCCGTCAAATTTCGCTCCAATTATCCGCCTCAGGACTCGAAAGCATTCAATATTCCTGGGCGAAAACACCATGTTTGCATTGCTACTCAGAAAAAAAAACCCTTAAATATTATCTAATTAGAATTGTAATTTAAAAACAAAAAGATAAATAAAACAATTTTCTTAATATAAAAATATTAAATAAAATAAATTACAATTCGATGACGGCAACCCACTTTGCAACGCAATTTAGGAATGAATTGCATTATCTCGACGAAAAGAAACCACCGTTGAAGACAAGGAGAGGGCTCACCAAGGAAACCACCGTTGACGGCAAGGAGAGGGCTCGCCAATGAAACTAACAGGGAGTCACATTGAAAAGATCGACGAGAAAACGCCAAGCCAGGCCTTACTGGCGTGAGAAAGAGAATTAGCTAAAACACCCGAAGGAAAACGGAGACAGTAGCGAATCAAGTGACATTAACCAATCGAGTTTCCTGCTATTTTCATCTTAATCCAGTTGTAAAGTCTCGACAAACACCGCGTGCCCTACAATTGGGCACCGTAACATTTTCAACTAAGTAAAATTTTGCAAACAGTGAAAAATTCGCAGGGAAGATGTTACGACAGTGCTCTTTCGATTGCAAAGTGTTTTGTCCGGTGCTGGGAATTCCACTGTGTTTGCTTTACCAGCTCGAGAGGTGAACGTGTAAATCATTTAGCATTGACGATAAAAACGCACGCTATACGCAAGGATAAATGTTTCAACTTTGGCGGGTCAAGAAGGAAAGTATCCAGAAAAAATTCCTCACTACTGGTTTGCACATTGTTGCAGTATCGCGCGCGCACACATTAAAACTTTTGTTTATCAATGAAACGGTGTTGGTCAGGCAAGGTGCACGTACAGCAGCCAAGTGGAATGTGTTAGTGGGGGCGCTTTGTACCCCTATTATGTTATGTGTGGGTGTTAAGCGCGATTTTAATCACACCTTGCACGCGACTTTCGCTTTTGTGTATGTGCAGTGCTGTTTTGTTCAGGAAAAATCAATTGGATTCCGTACACAAGTACATCCCTTCGGCTTGAGATACTGCGTCAGAGCGAAAAAGTTAACGTATTGGCTACGAGATCAGGGAGCTGGGAACTAACTAAGTTTTACTCGTTAACGCACAACAGTAGCGCTCGGGATCAAGCAATGACTAAATCAACTCTAAGACCTATTGCAGATAACGAACGCTGTTCTTACCAATTTTACAATATTATGCTTTTTAATCGTATTAAACACAAGACAGTTTTAGTGCTAAACAAATTCGTCATATAAATGCCGATGTGGAAGTGGAGTTTTCGTACAATAGTATGAAACTTGTTCGTCTCTAGTGCATAAAAACATTTACATCCGCAAGATGCTGGGGATATCTAAAACGATTACCCGTTAAAATGACGCGGTCGAGGCGATGCAATGGAGCTTATTGGTGTAAAATAGTATGTAGTAATTGATACTGCCCTGAATATGAGATCTAATCTTATGTACGTGCTGATATTAAAAGATTTCTGCGTTGGGAGTTTTAAAAGCTTATAAGAATGCTTTGAATGGCAGTTTTAATATACGCCAAGTGATCCAGAGCAAGAACTGAAAGTAAATTCGATAGTGAACAAATTGGATAGTAATAAATGTCCACAGGCCTTACCCACTCCGTCAACGAGCGCTCGTCCGAGGAGGATTGGGTTAATACCCCTTTTCTTTTTGATATTGGTGAAATACGACAATGTAACTTAGCACAACGATTATGAATGAATTAGGAGTCGAAAGTCTCTTTTATACAATAAATTTGTTTATATTAACTTATGAATATGCAAGCTCCCTATCCCTATGAAGATCATTTGTTTATCCACATCAAATTTTATCTTAAATGCCACGCGAATTTGGTTTAAGCATTTGTCACGGTTATTGTTTACTTTTAGAAATTCTATCTCGATTGTTTCAACTTGCCATGCGAATTTAGTTAAATGGATTGAACTATTATTTATGTTTGGAAATCGAAAATTTAGAATGGTTTCTATTGATATCGCAATTTGGGGTATCATGTTTATTTGATTTACAATTATCGCAAAAACGCAATTTTTCATATTTGATATCGTTTGATTTGTTTCCTGTAGTTGGAATTGTATATATATTTGAAAGTTGGCATTATATATATGTATATTTCTGAAAGAGATAAATTGAAGAGATACTCAGACCAGGTATGGGACCCGCCGCGTTGGCTGGCCCCTCCACTCATGAGCTAGCCATCGGGTGAGCTCACCTCTTCTCTTTGCGTTGCAAGTGCTCTTGCAGGTAGAGTGATCTACCGCTTGAGTTTCTTATTGACGTTATAGTATTATGTGATTTCATCATATAAGACTATAACATACATCTGAAACGTTGATGTTTTTCATTTAAACGAAAAATTCATGTGAATTGTGTTTGTATGAGTTTTTCATTTAAATGGAAAATATTTGGCCACGTCTTCAATGGATCTTGACCTTGACAGTTGTTAGCGACCGTGACAATAAGTTGAAGTTGTAGGCAACCACTTGGCTCGACTTGCATAATAACGTACCTCTTGTATCAACCGGTACCTTTCTGATGGCATATTCTAGATCCAAATTGAATAGTAATAGGGGCAGTCCATCTCCGTGCTTTAGTCCGATATTTGTGTCAAAGCCGTTGGTAAGTTGGTTATTAATGCGGACTTGGAAGACGTTACTGTCATTTTCGTAAGACGGACTTATTTGGCTGGGATACCAAAGCAAAGCACTATTTGGTACAGTACGTTACGAGTAATACTATACTATACTTGCTTAAAGTCAACGGATATTCGGTATACATCTATGTTGAACTCTCAGCATTTCTCAAGTACCTGCTTGACTGCAAACAACTGGTCTATCGTTGATCTATCTGCTCTAAAGCCATCTTGATGCTCCCCAATAATACTGTTGGCGTCTGATCTGATTTTATTTTCTAGTATCTTTGAAAATATTTTGTACCCCGTACAAAACAGCGATCTGCCTCTATAATTTTCGCACTGTAGCTTGTCACCTTTTCTGTAGGTAGGGAATATAATTGATTGGATCCACTCGTTCGGCATATTTCTTGCTGCCAAACGTGCTGAATGACTTTGTGGGTGGCTTTCGGAACACAGCTGCCATCATATTTTATGAGCTCCACTGGAAATTCATCGATGCCCGGCGTTTTGGTATTCTTTTGGGCCTTGATCGTGGAAAATATTTCATCCAGAGTTGGTGGGACCAATTGAAGCTCTCCGGAGATATCGAGAAGCTCCAATGCTCTCGAGGTGTGCGGAGGATTAAGTAGGTTCTTCAAATATCATGCCCATCTTTCTTTAGTTCTTTTTTCATTAACAATGATGTTGCCAATATTATCACGACAGACCGTGGCTGATAGCCTCTTTGCAGATTTTTCACATCTTTGTATGCTTGTCTTGTGTTGTTGTTCGCTAGACTTACATCTATATTGTCAATTGGTCATCATAGTATTTTCTTTTCTTAATTCTAATGATCTTATTCGCTATTTTTCTGAGATTTTCATAATGTTCTCTCTTGGTCCTGGTTTTCCTACCGAAATATCGTTTGTGCACCTGATTCTTTTTATATAACGCATCTTGTTATTCATTATCAAAGCAATCATTTCTCTTGCACCGGGATTGATACCCAATCGCGTGTTCTGCCATGGTCTTAATTACCACTTTCACTTCCACCCCTAGCTCGTTGCTTGTTTTCAGTCATGTGTTTGATATGATGGAACCCAGCAGATTGTTGAGGTTCTTCGTGAAATTTTTTGCCACGGGCGCCGTTTAAAGGCTTTCGATGTCGAATTTATTTCGAGGGCTAGTCTTCGCTGGATACGCCTTTGATATACGACATCGATAGGTTAATTTGATTAAGTAATGATCCGAGTTAGAATTGGCTCCTCAATATGTACGGAGTGAAGTATGCTTGAGGCCCAATGTTCGATATGGCCCATCTAATTTTGTGTGTTGCCATCCGGTGGTACCCAGGTCATTTTATGTATGCATCGATGAGGGAATCAAGTCGAATGTATGACTAGATTCCTGCTGCACGCAAAGTCAATCAGACGCTGGCCGTTGTCATTTGTTTCATCATGGAAGCTATATCATCCTGTCGTTCCCTGATGAGATAGCTCATTGTTAATCTTAGCGTTGAAATCACCCAGAATTATTTTTGTGTCATTTTTAGGCAATGAGTCGACTAGTCCTTCCAGGTGATTGTACAATAGAACGTTTCTTTCGTATTTTCATCCTTTTCTTCTGTCGGGGCGTGTACGTTTTCTTCTGTCGGGGCATGTACGTTTATCAGCCAAATTTTGAAGATTTCGCTTTTATACGGCTCGCACACAATCGTTCATTGACTGCCTTAAGATCAGTAACGATCGATTTGAACTCTATCATTTATCAGGTACCGATAAAGCAACACAATTGGAGTGAATATAAAAAACGATTGAAATGTGCAGTAATAGAATCTTAAAATCAAAAAGTGTAAAATAAGGATTTTATGGATAAAACTTAAATATAAAATTAATTAACAGCATAAAAGAAAACAGTGTCGACTTATAATTATCGTACATGTAGGAGCCACTACAAATGGTGACCCCGGAGCAAACAACAGTTAAAACAAGTCAATCGCGAGAACTGTTCGAAATTCCGTGAAACGTGCTGACTCAAATAATCTAATAGTTGATTTTGAGATTCGGAATGGTGCAAACAAATTAAAACGCGAAAATCATATATACCGGTGCGAACAATATTCACGCCAAAACGCATTGCTGCAGTTGGATTTCCCATTGTCAGCTGTATGCCACAATACAATCGTTGCCAATTAGCGTTAACTTCAATGCATGTGCAGCAAACCAGCACTAACGCAACGTATAGCCAGGTAACAAACAATTCAAGAGCATCGTCGAGCCAAGTACGTAACATATAAGCATATAGCCCAGTCATATTAGGTAAAAAAAGGGGTCAACCTCGGAATGAAAGATAATAAGCTGCAAATTGGTATGAACCTTTGTTTTGTCATTCTAAATGTTGTCTCAAAAGTCTCAATCGTTATCGTGTTCGCGTCTCAAGATATTCAAGGTCAAAGGTCACAAAAATCGGTTTTTCGCGAATATCTGGCTTCCTATCGGTTAAATGAGATTTGCATTTATTATAAAAGTTGTAGGCTATAAAATTCCCTACAACTTTTGTTTAAACTTTTTTTTCATACGACCAACCGTTTTGAAGGTAGAGCGCGAAGAGTGCACATCGTACAGTCATATACGGCCTAATGCAAGGTCAAGCGTGAGTTATGGTTATCAGTACGTTATAAAGTCAATTATTTACTTGGAAATTATAATTATTAAACATAATGCCTATTATTTATGTACTAACTATTAATTATTTATATTTAATTAAAGTTGCAACGGTACAATTTCAAACTAACGAATAATCTTGACTCATACAAAGTGGAGAGAGTGGCCTTGAATACTATAGAACATCTGTCCCGGCAATGAATAGAAAAGGGCATAGGGTAGGGACAAGTATTTCCAGGTATATAAGTATTGAGAAATTTACGCGTTTTAAAGAAAAGATATATAATGTCGTGTTAACTTAAAATAAAACTAAAATATATAATCCAGAATTAATAATATTTTATACCAGTACGTTATCAGTACGTTATAAAGTCAATTATTTACTTGGAAATTATAATTATTAAACAATGCCTATTATTTATGTACTAACTATTAATTATTTATATTTAATTAAAGTAAGTAACTTGATTATTTATATATAATTATTCATATTTAACTATTTAAGTATAAAATATTATTAATTCTGGATTATATATTTTAGTTTTATTTTAAGTTAACACGACATTATATATCTTTTCTTTAAAACGCGTAAATTTCTCAATACTTATATACCTGGAAATACTTGTCCCTACCCTATGCCCTTTTCTATTCATTGCCGGGACAGATGTTCTATAGTATTCAAGGCCACTCTCTCCACTTTGTATGAGTCAAGATTATTCGTTAGTTTGAAATTGTACCGTTGCAACTTTAATTAAATATAAATAATTAATAGTTAGTACATAAATAATAGGCATTATGTTTAATAATTATAATTTCCAAGTAAATAATTGACTTTATAACGTACTGATAACCATAACTCACGCTTGACCTTGCATTAGGCCGTATATGACTGTACGATGTGCACTCTTCGCGCTCTACCTTCAAAACGGTTGGTCGTATGAAAAAAAAGTTTAAACAAAAGTTGTAGGGAATTTTATAGCCTACAACTTTTATAATAAATGCAAATCTCATTTAACCGATAGGAAGCCAGATATTCGCGAAAAACCGATTTTTGTGACCTTTGACCTTGAATATCTTGAGACGCGAACACGATAACGATTGAGACTTTTGAGACAACATTTAGAATGACAAAACAAAGGTTCATACCAATTTGCAGCTTATTATCTTTCATTCCGAGGTGAAAGCCCTAATATGACTGGGCTAATACGCCGATTTCATATTCATGGGGAAATCTATGCGAAGCCCCGAATTGAGAAAGTCGCTCCAAGCCACATTGACGAAAATGCACTATCATCAATCATCATATATAACCTAAAAATCTCTTGTGAAGAGTGAAGTACGGAAGCAGCAGTAGAAACATCGCCAGTAAATTCGTATTCAGAATTGAAACATCGGTATCAACGATTATCGAACAACAGATAATTAATGTTGATATTTTAATACAATTAAAGAATGATTTTAATTAACTCATAATTGTCAAAATTCATTTCCGATAAATTTAAAGAAGACACACGATTTTTTTTAGTAAAATGAGTATCGACGATGAAACTGAATTAAGGAATTTAAATTCGACATCCAGCAATACTTCGCTTCAAGTGGAAGTTGGTCCAATGAGTGTAAAATTACCTCCATTTTGGATTTGCTCACCCGCACCATGGTTTGGACTGGCAGAATCACAGTTTGTTCTTGCGCGAGTGACTACGGAAACCACGAAATACCATTATGTAATCGCATCATTACCTCAAAATATCGCGGAA
This sequence comes from Odontomyia ornata, assembly GCA_963969285.1. Lineage (NCBI taxonomy): Eukaryota > Metazoa > Arthropoda > Insecta > Diptera > Stratiomyidae > Odontomyia > Odontomyia ornata. The sequence continues at coordinate 97,340,763 of OZ017739.1, read as the reverse complement.
TCGATTTCAGACTTCAAAATCAAAATCTTTATTAATTGATAGGCATTCAATGAGTTTTGCAACAGAAAGGAGAAATTAATATCCGAAGAAGAAATGGGCGATAGAAAACCATAAGATTTCTTCTGGATTCAAAGGAATTTGGCTAGTTCGTTAGGAAATGTAGGCGAAGATTTGTTAAAGAAGCTTTGGCTCAGTCGCGTTCTAAATAGTTTAAATCTCGCGTTGATACCGTTTGATTTCGATTTAGATAAAACTTTGGTGGTTGCAGATAAATTATGGGAGGCTCTTTTGACACATCGAATCGCGGAAGTTAAGTATGTTCCACAACCAAGTTCATCTAGTGAATACTCACAAATTATCCAATTGGAAAGTTTGCAAAAACAAATTTGCGCTCTTAGTGACAAAATCGACAAAATGAATAGATGTAGATCTCAATACAGATCTTGTAATAGATAAAAAAATCGGCCTCAAGCAGAAAATTCAACAAAATAGCGCATTCTGCTGGTATCATTTTCGATTTGGAGAAAAGTAACCCGTTGTGTTAAATCACGTGGCTTTACAAAAAAATCTAATTCCAATACCCAAAATGAGAGCTCAAAAAACTAAATGAATCCATTGATATAGGCGGCCAGCAATGGTAAAAAATTTACAAGCTGTTGACTTTGTATTCGGGATACAATTCATAATTTAAATTTCTCAGTCGAGACCGGAGCAGATTTGTCAGTTATTCCTTATACAAAATTTGAAAACACAAAAAAAAAATCGCATCTGATATTGTCAGCAGCTAATGCTGGCACAATTAGCACATACGGCAGTAAACTCTTTGAAATAGACTTCGGTTTAAGGAGAAAATTTGTGCACTCCCTCATTTTGGCTGAAGTAAACAGACCAATATTAGAAGCGGACTTTTTATCAAAATTTAATTTATTAGTCGATCTTCACCACAAGAGAATTATTGACCAAAATACTAAACTTGAGATAAATGCTGTCGAAAGCAAATCTAAGGATGTTTCACCTAGAAGCTTTTCAATTGAGAACGATTTTGGAAATGTTCTAAAAGAATTTCCAACACTCACAGCTGCACCAAATTTCAATGATCCTATTAAACTTAACGTGGTACATCACATACACACAAACGGATTGCTTCCTTTTGCAAAATCACGCCGTTTGGACCCTAAAAGATATAGAGAAGCACATTTAGAATTTTCTCACATAGTAGAATTGAGTATATGTCGCCCTTTTTCTTCACAAGTCTCCTCACCACTTCATATGGTAAGAAAAAAGATGCAACAGATTGGCGACCGTGTGGAGATTATCGCGTTTTAAATACCATTACGATTCCAGACCAATACCCTATACCAAATATTCACGATTTTTCTCTTAAGTTAGAGGGATGAAAATGCTTTTCAAAAATCTTTCTTTTCAAAGCTTACCATCAGATATCAATTCATGAAAACGATATGTACAAGACTGCAATTACGACTCCGTTTGTCTTATTCGAAATTCTGTACAAACCAATCAACGCTTCATGAATGAGGTCTGCAAGGGATTATTGTTCGTATTCGTTTATATAGACGACATTTTAGTGGAAAGTAAGTCATTAGAAGAATACAGGGAACATCTACGCATGTTGTTCAAGCGATTAACCGAATATGGAGTTACAATAAAATTGTCTAAATGCATATTTGGTGCAACTTCAATCGATTTTTTAAGCAACAATATATCGCCTGTTGGAATTCGACCTTCTCAGAATAAAGTTAAAGCAATTTTGGATTTACCTTCGCCGAAGTCGGTTCGTGAAATACAAAAATTTATCGGTATGATAAATTATTTTTATCGTTTTTTACCACACCTAACGAAACTTTTAACTCCAATAATAGACAACATATCCTTAATTAACAATGCAAGAAAGTAGAGAAAGGTAAATAAAGACGATATCCCTTAGCCTAGAGAATGTGAAGAGGCATTTAAAGAAACCAAAAAGGCATTAGCACATGCTACCTTACTCGTTCATGCTTCACCGATTGGATACATCAGCATTACAACCGATGCATCAAATTTAGCTGTTGGAGCAGTTATTCAGCAGCTAAAAAACTTTGTTTGGGAACCACTAGCACTTTTTTCAAGCAATTTAGTTGAAGCTCGTGAATTCTGAGTTTTATTTACGAAAGCAGAACGTAGTTCTAGACACTTTAGGCATCTGTACTACATAGCACAATATACACACGATATTAGGCATATAGCAGGAAAAAGTAATGTCATAGCAAATTATCTTTCAAGAATAGAAAAACTCGAAACATGGGAAATGCAGTCATTTCTCGAAGTAAAAGCAGTAGCAGAATTGCAAAAAGAAGACTCTGAACTACAGCAATTAATTTCTCCTAGCAGTTCAAAATATAAGAAGACCCTACAACTAGTCGAATTCCCTGTAGAGGAGAGAAAATTTGGTGTGACAATTCCACTAGTAAACTTTAACCATATATTCCAGAGGCCCTTCGTAAGGTTTGTTTCGATACATACATAACCTTTTACATCCCGGTGTTAGAGCCACAAAAAAATCAGTAGCCTCGAAATACTACTGCCCTAATTTAAATAAACAATTTAATCAATGGGCCAGATCTTGCATTAATTGTCAAAAAGCTAAGACAGTTAAGCACACCAAATCTCCATTAAATAATTTTTGCATACCTTCAGAAAAATTTCAACACATTCATGTTGATATACCGCCATCAAAGAATAACGTTTACATACTAACGGTGGTAGACAGATTTGGCCGTTGGCCAGTGGCATATCCTATAGTCAACGCAGCTGCTGAAACTTTCACAGAAAAGTTGGTTACAGAGTCTTTTGGACGATTCGGTATACCAGACACCATGACCGCCAATAGAGGAGTACAGTTTGAGTCAAATTTATTTCGAGAGCTCATGAAGTTTTTAGCCATAAACCGAATAAGAGCTACGGCAACATCCCGCAATCAAATGGCATGGTAGAAAGATTTCACCGGACTCTTTAGTTGCAAGGTATAATACCATCCACTGGAGTGAAGAACTTCCAATGATTTTATTAGGGATAAGAACCACAATTAAAGAAGATCTGAATTGCAGTCCAGCCAAAATTATGTACGGTCAAACGTTAAAGCTTCCTTAGATTTCTTCAATTATTATACGAAAAATCACGAAAATGATCCTACATCGTTTGTTAACAGACTCCGGCATGCAATGCAAACATTTTCTGCAGTCCCTCCAAGATCTAAAACGAAGACAAACGAATGTTAAAGTCATTAAGAACTTAACCAGTGTACACATGTTTTCATTAGACTAGATAAAGTCAAAGCTCCTTTATCACCTCGCTATGAAGACCCATATGAAGTTATACGTCGAATTCCAAAATACTTTGTCGTTAAAATAAAAATACATCAATTTTAATCGATCGACTTAAACCAGTCCATAGCATTTCAACTTTGGAAGGGAGTATTGCAAAAAATAAAAGGAAATACTATTTCATTAAAATGACATCAGTGCTTTCTGTGGGTTTATTTTTAACCTTTCTCCGATTCTCTCATGGAATTCAACATTCAAATGAGCGGAAAGAGCGTAATTGTGACAGGAACTCAATTGTCTTCCGCTTTCTTTAATTTGAAAAACAGTTAATGACGTTTATTTTAAAATTTAAATCTTATGAAATTAATTTTTTTTTGCTTTTAAAGTAACTGAAAAAAGTGAATGTTTTAAGTGATTAAGACAGTGATTCCAGACTCAAAACGTTTAGTATAAATTGTAATATATATGTTTTGTAGAGATAATAGATAGATATGTGTTTTGTAGGGATAACAATAGTGCAATTAACTTCAAGAGGACGCAGATAGTCATAGTCCACAAAAAGAGTGGGGCATCCTGATGGTAGTGGTGCCCCCTAACACGCTACCCAACCAGATCATAGATCTCGACGTTGACTTGGTCATGCTAAGAAAATGGAAGGCCAATCATCCCTGGCAAGAGCCCCGGAAGTAATAAAGAGGAAGCTCCGCCCGATGGCTAACACATTTTTGCGGACGAGCCCACCAACGTTGCGGGTCCCATACCCAGTAGAAAAAAAAGAGAAGACCAAATTAATATAATGTAGAACTCAAAACATTGCTCTCCGATAATAAACAATGACCATTAATTTAATCGAGTTTGTATTAAAGAAAAAATTTGTAAATACGAGAAATTTAAATTATTTAATATGTAGAAAATATATTTTTTAGGGAGAGTGATTATCTCGAGCATGCAAGTGAATATGAAAGAAACAAGGTACTCACTGCGCTCCTCCGACGAGCCCTCGTTGTTGCAATGTGGCGGCTCCCGCATCCATTGATTTCATTGAAATTTATTTCAATTTAAGGTATTTTTACGTTTGACTATTCTATCGTGGGGAATTTAAGATGTTTTTAGTCAGTTTAATAAAATCAAATTACTTGGTAGGAGTTCGACTTATACTCGTTTCATGGAAAACTTAAGTTTCTTCCATCAAAGATTCCGTTCACTTGTAACCAAGCGAACTGTTCGTCGGTTTCCGAAAAATTACGAATTATAAAATACTCGATTTTAAAAGGTTCTGCGTCGATATTCTTCCTCTCTCCTCTCTGAACTCGTCCTTCAAACAAAGAAGTCGTCTTCCTGTAGCCACACACTGATATCCTTCAATTCGCTCAATTGCCGATGCACCTTTTTTCGTCGTAACTGTCGTAAAAAAACTCCCAACGTCAAATCAAACTTCACCCATGCCTTCCTTGATTGACCTTTCCGGAAGGCGATTCTCCTTCACTTTGTGACCTCATCGCGTGCACTATAGCGCTGACCCCAAACTCGACTTCACCGCGACTATTCCTCTACTCGCACCGGTTAACTTCCCATTGGCTGTAAGTTTTCTGGTCCAGTTCAGCATTCAAAAAAGACCCTAAAAGATATAGAGAAGCACATTTAGAATTTTCTCATATAGTAGAATTGCGTATATGTCGTCCTTTTTCTTCACAAGTCTCCTCACCACTTCATATGGTAGGAAAAACGATGCAACAGATTGGCGACCATGTGGAGATTATCGCGTTTTAAATGCCATTACGATTCCAGACCAATACCCTATACCACATATTCACGATTTTTCTCTTAAGTTAGAAGAGGGATGAAAATGCCTTTCAAAAATCTTTCTTTTCAAAGCTTACCATCAGATATCAATTCATGAAAACGATATGTACAAGACTGCAGTTACGACTCCGTTTGTCTTATTCGAAATTCTGTACAAACCTATCAACGCTTCATGAATGAGGTCTGTAAGGGATTATCGCTCGTATTCGTTTATATAGACGACGTTTTAGTGGCAAGTAAGTCATTAGAAGAATACAGGGAACATCTACGCATGTTGTTCAAGCGATTAACCAAATATGGAGTTACAATAAAATTGTCTAAATGCATATTTGGTGCGACTTCAATCGATTTTTTAAGCAACAATATATCGCCTGTTGGAATTCGACCTTCTCAGAATAAAGTTAAAGCAATTTTGGATTTACCTTCGCCGAAGTCGGCTCGTGAAATACAACAATTTATCGGTATGATAAATTTTTTTCGTCGTTTTTTACCACACCTAACGAAACTTTTAACTCCAATAATAGACAACATATCCTTAATTAACAATGCAAGAAAGTAGAGAAAGGCAAATAAAGACGATTTCCTTAGCCTAGAGAATGTGAAGAGGCATTTAAAGAAACCAAAAAGGCATTAGCACATGCTACCTTACTCGTTCATGCTTCACCGAATGGATACATCAGTATTACAACCGATGCATCAAATTTAGCTGTTGGAGCAGTTATTCAGCAGCTAAAAAACTCTGTTTGGGAACCACTAGCATTTTTTTTCAAGGAATTTAGTTGAAGCTCGTGAATTCTGAGTTTTATTTACGAAAGCAGAACGTAGTTCTAGACACTTTAGGCATCTGGACTACATAGCACAATATACACACGATATTAGGCATATAGCAGGGAAAAGTAATGTCATAGCAAATTATCTTTCAAGAATAGAAAAACTCGAAACATGGGAAATGCAGTCATTTCTCGAAGTAAAAGCAGTAGCAAAATTGCAAAAAGAAGACTCTGAACTACAGCAATTAATTTCTCCTAGCAGTTCAAAATATAAGAAGACCCTACAACTAGTCGAATTCCCTGTAGAGGAGAGAAAATGTGGTGTGACAATTCCACTAGTAAACTTTAACCATATATTCCAGAGGCCCTTCGTAAGGTTTGTTTCGATACATACATAACCTCTTACATCCCGGTGTTAGAGCCACAAGAAAATCAGTAGCCTCGAAATACTACTGCCCTAATTTAAATAAACAATTTAATCAATGGGCCAGATCTTGCATTAATTGTCAAAAAGCTAAGACAGTTAAGCACACCAAATCTCCATTAAATAATTTTTGCATACCTTCAGAAAAATTTCAACACATTCATGTTGATATACCGCCATCAAAGAATAACGTTTACATACTAACGGTGGTAGACAGATTTGGCCGTTGGCCAGTGGCATATCCTATAGTCAACGCAGCTGCTGAAACTATCACAGAAAAGTTGGTTACAGAGTCTTTTGGACGATTCGGTATACCAGACACCATGACCGCCAATAGAGGAGTACAGTTTGAGTCAAATTTATTTCGAGAGCTCATGAAGTTTTTAGCCATAAACCGAATAAGAGCTACGGCAACATCCCGCAATCAAATGGCATGGTAGAAAGATTTCACCGGACTCTTTAGTTGCAAGGTATAATACCATCCACTGGAGTGAAGAACTTCCAATGATTTTATTAGGGATAAGAGCCACAATTAAAGAAGATCTGAATTGCAGTCCAGCCAAAATTATGTACGGTCAAACGTTAATACTTCCTTCAGATTTCTTCAATTATTATCCGAAAAATCACGATCCTACATCGTTTGTTAACAGACTCCGGCATGCAATGCAAACATTTTCTGCAGTCCCTCCAAGATCTAAAACGAAGACAAACGAATGTTAAAGTCCTTAAGAACTTAACCAGTGTCCACATGTTTTCATTAGACTATATGAAGTCAAACCTCCTTTATCACCTCGCTTTGAAGGCCCATATGAAGTTATACGTCGAATTCCAAAATACTCAATTCCTCAATTTTAATAGATAGACTTAAACCAGTCCATAGCATTTCAACTTTGGAAGGGAGTATTGCAAAAAATAAAAGGAAATACTATTTCATTAAAATGACATCAGTGCTTTCTGTGGGTTTATTTTTAACCTTTCTCCGATTCTCTCATGGAATTCAACATTCAAATGAGCGGAAAGAGCGTAATTGTGACAGGAACTCAATTGTCTTCCGCTTTCTTTAATTTGAAAAACAGTTAATGACGTTTATTTTAAAATTTGAATTTTATGAAATTAATTTTCTTTTGCTTTTAAAGTAACTGAAAAAAGTGAATGTTTTAAGTGATTAAGACAGTGATTCCAGACTCGAAACGTTTAGTATAAATTGTAATATATATGTTTTGTAGAGATAATAGATAGATATGTGTTTTGTAGGGATAACAATAGTGCAATTAACTTCAAGTGGACGCAGATAGTCATAGTCCACAAAAAGAGTGGGGCATCCTGATGGTAGTGGTGCCCCCTAACACGCTACCCAACCAGATCATAGATCTCGACGTTGACTTGGTCATGCTAAGAAAATGGAAGGCCAATCATCCCTGGCAAGAGCCCCTGAAGTAATAAAGAGGAAGCTCCGCCCGATGGCTAACACATTTTTGCGGACGAGCCCACCAACGTTGCGGGTCCCATACCCAGTAGAAAAAAAAGAGAAGACCAAATTAATATAATGTAGAACTCAAAACATTGCTCTCCGACAATAAACAATGACCATTAATTTAATCGAGTTTGTATTAAAGAAAAAATTTGTAAATACGAGAAATTTAAATTATTTAATATGTAGAAAATATATTTTTTAGGGAGAGTGATTATCTCGAGCATGCAAGTGAATAAGAAAGAAACAAGGTACTCACTGCGCTCCTCCGACGAGCCCTCGTTGTTGCAATGTGGCGGCTCCCGCATCCATTGATTTCATTGAAATTTATTTCAATTTAAGGTATTTTTACGTTTGACTATTCTATCGTGGGGAATTTAAGATGTTTTTAGTCAGTTTAATAAAATCAAATTACTTGGTAGGAGTTCGACTTATACTCGTTTCATGGAAAACTTAAGTTTCTTCCATCAAAGATTCCGTTCACTTGTAACCAAGCGAACTGTTCGTCGGTTTCCGAAAAATTACGAATTATAAAATACTCGATTTTAAAAGGTTCTGCGTCGATATTCTTCCTCTCTCCTCCCTGAACTCGTCCTTCAAACAAAGAAGTCGTCTTCCTGTAGCCACACACTGATATCCTTCAATTCGCTCAATTGCCGATGCACCTTTTTTCGTCGTAACTGTCGTAAAAAAACTCCCAACGTCAAATCAAACTTCACCCATGCCTTCCTTGATTGACCTTTCCGGAAGGCGATTCTCCTTCACTTTGTGACCTCATCGCGTGCACTATAGCGCTGACCCCAAACTCGACTTCACCGCGACTATTCCTCTACTCGCACCGGTTAACTTCCCATTGGCTGTAAGTTTTCTGGTCCAGTTCAGCATTCAAAAAAGAAGACGAAGAGTAGTTTAGTGACCTGAAAGGCCAGTTTTACGGTGCTGGAAAAGCAGATTAAACGTAAAATACGTTTATAATTAAATATTTTATTTTATCATGTTTGAAATATGGATTCTTCAAATCGGCACGCAACATAATTCAAAAAATTTTCTATTTTTCACTCCAAATGAATATCACATCTTAAAAACAACATTCCGCATAATACGTTGCGGTTTTCTAACAGATGGCGTAACTTGATTTTTATTCCAGCGTATAGTTTCAGAATCAGTATGTGTCATTTAGCTGAAGCGTAAACAACAATACTTTTTTTTACTCTGAAAATGTCGCTGAAAATGTCGAATTTTGTGCCGAATAAAGTGTTTTTGCGGGGAGTACTTCTTCATTGAAGAAATTGGCTGCCGAAAGTCATCGTATTTTGGTGGAAGTGTATGCTGTGCATGCTCTAGCTGAACGTACATGCCAGAAGTGGTTTGTACGGTTTAAAAGTGGCAATTTTGACTTGGAGGACGATGAACGGCCCGGACAGCCAAAAAAGTTTGAAGATCACGAATTGGAGACATTGCTCGACCAAGATCCATCCCAAAATTGCATTTCCGATCGTCTAAAAGCAATTTTTCGCACGAATTAACCGGTACCCCTATTAGAAATACTTAACCGATTTTCAATAAGTGAATATTTCGATTTTTTAAGGTAAAAAACAGTGCCCGTTTTTTTGGTAGTAAAATAAACTTTTATTCAAATGCTCGCCATTTAACGAAAATGAATATTTTCTAAATCCGCTACGTATTTCTATAGCTATAATAATGTAGTTTGACAAAAACGATTATTTTGTTCCAGATTAATTTTTGGTCCATTTCTACTGCGTGCCGCACAGCCCCTCCAAAAAAAAACCATATTGCAGAAACGGCTTTTAGGCAGCCATTTTGTAATATGTTTTAATAAACAAAATTTTTTTTCAACTTCGAAATATGCTTAATAATATCCTTAAAAAGAATTTCCTTTATGCTTTTCCTTCCACTTATAAAAAATCGCAAAAATACGCCAAATTTTCGCTCTCTACTGTGTCGTAACCCCTTAATTTATATTGACGGGCCTGTAGTTAAAGGTTCTTAACAGTGCCAGGGTTGTTGAGTGATCTGACATTCTAGGATCCAATGCCATAGCCCTTTTTTCGATTGCCAGGTCGGTGCCGTTGGTCCAATCCATTCTGAGGCACGGCTGCAGGTTTCGAAACAATGTAAGGTTTTCCAGGGACGGGGAGTTAGCCTGTCGCCCAACCTACATTCTGATGGCACGGCTATTACTTTCAATTCAGTTATCAGGTGAAGACTGGTCTTCACACTTTTAAGTCCCACAAAGAAGGTATAAGTAGGATTTAGTAGCAGAGCTGTAGGTGTATTTACGGTTATTGGCATTGCTCGGCATTTGATTTCCCATCATTGGGAAACCAGTAAACTCAATGTGCGACCTCGAGACCATTTGCTGCCATTTTGTCGTGGGGTTTAGGATGAGGAATAATAGAAGCTGTTCGTTGGGGAAACAAGAGAATGCCTCCTCCTTTCTCAAAAGGGCTTGGGACCGTCTACCATGGAGTCAGATTGAACCCGAAATTTCTACGTTTTGTTGGAATCACGATTTTGTGGAAAAAAATTTTTGTTGGCAAGTGTTGATGCCCTACGACGGATAATTCTTTATCAAAAGCAAGCCTATTTTCCATTGCACCGAAAAGTGATCTGAGTTTCATAACCAGTCTAGAAAATGGCAAATTAAATATTAATGATGCTTTCTCTCAATACAAAAACTTGACAATAGTTTTTAAATTAATATATTCATACCCGGTATTAACGATAAATAATTCGCAAATTCTCCAAATATATTTAAAAAATCTGTGATCCTAGTCTCGATTTATTCAATACGCTAGAACATCCACAACCAGCGTCGATTTACTCATACAATGTAATACTTTTGTTTTCCATAAATTTAAAATAATTAAGCCATGCAAAAATGCATTCAAATAATCCGCCAACAAAATGAATACGTAATTAATATTTGTTTAGTTTAATAGCATGTCAAAAAAAAGAAAGCCAAAAGAAAATTCACATTGATGAGAACTGACGTTCAGTGTACCAGCTCGAAGTATTCTAAAATTTATCATACAGTGTTTATCCAGGTTCTGTGATATGCACTCGAAAAGAAACTTCTTATGTATAATAAATATCCAAACCTTGATCTAAGTTTTTATAAATCTTCTGCCCACGAAAAGAAACTTCTTATGTATAATAAATATCCAAACCTTGATCTAAGTTTTTATAAATCTTCTGCCCACTGAAGCATACTCGTAAATGACAGTGGAAATTTCATGCAGAACGTGAATCGTATGATATGTATAATCCTCCTGCATCTTTATACGTTTAAGGAAAATGTGGAACCCAAGAAAATGATGAGGCGACTCTAGAAGCTGACCTCTGCTAGAAGAAGATCACAAGCCACGTCATATCCTGGATATCGGAGCCATATGTGAACTTTAATGTCATATATTAATTATGTAAATGTGTCTTTAAAATCTAATGTAGTTGCTTCAAAACAGAGCGATTGCACATTTTCCCACTATTTTCATTTTTTACCCAGAATAGAAATCATATCTTATCACTGGACTTGATTGAATTGAACTTCTAAGCTCCTTATCAAATACTACCCGTGCATCGATTTAATACGTCTAATCAGCACATCATCTACTGTTGAAAACTGAATCACTTTTAAGATTATGCAATCAGATTATCGTCCTGATAAAAAAGGGGAGATTTGAGTAGCCAAATCAATTGTATGAAATATCAGGTAAAGACTACCAAAATCTTGAGCATAAACCTAAGTGTATCGGGAGAGTCACTGCTAAAGTAAATGCCCATAGATTTTCTCTTGTTTTGCAGGTGGCAATGTATTTATTGCTCATTGAACAGCAAGTGTCCATTGAACTTTGAATAGATGATAATAATTTAACAAGCAATTGTACCTGCGAAAATCATTTTTAGTTAATTGGCAATGAGTCAACTGATTTAATTTTCCGCTACAAAGGCCAATGGGTAAATTTTCTTTTAATGTGAAACAATTATTTCTTATCAAATCTAGAGATTAATACATACTGATTTTTTGTGAAGTATAACTAACGTGACATTGGTAAAATTACGGCGATAGTCACTAGATTCATATTTAAGGCGCAGCCCCGAGTAAAACTGCAAATTTGGGAAAACTTACGTAGCAGCCGTTCACCTCACAAACGTTAGGAATATTTGCAAAAGTTTTTTAGCTAGAAGTCAGAATGAACCATTAGCTATTGAATCAACTCATTACATTTTGTATCTAAATTATTTACATTGAATTAACTCATCAAAAATTTGAAAAAGATTTTTGCAAAAAATTTCCTAGAACAAAATGTGGGAATTTGATACAAATCAATGCGCATGCATGATATTTGTTCAGTGTGTTCAAATTACACATTTTGTTCTAAGAAATTTATTGGAACATTTTTTTTTAATTTTTGATGAGTTAATTCAATTTAAATAATTTAGATCTAACAAGCTTAAATCAACTCGGTGTGTTAAGTAGTTTCCGAGATTTACTACATTTTTTAACGAAAACATGCTATTTTGTTTCAATTTTGTAATTTTTGCAATAAACTTTTTGCAAAATGTAATGAACTGATTCAATAGCCGTTCATTTTATTTCCTACTTAAAAAAAATTGCAAATATTCGTAAGGTTTCTGAGATGGACGGCTGTAAAGTTTACCCAAATTGGCAGTTTTACTGGGCCTTAACGAAACTAATTTTATTATGTTAAAAAAGAAAATACAATCAAATAATACCCGTGCAATTAATAAAAAAGTAGGAAGAGCTAAATATTATTATAGTTTTCTGTTAAACTTGCCTAACACTCTTGTTTCGTTGTCATTCAATGAAACAAAATACCTCGCAACGAAATGAAAACGTGAAGTCTAGAGAACATGAGAATGAAACTCAATAGTCTACTGCGTTGGAAGCAGCTTGTCGGCTAGCTGATTCGGCGAGTAGGTCGGTCGGACGATCAGTAAACTTGTTGCTTCATTACTTTTTGTGTCAGCCGCCAATGATCGCCCGAATCGTAAACGCATTTCATTTTTACATTCCAAACTTCTCTAAAATTCAATCATATCATCTGTTAAACACTATCTCAAAAAATTCGCCGCCGTATCTAAAAATCGTAATACAAACTATGATAACCTCGATCCCTCGAATCGATATTCCGTAGAGATGTGTCACCCCTCAAATTAAATGTCCTCGCCAGCTGATATGTCCCAATCAGCTGATACGGTTGTTTGACAGCTCTCTGCGACTGAACCGACTCACTTCGACTGGCGGTGAGCGAATCGCTGCCACTCAACCACAATTTGACGTTGGTCGGGTGAAAGTTGACAGTCGCGAATAAATAATTTACGTTCAGTGGAGATCGTCGACATTTTTGAAAATCAAAGTGCATTAGTTAGAGGAGAATAGAAGATTTTATGAAGAGTGAAATTCGTCGAGGTTTGATGTCCTCGTTGCCCGCGGTCGCATTCTCATTTTTCGTCGTCATTTTGTAGTGTGTACGAGAAGATATTTTCTACGCGCGAAAAAATATAGTGGAAAGTGTGTTGAGTTAGCACTCAAAAAAGCGGAAACGTGAGCGCGTAGCTGAGAAGATCATCGGGAAAAGGGGTAGAGCACCTAACCCCAAAACCTATCCGCAGAACACCTAGCCCAACGTGGGGCCCGAAACGTCCGTAAAGGAAGAAGTTGAGATATTACGCATGACGTTTATTGCTGCTCCCCTTATTTAACCCGTATGTGCTTGCAACAAACGATGGGCCTCTTGCCGGGGGCGACACGACGATCAGCTCGAGAAATCGGATCGGAACGCAGCCGTCAACTCGGTTAGATAGAAAGCTTGCACTCTCGAGACTCTGCGAAGCAAGAGGATAACAAGGCAATCCAGTACTTCGATCTCGATGACAGCTTTTTGGCAAGACTGCAAGAAAAGTTATAATTCAGTAGATCAAACGTGATAAGTACTCTTTTTTAATGTGACTCAGTTGCATGGCTTTTGTGTTAATTTGCAACTAGACTAGACTTTTGTGTAACAACTAGTCTTCAGAAAACATTAGCAATTACGGGCCAATTGTCCACCAGTCGCGAATATTTGAGAGTCTGTTTGGAATAAATTTCCTTGTGAAATTGAACATCTCGCAACCCTTCACAAGTGCGTGTTATCAGGACAAGTAGTCAAAGATATATTAGCGTCAACAATCACTGAAAAAAATAATTATTCCTATGAAGTGCAAACATTGTATATCATACCTATTAACCTGTTGAAGGTTGAGAGCTAACAACTTTGGTAGTGTTTTTGTAATATTTTATTTATATTCTAATTGTACTGCTATAGAATTTGATGGACACGTCGATTGACTGTAATATCTCTTCGAAACTTGGGCTCGAAGTAAAATTGCCAGTGCTAGTGAATTGAGTGCGAAATTAGATGGTGTATGGGGATCATATATGGTGGACGCCCTTCAAAAAGTTGACGGCGATAAGTAAACTCATCTCGTGAGATGCCCTTTTGGAGTTAAGTATGACAGAACCGCACCGTGGATTTGTGGGCTTTGATAACCATCTTTGGTTGATTGTCGCTCATCTCAATGAAAATTTGTTGGTAGTCAAAGTGCTGTCTTGCCCCAAAATGTGGTTAAGTATCAATTGTCGACACATGATGGTGGTCCACGATTAACATACAGCAATGATTGCACATCTATGCCATAGTCTCCATCATCACAGGCCGGCTAAGGAGATTGGGTTTGTAATTAAACCTTCTAAAGTAATAATACCACCCAAATAATCGGGAAACCCTACAACTAACTCATTTAAGAACAACGATAAATAAGAGAATGAAATCTTATGAAACAGAAACGAAAAATCTACTTAAGTAATTTAGTTATAAAGGATATCGATGCAATGTATGCAACGTAAAGTTGATTACACTAGACAAGAACAAACAAAACAGCAGAATTACAGATTTAGATTAATAGCACTAATTTAAATGTTTTGCAGGATTTAGAAGTATGTAAACATTTAACTTTAGTTTATATATCGGTTATAACCTTAACACAATAGAATTAACAAACTGAACAACTAGGTATCACGAGAACGCCTGATACCTAGTTGTTCATGAACAAATGACAACCAATCAACCACAACATGATAAGTTGCATTATCTTAATTAACTTTTCTTTAGCCTTTATACGTTATATTAGTTCCATACGCCTTTAGCTTTCGAATTATTCAGAAAAAAATTAAATTCAACAATTCGGGTAAGGATTGATAAAATGTCTAGTCTCCATATTTCAATTCTATCATTCAACGTAATATTAAACACAATTATTCTATATCAAATTTTTATGCAGATTATGACAATATAAGATATTTAATTAGAGTAGCTTACAGGATCGATAAAAATTAAAATATTTTTATGGAATAAGTTCAAAGTTGCCTGGCCTAATCGTTTAGTTACCACAAATCTAAACCCATTTAACACAAACACATAGAGTATAATATGTAACCCTTTTGGTAAGAATCACACATACACCAAATAATATAGTTATAACATTTCAAGAAAACCCATACAAAGAAACTTATAATGTAAAACCCATTTATTTAAATATCCGAATAATGTGAAAGAACGTTTCAACAAAAAAAAAAAAAAAAATAAGTATACAACACGTTTGTAACTCACTTTATTTAAAATTTCTCTATTCAAGCTAAGATTGATCCTTGCCCTGCTATGCTTTAATTATAGATATAATAGTTCCTTTGGACGCTAAGCAATTAATCCTTTTTAGGGTTTTGTACTAAAATACAAAACCCTATTGCAATCACGACCTGTGTCCGTCTGTTCGTCCGTCCGTCTGTATGTCACAGCCCCTTTTCTCCGAAACTATTAAAGCTACAGCCTTGAAACTTTGTGGAAAGGTCAGAAGTGGTGACTTCTTGAAAGTTTTGGGGTGGAAAAATTTTTCAAAGGGGTTTAAAGGGGGTCTCACCATATAGGGAGGTGACCTTTTAACATTTTTTTTCACCGTTGGTAGTTGAGTAGGGTGTCATTGGAAAGGTCTTAATGAGATCTTTGCAAAACAATTCTTAAAATTTCGTTATAAGTGCCTTGGCGGGCAGGGGAAGGGGAAATGTACGAACTTTTCGCGTATCCCCTCTCGCGATTGGACTCCTTTCATCCGAAAAATCTGAAAAAATCATAAATGTAGGCCTTAATGAGTATAACAACAACAAATACGTGAGAAGTCGAAATTCACTCAACTTTGTTAGTAATAGTATGATTTATTGATTTGACGTTTTCTTAGATTAAATCTTAACGGTGCCCTTAAATTCAACAAAATCCAGCACACAAATGGCTATTCACAAAGATCAAATAGTAATTAACGAAGTTATAGCGGTTTGAATTTTCCTGTATTACTATGGAGTAACATGCGCTGTATTACTATGGATATATATAGGTATGGAACAATTTGCGCTTTTTACCGACTCAGACACTACAGCTTTGCTGAGATTTGCATGAAAGTTTCAGGAATGATAGGTGTACGAATACATCACAAAATTCATTGCATACAGTTGAATTCAATTTATTAAACTCCATACAATACTATGTATTTTGCTTCAATCGTACAATGTGTCATATTTGATTTGAATTTTGCTTGCTCGAACAAAATACAATGTATCTTGTTTAATTTGAAATCGTAAACCACTTAAACCATGCAAGTTCCACATGCAGACGAATCGTCAGCATTTTCTTTCCATAAAAAATTAAATTTCTTAAGTGTGCAACGACGATCATCATGTGGAATTTGAATGGTAAGCAGATTTTCATTTTTGTACGAATATATTAATGACTATAAATAAAAGTGAGTGCGTCTTCAGAAGCAAGCGTGTTTGGATCATTAAAGTTTCGGCGAAGATTAATGAGTGAAGCATTCATTGATCTAACTTCTTTAGTACTGTAAACTTTACTGGTTTATGTGCGGTGCAGTGGACTAAGTTTATCACTCATTGATCTAACTTCTTTGGTACTGTGAACTTTGCTAGTTTATGTGCGGTGCAGTTGCAGTGGACTAAGTTTGTGTGCAGTGCGGTGCAGTGGACTAAGTCCATGAATTGTCGTGATAATTATCGTTCTGCGTGCTCAATTAATCAAAGTGTTGATTGAGCTACAGGTGATTCGCGCAAACATACTTGATTTAATATCAGCGTAGGTCCGATATCAATATATTGTTGTTGGCATTTTTATGGGATTGATCCGCATTGTGGCGCCAAGGGCCTAAGCATCGCGGATCTTAATTGATGTAAGTATCAATGAAGATTTGCAGTTGATCCAATTGATTTAATATTAATTTGGTTCGGCAGCAAGGCATCGTTTGGCAAATATTCAGTGGTGCACATCATCGAGGATCTTAATTGATGTAAGTATCAATTAAGATTTGCAGTTGATCCAATTGATTTAATATTAATTTGGTTCGGCAGCAAGGCATCGTTTTGGCCAATATGGCGATGTGGTGCACATCGCTGATCCAGATTGCTCATTACACAACAATAGGTATCATGAATATCTTTGAAAATTGGTTCAGCTGGTTGTATCAGTAATCGTAAACAAAATAGTGGCTGTTTTAAATGAGAAGATTGAATAATTTTGAGTTATTTTTCCCCAAACTCAACGTTTAAGGTGCATGCTTTGAACACTTGATTCAATTTAATGAATCACTGAAGATGAGTACCTACAATTAAAACTCATACGTGGGACAAGTCGAGGAGGCAGGAGAGAGCTCCTAACAAATAGGCCATGAATCGATGATTACCGTACAGGGGAGTGGCCCCTGAAAAAAAAATACCATCAATGCTAGCCGATATGAGTATCAAATAAAAGTTCTTTATGAGAGTTTTTCAAAACAGTTCTTAAACTGACTGTTTTTACTTCAGTGGGGGCACAGGGGGAGAAATACACGAAAAATGTGTTTCCTCCTCGCGATTGCACATCTGTGATCTAAAAAATCTGAAAAAAATTATCAAGAGAGATATTTATGAGTATATAACAATAACAAATACCGCAGAAGTCAAAATTCGTCCAACTTTGTTAATAATAGTATGATCTTCGAATTTCACAATTTCGCCAATAAAATCGTATGGATGCCTTTAAACCCAACAAAACTCGATATACAAGTAGCCTTACACAAGATCCTAATACTCTGTAAGTTTGATGAAATTCGTATTATATCCACGGAAGTTATATCCATTTTTCTCCAATCACAACAACAATAACACATTATTTTGGTATTTATGGACTTTCCATCAAATCAGGCACTGCAGTTTTGATTTGATCTTTAAATTTTCAAATAAGATCAATAACATACATATTTTTGGGAATTCATGATTTGTGTGATTTTTGTTAGTTTGCAACGAAATGGCGACCGTGGAAAATAGAGAAACAATGAATTTTCTTTTAAACGTGCACATCTCTTTGACATGGTTCTTAAAATGCGTTCGGTTTTGGTGACTGCATCTCGGAGAAGTTGATACAAAACCCTTCTGACATGAGCGTAGGTCTGTCACCCAACTTGTTTCATTTTTCATTTGAAATGTACCGATACATAAACCAGTAGGCATTCACATTCGAAAGAGATTGATGTTTAACGCACACACATAATTAAAGATATATTGTATTAGATCTATACTTTGGACTCTCTCCACTGAAAATGTTCAGAAGTACCCACTAATGCTGCCTTAATATGACAATGATAGAAGAAATATACGTAATATGAACTGATAAAGTATAAAATGTCATTGGAAATGTTAAGAATTCTTAAAGTGCTTTACTAAGATAGAAATCACATCTTTCCTTTCCAGCAAAACCGTTCCCTTTCAGCAGGATAATTTCGGTGAAAGATGAGTATGCCACCGAGAGGGTAGGGTTCCAGTAATCCGCGAATGGTCGCTTCCGCGTTGCGGTCGGTACGCGGTACCATAGATTGAGTTTGCGTTTTTCCTTAGAGTAGATTTTTCCGGTTTGCATTCGAGTAGGTTATTTCGGGCCCCGCGTCGGTTATATTTAGGACAAAACGACACTGCGAACCTGACCTGAACGCCTTTCAAATAATCATCGTGGATCTGAGGAAATCTTACCGTCTTACAACATACTTACCCATCTACTCAACCTCCCTGCTGAAAATTCAAGCTATCGAAAGATAAGGGAATGAGTTTTAATGATAACTCATTTTGTTCTTTTTAGGGTTTTGTAAATTTTTTTTACAGTACCCAATTAAAATCTATACCTGCCCGTTCTTTAGTGCGTGACAGGAAGTTTTCTCAGGAACTATAGAAGCTTCAGTCAGCAAATTTTGTGATCAGCTCAGATGTTTCTGATTAATGAAAGTTCTGTAGTCAAAAAAATTAAATTTCAAAGGCTTTTAAGGAGGGTCTCCCCACATAAGAATATGAGCACTTAAACATTTTTTTCACCAAAGATAGTAAAATAGGGTATTAAATGAAAGGGCTTGATGCAATTTTTTAATATCCGTTGTTAAAATTGCAATAAAGATGATCGGGTAGGCAAGGAAAGCGGAAGAATATGAAAAAAATTGTGTCTTCCTTCGCAATAGGACACCTGCGAACCGAAAAATCTGAAGAAAAAAAATCATGGAGGAAGTCCTCTGTGAGTACAGCAACGACAAATACCTGAGAAGTTGGAATTCGCTAAACTATGCACTTTTTGATGTTCCGGCTTTTCATTACAAAAGTTAGATTATTTTCATTATTATTACAAAAAACCCTTTATTTCACTAATTTCATTTTATTTTATTATAACAAATACGTATCTCGGGAACTATTTGTTCCCTTCTTCAGTGTTTTTTATTAAGTAAAAACTCTGAAGAAGAGAATAAGTAGTTTCCGAAGTACCTATTTGTTGTAATAAAATAAAACAAATTAGGTGAAATGAAAGGTAGTTTTTAATAATAATAAGTTATGGTGGTTTAAATTTTCGGTGTTACAACAGCAATACATGGTTATTGAGCAATATGTGCTTCCAATCGATTCACACATTACGGGTTTGTTAGGATTTACATGAAATTTCAGAAAGGATGCATATCATTCACATCTTTGAGAATCTGTTCAACGAGTGATATTAGTTATCGTAAAACAAAATAGCGGCTGCTTTAAATGAGAATATTGAGTAAATTTAAATTATTTTTCCTCAACATCAGCATTGAAAGTACAGGCTATTTACTCTTGATGAAAACATACAATTTAAAGGCGACAAAATCATGGTGGTAGGTTATAGTGCGTACAACAATAACAAATACATTAGAAGTTAAAATTCACTCAAATTTGTCAACAATAGTAGAATTTGCAAATATAACATTTTTCCCAGTGAATTCATATGGGTACCCTTAAATTTAAATTCAAGTTATCCAAAGAAAGTTCCGTATAGCCTGGAAGTTTCAATAAAGTTAATTCGCATTCACGGCAGTAATAGCCATTTGACATTTCTCCCAGTACTATAAAAATTATATAGGGTTTTTCTTTTCTTTCGTAGCACTACAGCCCCACTCGGGCATTCGCTTCCTGCAAATAGCGAATTCAATTATCTCCGTCCATTGACCGCGTCCTCCAATTCCGAAATCCGAGCAGCGATGAACTGTCTTCGTCGACCGAGTCAGACCACCGTTTCCTCGGTTTCCTCACTGGCCTCTGGCCTTCAGTTCTCCCAACGAATACCTTTTTGGGTATCCGTTGTTCGTCCAGACGATTCATGCGCCCAGCCCATTGCAGCTTCCGCAGTCTGACAATATTTGAGATCTCCGGTTCGTCAAAAGTTTCATACAGCTCATGGTTGTATCGAATTCGGCATTGGTCCTCATCTAGCTTCAATATATTTGCGGATGCTTGGGTTAGGGTCTATGCTTCACACCCATAGCATAACACAGGTCTTATCACAGATTTATATACTTGGCGCTTTGTTTTCCTGTGTATGCAGCTGGTCTTCAAGATCGTCAAAACTGAATAAAATATTTTATTTGTGAGCTGTATTCTTCGGCGTATTTCGTCTCTTTCATTAGTCGTCTTCATTATTTTGGCGCCTAGATGCACAATTACGCCAACATTTTCGATACTGTATTCGCCAAGTGTGATATTCTGCGACCATAGTGCGAGGTCGGGCATGCGACGTAGTGCAAGGTCGGGCATGCTGCCTGGTGCGAGGTCGGGCATGCGACGTTGTGCGAGGTCGGGCATGCGACGTAGTGCAGGGTCGGGCATGCGGTCTGCTGCGAGGTCAGGCATGCGACGTTGCGCGAGGTCGGGCATGCAACCCATGGCTATAGCGCGAGGTTGGGTATGCAAATGCAACAACGCTGTCGGGCACGTGATGCGACATCATCGGGTATCCAATGCCGACGAAACTCTGCGTCTCCCTGCACTCGAGCTCACCAATATTGAGTATACGAAATATCAAAAGTATAAACTCTCATTTGTAAACAGAAATGAACTTTATCATAACAAAATTGAACGGAGCTATAGCGTCATGCTTGTGCACACCTTATTCAATTGATTATGGAGTACGTTCAGTACGTCCGGACTCGGCTGGATTTAGATGAAGAATAAGTTGACTTGACAGCGATCCTTTGACAGCGATTATGTAACACCGCTGATGTGGTCTCAGTGACATCTACTTGTCTTATATGTCGTGATCGTCAAATTTTCGTAGAAACTGTAACAGTGGAAACTACAACCTTGTACAAATTTTCATAGAAAATGTAACAGTGGAAACAACAACCTCGTATAAGTTTTAATAGAAAATATAACAATGGAAACAACAACCTCGTACCAACTGTTCAAATTGAACAACCTTATTTCGAAACATTGATCGTAAATATCCAAGACATCAACTAGAACTAAAATAAGGCTGCTGCACTGGCAACGGCAAAGAGGTTTTCAAATTGATTCATTCTTATGCTTTAGGGAAAGACAATATTGCTGAGCGAGTAAAAATAATGTATATAAACAGCGAAGCAGGCAAAGAAAATTCAAGTAACTATCATTTATTGCTTTGTGTGGTTGGCTTCGCCCACATAGTCAGTTGGCCTTGCGCCTGGTTTAGTCTGGTTGACCTTGCGCCTAGACATATTTCATGGAACCTTTCTGCTGGTTGGCTTTGCACAGCAGGATCGTCTGCAGGAAATCAGTTGGCCTTGTGCCTGGTTTAGTCTAGTTGGCCTTGCGCCTAGGGATATTTCATTAAATCTTTCTGCTGGTTGGCTTTGCCCAGCAGGATCGCCTGGAGGAAACCAGTTGGCCTTGCGCCTGGTGAGGTCTAGTTGGTTTAAGTGCCTAGACCCGTTTCTGTTGTCTTCTTCCTGGTTACCGCATATCTAAGTGCTCTGGTTGGCTATTTGCCTAGAGCCCTTAGATGCCGCAAGTACCAAGTTTGGCAGAGGCCATTGCAGCGGACCCCCGAGCCGGCCCCAAACCAATCAGCATCGCTGAATACCGGGCCTGGCAGAAGAAGCCGTTTAATACCAAGGTGGTAGAGGGCAACCCACCGGCATTACGACAGCGCACCTGCAAAGCAAAACAACATTCTAAGGTCGCAATAACTGCAGCGGAGCACGAGAAGTTCAGGCAACTGGTCAGCGAACTGCGGCAGGAGTACCGGCGTCAAAAGGGGCTTCAGCAACAGACTGGGAAGGTTAAGGCATCTCAACCACGACACGCCGGGCAGGCGGCCCCCGACCAACGAGGCAACAATCCTAGGAAATCAGAACGGCAGCAGACTCCTACAACCTCGCAGCCCAATAATTATTAAATTGAAATGTAAAGAAATAAATTGCCAACTTTATACATATTACATTTAATTGAAAATGATTATCGAGGAAAGAAAAGACAGAGGAAAGTGTGTTAGAGTGAAGAAAAAGGCTTTATGGCTTGAATATTAGGGCCATAAAAGTAATAATATAGCAGTTGGGCCTCGAGCATACTTGACGATCGTACATACCAAGAAGCCAATTGTAACTCGGATCATTGATTAATGAAACAAACCTTTCGATGTCGTATGTCAAAGGCATATTCGCCAAAGACCAACCGTCTACGAAAGTTCAACATCGAAAGGCTCGAAACGGCTTCTGTGGCCAAAAGATTTAACGGAGACTCTCGGAATGCAGCTTGCTGCCATCCTATCAGATACATAGCTGAAAACAAGCAACGAGCTTTGGGGGGAAGTGAAAGCGGCAGATTAGTCATCCAGCCCGGCGCAAAATAAATGATTGGCTCGGTGCCGAATGTTAAGATGCGTTAGATAAAAATATCAGGCCTACAAACAATATTTAGGTAGGAACACCAGGACGAAGAGAAAACATTATGAAAATCTCAGAAGAGTAGCAAATAAGATAATTAGAACTAAGAAAAGAAAATACTATGACGACAAATTGAGAAGCATCGATGTAAGTCTAGCGAGCAACAACACAAGCCAAGCATACAAAGTAGTGAAAAGTCTAAAACGTGGTCTGCTGTGATGACATCGGCAACTGATGAAAACGGATTAAGGAAAGATGGGCATCATATTTCAAGAACCTCCTAAATCCTCCGCACAGCTCCAGAGCATGGGAGCCAATAGATATTCCCGCAGAGCTTCTGGATAAAGTTTGTTCCACCATAAAAGTCCAAAAGAATAATAAAACGTCGGGCATCGATGAGATTCCAGTGGAGCTCATTAAATATGGTGGCAGCAGTGTTCAAAAAGCTATATACAATGTCATCTAGCACATTTGGCAACAAAAACATATGCCGAACGAGTGGATCTATTGAATTATATTCCCTATTCACAAAAAAAGTGACAAGCTACAGTGGAAAACTATAGAGGCATATCACTACTTTGTATGGCGTACAAAATATTTTCGAAGATCTTAGAGAATAAAATCGGATCATACGCCAACGGTATTATTGGGGAGTAACAAGTTAGCTTTTGCGTGGGCAGATCGACGGTAGACAAATTATTTATAGTCAAACAGGTACTTGAAAAATGCTGGGAGTTCAACATAGACGTACACCAAGTTTTCGTTGACTTCAAGCAAGCATAGGACAGTATTGATCGTAACGTACTGTACCAAATAATGCTTTGTTTTGGTGTCTCAGTCAAATTAGTTCATCTTACCAAAATGATAATGACGTCGACGACCTCCGAAATCCGCATCAATAACCAACTCACCGATGCCTTTGATACAAACATCGGATTAAAGTAGGGAGATGAGCTGGCCCCATTGCTATTCAATTTGGCTCTGGAATACGTCATAAGAAATCTACATATCCATACAAAAGGTACATTATTATACAAGTCGATCCAAGTGGAAGCCTATGTGAACGACGTTAAAATTTTGTCACGGTCGTTAGCAACTGCCAAAGAACTTTCCCTGAAACTCGACAGCGAAGCAAAAAAAGTAGGCTACAAATCAATGAGAATAAAACAAAGCTCATGACTCAGTCGAGGAAAAACACCTCAAATACACAAAATATCACATTTAGCAAATATAGTATCGAAAAGCTACGCAAATTTGTATATTTAGACAACAGAATAATAAGAACCAGTAATGAAAGAGACGAAAAACGCCCAAGAATAGAGCTCGCAAATAAAATATTTTATTCAATTTTGACGACCTTGAAGACCAGCTGCATACACCGGAAAACAGAGCCCCAAGTATAAAAATCTGTGATAAAACCTGTGTTATGATATAGGTGTGAAACAAGACCGTAACCCAAGCAACAAAAACATTGAACGCCTTCGAAAGATGTGTTCTAAGGAGAATAGTTGGAGCGAAGCTAGACGGGGACCAATGGCGAATTCGATACAACCAGGAGCTGTACGAAATTTTTGACGAACTGGAGGTCTCAACGATGGTAAAACTGTTCAAGCTGCAATAGGCTGGCCACATGAATCGTATGGTCGAATAACGGATACCGAAAAAGTTATTCGTTGGGAGAACTGAAGGACGGAAACCAGTGGGGTAACCGAGGAAACGCTGGTCTAACTCAGTCGACGAATTTCGAAATTCGAGGACGCGATTAATGGACCGAGAGAGTTGGAGGCGCTATTTGCAGGAAGCGAAGGCCCGAGAGGGGCTGTTGTGCTAAGAAGAAGAAGATCGAAGAATTCCTTGGGTAACTCGGACAGCCATGTGCGCACGAACTCCTCTACCTCATCGTCGGTGTTGAATCTTTGACCTCCGAGGGCTTCTTTCAGTGGTCCAAACATGTGGTAGTCGCAGGGTGATAAATCCGGGCTGTTAGGGAGGGTGTTCCAGTACCTTCCACCTGAATTCCGATATTGTATCGAGTTTCAGATGCGCGGTATGAGGGTGCGCGTTATCCTGGAGAAAAATTTCACTTCCTGCTGCAATACTCCTCCGTTTCGAGCGTTATTTTGCGATATTGAAGGTGATAAGCTAAACACTACTAATACTGATGCCAAGTTCAGCCGAAATGCCTCGAACATACATCCTACGGTCCTCCAAAATGAGTTGTTCTACGCCACAAATGTTATCTGGTGTGATGCTGATTCGCGATCGACGATCATGCGGCTCATTCTCGACGGTTTCGTGACCATCCTTCAATACTTTGACCCATTTAAACACAGCAGCCCTACTCAAGGCACTCATTAGCGAATATGATTCGCAAACGTAGAGAAATCTCTTTATTAACGCCTTCCCACACTAAAAAACGAATGACTATATGTTGCGCAACGGCGGTCGGCACTTGACGTTCACTCATGGTCGTAGCACGCGCGTGAAAAATGCACTCCCGACGAAAACTAGCCACTTTGTAAGGGACCTAGCTAACACATCACATACTCAAGCCACGACATTCGAAACATACATGCGCGCCATCTACAGCGTTTGTCTCCATTATGTATATTTGAACTACCCTCGTATATATAACAAAACATTGTTGTTTTTATTATGTATAACATTTTTAATTTGTACCGATGGGGCCATTAAGTTTCTTAGTTCGCATATATTTAAATTTGTTTTATGAAAATTGATACTGATAATATTAATAAAGCAAATTAATCAACCTATATTTGCACCGCATTTGCGGCGCCGCAACGTTAATAAAACGCTCATGTGCATCGGGCTTAAACAACTCTTACTTCACTGAGTCTAAGATTTTAATTTTTTTTTGCTGAAGTAGAAACGCAAAATACAAAAATTACAAAATTGTAGAGGCTGTTGAAAATAATAATTCCACTTAATTATTGTCGCGTGTTTTGCTAACTCAGCTCAAGCATCATTATGTTTAATAGATTGATGTACATAAATCGATATTACAATGAAGCCAATAAAATCCGTTTTGCTGAGCTTACAAAGCATTAAATTCTTAATTGCATTTCCCACAGCGTCCATATATGTATTTGTACATGTAGGATGTAAAATGACCAACAATAAATATACGAAATCGATTTCTTAATTATTTAATTTATGATGTAATTTATTGTGTTGTCTTTTATGTCAACTATTTTAGGAGAACAAAAACTTACTGTAGAGTTTTATTTTGCTGTTATCTGTGATTGAACGTGGTTTTATTAATCCAATTATTTTGTTTTCTTGCAGGTAAATATTCAAAGGACGATCTTAATGATAAGGTATTTAACAGATGAAGCTTTAAGTTATTCAATTATAGAAATTGTATTAAAAATATTTAAAAATTAATAAATTTTGGGAAGCTTTAAAAAAGAAACTAGAATTCACTGCACTTCAGAGATTTTATCTTTTGTATTCAAATTTGGTTATGTAGTTTTATGAGAAATTATCTCAAGAAGCATTCTTTAAGTAACTAAGCCTGTTGTATCAGATTTTGATAGGATTCAGGATAATCAAAAACGAACCACAGACTATTGCACTACATGCAATTTTACATGTTTATGTGAAAAAATTAATGCAGTCACAATGCTATATGTTAAGATTCTTCTGGCAGGAGCGCTCTGCCGCCTCTTTAACTTCTTGCCAATAGTATTCTGTTGGCCTAACTTTTAGATCTTCTTTACAACAGGAGCGGGAAAAAATATTCATGATACCTTTTAAATGTTAATCGAACGCGAGCAATGTTCGATGAATAAATTTCACTATTGCTGCTTCATCGAATATTCAAGTAACTATCAATTGACCGCCTACTGGTCGCCTTTCCGTACATCATTCCAAAGCATCATATGTATGCATATGTGATAATTCTACAATTTAAAACAGACATTTCTACGCCAACTCGTCCTTTCCGCCAACATATACGAGTAGTATGCATGTTAGTAAAACTTGTTCAGCGTGCAGTGTGTAATCATTCTTTATGAAATGTGTTTGTTTTTTTATTAATTCTCCTTTAAAGCAAAAGCCAAACATATGTGTACTTTTTTTTCTCTACTACCGCCACCGATTGTAAACACAGTCACTTAAGTCAAGTTCAGGGCCAACCATTGCGCGGTGGATTAAATTAGAGGCAGTGTAAAGAGAGCGAAAAAAGCACCCAGCACATATGTGAATATGTGGAATAAAGCGAAGAAGACCCATATGAAGGGGAGCAAAAAATAAAAAAATTAGTGACATTGATGGAATGGGTGTGGGGTGTGTAAAATACTCGGTGTGTAGATTTGTGATGAGTTTAAATGTGATGCAAAAGCAAAGTGCTAAGCTAAAGCTAAACGTGAGCTTTTTCTGCGTCGACTTTGCTGTTATGCGGGGGAGAGTAGTTCGCGTACTCGGTTGAGGTGTAGGCTTTGGAAATTATCGGTGGTTGGACAGTATGTGCTAAAAATATGGTCGAGCTGGTTTTTGCATTTAGAAGTTTTATTTTGTAGGATTAATTGACTTAGTTTCAGGGGAACGTTATGCATTAAATTTGACTTCTTTAATTAAAATTTCATCTATATTCTGGATGCTGGCTGCACTGTTTCTATTTGAATTGTAATATTCTTTTCATTTTTAGGACTTCATAAAACAAATTTTACAAAGACCTACTAGTTTCGCGTCCTGTCGGTCCGTCTCTCCGTGCGTCAAAGCAAGTTTCCTCGAAAAGTAAAGCAGCTACAAAGCTCAAACTTTGTGGAAAGGTCAAAAGTGGTAGTCTCTTCAAAGTTTAGATCTTATCAAACATTTCGAAATTTTTAAGGGGGTCTCCGCTTATAACAAAGTAGCCCTTATTTTTTATCAAAAGTAGTTGAGTGGGGCATCAAATAAAAGGTCTTGAAAGTAAAACAGCAGCTTCTCCGACTACAATGGTATTTATTTGCTGTATTCGTGTTTCAAGAGCGACTTACTCCCTTCTTCAGTACTTTTTTTTGTGGTAGGGAGGCGAATGTCCCTTTACGCACAGATTGTGGGACTCCCATGTTCGCAAAAAGGCGACCGGACTACTCACCAAACATCTCCCCTGTCAACCTGAGAACCTAGCTTGGAACCGTTTGACATATTACCTCGGGTCAGGTCTCGTTTTGTTACGCCGTGAGGCGCCTTCAAGCTGGGGGATCGCTCTTCTAGTGGGAGGGGAGAGAGGAAGTGCCAGACAAGCGATCCACCAGCCCCAACACCCCCGGCTGCTGTGAGTCCTTTTTTTCTTTTAGGACTACCCAAACATAATGTGCCACCTGGTTCCATTTGTCAACAGGTTCGAGCATCACCGCGACTATATTATCCGGGATGAGCTCTGCCATCTCCCTGTAGAGGGAGATGGCAGAGCTCCCATTTTATGCCCGCAAAAAATGTGTGGCAGCCATTGTCCTCCTCTACTGGGCAAAACCGACAGTCGGGAGACCGTGACTTACCAATCTTGTGCAGGTAAGACTGAAAAAACCCATGCCCGCTCAAAAGCTGGGTCAGATAGGAAGTCAGTCTCACCATGCCTTCGATTTAGCCACGGTCTCATACGGGATGAGGTGCGCAGTCCACCTTCCCTTCGTGCGATTCACCCAAGACTGCTGCCAATCGTTGAGTGAGCGCAGTCTCTCTTCGCGGACAACCATCTCCCTCGCATCCTCATTTCGACGCAGATAAATAGAGCGGCGCTCTCTAGCAAGGAGGCCGACAGGTATCACGCCTGCAAGAACTTTCACCGCCGAATCAGAGACTGTCGGGTACGAAGATGAAATCCTCAGCGCTCCTCTTCTCTGTACCTGTGCCAGGCGTTTTCGGTAAATCTCCTTACTGAGAGCGTCGCCCCATACCTCTACTCCGTATAGTAGCACTGACCCTACAGCACTCATCAAGAGGCGTCTTCTTGATGGGCTGGGTCCCCCTACGTTTGCCATAACTCGACTCAGAGCCGATACTCCTGAAGCAGCCTTCTCATCCGTTCCCTTATTTGCTCAGAGAAACTCATCTTTGAGTCGATCAGTAGCCCCATGTACTTCACCGCAAAGGTCAGAACTGGTAGTCTCTTCAAAGTTTAGGTCTTATCAAACATTTCGAAATTTTTAAGCGGGTCTACGCTTATAACGAAGTAGCCCTTATTTTTTTTATCAAAGGTCGTCGAGTAGGGCATCATATAAAAGGTTTTGAAAGTAAAACAGCAGCTTCTTCCACTACATTGGTATTTATTTGCTGTATACGCGTTACAAGAGCGACTTACTCCCTTCTTCAGTACTTAGCTACTAGATCATTGACAAACTACAACTAGATTTAAATACTACAGGTTGCTAAGCTACAATCAAAGGGAAACAGTATATTTGACAAAGCAATTAGCATTTCATTATGTTTTTAAATAAATTAGGGCTGTACATATTTAGTTTTTTCCTTCATCCCGGGAAGTTCCTTAATTGCTTTTGATGGAGAGTTACCTCCATAAGTATGAGCTTTCCCAAGCGTTGAGGCTATGGGGTCGATTTGTATTGTATATATCAGCAATTCCATATTATCGCATACTACCTGTATGTTGTGTCCCTCTTCCACCATATGCAATGCCACCGTTGATCGAATT
This sequence comes from Odontomyia ornata, assembly GCA_963969285.1. Lineage (NCBI taxonomy): Eukaryota > Metazoa > Arthropoda > Insecta > Diptera > Stratiomyidae > Odontomyia > Odontomyia ornata. Next base: position 97,311,011 of record OZ017739.1, on the reverse strand, counting down.
GTGTTGAACCCTCGTCGTTCGCCACTAACTGCTTCCTTCATGTGTTCTTGAAAACGTGTTGCGATCAATCGCTTCGTCTGTCCGATATAACATTTTTCGCAATCTTTGCAAATACTTTATAAATTCCGCTTTTTTCCGACATTTGTAATGCGTCTTTCTCGCTTCCTAATCGATTTCACAAAGTGGTGCCTCTACTAGATGCAACGATGCGGATGTTGAATTTCTTAAAGAGCGATTTGATTTTGTAAAACGAATTTACCATTGGAATGCTCAATCATCTTGTGGTATCATTGTTATTTTGGATGAACAATGTTATATGATTATTTTTGAAGACGTGATATTGTTTTTTCGATATTAGTTTACTTATCATGTTTGCGCTGTATCTGTTTCTCCGTTACTGCATCCAAAATGTATGTTTTTTCTTTCTCGGAACCTTGAACTGTTAAGGGATAGGTGACAAGACGATGTACTATACCATAGAGTTGTAGGCTGCCATTTTCTGCATAGTTGGATGTGCTGATGTTCCCAGTAACGTCGCTCTTGAAACGCGTATTCAACAAATAAATACCATTGTAGTCGGAGAAGCTACTTTTTTACTTTTATTGCGCACTACAAGTTCGAAATAATTGATTATGGCATCCAACCAGAAATCCGAAATCAACAAACTGTTGAGGCTGAAAAAATAATTGGCAAGAAACAACGAAATCATAAGATTCATACAAGAATGTAGAAAACGAAGGATCATACCAAAGTCTCACCAAATGCATGTCGAAGCCGGCCCGCGTATAAATGCAAGCCTCAAAATACATGCTGAAATGCAATTACTGAATGATGCCATCAAAAAATTATATGGACGGGAAGCGAACCTAAACTTATGTGCATATAGCACGCAACTGCAAGAAAGCAACATCTACCGGGGCTCCACCAGAATAGAGGCTCGAGAAACTCCACAGGGCATAAGAATGCGAAGTCATCAAAAAAAGGCGGATACATAAGAAAAAATGGGCCCAGCTAACAGTGAAATTCGAAACGAAATATGAGAAGCTACCAATTTTACCCAACTATGTGGTAAATAAATCTTCGACGAAATTTACCCCTGAACAACTAGAAGTGTTGAATTATGGCCTTGGACAATCCGTCTTGGACTCAGCGGAAACAGAGCAGATCGTGGTCAACATCGGAGCTGGCATAAAAATATTTAACAACGATACTAAGGAAGAACTACGAAGCGAGCTCACGAAAACCACCAACGAACTCACGTGATATGGCAATTATACACCAATTGAGGAAAAAGCCAGTATATTTCCTAAAAGCCGACAAAGGAAACAACATAGTCATTATGGACAAATGTGGTTATGACATTGCTGTATCCACAAAACTTGAGAACGGCAATTTTCTTCAACCAAGATACGACACACTACCCGAATCTATGAAACACGTCGACCGTGCCTTAAAAGATGCCCGTTCCGTATTTAAAAACGTCAGCAAATTGCGAATGCCGAACCCGTTTTTACCGAGAATTGGATGCTAGCCTAATCTACATAAGGAAGGAAATGAATGAAAGGAGATAATTGCGGAAACTAATTTTTGCAAAAATTTTACACATTAGCCCCTGAAAATTCTTTTTTAAAACGACAAAAAAGTGTAGAAAAAACATTTTGATATTCCTTGAGTATTTATTAACCCCTTCCCGCGCTATTAATGTATGAAAGCCGACCCGCGCTAAATATATCTTATCACGCCAAATATTTAACTGGTTCTGTGGCAAGTTTCATAATGCGAGCTGAAACTGGAGTTTATTGGTATTGCAAACGTGTCGTCGTTATTCCATCTCCGCTTATGTCATCAAGTTGCAAACTCGAACATCGAATCGCTATCTGATGCCTTCAAGAATTTGCAGGCTAAGCTGGACGATACAAAATCAGTTATAAGTAAATTTATTGATTTCGCATCAATAAAGAAGGCTTCAATTTCCCCTACAATGTTACAACCGAGACCAAATAACCACCGAGCTACGTCCAAAGCTCCTGAAAAAGATATTATTAAAACTATATCTAATCATAATCAACAATAGTCGCATAGTCGTTCTGACGATAAACCAGCTTCCGCTGCAGTTTCTTCAACACTCGGCTAGTGTGCATTCTGGATCTCATTCAGCTCTTCAGGACCTAAGGTCGCCATCTGAATTTAATCCATCACTTTTTAGCCCCTTGAATACACTTGAGTCGCTTACTCCATCACATGTAGCTCATCAACCTGATGTGCAGATAAATCATATAGATCAATAGCCAGATCAACAGGTACATCATATAAATCAACAAGAACATCAAACATATTCAGGTACTTATCGTTCAAATGCTAGCTACTCCTACGTTTCTGCATCCATTTCTGCGCTGGATGTTCTCGCGCCACCTACCCAAATCTTTATTTCGCGTTTAGCATATAAAACATGGGTGGATACTATCAGTAAATATGTAATTGCTAAGCTGGGTAGTCTGTGTGGTCTAGTGGTTAGAGCATGAGACACATAAACCGAAGATCCCAGGTTCAAGTCTCGTTGGTGAACAACGTGATTTAGTTCAGGGGATTTTTCGGACAGACTACGAGTGTTCATTCAGTGGTGATATGCACTGATTTAATCAGATCATATCATAGCTAAGCAGACACACGGGAGCATAGTACTGACCAAACCAACTTCCGAAAAAATCAATACGGTCATGAAAATGAGATACTCTAACTATCTTTAAGCGAAGGCCCGAGAGGGGCTGTAGTGCTAATAAGAAGAAGAAGCTGGGTTTCGAAACAACTGTACTTTTTTGTAAGAAACTGACCCCCGAAAATCTGACTTCGCAAACGATTTCATGATTTCGCATCACTACCAGCCCGAGCCTTTGGGAAATGTTGCGTGCTGGTTTTTGGCCTGCTGGCGTATTTGTCAAAGATTTCAATAATGGGGTTAGAAGAAATTTTCGATTAAAGGCCAACCAGAGAAACCAAAATGTCCGTGAGCTAAGAACCAAAACTAACGAGGTACGTCCCTGCTTCGAGGGACCTGTGATTCGAAAAATCTGAAAAAAATTATGGTCGTAGGTGCTTATGAGTACAACAACAATATACCTTAGAAGTCGAAATTCGCTTAACTTTGTTAATAATAGTATGATATTCGAATTTCACATTTTCCCCAATAAAATCTCATCGGTACCCTTAAACTGAACGAAATTCGATATTTACGTAGTCCTACTAAGTGTTCTTAAACTTTGTAAGTTTGATGAAAATCGAATGATATACACGGAAGTAATAGCCGTTTGAAATTTCTCCAATTACAACAACAATAACACATGATTTTGGTATTTTATGGACTTTCCATCCAATCAGTCACTGCAGTTTTGACTTGATCTTCTTGAAATTTTCCAATGAAGTCAATAACATTAAAATTTTTGAGAATTCATGATTTGAGTCATTTTTGTCGGTTTGCAACAAAATGGCGACCGTTGAAAGTAGAAAAACAATGGATTTTCTTTTAAACGTGCACATCTCTGACATATTTCTTGACTTTATTCATTGCTGGTGACTGCATTTCTGAGAAGTTGGGTACAAAACCCTTCTGATATGAGCGTAGGTCTGTTTACCCAAGTTGTTTTTTTCTACCTCTCTCCTTGATCAATAATCGCTTTTCCACATCGCTAATTCTGATACGTGTGCTTCAAAAGTTTTATGAATTCCTTGAGTTTCTGATTTTAAGATTTACACCTCTCAGTATCGCAAACAAATCAAAAGACGCTCCGTGGTTCATGCATGACATAGTGATGGCGCTAAAAGCGAAGGATGTGGCTCGCGGTACATATCGTGCAACTGACTTGAATTCAGATTTGCAATGTTTTAAAAGACTGCGCTCTGAGGCCAAAAGTCTAGTAAGCGAAGCACAACGAGGCAATATTGAATATGTAGAGAGTTCAATGAAATCAAATCCTAATAAACTTTTCTGGCCCTACATTCATTCCTTGAAAATCTCACAATATACCGCACTTAATGCATCTTAACAGCACCAAATCTTCTGATAATGAGGACATATACGAACTATTCGCGCAATACTTCTCATCATTTTACTCCAACCCAGTTTCTGAGGTGAGCGTTCATATGGCTGCCCCTTTCCAATGAGTTTTTTTGGGATATGTTATTCTTCTAGAAGTTGAACCTTTACTGAATAGTCTAGATCTTAGTACTGCTTGTGGTCTTGTTGGAATCCCTAATGTTTTCACAATATCCCTTTCTTCGCCAATTTGTGTTCCTTTATCAATCCTTTTCTAGTAGTTTTACTGCTGGAATGTTTCCTTTTCTATGGAAAAGAGCTAATCTTTTTCCCATATCTAATTATCGCCCCATTTCACTTCTTCCCTGTTTTAGTAAAATCCTGGAAAGAATTGTCCATAGTAAAATTTATCCCCACGTGCTTCCTACCTTGGCCACACAATGACGTGGCTTTTTTAAGGGTAAATCCACTCTTACTAACTTTTTTCGTTCACAAATACAACTTTTGATATGTCAAATCAAGTTGATATGATTTATACAGACTTTTCAAAAGCATTTGATTCAGTTGATCACCATATATTATTCGAAAAATTGAAAAAAATGGATCTGTGGTCATTGGTTGGTTTCATTCTTATTTAACTGATAGAAGTTGTACTGTGGCACTAAATGGCCACAAATCATCTCCCTTTTCCCCCTCATCGGCTGTTCTTCAAGGCTCCACTTTGGGGCCTTTGTTGTTTCGTGTTTTTATTAATGACGTTCCGTCTTCATTAAATTCATCCTCACTCATGTATGCAGATGATGTGAAAATTTTTCGAGTTATAAAATCATTTGAAGATTGCGTTCGCTTTCAAAAGGACTTAGACGTTTTATCACGTTGGAGTGTTGCTAATCATCCAAAGTTGAATATCAGTAAGTGCAATCAAATGAATTTCTCAGTGAAAAGGGTTCCCATTAGTTTCAATTACTCTATCTCCGAAAGACATCTAGAGACTTCTGAAGCACAAGGGTATTGGTGTTTTATTCGCTACTAAGCTTCACTTTGGTCAACACATACCTTGCTTAGTTTCATCTTCAAATAAACTACGAGGGCGGTCCCAAAAGTACCCGACCCGACAAAGAAACAGTTAAAAAATCTCCTTTCAGCGCGATACACTTTTCCCAATGATGTTCAATAGCTTCGATATCCGCTTTATAATAGAAACCATCAAGCTCCTCAAAATAGCTACTAACCGCAGACTCTACCTTTTCATTGTTAGCAAATCTCTTGCCGCCGAGCCATTTTTTTCAAATTCGGAAAAAGAAAATAATCCGAGAAAGCCAAATCTGGCGAATAGGGTGCGTGAGGAAGCAATTTGAAGTTCAACTCATTGATTTTAGCCATCGCAATGACGCACGTGTGGACTGGTGCGTTGTGGTGATGAAACAACACTTTCTTTTCCGTCAGATGGGGCCGTTTTTCCTTAATTTCATCACTCAAACGCTGCGATAAGGCTGCATAATATGCGCCGTTGATTGTTTTTCCCTTTTTGCGATAATCAATAAATATTATTCCACGCGCATCCCACAAAACGGATGCCATAACCTTGCCAGCTGACTAAACTGTCTTTGCTTTCTTCGGAGCCGGTTCTCGCTTTTCTGTCCACTGCTTTGACTGCTCCTTGGTCTCAGGTGTAAAATGATGGACTCATGTTTCGTCCATGGTTATGAATCGACGGAAAAACTCGGCTTTATTGCTGCGAAACATTGTCAAACACTCGATGGAAACATCCTCACGCTGCTGTTTGTGCTCCATTGTGAGCAAACGCTGCACCCATCTTGCGCAGAGCTTTCTCATGTCCAGATTTTCGGTCAAAATACGATGCACAGCACATTTTAAAATGCCTGCCATGCCTGAAATCTCGCGCGTTTTTAAGTCGACGGTCATCCAATACCATCTTGTGGATTTTCTTCACATTTTCTGACGTAGTGACCTCACTTGGTCAACCACTGCGGTGTTCATCTTGGCAGTTCGTACCACCTCGCTTAAACTCAGCTATCCAATACTTGACCGTTGTAAACGAAGGAGCAGACTTCCCCAGAGTAGAATCCAACTTGGCTTTGATATCGGTGGTATTGTCAATCGCAGTAATTGTTTTTTAAAACTACCTGTTTACATGAGTCAGGCCGGGTACTTTTGGGACTAAGTCATTCAAGGATATTCCATCATTTTTTTTTCATTTTTTCGAAGAAGTCTTGTTGAATATTGCTCCCGAATATGGAACCCTCATCAACGTTACCTATGTGATGCTATTGAAGGGGATCAACGTAAGTTTACCCGTTCGTTATTGTTCAGAGTTCATTAACCGTATTGTTCGTATAGTGATCGTCTTTCCTTTTTTCATTTAATGTCTTTGTAGTCCTGGCGAATATTTCTTGACGAATGCCTTCTTTTTAAACTGCATCATAATCTACTACCCTCGGACCTATGTAGTGAAATATCCCTTTTTTCTTCAGTGCGCCCTATAGATCCTCGGTTGTCTTTAACGTTCCATTTGCTTGCACTGATCTGCATTATTACTGGCCATTTTTGCGTTCACCATGAAATTATAATTGTCCGAGTATTGGTTCTTTACTCATTTCTTTTAACGATTTCAAAAGTAAACAAACAATTTTTTTTGCTGTACAATTTTACTGAATAATTGGCATTGATTGTTCTTTTCTGCATTTCTTTTTTTGTCATCCTGTTTAAACATCTGTTTTGTATATTGTACTCGTAGTCTGTTTTTTTTTTCTTTTATTCTGAATTATCAATTTTGTGTTCGTTTTATAAATTTTATAATATAATTGGATATTTTCGTTTATTATATTTGATTTTTTTTATATTTTTCGGTGCTGGAAGGACAACGAAAATCTCATCCTCTTTATCTTTGCTGATAATTATGCAGGCGGTTTCCATTTCACTTTCTGAATGTTTAGAAAAGGCACAAGGCTTTTCGCGTAAGGACGTCTTCACCTTCCGCTTTTTCATCTCAGGGCTGTCTTTTTGAGATTTACCAATAGATTTTGCCTTATTATTTAGTAAAAGTTTGGTTAGTTCTGCATTTTTTGTAGCTGGTAATACATTTTTGCTTCGCTGGTCGGCTAGCTCGCCATTAACCTTTGCAAGTGAGTCTTGCGTTTGCAGTAGAGTTACAAAAAATTGATCTAATTTCAAAGCGATTTTGTCGAGCTGGGCAATCAGCGAAGCAATTTGTTCATCTTTGTCTGTCATGTCACGTCCGGCAACCACACCGCCGTCCGTCAACATCCTGCCCACCAAAAAGAGCTGTATGTACTGTTTGGCTGGCACCAGGCAAATAAATTTTTATGTGATCAAAATTGAATTAAATTTAATGAAAATTTTGAAAAAACTGAAAGTAACTGTTTCAACTCATATATATGTATTGTTACATGTACAAATAATTACATGTACAAATAATTCTGCGAGCTACTGTCGCAATTATTTTCATCATCATTAAGAACGTCAACAAATGAATTTACTCGAACCCGCGAGTAAATTCAACAAGCATAATCAACATCTGCAAGCGACGTCACTCCATTCATGAATTTGCTCGAACCTACCAGGTACCTCTCGGTAGAACGTTCGCCAATATGCGAGAAATGGGTGAATACTTAGAGACCCTATATAAAGGCGAGCTGAATGAATGGGAGAACAATTTCATTCGACCGCGATAAGAACTGCGAAAGTGTGTAGGAAGTGTGTTTCGTAATAGTGAAGTGATTTAGAAGACAATTGCGATAAGAAATTTATGGACAAGTGTTAGATTTTATTTTAATAGTGAAAATTAAAATTAGTGAAAGTGTTAAACTGATTATTGTGCACTTTCTTGAATTAAATAAACTCTTAACTTAAATTAAAAGACATTGCGTTTTCACTTTCCCGGAACGTTAAAATTATAGGCCGCGAACCAATAACACGCGACAGTATAAACCGTTCGATGCGATAATCGGATTCAGACGGCATTTAATTTCGCAGACAAATTTTCTTTATCCACCATCAGATTTCACTCTTAGCATTCATTTAATTACGTGTACCACTAGTCTGCGTTGGAAAGCGAACGTGTTCGATCGTCTTAGCAGCATTTTAAAGTGATAATAGTATTAGTGCAAATAAAAGTTTAAAAAAACCACCAAAGTGAAAAGAGGGAGCAGGAAGGAGGATGTAAGTAAGACAAACAATAATCAAGGAGTCTTCTGAGTGAGTTATTTTTGCTTTCCCTCGTTGCGAGATCATTTAATTTTGATTAATTTTTTAACACTCCGATTCTAAAAATCAAATAGTTGGATAGGCTCAACAACAACTAGCTGAAGTGAATACAGAGCTGGCAAAGCTACGCCGGATCAATAAAGAGCTTATGGAACAATTGAGGGACTTGGCACTGGCTAAATCAAAGAAGAAAAACAAAATAAAGGAAAATGAAGTCTTCTTCCAGAGCTGGTTATTCCGTCTTCTACCAGAGCTAGCTATCCCAAAAAAGTCACTCCTACAGCACCCACTCCATCCAAATCCCCAGACGATAACAAAAAACGAACAATGGTACCCGTCATTCTTCGTGATCCCAAAAAGCCGACGCAAGTCCTTAAAGATATGAAAAGACTGGGTATCAAACATGAATTTGCAAAAAGGGTATATTTGGGGATCATAATGATTCCACAGAAACCACAAGACCACAGAAAACTTACAAAATACTTGGCAGACACAAAAACACAATACCACACATACATCCTTCCTGAAGAAAGGAATCTGAATGTGGTCATCAGGGGTTTCTATGGACTATCGATTGACGATATCAAAGAAAATTTGGAGAGCCAGGGTTTTCACCCCATTGAAATTCACAACTTCAAACTAAGGGATGGGCCATCCAGGTTATTGAAGATCCTCCATCCCAAAACGGAGACTGATATATATATTGATTGCAACCTCAGTTGCAGCAAGAGGATTGGTTTTGGCAAGTCGTAATTAATAACGTGTGCGACAATATAATATAAGGGCAATATGTCACCTTATATGCACTGTTGAAGCGCAACGCCCCCGTAGAGGGCAAGTTATGTGCCCCAACTGTCAGCAGTTTCGAGATTCCTCTAAACACGGTCGCACACAAGCCCGTTGTGTTAAATGTGACGGGCTCCACCATTTTTCGGAATGCGCCAAAAAAGTAGAGAAAAGTCAAAATGTGTTAGTTGTGGTGGAGAACATTCAGCCAATTATGGTGGATGTCCTCGAAACCCAGTGAATGTCAAGAAATCGCAGCAGCAAATAGAAATCAAAATAAAACCGTAACAACACCTACGCAACAGCAAACTTAAAACACAAAAATACACAAAAATTCACAAACCACAATTAATAATATGGACCGATTCTGTGCCACCATGCAGACACAGTTCCAAACAATGCAATACATGATGGCGAAAATGATACAGGACATGTTTGCATCACAAAAAACATTAATAACACATTAACAAAGCAACAATAATGAGCTTCATGGATCACTTAACAATTCTCACATGAAATACAAATTTCCTGCTTCATAAGGCTGGTGAGCTAACTCAACTTATATTTGATATCAGTTTCACATCATTCTCATCCAAGAAGCCTGGAAATCGCCTGCGCTTCCCTAACTATTTTCTGTACAGAAATGACAGAGCAACAGGTAGAGGAGGTGAAACGGCCATTCTTGTGGGAAGGAATGTGAACTATAATCTCATATTGACACCTACTTTACAAACTCTCGAAGCCACTGCAATTCAAATGCTGACAGATTCTTTTGAATTCGTGGTAGTCTCGGTGCAAAGCCGCTCACTTGGGTCTACGCTCATTGAAGATATTAAAAAACGTCTGGATTTTCAAGGTCCCATAATCCTTGCTGGAGACTTCAATGCCAATCACCAAAGTAGGGGAGCTGTGAGAAGCAACCGTGTTTAGACTGAGTTAAATCGATCCACTAAGCCTGCATATCGCCAATGAGCCAACACATTTCGGCTACCGAAATTGTTATCCCCTCGATATCGGTATTTCACGTACCTTTAAATACGATGTACGCATCGAGGTCCTTGACGAACTCTCATCCGATCCCAAACCGGTGCTCTTCTTAATAGGAGGAATACACATAGATGAATCTCTACAAGTAAAAAAGAATACTGATTGGCAAGCTTTCCAAGTCACACTGGCTAAAGGAACCATACCTCAAGCACCTGAAATGCAATACTGAAAAAATTATAGAAGAAATCAAAATAGTATGGACAAAAGAGGACAACACAGTCACAACTCTGACAAGAGTATCAAATCCATATGAACTCTCTAACGACATCAAAGAATTAATAAGGGGGAGAAATAGAGTTAGGAGAAGAAGAGCTAGAAACACAGGTGATCCTAGATTATGCCAAGAAGTAAATCCAATTACAAACAAAATTCGTGATTGGATACCAAAATTCCGTAATGAATGGTAGGACTGCCTGGATGCGACGGTTCTGAAGGATATCCAAATATTTTGGTATCAAAAACAAATTAAAAATGCCACCAATTCATGGCCCTTACGGTATTAAAGTCGACAGTTCTGGTAAGGTGGAGACCTTCGCAGATACCCTGGAATAGCAGTTCTGTGAAAATTCGTCCAATGAGGAGGACCTTGACGAACATGAAGATCATGTCAATCGATTGACTAACAGGCTCATGAGGTCAAACATTTTAGATTTCGACCAAATACACAGCACCTGTCTTCAAGAGGTAAAAAACATCATAAGAGTACTAAACAGATGGAAAGCACCAGAACCTGATTTATTATCAAATACCATGGTGAAATGGCTCTCGGATTACATTCTCGAAGCAATAACAGCGTCTATAAATGTGATTTTCTGCTTGAAAAAATACCCATAAATATGGAAATCGGCAATTGTTCTTGTTCTTTCAAAATCTGGTAAAAGCTTCATGTTTCAACAAAACTGGGACCTATTAGCCTATTACCTTCTCTGTCGAAGATAGTAGAGCGGGTGCTACTAAACCGACTAACCGAGGCTGTTACCGAAAAAGAAATAATTCTAGAAGAATAATTCTAGAAGAATAATACAGCTTCAAGCCAGAACATTCCACAGACTTCCAGCTTATAGGGTAGTCCAACTTATTAGGACAGGGCGAAACCGCAACAATTTAATGGGCTTGGTTATATTTAATATAGCCAAAGCCTTTGATAAAGTCTGACATGCAGGACTTATTTACAAAATGCATGAATTCCAAATGCCACTGCAGCTCATCCAAATCATTGGCTGCTTCCTAAAAGGCAGATAATTTCATGTCGAAATTGAGAACCATCTCTCAAGCCTATAGCAAATTCAAGCTGGCGTCTCACAAGGGTCACCCATCTTCCCCATATTATACAATATCTTTACTCGACTATCTTCGAATGTTCACAAGTCCCTATTTGCCGACGACGCGTGTTTTTTTACTCATATAGGCAAGCAGGAGTCATTACTCGTACCACCAAACTGCAACTCTCCATAGACATGCTTTTGGAGTATTTTCGTAAGTAGAAGATTAAGCTGAACACAGACAAGACCCAGGCATTATTTTTAACTAGAAAAAGACGACAGCAACGGACAACTCTGACTGTTGAAAACGAAAATATTGCTTGGTCAAGAACAGCCAAATACTTAAGACTGACATTCCACAAAAAAACTTTCCTGCACCGACCATCATACATTATAAGCGAGGACATTGCTACGGTCTCTCATTCCTCACTCTTTAAGGCCAAAAGACTCAATTTGAAGAACCGTCTGCTGATCTACAAGCAAATAATACGACTGACGCTACTGTATAGTAGCACTGCCTTCTACCAGATGACACAGACCAAAAAAGGCACTATCATCCATGCAAAAGCCATAAGACGGATCTTTGGAACTCCGCGGTATGTTAGAAATACGAACCTATACAAGGACTTCAGAATCAAACTGTTGAAAAGAACGTACGTGACAAAGCACTTAAACTGCTTGACACAGTAGACAGATGTCCCAACACCACCCCGGGAATCCTAAGACGTCAAGCCCTCCAAAATGAAACCTGCCCTACTGTCCGTGGTTGTTTTAAATAAATAAAATATAAACACGAAAAACATACAGTAGTATGAAATTGCCCACAGATAGAAAGGAACTAGGGTGCTAAACTGTACCAGTTCCAAGTAAAAGCCCTCCAAGGAAGGAATTACGAGTATGTAGGGCCCATTGTGACCCGGTTGAAAATTTCGAGACCAACCTGTTGCACTCAGTATATTTTTTTCGTTGTTACCGCTTTGAATGTAAGAATTCCTTCCGTTTTCTTCAGGCTTAAATAGATACATTTAACATCATCCAATTCATGCAACGTATTGAATAGCTACTTGGACATAACATGGCGTTGCCATGGGTTAGTCGCAAATTCGACGCGAATTGAAGTTTTGCAGACGCCGTTTTTGCACTTCGCAAGTAATGCTCAATAGATCGGGGTCCTCTTTTGAATTGTTCATTTATTAGCACAACATTTTTCAAACATTTTCAATCTGTTTCAGTCTTTATATATATTTGATATAACATTCTTGGGTTTGTCCAGTCTAGAAGTCTGTACATTCAGAACTCAACACTGAGAATAGATCAGTTATTCCTCCTGAGTGCCTTATTAAATGACCAAAGAGATGAGGCGGCCCAAAATATACATTTTTTCATACAATTGACACCCCACATCAAACCTGCATATCAGAATAAAATAGACAATTTATCAATTTGTAAAATTTTCCCCACCAAGAAATCAAATACGCACTGTAAAATCCCCCTTTTAATTTATTTCTACATATTTTTGTGCCAGGGAGCTGAGGGCTCTTTAGGTCCTGAATGCAGGGCTCTTAAACGCACAATGCTTCGGGACTACCTACTATATACCATAGTATACTCACATAGTATCCAGATTCAATCTACCCTCTGGAAAAATCCGAACACAAGCCGAAGAGCGAACCATGAATCCTCGGCAGCAGGTAGGTGGTAAATGCTGACGCGAGGATTGGCGCGAATATAAACATATGCTTCGATGAGTGATTTCAGGATCACCAGATCTCATAAAATTAATAATTTTGCAGAAATCTATGCAATTTTTTAGGTTTTTCATTTTTATTAGGACATGGCAGTACTCCCATGTTCTGAAATGCGTAAAAGAACACGTGCGTCAGAAATTTTACTTGCTTTTTTTTTTGTTGTTTTGAATACGACAGGCCTCGGCTCGGCTGACCGGCCCCTGGGTAAATTCAGAAAGTGTGCAACACAGGGTAAATGGAAGGTGTGGATACTATGTGAATGTACCTTGCTATATACCTGCCCTGTCAAAATGGAAACGTGGCCTGAAATCGTTTGACACATTATTTTTGGGTATGCCTTGTTTCCCTACGCCTAGAGGCAACTACGGGTTACGAAAATGTTCTTTGGATAGAAAAAGATGGGGACTAGAGTGCTAGAAAAGAGATCCCTCCATTCTCGACGCCTCTAAACGCTGCAATGTATCCTTTTATCTATTATGACAGCCCGAACATAATGTGCCACGCGGTTCCATGGTCAAGCGATCTAAAAATTATAATCTCCGAGGATAGCTACCCAAATTCAATAAAAAGGTCTGGCCATCTCATCTTTTGCAGGCAAAAAATATGTGGAAAGTACAATTTCCCCGTTCCAACATATGAAGTAAAAAACACTATAGCCACAGTGAATGAAACGGGGAAAAATTGATATGGCACTGCTTTATTTATTTTCTTTTACCCTTTTTAGGGCTTTTGGAAGTCACTTCTCTTTTTCTTCTAAAAGTTTTATTACCTCTCGGTTAAGGAAACAATTCATCCAATTCGAATCATGTACATAATACCATTTTTAAGCTTCAAAAAGTTAACAATCAAAAGAAGTATTTCGATATCCCGTCAATTGAATTAATACTAATTCCTACATTAAAACGAATGCTCGATTCTTTACACAGACTGTACAGAAAAATGAATAAGTCGAATAATTTGCAAAGAGACGGCAGACAGGCAAAATTATGATAATTAGTCTTTTGAAGATTTAAACAGGGTTCCCTAGACAGTTCATGGTTCATACGAATTCTTCATATCATGCATAAGAGTTTAAAATCATTTGTTGCGTTGCTTCTACTTTTTCATCTTCTTGTTCACAATTAATCTTGAATTTTAGGGCTTCACGTAAGATCTTTAGTTTAATCGGACATAGATGCCGTCTTTACAGCACGAGGTATATTTGAATACTAATAAGTTTGAGATAAGACTGGATATACTGCGAACATTCATGATCTTGATGGAGGTCACTGTGTTATATCATCCGTGCACTTGTTTGGTCCAACGAAGAAGCAAGAGAGCTCTTGTAATGTTTAAGAATTACATATTTAATCTTTGATACAAAAGATATCCTGTTTCAGATTGGTTTGTTAATGCCAGTTGTTTAAGATTTTTTGACTTCATTTTTACTCAAATATGTAAGTAAACAAAATTTGAAAAATTTACGAATGAACACCAACTAAGATTCTGCTTAGGTGCGATTACACATACGAGTCGTATACAATAGATTGTAGATTATTATATCCGCGTGCAGTGCACTTCATCCTTTGTAGTTTATTGTGCCTACGTATTACGATGTGCCTACAGAGCACTAGTAGCTCAGTTTTTTTAGAAAGCTGATGATTTGCTTTGGCTCTAAACATCCCAATTCTTCCTCGACCTGCCAGTATACTCCCAAACTGTCTCTTCACTATAAGACAGCACCTTGTAGTGTGTTAGAAGATGTACTGGTGTTTCATCCATAAAATTGCAGAACCTGCGCCCGCCGTTTTCCTTCAGATGAACCTTTTTAAGATGTCCTCTAATCGTGCAATGCCTCGTGAGTAACCCCGTGATGACGCTCAGTTGCTTCTTGCTTAATCCGATTTAAGTCCTGAACAATTTCTCATCATAAGCATCAAGGAACAGCTTAGATGTTCAAAGCCCTGGGTGACTCCCCCAGAGCCTCTCTTGTTCCTTGTCCTCCATTTCCTCTAGGGCTCTTGTGCATAAATGCCATTTCAGTTGCATTGAACGGCTCTGAATCAACGAACGCCATCGCTGCTCCACTCCTGGCCAATTCATCGACCTACTCGCTATCCTCAATTCCTGCGTGCCCCGGCACCCAATGCAGGGTAACCCTATTGATCTCACTCAAGATGTTGAGCTTGCTACAGTACTCTAGAACCATCTTCGATGTTATGACCGATGATTGTGTGGGGCACAACTTGATTACTATCGTGATGCGAAGACTTGCTAAGCGCTGTACTTGATCGAGTGCTGGCTTCGTTCTATGTACCTGCATTGAATCTGCCCAGACTTTAGCTCCATAGGTGATGATAGGTCTCCCCATCTTAGCGTACTTCCACCGCAATGTATAGGGGGAGCATCCCCACGGTTTGTCTCCTATGGTTCTGCAAACCATCAAAGCAATATTGGCTTTTAAAGTTGTTGCCTCTGTGTGCCTGTTTCACGTGAGTTTGCCATCCATAAGTACTCCCAGATACTTTATTTCTTTCTTGAACTCAATTTTCGTTCCATTCAAGCGTAGAGCTCGGAGCCCATTCAATTTTCGCCTTCTTGGGATTAAGCTTAAGTTCTATTTCCTGACACCAGTTACTCACAATCCAAAGTGATCTTTGCATTAAAATCCCACAGTGTTCCGTCGTTTCTCCCCTCTGGTAGAAATGGTAATATCATCGGCTTTAGAAAATTTCACGAAGATTTCATCTGCCATAAGTGCTCACAATAAGGGTGAGAGAACCCTCTTTGCGGGTATTCGCGACTTGTTCGCATAATGATGGTGTTAGTTCCCACCTTGTATACTAAAGTAGTGTGGCTTTTTTGTAACTCGAGCTATTGGATAAAACGTGTTCGGCAGAATTTAACCTGCTGTTTTTAAAACGCTGGCTTGAAATTTGAGCAACTGTTGATTTATTCGATCTTATTCGCTCTATTACTGCTACAAAAGAGAACGAACATTTTTCAAACAGTACTATTTATAACCTTACAACTAATACTCTCATATGACAACATTGTATTTTTTAAGGATAGGCCATCTCGTGGTGGGCTCAAACGTAACTCTGTTTTACCATCTCAAATGAATTATCAACATCCCCACCCCCGTGAATTGACCCGGAGGGTCTCGATATCTAGAACTGTCAACTTTGACACTGGTCTCTTTAGGATCCCTGTGCTCGTGCTCACGTCAGCTGAACGCACCATTCCATCCTTTCCATAATGTAGCTTGCACACTTTGCCACGTTTCCAGACGTGGTGATTGTTCAGCCAACATGACCGTTAACGCCTTTTTGACTGACTGAACCATTCTTTCCCATATTCCACTTTCGCTCGGATTACAGGGGGTATTGAATTTCCATTCGATTTCGAGTGGACTAAGCTCGGCTTTCATACGGTCGCCGTCGAGAAAACCCTGCACACCTTGCAACTGTTTGCTTAATCCGACAAAGTTAGTTCCATTGTCACTGCGAATTTGAACTGGAAAACCTCTTCTATTCATAAAATTGCTAATGGAAACAAGACAAGCGTCGCTTGAGAGATCAGCCGCAATTTCTAAATGGATAGCACGAATGGTTAGACAGGTAAATAGTGCAACACACCTTTTTTCTCGGCCTCGATGAATTGTCATATTTATAGGGCCAAAAAAAATCTAGCCCCGTATACGAAAACGGTCGAACGTATGGAGTCAGCCACTCCACAGGAAGTTCACCCATTTGTGGTTGCTTAGGTTTCGCCTTACGAATTCTGCAGAATAAACACTGCGATTGCACAGTATTCACTAAGCTCCTCAATGCAGGAACCCAAAAACGTTGTCTAATCTCATTGACTCCTGTTGCATGGTTGATGTGATGAATTTCCTATGAAAATATTGTACAACCAGGAAAGTCATCGCATGTATCTTCTGGTAACACTAGAGCCCTACTTATTCTTCCATTTACGCGAAGGATATTATCCTTGTCAAGGCGCGGTTTTAATTGTAATGGGCTGCTCTTAGAAATTGGTTCACCGCGTTGTAAGCGCACTCGTTCCCTTCCAAAAGATTGCATCTGAGCCCAACGACATAAATATTTTTCGGCTGCAAATTCTTCGGAAGATGTCAGCTCTCCATTGAATCTTGGTGCTTATCGTATTTTCCTACGCAGATTATCAAAATACCGGAATACGTAAGCCACCGCTCTTTTAAATCTATTATATTTGGAAAATCTTTTAATTTATGGTACAATCAAATTTATTTGCCCTGCTGCCAAAAGATAATGTTTGGCTCTTAGTTCTTCGTCGCTTTTATCGTTGATGTAACCTGTTCTTGTAGCCACTGCCCTTCCTTATTTTTCCAAAAATCAGGCCCATTCAGCCAAATTACATTTGCTGCGTAGTTTCTCGGAAACTTTGCCCTTGTTGCCTCATCAGCCGGGTTGATAGAACCCGGACACCATCGCCAGTTCTCGACTCCACTACCATGCAAAATTTCCGATATCCGATTTGCAACATGTTGTTTATATTTTCGGTGGGCTGATCGGATGCACCTAATCATTATATTTGAGTCAGTCCAAAAAACAATTTTATTTATTTTGACTGTGTGGCACTCCACGATTGTTTCCTTAAGCCTCACGCCCAATACTGCTGCTTGTAGTTCCAGCTTCGGTATAGTGTGGTACCGGGTGGGTGCACATAAACTTTTTCCTGTGACAAATGCTACTTTCGATGTATTTAAACTTATTCCTCTTCAATACGCTACCGCAGCTATTGCCTCCTCGCTTGCGTCGACAAACACGTGTAGATCCACCTGCGTCTTTTCAAAATCTAGAAAGTAACATCGTGGTACTCTGAACTGGCTCACTATTAGCAGCTCCTCCATCCAAAGTTTCCAGCGACGGTATAAGTCGTCGGCTAAAGTTTCGTCCCACTGCAATCCTACTTTCCACACTACTAACATTAACACTTTTGCTGACACCATCAAGTCAGCTAAAAAACCGAATGGATCGAAAACGGACATAATATTCACAGAAAGCACTTCGCGTTTTGTGGGCTTTCTACTAAAGTTCAATATTTCTGTTGGCACTTTATAGAATTACAATTTGAAAATAAAAACATCCGGCTATGACAGCCAGTCCATGCCTAGGATTCTCTCCAATTCACCTTCTTTGTTGACCGTTTCTCTTGAGTCACCAGCAGCGTTTCCAACAGCAGCTTTAACTTTGTCCGAGTTAGAAACTATGTTTCGTAATTCAAAACCACCAGCTCGATGTTTTTTGATGACAGCTTGTGTTACATTTATGGCATTGACTTCTGACTGGGAACAATCTACATAGTCATCAACAAAATGTCTTTCTATGATTCCCTCAACTGCACGGGGAAACTCCTCTTCGAAATTTTTAGTATTGATATTTTTTATATATTGCGCTATTGTGGCGAACATGTGGCGCCGAAAATCAAACGCTCCATCACGTACACCTCAGCCAGCTAATACGCTGACTATCCTGATCTCTCTTTAGGATAGCCACTTGATGCAAAATCTCTTTTATGTCTCCGCAGACTGCCACGGGTGCCTGCCTAAATTTGAATTAAATTTTAATCAGTGGCTGGTTTATGTCAAGACCCGGAAGAAGAGCCTTGCTTAGTGAAATATTTTAAACCTCAGCTGCGGCATCAAAAACTAGGCGGAATCCTTGTTTGTTCGGGTTTTTTTACGTCTAAATGCGGCAAGTTAAAGGTTTTCTCTGACCATTGAGCTACTTCAGCGATAGTTAGTTTACGGGCGTAGCCTTTTCTTATATAATCATTGATTTAACTTCAATATTTGTTGGCGTATTGCGTATCTCGAAGCATTGTTCTTTCAACGCCTTCTAATCTTCGCATGGCTTTTAAATAAGTATCTGGAAAAGGTGCAACAAACTCTTTCCAAAGGAGTCCAGCCTCATATCTAGCATCGAGTCTCATCTTGATAACTCCAAAATATTCAACGCTCTTTCGGCATCTTTTAAAGCGATTTTCTTTATATTCGGCTTCAGACCAAAATTTTCAGCATCAAAATAATCCGACATAAGCTTGTGCATCTCTGCTAACATGTCATCCGCTCTTCTATAATGTAGGACACGTCTTGTATCTGGCTTGAGCCCTTCAATTTCTGTCGGTCCATACACCATCCAACCTAATCGAGTTTTCACTGCTATCGGTCCAGCGGACAATAATGTACGTGGTACTTCAACTGGTGCAGTAAGAAAGGCGTGAGCCAGACTTAGAATTATTTGTGGTTGTATATCGCTATATTCCTGCATTGGCAACCCTACGAGATGCTGACAATTCTTTTCATTTAACTCACTATACTTAAAAGTCTACGCTGGCAATGCTAACTCCAATGACGTATATACATTTTACATATTAAAAATTTTCGCGGCTTCGTCTACTCCGCTTATACGTACGTTCACTATCGCAGTTCGTTGCGACGTTGTTTGATTATCACTCGTAAGCCACTGGAAGTCGAAAACATTGTGTTGTCCACGGATACCTAATTGTCGGGCAAGATTCTTGTCAACAAATGCGGATGTGGTGATGATTTCAAAGGGCCCATGAATCTTCACTGACAGTACTTGGAACAAAATTTTCCCACTTCTTTCGTGACCGTCTGTATGGCAATTGCGACCTCCTGGAAATCGCGGCACTATGCGGGATGTGTGTGTTGCTGGCACCTGTTGGATCTCAATTTGTTTCTCCTGCTTAGCATGAAGTAGCCGGTGGTGTAACCTCTGACATCCGTCGACTCCGCAGCGACCTGCAGTTATTCATCTGGTGGCCCTTCTTCAAGCAGGAAAAGCAAACTTGACTTTCTTTAACTTTTGCCCAGCGATTATGCACAGTTAGCTGCGAGAAAAATTTACAATTATTTAACGTGGTGCACTGCTCATCACAGGCGCAACATTTTGTTTGCGCTACGCTTACTCCGACAAAGTGCTTTAAAGGGTTAGTAGGGTGCTTACGATGGTTTCTCGCTTGTGTCAGCAAGGATGATGTTGGCAGCGCATCCGACATCATATTTGCCAGGCGTCGCAAGCATTTAAGCCCCTAACTAAACTCAAGCAAAGTTGGTGGCCGCTCAAGCAAGATACATTTTTCAGTCCGCTGCATTTGTCGCGAGATTGGCAGCTTTGCGACGAGCTCACTTAACAATGTTGGATTGGCAAGGTGATGTTCGCCGTGAGCGCTCTGTAAAAATGCTGCCATATTAACCATCTTATTTGCAAATTCAATTAAAGCGTCCAGATTGCCTTCAATTAATGAGGGCACAGCACGTATCTTCTCAATTTGGCTTTCAATTAGTTGATCCGTCCTTCCAAAAGTTTCCTGCAGAGTAAAGATACAACAGTATCTCTAGCGCGCCCTCTAAGTGATTCACGTGAACGCATAATATTATGTAGTTGCGAGTATTCAAACTCAGCAGTAGTCGTACCAAATGCTTCGGCAAACGTCTGCCATTCCTCAGGATAACCTGAAAATGGTGGCAACGGGTACACTTTTTTCTGTCTGTATACTGTTTCAGGTAACGAAAACGGAGCATCGCGCTACAATTGTTGCACAGTTAGATCAAACTGAGCTGATTATGTTATTCCTTGAGGTGGCTGTTTCATAGATGGCATCTGAACTGATGGCATAAAAGTCTACTTTTACGACCGAACGAACGAATTGTGTCGATTGCTGCATTGAGTTTGACAGCTGTGATGGCTGCTGTATTAGCTGTGTTGACGCCTATGACGGTTGCTGCATCGACTGCGAAAGCTGCTGCATCAACTGTGATGACTGTTGCGTCGGCTGTGTTTGTTGCGGTAAATGTTGTGATAGCTGCCGAGTCGTCTATGATGGCTGCTGTGTCGGTTGCGGTATCTGCTGTAACAGCTGCTGCGTCGGCTGTGATTGTTGCTGCATCTGTTGTGACATTTGCTGCGTCCGCATTATAGATATATTGACACATTTCTTCTCGAAGATTACTTACAGTTCCTTGTAGCTGCTGGTTATTTGAGATGAGTATCACCTGCATGGCATGCATTTGCCGGCCAAACTCGTTTTTCATGTCAAGCAACTTACGATCTTATTCCCTTGATATTGCATCTAAATTAATATCACTGTTTTCAGACATGGCGGCTGGCATAGTAGAGGCGGTTGCGTTCTTTGGTGACGTTTGCGGTTCTTGACTAGTTGCTGCAGGCGTATTGGATGGGGAACGTTCAATTGGCATGTTACTGAAATGAATAAATCGCACTGGTGGAACACCTTTATTCTTTCTCTGGCTAAATCGTCTCAAAGACTCTTTATCGGTCATCAACTTGCAGCTTGTTAGGCAAAGTAAATAGAAAATGGTAGTTCAAGGGCAGCGTCTAAAATTCAATCTTTCAAGTGATTTCTAAGAGAGAATAAAAGTTTGTGGCTTTCTTGTAACTCGAGCTATTGAATAAAACGCGCTCGGCAGAATTTAACCTGTTGTCTTTAAAATGCTGGTTTGAGATTTGAGCAACTGTTGATTTATTCGATCTTATTCGCTCTATCACTGCTACGAAGAACGAACATTTTTCAAACAGTACTATTTATAACCTTACAACTAATACTCTCATATGACAACATTGTATTTTTTTATAATGGGCCATCTCGTAGTAGGCTCGAACGTAACTCTGCTTTACCATCTCAAACCAATTATCAACAGGTGGATTCCGCGAGGAATGCTCTCGTCACGGCTTCATGGCTTGTATATATTATCAAATATCCCTTGAATATCAAGAAACACACCCAATGCTATTTCTTTCTATTCCAATGACGATATAATTTTCCTGGTCAGCTCATACAAAACGGTTTCAGTTGACTGTCTCAACCTGTTTACATGTTGATTAGGATGGAGTAGAGTTTTCGGAAAATTAGTTGTTTTCATGTAATTTTCCTGGAAGGAGTTCAGTGTCCATTCTATCCATTTCTCAGTACAGATGGTCGCAGCTTACTTCCATTTCGAGTTGTTCGGTCTTCTTTGAGAACCTACCTTTTCAATACTTCATACAAATTCATTTCCTGGGAAATGGGTTTCTAAAAGTAAAAAATCGCATTTTTCTTCCGCTTTTAAGGGTTTTGTAAAATAATTTTACTAAACCCTACCAAAATCGCGGCCTGTCTGTCCGTCCGTGTGTCACAGCACTTTTTCTCGGAAAGTACTTAAGCTAGAAACACCAAATTTTACATGTAGGTGTAAAGTGGTGCTCTCTTGAAATTTTAATTACAAAAATTTTTTTATGAGGTATTTAAGGGGGGTCTCCCCATATAGGAGAGTGGCCCCCAAAAAAAAAATTTCATCAAAGGTAGTCAATATGGGTATAATATAAAAGGTCTTAATGAGAACCTTTCAAAACAGGTCTTAATTTGACACTTTTTGCTTCGAGAGGCGCACAGGGAAGGGAAATACACGAAATATTTGGTTCCCCCCCCTCGCGATTGGACTACTGTGATCCGACAAATCTGAAAAAAATCATAGAGGTAGATGTTTATGAGTAAAACAACAAAAAATACCTTAGACGTCAAAATTCGGTAAAATTCGATGAAAATAGTATGATATTCGAATTTCACATTTTCCCCAATAAAATCGTGTAGGTACCCTTAAACTCAACAAAATTCAGTAAATAAGTAGTTACACAGAGGGACCTAATACTCTGCAAGTTTGATGAAAATCAAATCATATTCGCGGAAGTTATAGCCGTTTGAAATTTCTCCAATGAGATTTTTGTTAGTTTGGGACAAAATGGCGACCGTTGAAAGTAGAGAAACAATGGATTTTCCTTTCAATGTGCACATCTCTTTGACATGTTTCTTGATTTTATTTGTTGCTGGTGACCGTATTTCGGAGAGGAGGTTGGGTACAAAACCTTCTGACATGAGCGTCTGTCTGCCAAACTTGTTTTCAAAGCTACCGTTGGCTCTCTTTAGTGTAATGTTAAGTTGTTTCCCTGCTTAGCTAGGACCTCGCTGCAGCAGAGGTATTTTTCACACTCTAACGAAAAGTCCTGAGCTTTTACGTTTTGCCTTCCGAATCTCTTTCCCATAGTGTACTCGTATAAGATGCTTCGGTTAGTGTCCACGTTTCACACCCATAGCATAGCACGGGTCTTATTACAGATTTCTTTACTCGGAGCTTTGTTTTCCTGTTTATGGAGCTGGTCTTCAAGATCGTCAAAACTGAATAAAATATTTTATTTGCAAGCTGTATTCTTCGGTATATGTCGTCTCTTTCATTACCGGTTTGAAATAGACAAATTCGCCCAAATTTCGATATTGTATTTGCCAAGTGTGATGTTTTGTGTATTTGAGGTATTTTTTCTCGACTACGCCATGAGCTTTGTTTTATTCTCATAGATTTGTAGTCCTTCGAGTTTTGCTTCGCTGTCGAGTTTCAGGAAAAGTTCTTTGGCGGTTGTTAACGACCGTGACAAAATGTAGTTGTCGTCTGCATAGGCTACCACTTGGCTCGAATTGTATAGTTATGAACCTCTTGTATTGACAGGTAGCTTTTTTATGACATACTTTAGAGGCAAATTGAATAGCAATGGGGCCAGCCCATCTCCCTGCCTCAGTCCGATATTTGTGCCAAAGGCGTCGGTAAGTTGATTATTGATCATTGTGATTTTAGTAACACGGACTAATTTGGTTGGTATATCAAAGCAAAGCATGATTTGGTACAGTACGTTACGATCATTATTGTCGTATGCTTGCTTAAAGCTAACGAAAATTTAGTGTACATCTATGCTGAACTCCCAGCATTTTTCAAGTACCTGCTTCACTGCAAACAATTGGTCAATCCTCGATTCACCTGGTCTAAAGCCATCTTGATGCCCCCCAAAAAAACAGTTCGAGTAGGATCTGATTTCATTTTCTAAGGTTTTAGAAAATATTTTGTGCGCCGTACAAAGCAGCGATATGCCTCTATAGTTTTCGCACTGTAGTTTGTCAACCTTTTTGTGAATAGGGAATATAATTGATTGCCTCCGCTGTTTTGGCATATGTTCTCGTTGCCAAATGTGCTGGATGAATAGCTTTCTGAACACTGCTGCCACAATATTTAATTTGCTCCACTGGAACCTCATGGATGCCCGGCGCTTTATAATTCTTTTGGGCTTTGATGGTGGGATAAACTTGGTGGGGCCAATAAAAGCTCCACAAAACATCTATAGGCTCTGATGTTCTAGAGCTTTGCAGAGGATTAAGGAGGTTCTTGAAATATGATGCCCATTTTTCTTTAATCGTGTTAGCAATGATGCTGCCGATACTATAACGACAGAGCGTGGCTGATATCCTGACAGCTGGTTTACGTTCGCGTAAGGTTTTACATCATATGAACGTTGAAAAAACACAAAAGGGAGATCCCAAAAGAATTCGTAGAACCAAAAAGTAGAATTTTAGGATCTTCACTATACGGTTTTATTGTTCGAAAAGTTTTGTTATTCTGCTACGCGAAGAGGAGAAAAACGGTTCTTCCGGCTTCCTCAATGCATCATTCTCAGTCGAATGATAATATTACTGGGAAGCCAGAAATAATAGCATTCTATAACAATTCTGAAGGAGAGGTTGACGATATCAATAGAAAATGCTCTGTATATACGTGCAGCCGCCGCACACGACGTTGGCCTATGGCCACGTGTTTTAGGATGTTGGACATAGCAAAAGTAAATTCACACATCCTGCACAAACCTGATGGCCAACGAAAAATGGAACGAAATAAAGTGTTTTCCAATAAGAGGGGTTATTTTGAATAGCCCGCTGTTTCGGCAGATGTCTCTTTTGAACGTGTCATTTTTTGACATTTGGCAATTAAAAACTACGCCATTAATAAAAATGGACAATACACGCTTCAACAACGCATAAAATTATTAAAATTCCACTATAAAAATGGTGAAAATTTGGCAGGGACGGTTCGTAAAACTCGAACATTTTTGGGTCGTCGTGAAGCACCTGGTCGGACCGCAATACAGAAGTTGGTGGAAAAATTCGAGCTGTTGGGACAACTTAGTGATGTGAAGAATAAAACCCGTGCACGTCACTCAAGAACAGCCGAGAATATTGCTGCTGTATGTTAGCCGAATGTGTTGAAGAAAACCCAGGTTTGTCCATTCTCGTCGTTCTTACGCATTCCACAAACGTCATAACACCGTATTTTACATACAGATTTGGGTCGGAAGGCTTATAAAGTTCAGTTAACACCAGAACTCAAGCCGGTCGATCATCAACAACGTCGTGTCTTTTCTGATTGGGTCCTTGAAATGCATGAAAATGATCCGTAAGTCTATCGAAAAGTCATCTTGAGTGATGAGGTCCATTTCCACCTCAGTGGCTTCGTTAACAAGCGAAATTGTCGCATCTGGGGCCTGGAAACCCCAAGAGTTATTGTTGAAAAGCCTCTCTATCCTCAACGTGTGACTGTTTGGTGCGGTTTATGGTCCGGCGGAGT
Source organism: Odontomyia ornata (assembly GCA_963969285.1). Taxonomy (NCBI): domain Eukaryota; kingdom Metazoa; phylum Arthropoda; class Insecta; order Diptera; family Stratiomyidae; genus Odontomyia; species Odontomyia ornata. Next base: position 97,285,406 of record OZ017739.1, on the reverse strand, counting down.
GATTGGACCTTACTTTTTCGAAAATTAGGCTGGAGCAACAGTTAAGACGAATAGATTGCACTATCGAAAGATGATTAATGATTTTTTATGGCCGGAATTGGATGGTATTGGTCTGGACAACGTTTACTTTCAACAAGACGGGGCTAAGTGCCACACAACCAACGAAACCATTGATCTTTTACGGGAAAAGTTTTCGGACCGTGTTATCTCTCGAAGAGGTGATCACAATTGGCCACCGAGATCTTGTGCTTTAACACCTTGTGACTTCTTCCTTTGGGGCCACGTGAAAGAGAAGGTCTACGCCAACAGCCCAGCGTCTATTCAAGACCTCAAAGATGGAATTCGTGAGGCTATCGAGGACATAGGGCAGCCACTTTGCGATTTGGTTATAGAAAATTTCATGAAAAAGATATGGTCCTGTAAGCGTGGTCGTGGTGGTCATTTGCCTGATGTTATTTTCCACTATTAACGGCATACCTTCCTCTTTATAATGAAATAAACATCCGATCATTAATATTAAAAAATGGCATTTTTCTTTTAATATCAAAATAACACCTCTTACTGGAAAACCCTGTATTTTCATCAAAACTTTGGCCCGTGATTTGATACTTAGCGAAATGAAAAGAAGGTGTTACGATTTACGAATACCGAGAGAAATAAGGACAACACTGACAAGAATTTCGGGACGAGACACGCCTATTATGACCCAAATACCATTCGATGCTGGAAAAAAATGCAAAACATGTGTAACCTTTCCTCCAAAATGAAAAAAAAATCATCCAATACTTGTTTATCCTGCCAAAAATACATTTGCTTGCAATGTGCCAAACAAATACTCGTATGCTCGGAAGTTCAATGAATTTCTACTATTTAAAACTTTTCATTTTTTTTCTGTTAAATTTTTAGAAAACTTTAAGAAGTAAATAAAAAATTTTACCTCAACAATTAGTTTTTGTTATTTTCTCAATGTAAACTGGACCCAGGTCATTTTGAACTTCAATTGTAAAATGAAAGACTGTATTATAAATTAAAATGTTAAATACACAATTAAAGAATACCAAATGTCTTTTATATGATGGAAACACCTTCTTGTAGCAAATAATAAAAATATCTCTGCGAAATTCATCTAGGAATTTGGAAATAAGTTTAGAAAGTGTCGCGGTCTGCGGACCACACGTCAACAAATACTTACAAAAATTTCACGTCACCAATTAAAGGTTAAGGGCCACTCGCCTATATGGGGGGAAACACTTTACAAATGTTGTTTATGCCTAAACTTTGAAGAGGTCATCATTTTTGACTAGTTCAGTAAATTTTATGACTGTACGAGTAGCTGCTGTAGTTTCTGAAAAAGCTTTTTGTAATGACGGACGGGCAGACATGTCGCAAAACTCATAGGGTTTTATGAAGCTATTTGACAATCTAGTAGTCTAGTCTTTAAAGGAAGCCACAAACTATTTCCAGCTGTCGTTCATATCTCTAACTCCTAATTGCACATTGTCGCGACACCATAAATTCAAGGTCGTTCGATAGTTTCTATTTAATAGCAAGGATACCTACGCACTGTCTACGAAAAATTCTCTTAAGGTCTACCGATATTATTGAATCATCCAATTAACACATACACACTTAGTCCCAATGAACATTAAATCACGTAACAATTAAACAAAAAGAAGAAATAGCCATTGAGTTGAAAACCAATCGATTTTCATTGTCCAAGGACCAAGAACAAGTTGATAGTTTTACGTACGTACAGAAATGTTCGCGAATTGAAGCCATATCGTGCTTGTTAACATGAAGCTTATATTGTAATCACTACAATTAACACAATGTATTACAATTGCAAATCCACCTACATTTGTTTATATTATGATCGCGTTAATATAGTACTTTGCCTATGCATGCTGGAACAATTCAAATTATTCGCGGAGAAGTGAAAATTTATTTAACAATATATAAACTTGTGAAATGGCGCTTTTTGCAAGGTATACAATTTGATGATAAATTTTATACGCTTCAGTGAATAAAGTCGATAGGTTTCATTATATATCATTTTTGCTGAACGCTTGGCATTGGTAAGGATTCTTGGGTGCGGACAAAATTCCATGCTCATCGACCAATTGAGATGATGTGGCTTAGCATGGAGTTTGGCTTCAAAAGCTTGAAATTGAAAGAAATAATTTCAGCTTACATGAAAGTTATTCCTTTTAGTAATTTTTAACTTATTTTGGTACTTGTTGAGAAATTGATACAACAGCCTTATTTCTAGTTTTAAAAATTTATTTTTATTACTAATTTACTTACATTTGAATATTTTTGAAATATTTTACGGTTTCCTTCTAATCTCTTATCTTTGTCGCCTTTTGCGGCCGTAACATGCCAAAAAGATATTAGTTGAAAAATAAACGACTCTATGGCACAAAAAATAAGACGTTTCTCACTTTTTCAATTCATTTAAAAATATTTTCTCCCGAAATTTCATCTCACTGGTAAAATTCCTGATGATAATTCTCACATCTTGATCGCTGAACAGATTTGACCTAAAAATGGCGCTTAGCTGAGTAATTGTAAGCCGCGCTTAAATTCGGTTGTTACAAATAAAAATAATAAAACATGAGACTACTGTCAGTAAGAGCTCTCATCATTTAATTTAACTCCACAAATAATTTCAAAATATTACATTTAAAAACAAAGGTTTACTTATGAAAATTTCGTTTGTGATATTTAATATTGAATTTATTTCCTTTCATAACAATTGATGATGTATTTCATTTAAGTTAAACATTTTACTGTATTTTAAAATAATAATAACAAAGGGCGAGATAACTTATCATTGCGCTGAATTAATTTATAAATTCTACGTGAATTGTGTTGCGTGATGTAAAGTTCAATCTTTTTAATTGGTGAGGGTATTCATTATCGTCGTTGTTCTACTACGTTATGTGCCCTCGGTCGATAGTAATGATTAATAAAAAATTCAAACAATTTAAAATATTCACACGGCGTTTCGATTAGCATACTACAATAGATTAAATTTATTTACAAGTTAAAAAGAATCAGATTTTACAAGTATCAAATAATTTGACAATTTTAAGCAAATAGCAGTCTTTAAAGTAAAAACAAATACATAAAAATTAAGTTGAGTTGTGTATAGAGTAACTTTGTTGTTATTTGCATCTCCAAAAAAAATTTTCTGTAAAAGATTTGATCGCTGAACCGTTTCTTAACCCAACGTCATATCGTTTTTAAGTATACAGTCAGTCTTCTATGACGATATCGTCTTTTGCCATATTTAAGCTACTTGGGATTGCCCAAAAAATTCGGGAAATTAGTTTTTTTTTTACCCTTTTTAATATTTTAACCGGTTCTTTTTAGATATGTTTAATTAATGACCCCGTATAATTTCTTTTTTCATTTCAAATTTTATATTATGAATTTATTCATGACTGCTGCTGCTTTAGTACTACAGCACATTTAAGACCATCCCTTAGAGATAGTTAGAGTATCTCTTTATCTTGATTGTATATATTGGCATTCAGAAGGTGATATGATAAGTTCCACCCTTTGGCCATACATCTGGCCACTCTGCTGCGATACGTTCTGAGTTTAAACAGTAAGTAGCATAACTGAACGGGCTTATAGTCCGTCCGAAAAAACACTCGAAACAAATATCGTTGTCAACAACGGGACTCGAACCAAAAACTTTCGGCTTATGCAGCGAGTTCTCTAACCACTACCTCATGGGGGACTACGTAGACGAAGTTAGTAGGAAAAAAGAAATTTACGAAATTTTCGCGTACCCCTCGCCCAACCTTTGCAATAGAACAATAATAGTCCGAAAAATTGCAAAAAAAATAATGGAAATAGATCTTTATGATTACACAACAAAGGGGCCAGGAGTTGAAATTCGCTCAAATTTATTAGCAACAATTTGATTTATCTATTTTACATTTTCTTGAATAAAATTGTGAGGGTACCCTTAAGTTGAATAAAATTTGATATCTACGTGGCCATTTAAAAGATTGATTTCTTCATGGCTACCCAGTTGTAACTGTATAGCCTGCCTAGTTCACAATTTCATACAAACGTTGCTGCAGGCAGGGATGGGAAAAACCGCACCGATTTAACCGAAACCGTTTTTCCGGAGGTTGTTTTCCTAGATTAAACTAGACTACAACTAGATAAAAAAAACTGGATACAAAAGAATAGAAAATACCAAAGAAAAAAAAGCAGGAAAACAGTTTTTTCGCCGTCCCTACCTAGGCAGCATTAATGACCACATTCGCTAAAGGAAGTAAATTTCTATGTTTGATTGGTTCTTAGTATTAATTGTTTGTATTTGGTTTTAATGTGGAGGATTCTACGTAGGATGCTATGTGAAGCTAGCACACGATACATAATACATTCAAAATACTTGCGGACTGAACTGAAGGTTCTTTCATCCTTACACTGTAAATGAATGATTTAGTTTAATAGTCGGCTTGAATTTCAATATGCTGTTCTCAAACCTTTAATACAATGAGGAAATATCCTTCAGTCCCCCATCCTTAGGTAGCGGATAGAGGGTGCCTTAACCGGCTAGCCGGCCGGTATCTGGGAATTAAAATACCACTCGTGAACCAAAAATGAACTAAGTCGAAGCGCTGACAATGCTTCACCCAATTTAGTATTTACTTGTTATGAAGCCACTACAATAGCCTCAGATAAGATTGAATAAACGGCAATGACTATCGCAACGTATAAAGGACTTTTATTTTGAAACTTGGAGTACTAGGTCCTTGAACAAACCAAGTGCACTGCGGCAACTTCTGGATGCTGGAATTACAAAATCAACATCCTCGCAGTAAAAGGAACTAGATGGCATGGTAAAGACATATTTAACAATAAAATTGTTCTGGGTGAATTCAATGCAAAAATCAGCCGAGAAACGGTACATAGAGAAACAACCGGAGGCCTCCATGCAGGGACCAGCAACAACGGACAATGACTGATGGACTTCGCTACTAGTAATGGCTTCACAGTAAGCTCCACACGCTTTCCGCATCGAGACATCCATAAGAGAATTTGGGCACCCCAGGCGGTCGCACGTTCAACTAGGTCGACCATGTTCCCATGAAAAACGAGGCGCCTGCAGCATTCTTGACACGCGCTCATTCCGTGGCGCTGTTTTTGCAATGACTACCTTATAAGGGGCTGGTTCCGATGTCGCATCTCCCAAAGCTGTAAACAAGGAGCATCAGTTACTCCGAGGTACCGGATACACAAGCTAAATGATAGCTAAATAACGTCCGCATACATGTCAGCGCCCGAAATCGCATCAATATATGCCCGGAAGCGAGAGGAAGTAATGATGCCATTAAAACCATGTAGAAAACAGGAGCAGATGCGGTAAAAAAGCAGCCGAAATAGTCTTGGGGCACCAGCTAAAGAAAATTAGAAACGACCAGACGCACAGAGAATAAATCCAGCGACCGATTTCGGACAAAGGAGAAGAACAATATATAATGACCATCAACACCACGATCCAACAGATAAACGAAAACATGACTCTACATGAAGTCAGATCGGCGTATAAGAGACCGATATAATCCACAAATAAGTCTTTGTAAAAGTGCACAAGGAGTAATCACAGGTAACGCCGTCGAAATTAAAAATAGATGGCTGCAATATTTCCAGAAGCTATTCACAGCGTCTCCAATAAAGACTGATGTTGTGAACATTCCACAAGCAGAGGTTCCAGTCTCACCACCAACCAGGGACGATGTTCAGGCAGCAGTACGAGACCTCAGAAAAAATAAGGCTCCTGGAATATATGGAATACTAGAAAAACTGCTCCAGAGCGAGGGTCTCCATCTAAATAACCTTCTGCATTGACTTATATGCAGAATATGGTCAGAGGAGCAGTTACCAGAGGGCTGGCGGGAAAATATACGAGTATGTCTTGTGAACAAAAAGGGGGACTAATTAAGGAGTGAAAATTATAGAAGTATCACTCTACTGTGTACGTCTTATAAAGTGCTCTCCAAAATCATAGAAAGAAAATTAAAGCCGTACTATGAAAGTATCATAGGAAAGCATCAGAGAGGCTTTCGAAGTGGATGGTAGATAATAGACCAAATATTTTCAGTAAAGCAGGTGCTCAAAAAGTGCTGGCAATATGACATCGATGTGCACCAACTCTTTGTAGATTTTAAGCAAGCATACGAAAATGTCGACAGCAATGCGCTGCACCAAATAATGCTTGACTTTGGCGTCCCAACAAAACTAGTCCGCATGGTCAAGGTCACGATGCTAATCATACTCCCAGGTCAAAATGACGGCGAGCTAACCCACAGCTTTATAATGGAACCAGGCTTTTAACAAGGGGATGGGCTTGCCCCAATGCTCTTTAATATTGCACTGTCATCAGGAAGACATCAGTTGGAACCTCGGGTACACTAATATTCATGTCCACACAATTGATAGCATATGCTTATGACGTCAATATTATGGCACGTTCACTTTTAGATGCCAAGGGAGCATTTGTGGACCTAGAATATGAAGCAAATCGAATTGTCCTACGAGTTAATGAAACTAAAACTAAATTCATGACTCTAGTTCGACAAAGCTTGACCATAGTCGACTATAACCTCGAAAGTGTGGATAATTTTATTTATCTTGGAACCAACCTGAATATGAGGGGCGCCGAAAAAGACGAGACTGGACGCCGCATAATGCCCCAAATAAAGCCTTTTACTCCGTGCTTCCCATTCTAAGGTCCAGAGTTGTGCACAGGAAAAATAAGCTCCGCATTTACAAAAAACTAGTCAAACCTGTGCTATTATGTGAAAGTGAAATATGGACCCTGACGAGCGAATCCGAAAAGGCAGTGGACGTATTTGAACGCAAAGCGCTCCGGAAAATCTACGGCTCAGTGAAACAAGGAACAGAGTGGAGACTACGCTACAACGATGAGTTTCATGAACTATTTGACGATCTATCTGTTTCCTCTTGCTTAAAGCTAGGAAAATAGTGATAGGTGGGCCATGTAGAAAGAATGAAAGAAAATCGGCTAACCAAAAGAACATTATAGGGTTGAGCACAAAGCAGACGTCCAGCGGGAAGACCAAAGACTCAATGAGAAGGCACGATAGTAGCTGACATCAGATCCTTGTTGGGAGTGAACAACTGGCGAACAAGGTCGCGGAATCGTGATGATTGGAGGAGATTCATCCTGGAGGCCAACGCCCGCCTTGGGCTGTAGCGCCATGAATGCAAATTTGAAATCAGTATCACCACTTCATTTCGCTTAGTCGGATGATATATCAGCGTCGTATTTTCAGCATATGCAAATCTAATTTTTCCAACTTTTGGACTTTTGATAAAGTTTTTTGGATTCAATATTAAAAGAAAACTTTTTTTTATTTTGTTTTTTTCCTGTAACCGTGATTTATTTGCTCTATTCTATAGACACGTGTTTCGTCCGTAACACTCGGGCTTCTTTAGTGTACTACCTTCTTTAGTTTTTTTTTCAATTACTGGCTTATTTATTCAATGTGCCAACTATTGTCAAGCCGTAATCCGTTTTCATTTTCTGCCCTAAAGGTGTTTGGGTAAACGAACTGTGCTATGTAATGTTTTGTGTCGTATGATAAAATTTTATTATTAATATTCAGTTACGTATTGATTTGCTGTGTTATAAGACTGCCGGATCCATTTCCTACGTACGGCTCATCATCAAACATACATGATTTTTGCTCAATACCGTATTTAAATTTTGCCCTTGAAACTCCCGCGAAATACCAAGATCTGCTCATCGATGGAGCAGTTTGTGGATGGAAAGTAGTAGCAGTTTCTTCGTACCTATAAAATATAGCAATCTGAGAAAGGCTTTGAGTTCAATCAAGCTCGTGTCGCATTTAATATTGATCGGAACTTATTCTTGCCTCACGTATTTGTGTATTTGTTTATTTGTATTTTTAACAATGATAAGGTCGAGTCAGAATTGTTGCCATGCTTCAATTAGCTCCCTCGTATTTCGAGTATCATCCTTAGCTTTCGGCAAATTAACTTTCATTGAACGCCTCCCACGCCTATTAGTTCGTTCCGAATTGCTTTTCTACGTCTACCAAGTATGACTGTCTACGTCTACCAAGTATGACTGTTTTCAGACAACATCGGTTTGACGAAGATGGCCCTGCAACTTGGCTGCAGTTATCTTCCTTATGATCTTTCTTCGCTCGAAGAAATATTTTTTCCTCGAATAACGTGGCTTTAACGAATGAGGCAGAACTTCTGTCAATCTGTCCGTATAGAAATCCGCTTCATTACTTGAAGAATAATCGTCATCGCCAGTTGCCATTCGTTCAGTGAGCGCTGTCTCGTGAGCAATTGTCTCTCATGTTCTCGTGTTTGAATAAAAATGCAGTTTTCAGTGCTCCTCTTCTATGCGTATCGGCTCTGATTCAGTTTATTTCCAATTTAGGGGGACCCAACCCATTAAGAAAACGCATTTTGATGAGTGCCGTAGTGTTAGTGCTACTGTACGGAGCAGAGATATGGGGCGACGCTCTCAGTAAGGAGATGTATCGAAAATGCTTAGCAAGCTTGGCCTGTTTCTAGCGTTTTCGACACCTCCTTACTGAGAGCGTCGCCCTAAATTTCTGCTGCGTATAGTAGTAGTTACACTACGGCACTCACCGAAAATTGTCTTCTTAATCGGTTGGGCCCCCACATTGGCCATAAGCTGAATCAGAGCCGATAAGCCTTCTCAGCTGTTGCCCTGATTTGCTCTGAGAAAATCTTCTTCGAACCTTCCCTTTGTGAGATGTTTTCTGCTTCGATTTCTAGATACAATGCTTCAGTTACATTTTTGGCGTTATCAGCAACTTTGAGCAACGGCATTTCGTTGGGATCTTTACACTTTTCTTTTTCTGCCGAGGTTTTTTTCGATTTCGGAGTAGTTCAATAGGCACTCTTCTCTTCTAGGGCGTTCTAGAATGCACGCAGTTTTTTTTTACTACGCCCGATTATATTTGGCTGATACATGTGCATTTTTAGTGTCTAGTAAAGTCTTCAATGCCTTAGCAGTAGTTATGCCCGTCGCACTATGCACTTCCTGATTTTTTAGCAAGCGTTGAAGCCACTGAAGATGATCCCAGGATCGTTGCTTTGATTGCGTTTGAAAGGTGACATTCCAGTCTACAATTTTCAAATGGACAGTTTTGTATTTCGTCATTCGTGTCAAAAGTTGTATTCATTTAAAAATGAGTGAAATTTCTGAACAAATTCGTTCTATTTTACAATATCACTACGATCAACGTGAGAATGCATCGCAGGCTCGTGAAAAAATTTGTGGTGTCTGCAGTCAAGATACTTTATCTAAAGCCACAGCCAAGAGATGGTTCGCTTGCTTTCGTTCTGGAAATTTTGGTGCCAAAGATGCACCTCGCTCAGGTCGACCAATCACTGAAAAAGTCGATGAAATCTTACAAAAAATTAAAGAAGACCGACACATAAGCAGCCATGGCATTGCTAAGGAACTGAATATCCATCAGCAAACAGTTTTGAACCATTTGTGTAAGGCTAGATACACAAAGAAGCTTGACGTTTGGGTGCCGCATGAATTAAGACAAAAAAATTTGATCACCGAATTTCCATTTGCGAAATGCGTAATGAAACGCAACGAAATCGAGCCATTTTTAATGCAATCATTACGGGCGATGAAAAATGGGTAAGATACGAGAATGTCGTTCAAAAAAATCATGGTCAAAATAAGGTTTAACATATCAACGTAAACGACTTCAAAGCCAGGTTATGCTGTGTGTATGGTGGGATTGGAAGAGAATTGTTGATCAGGAAATGCTAGAACCTGGCCAAACACTCAATTCGGCTCTGTACTGTTAGTTATTAACCAGATTGCAACAAGCAATTGAAAAAACCGACCAAAATTGATCAATAGAACCCTTTCTATTGATCAATTTTGGTCGGTTTTTTTGTCTTCCATCATGACAATGCCAGACCACACACATCTTTGATCACCCGGCAAAAATTGACAGAGCTTGGCTGAGAAGTTTTGATGCATTCACTGTATAGTCCAGACCTTGCACCATCAGACTACCATTTGTTTCGGTCTCTGCAAAACTTCCTTAATGAAAAGAAATACACTTCAAAAAGGGACTGTGCAAATCACTTGGCCAAGTTTTTCGCCGATAAACCACAGAAGTTCTACACAGATAGAATAATGGCTCTATCCAAAAAATGGCAAATGGTCATAGATACTTAAATACCTACTTAAATAAAATCCATTTTAACTAAAAGAAATATCCAATTGAAAAATGACAAAAAGGCTCAATACTTTTGAGACTTTCCAATATCATTTTTAAGGGTTTGGTACTAAAATACAAAACCCTATTGCAGTCACGACCTGTGTCCGTCTGTGCGTCCGTCCGTCTGTCTGTATGTCACAGCACTTTATTCCGAAACTATAGAAGCTACAGCCATGAAACTTTGTGGAAAGGTCAGAAGTGGCGACTTCTTGAAAATTTTGGGGTGGAAAAATTGTTCAAAGGGATTTAAGGGGGGTCTCCCCATATAGGGAGGTAACAAAAAAAATTCAAAAAAAAAATTTACACCATTGGTAGTCGAGTAGGGTGTCGTTGGAAAGGTTTCAATGAGATCTTTTCAAAACAAGTTATAAAATTGCCATATCAATACCTTGGGGGGCAGGTGAAGGGGAAATGCACAAACTTTTCGCGTACCCCCCTCCTCGCGATTGGACACCTTTCATCCGAAAAATCTGAAAAAAATTATGAATGTAGGCCTTTATGATTACAACAACAACAAATACATGAGATGTCCAAATTCAATCAAATTTGTTAGTAATAGTATGGTTTATCGATTTTACATTTTCTTGAATAAAATCTTAATGGTACCATTAAATTCAACCAAATAGAAATGACTATATACAAGGTTGAACTGTCTTGCAAGTTTCATATAGATCGAATGGTATTTAACAAAGTTATAGCGGTTTGAATTTTCCTGTATTATTATGGAACAATATGCGCTTTTTACCGACTCAGACACACTAGGTTTGTTAGGATTTGCATGAAAATTTCAGGAATGATAGTTATCATGAATATCTTTCAGAATTGGTTCTCCAAGTAGTATCAGTAATTGTAAAACAAAAAAGTGGCTGTTTTAAGTGCGAAGATTTGATAATTTTGAGTTATTTTTGCCCAACTTCAACGCTTAAGGTACACACTTTTAACACTTGATTCAATTTAATGGATGACTGTAGATGAGTACCTATAATTCATACTCATAGGTGAAACAAGTCGGCGTTGCAGGAGAGAGCTCCTAACAGAAGGGCTTTGTAACCACTCTAGGGTTCGAAAAAAAATTTCTGATGCTATGAATCGATGATTACATTACAGGAGAGTGGGCAACCGTACGCAAGATCCTAATACTCTGTAAGTTTGATGAAATTCATATCATATTCACGGAAGTTATATTCATTTGATATTTCTCCAATTACAACAACAATAACACACTATTTTGGTATTTTATGGACTTTCCATCGGACCAGACACTGCAGTTTTGATTTGATCTTCTTAAAATTTTCAGATAAGATTGATGACATAAATTCTTTTGAGATTTCATGATTTGAGTGATTTTTGTTAGTTGAAAATGGAGAAACAATGGATTTTCTTTTAAATGAGCAAATCTCTTTGACATGTTTCTTGATTTTATTCGTTGCTGGTGATTGCATTTTCTAAGTTGCGTACAAAACCCTTCTGACATGAGCGTAGGCCTGTCTACCCAACTTGTTGATTTGTTCTATTGTGAAAAGTGTTCTTAGGCGTTTAATTATTAAAGTGGGCCTACGCCTTTCAGGAGATGTATTGTAAAAGAATGATCAAGTTTTTTTTCTGTCATAAGATTCATAAGCGCATCATATGCGTTAGAATTATTAATTAAAATTTTATGAAAAAAGTTCGAAAATGAATTCGCCTGATATTTCCTTTCTGGGAATGTGTAAAAAAAGGATTGTGAATTTATTGCAGGTACATTATTTACAAAAGTTTGTGAGAACTACGATGGTTTGGTTAGCATAAAACTAGTTTGCTCAGGGTGATTATTAGTTAATGATAAAAATCTATTCACATTACTTAAATTTAAATTACTTGAATTTGCTGGGGCTTTTAAATTAATATTTATTTGAGAAGTATTTATATCTCTTTCCTTGCTTCTCTTGTTTTTTGAGTTTCTTCTGTTGTCTTGAAAGTTCCTTATTTTGGAATTTTCAAGTTCCTTTTTGTTTATTGAATTTTTCTTCTCTCTTCTTAAAAGTCAACGCCAAATTCCACATTCCAATAGGCAGGGCGCTCTTCTAGCATGATTTAGGTCACCCTTCTTGATTCTTCGTATTGCACCCTCCAAAGTGAAAGTCTCCTCTCTTGGAAGCTCTTGTAGTGAAATAAGAGTGTTCAAAAGTCCGTGAAGGTGTCGGTTTCTGCCGAGAATGCCCTCGTCCGGAGACGCGTGAATGCGCTGGCAGGCTAGCATTGCGGTGTCGTGGGGCGGGTTCGTTTCCCCAGCACGAGGACTCACTACAAAAAAAATTTCGCATTCACGAATTTAATCCATAGATCAAAAGGCGACTGAAGTCGCAAAAACTGTAGATAACCTCACCGAAGGAGATGTACTTGTTACAAGAACAAGTGAAACCTGAGAAGAAAGGCGAACTTGGGGTGACCTCGTCGTTACCCAACGAAGTTCATGGCCCACAAATGAAAGAGGGGCAACCGGGTGGTGGTGGAGCCCCTTCATACCCACCCAACCGGAATAAATCCATAGATATCTTTGTTGAAGTGGCCAGGTATTCCTCTTCTGAGTGGAAAACTCAAACAACTTGAATTGTATGAACTTTCCCATCAGAAGGGGAGTACCCCGGTGACCAATTTATGTCATAGAATCATACAATTGAATTGCATAAATCTATGCCATAAAAAGGCACTCTGCTTGGGCCACTCAACCCAAAACATCACCTGAAACAAAAAAAAGGAATTAGTTTGTACCCGGCGGCTGGCTCATGTTTTGGGGTGGAAGCCTGCCACCGTACCGGGTCCTATACTCGGTTAGAGAAAACGAAAGGGAAAGACCGACGGTTAAAGTTTAATAATTCATTTTTTTATTCAAATTTTCACTGACAGGGAACATATCGATATATAATCTACGCATTAAGTGAACTTTATGTTATAATTGAACCACGAAATTGTATGTGTCGTGCAAGAAAGGCATTAAATTTAACAATAATTACTATGCAAACAGCTAGGTGTGCTAAAATAAATACCTTTTTTTCTTTTCGTACGAAAAAAAAACTTTTCTGCATTAATTTAATTCTTATTGCAACATAATAATAATAATAATAATACAAAAAACTAAAAGTGTCACTAAGCTATTATGATCACGATTTCTATTTCCTTTTTTTTTTATCGCATGCAGACAAATCGTCGTACAAATCTAATAGCGGCAAGGAAATATTCCGTAAAGTTTATTCAAATTGAGTAAGTAGTTATTAGAGTTGATCAAAAACTTAGTCAAATCGTTATTCGTTCTAATCTTATATTTTTCATTGTTTTACTCGTAACTACCCTTAATAAAATAATTTAAAGGAATTTACCCCTTATGTATGCAAAAATAATTTCAGGGAAACCGAACAACGGAGTTAAGATGGCACATACTAACTTGAAAATGATTAATACTTGGGAATTCAATCTACCGTACCCAAACAGGTCAACAGGTTTTCAAAATTTCAGTTAATAAAAACAGGACCAGAATGTTACTGAAGTGATCAAGTACGAGGATTAGTTTTTTTTTGTTTTTTCTGAAATATATGAAAGAGTTCCTCCGAATAATTATTAAGGCGTTCATATCAGAAGAATAATCGAAATCTATTCACATTTTCAGATCCAATGACAAAAAAGATGCCCTATATACCTCGATTTCTTGTTTTTTTTTTCTTTTTGTTCTTCTGGGAAAGTTCACTCGCAAGCGACCCAATAACTTATAAGTCCTTTGCAAAGAAACCAACACTCAACTTCCATCCAGGATAACATGACCAATATAAGTACATGTCCAATCCAAAGCAAGTTTGCAACCTCACAAATTCTGTTAACACTTCATAGTCCATTAATCTCTTGCAGGTCTCAAGAATAACGTATCCGTTCTTACTTAATAGAGTACTTGCTTCAAAATACTCGCAAGTGGAAGCAAGTCATGTGTAATTTGTGTCGAGCAAAAGAAAACCCGTCGCGCAAATTCGTCAAAGGTCCTTGATTCACTTCAAATTGCTACGAAAAATCGAAATCGACTGTCTTCTACAAGACGCAAAAAAAAATGAAAATTTATTTGACTGTTCTTTGTCGCGAGTTCAAATAGATTCGCGAAGGTATCAACTGTACTCAGTAAGCGGAAGGTAATCCAATCACGAATGTAAACAAAGTCTTAGGAGCACTGATAGAGACATGCAATTAAGATTCTACAAGTAATAGTAACTTAACCACTTTCCTATGGCACAGCAAAATCGAATCAACAGCGATCACACACCACTCATCGTTGAAAGCGCGACTGTGACTACGATGCATTCCTTCGAGTCTCCATTTACGTCAAGGCACCCCAAATTCGAAGAGCTTGAAGTGACGCCCACTCGATCGCTTCAACTTCGATATTCCTGTCTTGATCGCAGCAACCACAGTACAGCACTTCTCCATCAAAAGCACATTGGCTCATAATACGAGCTCCTGTTTCAGCCTATCTTGACTACGAACTCCCCAATGCACTACAAATAGAATGGCACAAACACAGTCAAGACGAAGTGCAGTTTCTAACAAATAGAGTACTCACTTTATTATCCTTGTCAAATTCCCCCAAACTGTTTTCCTGTTCGATTTTGGCTGGTGAATATGCAATTTTTCATTCACCAATGAGCCAGATTGGCCTCAGTTACTTTGTTTCCCGCCAAACATAGTTGCATCGCTAATTGACGTCGAGGACTTGCGTACCAGACAATCAACAAGGTGCATGATAGACGATCAGGTCTAGTGGAGTGCATACGAGCCAAATACTTTGCAATGGAGCGTATTGAATGAATGTAAATAGTGACACACATTCGCAATGACAAGAGACAATCTGAGCAGTTTAAATTGGGGTTTCAGTTTTGCGGTTGAGCTATGATTATTAACATGATTGTTGGTTAGATCACTTTTTCTACTTTAGGGAACGTATACTTACTTGTAAGTAGAAAGAGCCGAAATTTGAGTAGCGGGAAATCAAAACGGTTTTTCAATAGTTTTTACTGCAACCGCCTCATTCTACCAAACTCTTTGCCCGTTATTTGCACAATTTGCATCGATCACTTTTATCATGGATGTCCGCGATCGTTCACTTCCCGACTGACCAACTGAGATCACCTCCGAGGTGATCTTAATGAGCGCAAGTAAATCTTGGCGCTATATTTAATGACTTCACCATCACTCAACCGATGATCGACTCCCCGGCCCAGCACGCTTCAGATTCCCCACGCGAGTAGCGAAATCGCTCGCCAATTAGGCGCTTCGTCATCGGTCGACCCCAATGACAGTACTCTTTCTTGGACTAGATCCATACACGAAATGTAATAAATCTGAGCTAGACTATGCACTTCGACGATTTTCGATCGATGATGCGTACTAGGGTGGATCCGCGATGGTGATAACGCACACCCGTTTCGGTTGTTTTTTAAAAATTTACGTCGTCTTTTGTAGATTCGATTAAGTTATCAATTGAAAGCAATTTTCGTTTATAATGATTAGGCGTAATTAAGTGGAAAAAAAAATCGAACGAATTAGACAGGCACACGTTAATTACCGACAAACAAAACAATTTTTAATTAATATTATGGTTGGAATCGGTAAAATTTGACAAATTTTAAGGGGTTTAAATGATACAATGATTTTATCGTTCATATAATTTAAGGGGTTAAAAGTTTCGTTCTAAGCATTTGTATACCGCGTTACACCGCAATTCGTTAAATTATATTCAAACGATATTGTAATAAAATCACTACACATTAAAATATTAAACAATTTTAGAATTTTGTTTCCCGGGAGTTAAGTACAAAAGAAATTTTCTTGACGTATTTTTCATGCGAAAACAGAGCGAGTGTTGCGATGGGGAAGGTGGCTGAATGGTTACTTATCGTTCAATTGAGTTTGTGCTGTGTGCCTGTGGCAGCGCTGGCTTTTAGAGCCCTACTCCTCGGTTACTACACTCTTTTGCCGTTTCAAATTTCTGTTTCCAATAATTGTTGAATAATCGGAACAAAAACCAAGCAATAATTAAACAGAAATGTTGAACTATTAAATTTAAAAGTTGAAAAAATTTTTTTTTCACACAAAACACGTCTATTCGCTATGACGGTTGAAAAGTCGATCCATTTTTGTGCCCTCTTCAGTAACAGTCGACTTCTAGTCATTCGAAGCTGATTAAATATTCATTGATGTATCCAGGTGTAATGGAATTGAAAGGGCCACTGTCAATTGCAATGTCATATTTAGAAAAAAACCTAAATCAAATCACTATGATTTCTCAATTGAGAGGTTTGCTTGAAAAAATTGAAATCATGCTAAATTTAATTTATTTATGATTCTTCGAGTTGAAAATCAAACAAATATTGTAAAAATGCATCTTATCATTATATTTAAATTTTATTGATAGGTTTTAAAAATTCCTTCCTGTTAGTTTTGCTTCATTTTATTCAAATCATTGTTCGAATCAAATATGTACTATACTACATGCACTTGCAAATTCAATTTCGGGTAAGTATAAAATTCCCACCGGAAATGCTTATGCCCGTGTTTCAGTTCAACCTTATAATGTTATTGAGAATGGATGTCATTCGCTTCAGGGATTCACTTGGCATCTGATTTGTCAATTTATGCAATGCCTGTGTGTAATACGCATCTAGAACAGGCAATTGCTGAAAAAAGGTCTTATTGCAATGCAAAATAGTTTCTGCATAGGCTTTTGAAAATCAATGAAATTCACCCATGAAATGAGCTTTTCTAAATCAGCACATCATAGACATGAATACAACTGTTACTTAAGATATTTTGTTGAATTAACCCTCTGTTGACGTCTATTCTTGCCATTAATGTTGGTTTGCGCTCTTGTAATCTGTGGATTGCTTAACTTAAAGTTGTGATTATTTCTAATTCATCGATTGCATAGACTCGATGGTTACTTGAAAATCGAACGAATAAGCGTTAACAAATCCTTATTATTAGTTCTCAATAAACTGTACCACCGCGCACAGGGATCTGAAACACTCTAACTGTCAGTTCATCATCAAATTAAAGAAGATTGATACAGTCGCATCTTTTGGACCGTGCCTGCCATTGAATAAAACTGCTGATGAATTGATTGATGACATGAAAGTCAAATTTGAATCTTTGCACTTTGTCTGGTGTATTTCAGAGGAAGCACCTTGCAAAATTTTCAGCTAGCAACATGTGTGCCCAATGCAAATTTATGAGGATGCTGGCTACTAAAATAGATGGGCATGATAATCAGCTTAGAGTTTTTTAAAGTTAAACTCCAGTCAGCAGCCAGTGCAAGTGAATGACAAGAAGTTATTTGTTAGACAATGCATTTTTTTTTTGTTCATATTTGCATCCAATATGTAGATTTTTTCGCAGTTTTTTAAGAAATCAGATTTTAGAGTGTTGCTGTGACTTTTTCAGGTTAATGCATACAATGTCATTCTCTGATAATAGATGTAGTTTCGGTAAATTATTCATTTGCATTGAATTGAATGCCGTTTATGTCATCGTACTAGCTAAAAGTATTCTTCAATTATCCTTGAGCTGAAGGTACACTGACCAATAAGATAGAATATGCAAGCCTAAAAAAATCGGACGGACTATAAGCCAGTTATGAAACGTGCTGGTTTCAAATCAGAACGTGTCGCAGCTAGGTAGACGGCCACACGGCTATTTTAGAGAAGGAGCACAACTAATGCATAATAAATAAATGTGGTATTTAACATATACTCCAAATATTGGAAAAAAACTAAAAATCTCAAAATATTGACTAAAATTCGAACGAGTTGGGTAGGCAGAACTACGCTCATGTTGGAAGGGTTTTGTACTCCACCTACGATATGCAGACATCAATAGTGAATAAACTCAAAAAGAAACATCTACAACAATTACATACTCACATTAAAAGAAAAACCATCGTTACACCATTTTGTATAACATCACAACAACCATTGACTGAATGAAATCGTAAAGATGTTTTTATCATTCATTTTATGTGAAAATTAGAAGATTAAAAGTAAATTGTCTGGTTCGATGGAAAACCCGAATGATAAAAAAAACCGTGCATTGGTTTTGTTGTACTAGGAGAACTTTCAATTAGCGATTACTTCCGCAAATGCGATATAACTTTATTCAGACATCTACGCTATAAGGACTTTTCTTTGGACTACTTAAATTTTAGAGCAGCCATAGGATTCACTGGGAAAAATGTTATATTTACAAATTCTACTATTATTAACAAAGTTGAGTGAATTTCAACGTCTAAGGTTTTTGTATTGTCGAACTTATTAGACCTTATCATCATGATTTTGCTACCTTTCAAATGTATGTTTTCATCAAAACCTAATCGCCCGTACTTTACATGCTGAAGTTGGGGGAAAGAACATAAATTTACTCAATATTCTCATTTAATACAACCACTATTTTTTTAGGATTACTAATATTACTCGTTGAATAGATTCTCAAAGATGTACATGATATAAATCCTTCCTGAAATTTTCATGCAAATCCTAACAAGGCCGTTTGTCTGACCCTATTCGAAGCGCAGATTGCCAATGGCCATGCACTATTGTTGTTGTTGTAACACCGAAAGTTTAAACCACCATAGCTTCGTTAAATTGTAGTGAAATGTGTAGATTAATGTCCACAAAGGACTGCAGCGATGGTCTGCTGCCTCAGCGGAAGAGGATGGTGCGATCCGCCGAGATTAGCCTTGTCTGGGGACGCGTGAATGCGCTGGCAGGCTAGCGTTGCGGTGTTGTGCGGCGGGTTCTTTCCACCAGCACAAGGACACACTGCAAAAGAATTTCGCATTCACGAATTCCTGAGTCACAAAAAGGTCGACCGAAGTCGAAAAAAGGAGGTAACCAACTAAGGGTTGGAGATTGCAGACAATAAAGGACAAACTGGACCTGGGAAAGACAGACGGACTTAAGGGGACTTCGTCGTTACTTGACGATTCTTATGGCCCACAAATAAGAGTGGAGCATTATTAAAATGTATCGATTTTATAGTTTTTGTTAACGTTTAAATATTCAACTATAGGATTCGTGGCGACACCACATCGCACGGTCATTCTGCAAAACACTAATACATTTGACATTCATAGCATTGTAATTTTTGTACAGTCACTTCACTTTTTACATACAGCATTCATTAAATTAGCACGTATAAAATATAGTCGCTTGCTTGTTTCATTTTTCTTTAATTGTTTTTTTGCTGCGGATACATCGGTTAAAGGTAAAATCTCAACAGGTTATGGGCCCAGACAACGCAAAATAATTAGGGAAAAGAAATTTTGGTGAGCAAAAATTGAGGGTGACGCAATAGTTGATACGATTGTGAAATTCACTGACACAGCACAGGCAAACGCGTGCAGCGGTACGAACGTTCTGGAACAATTGTATTGTATTGAACAGAGTAGCTGAGCAATTGGTGTTACGTTTGGATGAAATTTTGCGGACAAATCGTTGAAATTTATTTTATTTGGTCAAAAGGAATAAAATAATAGCGTTGCAATGGAAACCGAAGTAATTAAAATTGACAAGTTACAAGATATTAGTCAATGGATGACGTGGCGATTTCAAGTGAAAGTATGTTTGAATGCGGCTGGTTATTTCGATATTGTTGATGGAACAAGTAAATCACCCGTGGCAACAACAGAGGATCCAAAGGTGAAGGAAATTGCTGAATGGAAACAAAAAGATGCTAAGGCTCAGCGGATCATTGTTACATCGATTGGACGAAAACCAACACAGCTCATAGTTCGTTGCAATACATCGGGTGAAATGTGGACAAAATTGCATGCTGTATACGAGCAAAGGCACGATGCTGGTAAACAATTGGTAATGGAACGATTTTATTCATACAAGTGCAATTCATCGGACGATATGGCTACAAATATTGCAAAATTGGAATATTTGGTGCAGCAAATACGTGATGCTGGCAATGTAATTTCGGATGAGATATTGATTTCGAAATTAATATCAAGTTTGCCGGATGAATATAGTCATTTGAGTAGCGCTTGGGATTCAACGGCAACAGCTGAGAAAACATTGGATAATCTCACACAAAGATTAATGTTGGAAGAGCATCGCATCAACACACGAAAAGCTGAACGTGGTGAATCGGCTGAGAAAAGTGAAGCATTTTTCGCAAAACGGGATGGCGATAAAAAGAAGAATAAGAAGAGTCAAGGTGAAAAATCACAAAGCAAACAAAAGGGTCGTTGTTTTAAATGTGGTAGCGATCAACATTACAAGCGGGATTGCCCTGATTTGAAGCATTCCAAAGGTGACAAAAGCAACAAAGATGAAACTGAATCGAAGGCATTTTTGTGTGAAGCGAATGAATCAATTTTAAAGCAACAACAACGGGATTCTTGGTTTGTCGACTCTGGTGCAACATCTCATATGTGTAATCGAATCGATTGGCTTGAAAATTACGAGAAATTGCAAACACCCATTCCAGTTACCATCGGTGATAGATCGAAAATGACAGGCATTGGACGCGGCAATGTGAAAGCATTAACATTCACAGGTGAGAAATGGATTTCAAAAACATTAGTTATTGTTCTTTTCGTACCGGACGGGTGCGTGAATCTTTTTTCATCAAGTAAAGCGTTGGACAATGGTCACAAGTTGAAAGCTGATGCGGATTAATTCAAATTCTATGATGAAGACAAAGTGGTAGCGATTGCATTGCGTAGAGGTGGTCTATGACAAATGATTATACAACCTATTGAAGCATCGGAATGTGAAAAATCAGCGGCACATGTGGCAATGAAAACACTCACATTGCAAATGTGGCATGAACGTTTGGCACATCAGCATGTTGCATATGTACGAAAAATTTTACGAAATCGGAACATTGAATTCATCGATGAGGATTTTGATTGTGATGGATGCGCATATGGCAAGCAGCACAGATTGAGTTTTGAATCACGTGTAGAAAAGTCAAAGGCATGCGGTGAAATAATCCATGGTGATTTATGGGGACCATACGATAAATCAATTGGTGGATCGATATATTTTGTTGTATTCAAGGATGATTTTTCACACATGCGATTCATTTATTGTTTGAAAAACAAGGCTGAAGTCGTTGACAGGCTCAAGACGTTCATCAAGTTTAGCGAAAAACAGTGGGGCCATCAAATCAAGGCATTTCAATCGGACCAAGGAACGGAATGTGATAATGCTGAAGTGAATCATTTTCTTGAGGAAAATGGAATTCAACATCGTCGATCTGTCAAATACACACCGGAACAGAATGGATGTGCAGAACGTGAGATGCGTACGATCGTTGAATCAGCACGTTCAATGATACATGCAAAGGGTTTGAATGAAAATTTGTGGGCGGAGGCTGTAAATTTGGCCGTTTATGTCTTAAATCGCACTGGAACGAGCACGGTCAAAAATAAAACACCATATGAATTGTGGTGTGGTAAACCGGCACAGGTTGAAAATCTTCGTTCGTTTGGCACTGGTGTATAAGTTCATGTACCGAAACAAAAACGTCGTAAAATGGAACCAAAATCAAAGAAATGTATTTTCGTTGGATTTGACGATAATATCAAAGGTTATCGTGTTTATGATCCGGATACAAGGAAAATCGAGGTGGTTCGCGATGTGAAATTTTTATCGGATGAATTTAATACAATAAAAATCTTGGCACAAGTACACGGTGGTCAGGAAAAAGCGGTACAAACGGATGAGAATGAGGATGAGCTCAAGCCTGAGCAATCGAATGTTGAACAAAATAAAGCGGAGTCAAGTGATGAATCAACGTCAACCGCAACGGCAGCAACGGCCGAACAACAACAACAACAACAACAGGCGGCAAGAATTGTCAAGCGTGGAACAACGGGTTTGACTGATATTGATGAGGACAATATACTTGAATCGCGTACACGTAATCGAAATCAAACGACATTGGTTGCAATGGCACTTATTGCAATTGATGATGAGCCTCAAACGTATCGGGAAGCAGTTGAATCACCGAACAACGATAGGTGGTTACAAGCAATGCAAGAGGAATACGATTCACTGGTGCGAAATAACACATGGAAATTGGTCGAAAAACCACACGATCAAAAGGTCATCGATAATAAGTGGGTTTTCAAGGTGAAAAGTAATCCAGATGATTCAATTGAACGATACAAAGCGCGGTTAGTGGCACGTGGCTTTAATCAACAGCATGGAATTGATTATGAAGAAACGTTCAGTCCGGTGGTGCGTTTTGATTCAATTCGGACATTATTTTCAATTGCAGCGGCAAAGAAATTGAAAATGCGACAATTTGACGTGAAAACAGCATTTTTATACGGAGATCTACGTGAAAATGTGTACATGAAACAACCGATTGGATTCAGCGATGATACAAACAAGGTATGCAAGTTACGTAAAAGTTTGTATGGCTTAAAACATAGTTCAAGATGCTGGAATCAAAAGTTTAAGGATTTCATCGAAGAATTCGGCTTTAAATCATCATTGGCTGATCCATGTGCTTTTGCAAAGTCAAATGGGAAAAACACAGTTATTTTATGTATTTATGTTGACGATGGCATGATTTTTGGTGACAGTGATGATGTGATCGATGAGATCATCAATCATTTGAAGCAAAAGTTCGAGATAAAAGTAATCGACGCCAGGTGTTTTCTTGGTATTGAAATTGATCGTTTGAACGACGGATCGATTTTTATACATCAAACGGCATATGCACGCAAGGTTTTTCGAAAGTTCAACATGGAAAATTGTGTTTCAGTGGGAGTACCAAGCGATACAAATCAAAAATTATCGCAATACGATGACAGCGATCCATCGAACTTTCCGTATCGACAACTTGTGGGCAGCATTATGTATTTGGCAATGGGAACACGACCTGACATTTCATATGCAATCGGCGTGGCCAGTCGTTATTTGGAAAAACCATCGATCACTCATGTGATTGCGGCGAAGCATATTTTGAAATACATAAATGGTACATTGAATCGTGGTATTTTGTACGGCTCTACAACGGGTGAAATTGCATTCAATGGATACAGCGACTCGGATTATGCTGGCGATCTTGATACACGCAGATCGACAACTGGTTTCATTTTTACTGTGAATAATAGCGCCATAACTTGGTGTTCAAGGCGGCAATCAAGTGTATCGAAATCAACGGCTGAAGCTGAATATATTGCTGCTTCTGAAGCGACATCCGAATTGATTTGGGTGAAAAGATTATTGAATGAAATCGTACCGAATCAAGTGAACGAACCAACTTTGTACATCGACAACGAAAGTGCGGTGAAATTGATTAAAAATCCGATGTTCCATCGTCGAACAAAGCATATTGATGTGCCTTATCATTTTATTCGGGAACAGCACGAACGAAAGGAATTGGCAGTTGAATCAATCTCAAGTCATGATCAATTGGCAGACGGTTTGACAAAAGCATTACCAAAAAGTCGATTTGAATTTATATGGCAATCATTGGGCATGACAAATTGAATTTTACTTTTTTCATTTTGATTACATTTTCGAATTCAATCAAGATTTTTGTTAATGATTCATTCAATTATTTTGCATTGGCCCTTATGGCAATAGTTTTATTGGAACATAGTTTTTGGTTTATCTGGTAGTTAACAAAAGGTGGGAGTGTTAAAATGTATCGATTTTATAGTTTTTGTTAACGTTTAAATATTCAAATATAGGATTCGTGGCGACACCACATCGCACGGTCATTCTGCAAAACACTAATACATTTGACATTCATAGCATTGTAATTTTTGTACAGTCACTTCACTTTTTACATACAGCATTCATTAAATTAGCACGTATAAAATATAGTCGCTTGCTTGTTTCATTTTTCTTTAATTGTTTTTTTGCTGCGGATACATCGGTCAAACGTAAAATCTCAACAAGCATCCAGATGGAGGTGGTGCCCCCTCGCACCCTTCCAACCGGATCAAGATCCAAACGTAGACGTGGCCATATATTTCCCATTTGAGTGGAAAACTCATACCAACTTAGTTTGCATGAGCTTTCCCATCAAAAGAGAAATATAGCCGTGACCAATTTATGTTATAGAACTATATGATTGAATCATATAACCCTATACCATAAAAGGGCACGCGAGCGGAAGGCCACTCTGCCCGGCAAGAGCCCCTGTTGAACAACAAAAAACGGAGGAGTGCGCCCGATGGCTAGCCCATATGAGCGGAGGAGCCCGCCAGCGCATTTAAGCGCCCCCAGACAAGGTCAATCTCGGCAGATACTACCATCCTCTTCCGCCGAGGCAGCAGACCATCGCTGCAGTCTTTTACGGACATTTATATACCTACTTTCACTACAAAATACTATCTGGTTCTTCTAAAACTTTGATGGTTGATTAGCCTTAGAAGTGTGAAATTTCATATTGTTTGACGATACCATGATGATTTTATATAAGAAAATGAAAAATTGATATATCATCTATTGCTAATAAAGTTTAGTGAATTTCAACTTCTTAGGTATTTGTCGTTGTTGTGCTCTGGTTTTTCGGTCCACAGCTGTCCAATCGCAAGAGGGAACACCATTTTTTCATGCTCTTCTGCTTTCCCTGCCTACACTGTCATCTATATTGCAATTTTAATAACGGATATTAACAGATCTCGTCAAGACGTTTCATTTGATACCCTACTCGACTATCTTTGATGAATTTTTTTTAAAGGATTCAGTTCTTTCTATGAGGAGACCCCTCTTAAAAACGTTTGAAAATTTTTTTCGACTATAGAACTTTCATTCACCTAAAACTTCTGAGCTGTTCACGAAATTTGATGACTCTAGCTTCTATATCTCCCGAGAGAACTTGCTGTGGCGCACTGACGGACAGACGGACAGACAAGTACCGATTTTAATAGGGTTTTGTAAAAAAAATTTTCTTTTAAAAATCCTGAAAAGAAGCAAAAAATAAATATACGGGTCAAACTGATAACCCTTGTTCCTTTTGAAGTCGGTTAAAAATTAAATGTAGCTTTTCTGATAATTTTGATTATGGAACACAAGTTAATTACAATAATTTTTCTTTTTATTTCAGAAAATATTTAGAGAGGCGATTGTGGTGAGGTGAGTGTTTTATGTTATATATTTTTTATATTATTTATCACTCTTACAAATAAAATTTATCAGTGAAATACAACCCCAACGAACCAAATTTTAATGTCTTCTTGATCACATGCCTAATACTATTATTCCTTAAAAATTGCAAATATATTACATCACTTCATTTTCTTATATAGTGCATATAATGTTTGTAATAATTAATTGATAACAAGGTTAAAACCTCCTCACAATTGTATAAACTTTTACAAAGTATTATGCAAGCGATTTCCTTTTCAAGTAAAACTATGAAAATAACAATAAATGTTATAATCACACTAACTCTTACGAGAATAGAGTATAATTTTGATAAGGGTGCGAATAAATAAATATTCTCGTTGATTATGCTGTCATCACAATAAATGCATATTTACAAATTGTAAAATAGAACGTAAAAAGTAAATTGAATTAGATAGAATTCCTTGTGAAGTTGTGGTAATATAAAATATGTGTTCACTTATTCACAGCCATCAGAAACTATTCATTCATACATCGAGTCAAGAAATATTGTAAATTCTGGAAAAAATTCAAATATCAGTAAAATTCTTGTTTAATTTTATATCGGCGCTTCATCAACCAATGTGTTCACATTCAATTGGTCCCGATGATGATATGCGTTGAGACATATGTTGCATTATTGATATTATCGACGAATGCAAATGAAAATAATATCATGTGCATGCAAAAATCTAATGGAACTAGCCAATACACGATCATTTGTGGCATCCTCACTTTGTTCTCCGATTTTGTCAGAGGAAAACAAGGCTCTGCCTTTACGTAGAAATCACAAAATTCAAGATCTTTATTGGGTGATTTTTTTTCTAATTTTTAAATATATATGGTTCGTAAATAACTTAACCTAACAATATTCATACGGGTTGAGCCTTAAGAGTTTTCCCGGAGTTCAATCATCATTTACTTTACTTTGATTACAATATTAATTTTTTGATAAAACAAATCTTTAAAATGTTAACACCAACAATATTATCAAACATGAATAGATTATAAAGTGGTTTAAATGTTATTTGCTTTAACAATTGCAGTTTTAATAATTAAGTTTCTTAAAATGAAGTACTTTATTTGCTTGAGACTACCTTAAAACTACTCGTTCGCTGCATCCAATAAACGGTTTTCCGTCGCTGCCCTGACTAATTCCGCATTTTGTTCCACGGCTCTTCTTATTCCTGATTTCACTAGCTTTTCCGCCTGCAATTTGATGGGCTCTATCACTGCCTCCTGGTACAGCGCCTCGTTAAAGTAAGACCGGCCGTTCTCCCGTCTGTATAGGCTTGTGCAAGCCCTAAAAATTTTTCGCTGAACTAATCCTATCTTGCCTCATATTTTTTCGGAGGTCCTTTCCATATTTTCACCGCATATGTGATGATCGGACGAATAAGGGTCTTGTAGACCAAAACTTTGACACATTTACTCGTTGTTGACTGTTTCCTGAAAAGAGGTACTCGTATTAGAAAATGGTACGCATAAGTCACTTTTTTCAAAACATTGTTAACGTGAGCACTGAAGGTAGCCTTGCTATCGAAAACTACTCCCAAGCACTTCGTTTGCTTAGGCAGTGCACCATCTGCCCATTCAACTTAATCCTGGAGTCATAGATGCCTCTTGCACGAGACCAAAGTTTTTGTAGGGGCCCTTGAAAACAATTAATTTACGAACTATTTTTGGAGCCTCGTTTTAGCAACACATAAATTTTGCTCAGAAAACCGGACTAACAAAATGTCAGCGAAGAGGTTCACCAGGATTCCGGGCTTATATTCACCTCTTACGCCCGGGACGTTGAAAAGAAATGGGCCTAATATAGACCTCTGTGGAATCCCCGAGTCAATACAAAATGGCTCTAATAACTCCACTAGCTACCGCAAAAGAAGTTCGCCTACTCATGAAGCTGGCTATAATTGTTACAATATGTACCGAAAAGCCAAAATTGATCATTTTGTAGAGCAGGCCGTTGATCTATACAGATTCAAAGGCTGTCTCCACATCGATCAGGAAAGCTATAACAAGCTTATTGTTGCGCCAACTTCTCGCTATATCGGCTTGGAACACGGTCATAGCATTTAGCGTGGAGTGGGCTTTTTTGAAGCCAAATTGTCTTTCCGGCATAATTCGGGCCCTCACAGAGAATTGTATGATGACTTGAAGCATTAAGTTTTTAAGCAGCTTACCAATATTTGATGGCAGCGAAATCGGTCAGTACACTGCTCGACTTCTTGAGTATTGCAAATATTTTTGCGCATTCCCATTGCCGAGGGAAGTAGCCAATGTTAATGCAATTATTCGGAATCATCGCGAGGAGAACAAAGAAAATATGGGAAGCCTTTTAAGCATATAATTGAGATTTATCATCTATGAGCGTGGAGCCATCATGAGTGAGGAACCCGGGCAGCCTTTATCTGCCAGTTATCCTATTGGTATGAGCATCGGTTGACAGACAGAATCACTAGGTGGATACGTTCATACTCCCAGTTGACCATATTTAAATTGCTGTGGTAGATTCTTGCAAGTAGCTTTCTAGGCCGACTTCGTCTACGATGAAACTCCAAGATGTCTTCTGGCAAATCTCGACACAATCAAAGAGATCGGCATATTTTATTGTTTAAATGCGGTGTAAGCTCGAAAGAAATTGTGTGAAGTTTATGGTGGGGACTGCCTTACTGAACGCCAGTGTCAGCGTTGGTTTGCTCGGTTTCGTTCTGGAAATTTTAATATGCAAGATGCACCACAAACTGATCGTCAAACTGATTCTGATGACGACAAAAGAAAGGCGTTAATGGAAACTAACGGACGTATGACAACTCGAGAGATAGCAGAGAAGGTCGACATATCGAACTCAACCGTTCACTTACACTTAACACAGCTATTCGAATGTCTACTGCCGTCAACTATCGAAATCAAACGAAGAAATCAAGAAAAACACTCTGAACTGGTCAATCACAAAAGCGTGATGTTCCATCATGATAACGCCAGACCCCACACCTCTTTGATAACCTGTCAAAAATTAATGGAGCTCAATTCGGAACTGATGCCACATCCACCCTATAGCCCTGACTTAGCACCATCAGACTATCATTTGCTTCACTCCCTTCAAAACCATTTGAATGGCCAAACTTTCGATTCCTATCAGGCTGCTGAAAATGAGTTGGACCAGTTCTTCGCTTCTAAAAACCGAGGCTTCTTCGAACGTGGAATTTCCCAACTTACCGAAAGATTGCAAAGGTCATTCAACAAAATGGTCAATATATCATTGATTAATAATTGTTGTTAATATAAATAAATTTACTTTGAAAAACGTGAAAAAATGACCATAACTATCGAAAAACCCAAAATCACCGTCATTTTGATTGTCATCATTTTGTTGCCAAAATTTTAGTTGGTGCCAGGAGATAA
This sequence comes from Odontomyia ornata, assembly GCA_963969285.1. NCBI lineage: Eukaryota > Metazoa > Arthropoda > Insecta > Diptera > Stratiomyidae > Odontomyia > Odontomyia ornata. The sequence goes on along the minus strand of OZ017739.1, from coordinate 97,256,539 downwards.
ACATAATTTATGCTTTTCAACTATTTCTTAATAACCTGGCCATATTGTTTATTCTCGAAGAAAAAAGCACCACGACTGATTAATAGCTTGCGCACTGCCATATCGTACATCCTGTACGTTTTGGATGATGTCTTTACTAAGAAAAATGCGTTTGATTCATTTTTTGTCTAGTTTTCGATGTTGTTTCTTTGGCGCATGAAGCATTGCTACACAACCAAAAACTTTCGCCGATGATACGTCTGCTTTGCAGTCACCCCACAGTTCGAATGGAGCTTGTTTTCATTGATTCGACACGGCAAACGATTAATAATATAGGTTGCTTCCGCCCAAAAAATTTTTGATAGACTCTAATCGATAGCAAAAATTTTGCTTTTTCTACTATGTTGCGGTTAAAACGTTCTGTAGCACCTCACTACTCAGGTGTATATAGTGCCGTTTTTCTGTGCAGAATTTCATTTTTCGATCAATAGATATCGAATTGTCGATTCCAGTACTCCATACCCTTATCAGTTTTAAGCACTTGAATAAATTTTGATTGCGCATCAGACTTGTGTTTCTTTGGGTAAACAAACAACATACGTGTGGAATCGTCAATGAACGATGTATAATATCTTCTTCTTCTTCTTAGCACTACAGCCCCTCTCTGGCCTTTGTTTCCTGCAAATAGCGCCTCCAGCTGTCTCGGTCCATTGACCGCGTCCTCAAATTATGTAATCCGACCAGCGATGAATGGTCTTCATCGACCGAGTCAGACCAGCGTTTCTTCGGTTTCCCCACTGGTCTCCGGCCTTCAGTTCTCCCAACGAATACCTTTTTGGGTATCCGTTGCTCGTCCATACGATTTATGTGTCCAGCCCATTGCAGTTTTCGCAGTCTCACAATCGTTGAGACCTCCGGCTCGTCAAAAATTTCATACAGCTCATGGTTGTATCGAATTCGCAATTGGGCCCGGTCTAGCTTCACTCCGATTATTCGCCTCAGGACCCGTCGCTCAAAGGCGTTCAATATATTTGCGGATGCTTGGGTTAACGTCGATGTTTCATACTCATAGCATTAAACAGGTCTTATCGCAAATTTGTATACTTGGAGCTTTATTTTCCTGTGTATGCAGCTGGTCTTCGAAATCGTCAAAACTGAATAAAATATTTTATTTGCGAGCTGTATCCTTCGGCGTATATCGTCTCTTTCATTGCCGGCTCTCGTTATTTTGGCTGCTAAATTTGCCAACATTTCTGATACTGTATTCGCCAAGTGTGATATTCTGTGCATTTGAGGCATTTTCCTTGACTGCGTCAAGAGCTTTGTTTTATTTTCATGGATTCGTAGCCCTACTAGTTTTGCTTCGCAGTCGAGTTTCAAGAAGAGTTCTTTAGCGGTTGTTAATGACCGTGACAGAATGCCGATGTCGTCCGCATAGGCCACTACCTGGCTCGACTTGTATAGTAATGTACCTCGTGTATCGACAGGTACCTTCCTTATGACGTACTGCAGAGTCAAATTGAATAGCAATGAGGCTAGCCCATCTCCCTATTTTAGTCCGATATTTGTGTCAAAGGCATCGGTGAGTTGGTTATTGATGCGGACTTGGGAAGTCGTTGACGTCATTGTCATTTTGGTAAGACGGAATAATGTGGCTGGGATGTCAAAGCAAAGCATTACTTGGTATAGTTCGTTACGCTCAATACTGTCATATGCTTGCTTAAAGTCAACGAAAATTTGGTGTACGTCTACGTTGAGCTCCCAACATTTTTCAAGTGCTTGCCTGACTGTGAACAATTAGTCTATTGTGGATCTACCTGCCCTAAAACCACCTTGATACTCCCCAATAATATTGTTGGCGTATGACCCGATTTTATTTTCCATGATTTTAGAAAATATTTTGTACGCCGTACAAAGTAGTGATATGCGTCTATAATTTTCGCACTGTAGCTTGTCACCTATTTTGTGGATAGGGAATATGATTGATTGGCTCTACTCTTTCGGCATATGTTCTTCTTGCCAAATGTACTGGATGACTGTGAATAGCTTGATGAACACTACTGTCAAAATATTTGATTAGCTCCACTGTATTCTCATGGATGCCCGGCGCTTTATTATTCTTTTAGGCTTTGACAATGGAACAAACTTCATCCAGAGTTGGTGGGGCCAATAGAAGCTCTCCGCAGACATGTATAGGCTCCGATGTTCTGGAGCCGTGCGTAGGGTTAAGGAGGTTCTTGAAATATGATGCCCACCTTTCCTTAATCTTGATTACATCAGCAATGATATTGCCGCTGTCATCACGACAGAGCTGGGTTTTGGGCTGAAAACCACGTTTCAGGCTTTTCACTACTTTGTATGCTTGTCTTGTGTTATTGCTCTCTAAACTTACAATTGGTCGTCATAGTATTTTCTTTTCTTAATCCTAATTATCTTATTCGCTGCTCTTCTGAGATTTTCATAGTGTTCTCTCTTCATCCTGATTTTCCTACCTACATATTCTTTGTGCGCCTGATTCTTTTTGTCTAACGCATTCTGGCACTCATCATCGAACCAATTATTCCTCTTTCGCTGGGCTTGATGTCCGATCGTCTGTTCTGCCACAGTCTTTATAACCTCGTTCATTTCCATCTAGAGCTCGTTGCTTGTCTTTAACGAGGCGTCTGATAAGATGGGAGCCAACTGGTTGTCGAGGGTCTCCGAGAAATTTTTAGCCACAGTCGCCGTTTGGAGCCTTTCGATGTCAAATTTTTGTAGTGGGCTAGTCTTCGCCGAATATGAATTTGACATACGACATCGATAGGTTAGTTTGATCAAGTAATGATCTGAGATACAATTGGCTCCTCGGTATGTACGGACGACAATGTATGTTCGAGGCTCAACGTTGTTGGATTAGAACATGGTCGATCTGGTTTTGTGTGTTACCATCCGGTGATACCCAAGTCATTTTTAGAATGCGTCGATGTGGGGTTTCTTATGTATTCAAAACCCTTGAATAACATGGAGCGCCACAAATTGAGGTGGGTTTCAGTGAGAAGCATGATGTCAGGCTGTTGCTTAACAATGAATTTAAGGAGATAGTCACTTCGATGTAGAGTAACAATGGAGTTGACGTTGATCTAGATTAGACGAAGCTTATCCATAGAAATGTAACTGGATGACAAACAATTTTGAAGCATGTTGGCTTTAACGTTAAAAAACGAAATAGATTTTTTATCTTGTTTGTTTATTCTTTCTGAAAGAGATTCAAGCTGTTGGTAAATTTTGAGAAGCAGCTCATTATTGTCACTTACATTATTTATTTTATTTACATTGTCTGCTGGTCCTCTAGCAGCAAGTGAGAATGACTCCCCGGACTTGACGAAGTTGGAAGGTATCACACTGCGATATACTTGGGTTTGCTTTGGGCAAATTTTAACTTTTGCACCTTGATGCCGGAAGCATCCTCGATATGATGCTGGTTGACCAAATATACCGCAGTTAACACAGTATAATTTTTCTTTTGGCTCCATCTGAGCCAATTTGCATTTATCGGGGGCATGAATATCTTTACATTTAACGCAGAAATAATGCATGGCTCAGTTAGCAGCCGAATGACCGAATCTTTGGCACTTGTAGCACTGGTTGACCTCAGTTTTTTGAAGACGCTCCCACCTCACAACTCGAAAGTTCAAGTACCTTACCTTAGCTTGTAAACTATTAAGAGCATCTTTTGATAGCTTGAAATTAGCCAGTGTATTTGTTTTATTTATGAACTTATGTGCGGTCAATCTCTTAACTTCAAAATTATCTATCTTATGTTCGACTGCCAATAGCTGAAGCATATCCCCTCCGCGATGCCCAAAGACATTAATAGGAGAAAATTTGTAGTGTTTTGAATAGATATAAATGTCTGTAAATGACTGTAGCGATGGCCTGCTGCCTTCGCGAAAGAGGATGTTGAGATCCGCCAAGATTGGCCTTGTCTGGGGACGCGTGAATGCGCTGGCAGGCTAGTGTTGCGATGTCGTGGAGCATGTTCTTTCCCCCTAGCATAAGGACCCACTACAAAAAAATTTCGCATTCACGAATTAAACCATGTAACAAATGCCGATCGACTGGTGTCGAGGCCGAGGTAACCTACTAAGGGTGGAAATGCTTGTTCGAAGAACAAATTGGGCCGGGCAAAAACGGACGAACTTACAGAGACTTCGTCCTTACCGACGATACTTATGGCCCTCAAATAAAAGTGGGGCATCCAGATAAAAGCGGTGCCCCCACACACCCTCCAAACCGGATCAAGATCCAAACGTAGACGTGGTCATGTATTTCCCATTTGAGTGAAAAACTCATCCAAACATAATTTGCATGACTGTTTCCCTGAAATGAGGAATACAAACGTAACCAATTTATGCCATAGCGTTATACAATGAAATCACATAACTCCATATCATAAAAGGACACGCGAGCGGAAGGCCACTCTACCCGGCAAGAGCCCTAGTTAAGCGAAAAAAAAGGAATGAGCGCCCCCAATGGCTAGCCCATTTTAGAGGAGGAGCCTGCCATTGATGCGGGTTCTGTACCCGGTCAAGTTTTCAAATAAAAAGGAAAGACCGAAGGTATAATTTTGAAAAATTCATTGAATTAATAATTCGAATTATAAGCAAAAAAAAAAAATCATAATTTGCAAGATGAGAATAATTATCATCAATTATAATTTAAATTTCTAAGTAGAGATATTTAAGAATATAAATTGTGAAAACGGAAAATTGAAGATATCATTATTTTTAAGTTTTACTACTGCAAAAATACTAATGTACATACATATATATATATTTATCAACTTCTATTCTTCAAAATTCTATAAGCAAACAATGAACAAGAGTATATATTTAGCAAAATGTCTCAAATGAAATATTTGTCTGTTTTTTTTTTAAATTATTATTTAAATGGAATATTTACGTTGAAAAATATTTTCAATTGATATTTCATGCGGTATGTTTTCTTTTCTCGTCCTTTGTTAATTTTTTTTATTTTGAAGATCTACAGTATTATAATATGTATATATTTATATTTATCAAGGAAGAAATGTTGAAAGAAAACTGATTTATTAATATATTTAAATTTAAATAACAATTCTTGGAAAATTTCACGTCTATTGAGATTATTTGAATTTTTTTTCAACATATTTTACAGAACTAATATCAGAGCAGTAATAAGTCATTAACTATTTTAAAATATTCGTCGAGTCTTCTTGCGACAATTTTAAAAACATATTTTTAAAAATTTTTTCTTTAATGCTTTGAAATATTGAAAATCTTATTGAAAATTACTTTAAAAATTTTTAAATGCTTATGAAACATTTAAAAACTTTTAAAATATTTTTAAAAATATTAAAATTCAAAAAATATGTTTCTTTCACCAGTATTAAATATTTTTGCCGTATAAATTTCTGTTTGTACTACAATTTGAAATATTTTCAATACATTTCGTTAATAATTTATGCTATTCAAAACAATTTAAAAATAATTCAATTTTAATGTTTTAATTCATATTCTATCATTGATTAAACACAATTAGAGCAATAATTTCATAGTATGTATATATTTTATCTAATATATTTTTTCTGAAAGAATAAATGCATTTATTTTTGTACAAATATTTAAAAAAAAACAGTTTTATCAAAATATGGTTCATTATTTTGGGTTCTTATAATTTGAAACTGGTTTTGTTTTCCGTCATTTTGTGCTTATACGCGTGTGCAAAAATGCAATTTAATGAATCATTAAAGTTGAAAGGAAAAAATATGTCGGTAAATTTTTTTTTATTTTTATTTTTAAAAACAAAATCAGTTGTTTTTGTCTTTTATTGTCTTTTAATATATTTAATGATTTGTAAATTCAGGATTTTCGTTTTGTTTTTTTCTTTAAAAGTATTCAGTGTTTTTTAGGAAGAAAAAATTCTAGAAAACTTTCTTTTATAAAAATTAATTGCACTTATTCAAGTATCATTTTTTATTTGGTTTTTCGAAAAAGTCAATGATGTGAACTTTGAAGAGAACTTTTAAGTAGAAAATTATTTACATTATGTAGTTGTTTATGACTATGTAGGAAATTTTTTAAATTATGTTGGTCAATTTTCAAAGGAGTTTTTTGTGGGGGGAAAGTCAATTTTATTTTTAAATTCATACCTTTTTATTGCACCAATTTTCCGCTACAGGTGTATTTACTTCTGGCAATGGCAGAGATGGTACTCGACTGACCGCCATTGTATTAGTTGATGAATGGAGGTTGGGCGTAACTCGAGCAGTTTGGGCTGCCGGACATTCGTTAGCTATTGGTAATCTTTTTGTACGCCAAAGGCATTAGGTATACCCTTGAGGTATTGTAAAATCTTGTACCTGGCAAGAGCCATCCTCACATGTGAAAGACTTCCGCCTGTTGATGCTGAAGTATCCACGGTGGAAAGTTGGGTGCGCGAAAATTCAAAAAGAAATCCGAAACAAACGGAATTTGTAATTGAATAATATGCAGCAAACGAATGGTTTGTCTTGTACCGATATCACTATGCGCTCAGCTGACTTGCAAATTTGTATTTGTGCCAAAAATTATCGTGATCACTTGTAAATGAATTTTTAAGCAAACACAGCACGTACAAAAGATAATACGCTGCAAATACTACAACACAATAGCAATAGCATCAGGAAATCCGGTGAATAATGTAGCCTTGCGGGTTGACACACCTTTGCTCAAATGTAATCTGTCACCAAAAACCGCGATCGACGTACCCGTCATGCTTTCATTATTCTCACAGACAGAATTTTTATGTTCAGAACACTATCTTGTATCCGAATACTAGACCATACATAATTCGCGAAATCAAAACATCGGTCGGAACCATATGATTCCCATCCTTCTCGAATTCGCTACTGGGAAACATAGCACAGGCAGGCGAGCACAAAGCCCCAAACGTGTTTTTCTTTTTTCCTTTGGGAAATTGCTGTTCGACTCTAAAGCGTTATTCATACCGGAGATTTTTCTCGTTGCACGCACGATTCGCTCCAAATGCAAATAGATTGAGGGAGAAGTCAATCTGTGAACGTGAACTAGATACGAGCTGTTGCTGAAAAATCTAGGTCAGATACATGTTGCGAATATAATTCACTCAATTACTAAGTTGCCCGCTTCATTTTTATCGTGCCAGAATATAACCATGAGCAAGTTCACTCTTAGCTCTCGGTTGAAAGCCATCCATACATAAGTTTGTGTGTGTCGGGACGAGGCGTCGAATGCAATTATTTATTGCAGGCCAAGTAGAGACAGCATCAAGTTGTTTGGTGGGGGCAGCTCAAGGTACTCCTTCTCGCAGCAGTTTAATGATAAATTTATTTTCCACGATCACACTAGAAAATTTCGGGAAAGCAAATATTTTTAAACAACCCAAAAACGCGACGGATATGTCCATCCGCTACTAAAACTGAAAACGACTACTATAACTGAATCACGCTCTCATGATTGGGAGGTGGACGACGACTCTTGGAACTTGAATTCCTTGTTGCCTTCTGGGCCCCGATTGCGATTTGCAACGACTTGAGTCGGTTAGGTTTTAGGGCAACCGCGGAGTTTTGCGCGACTCCTCACTCCTTGGTCCTGCGTCGATTTTTCGATCAGATCACGTTCCACGGACTGTATTGATGGGTAGTTGCGGATTTGCGTATTGGACGACGATATTAACCCAATCACAAAAAAATAATCGGGGGATGCCCTGCACTGGCTTTTCACGTTTTCCGAGCAAGGAAAATGCAAACGAGCAGTCCGGTGTCGAGCTGGGACGAGTCTCGTTAGGTTGGAGACAACCCCGAGCTCGAATAACGCAAAACCAGGGTTTTCGATCTTGCACTTCGCGATCCGTCCGACAAAATTTTCGTCACGAATCGGTCACTCTCGGGGTGATATTTATTTTTCAAGCGCCCGCACTCTGCTGCGAAATCGTACCCCAAATAATCGAATTGGGACACCAACCTAATTTTCAAATACATTAACGAAAGACCCGACAAGACAAGAACTATAAAATCCGTGAAAATGATGGCTCACAACCCGTCCGCCTTGCTTGCGGTTTCGCGATCTTCCGTGGACTCCTCGATCCATCCAAATCTCTTCTTTCTTATTTGTGTCGCAACGGTACCTCGAATATAGCTGCTCGCTCAGCCGAGTTCGATTGCATTCGGCAATGCAATACACGGACGGGGAGCACTAAGTCAGTGTTCCTTTTTCCGAAATTTTAGTTTGCAGATTTTAATTTTTTTTTAATTAACAGAAAAAAATAAAAATGAAAAAGGTGTTAAATAATAATAAAAAGTTAAATATCATGAAAAATATAAACAAAGGGAAACTTTTAAATTTAATATAAAGGAAAATTGATATAAAACTACATTTAATAATAATAATAATAAGAAGTAAAAATTTTTTTATAAATTGCAACTATGAATGGAAGTAATGAAATCTTTTTCTAAATCAGTAATTAAAATTTCAGACAAGGATTAGGAGCGTTTTCGAGCAGTTTGCTTGTGTGACTGCTCGATTACTACAACTTTTTTTAACCACTCGAATCATAAATATTACCTATGTTTTATTGACACTCCATCTCGATGTCCATATTGTCATTCATCGCAGGAAGTATCGCATAGTAATTAGCGCTATCGTTTGCTCCTCCCGCGCTTATGAGCCTTTTGCGTGGCTCCCTTTTTTTCGTTCGTCTTGTTTGTTGTCGCTTCTTTTTCGTTCATCTGATTTGTTGTCACTTCTTTTTTTCCGAACGTATTTTGTGACTTGATCACTTTTGTTTTGTTGACGTTTACGGATCATTTCCTCCAAAGTTTGAATTCGGAATTTCATCTCTTCATTTTCTCTGGTTACTCTTTCTAATTCTTCGCTTGAAAGCGTAATATGCTTACCAGGCTCAACGCTTTCTTGGTCGGATTTTCGTTTCATGAGTTTTTCATTATTAGCATTTAAAATGCCTGGCCCCGGGTCTCCCAGCGGTGAAAAGCCGTTGGGCTCCTTCATGCCCCGGCGAAAAAAAAAGTTTCTTCTTTTCTTGAACTTTTTGAAACATCCTCTCAAGTAGAATCCAGATACTCGATAAATAGTTCGAATAATTCGACGATGTAATAAGTTTTTTAGAAAATTAGTTCCGAATTGACGTGTTAAAATTTTTTTAATTCAAAAAAATTCTTGACAGGAGATTTTAAAGACACGTCTACACGCAACACATCCTAGACGTAGTTTCCATCTTTTCTCCTTATCTGGTCCCATTTATACGTATTAAACTGTTGTCATTACTGTAATATGGTGACTTCTAGTTATACTTCTTGCTTCATAGCTTCATAATTATACTTCCTGCTTCATGCACTGCTCTTTTTCGTCAAATTATTTATTATACTTATTTAATTGGACAATACTATGATTACTGCCAACTACTTTGATATCCATCAGAGATGGGTTGCAGTTTGATGTGATAAACGCTTTATATCTGTCATTTATTAGAAGCAATTGCGAGATTGTAACCTCTTAAATGAAATCTGTAACGCAATCCAGTTCAATTGATTGCCCACATATAAGAGTAGTTTTACACCTAAGACAGGGTGCTAAAATAACTAACAGTACAAAGTTCGTAAGAATTTCATTCATTGTGCTGGATTCGTATTATAGACATTTTAATTTGCTTGGAAGTTCCTCGAACAGCTTGCCTATGTAGAGAACTGTTCGATTACTAGAAACTGTCATTAATTGCGTTACCTCTAAAGTTTGATTTACACAGTTTTCTTGCACATTCGCTCTAGTTTGATCTTATCCAAAGTTACGCTTGATTCTGCGTGTTCCAGTGGAAAGCAATTACCTTAGTCAACAACGATGATTTTACTATAGTTTTCCTGATGCACTATAGTTTTATCAGAATTTAAATCTAAACTCCACCAATGATGTACAGTCTTCCACAAAAGTCAAGGTACAGTGATAAATATCATGAAAATTGTTTGATATTTTTATTTAAAAAACCTATAGTGATAAAATTTTTTTGGTATTACTTCAATTATAATCATTACACTTTAAATTCATGGAAAACAAAACGAAAATTCTGTCGTATTAATATATTATTACATATGATGTGTTGGAAAGTCAATGAATGAAGTCCACAAAAGTCATGGTACACCTAAAGAAAAATGATACAAATTGTAATTATAGTCTTGCATAGTTATTTGAATTATACTTTTCTTAATATTTTGTCGGATATCCTTTCATCTGAATTACTGATTTCAGTCTTTTAGGCATAGAATATACCAATTTTTTAGTAAATTCGCTGCTGATTCTGGCCCACTCCTCCAATATAGCATCCTTAAGCTGCGCCTTGCTTGATATCACTCTTTTTCGGATTTTTGTCTCAAGCTAATTCCAAAGATGCTCTATAGGATTCAAATCAGGGCTTTGAGGCGGTGTAGCAAGCATGCGAGTATTGTACAATAGCCACATTCGAACTTTATGCGCAGTGTGCTTAGGGTCATTGTCCTGTTGAAACAAGAAATCTTCTCGCATACCTAATTTGGCTGCACTTTGTTTCATGTTGTTTCGTAGAATCTCTAAATAAGAGTTCTGATTCATAGTATTTTCGATGAATGTCAGATTTCCAACTCCAGCAGCAGCCATGCAACCCCAAACCATAACACCACCGCCTCCATGTTTTACTGTTTTAATAGTGTTCTTGGGATTAAATGCTTCTCCTACTTTTCGCCAGACCCTCTTATGCCCATTTACACCAAATATACAAAATTTAGACTCATCCGAAAATAAAACATTATCCCAAAACGTTATTGGTTATGCTTTAGCAAATGTTATTCTTTTTTGTTTGTTTATGGAACTTACAAGAGGTTTTCTTCTAGGCGTACGAGATGAAAATCCAGCTTCTACGACAGCTCTACGCACAGTTTCTGCGCTAACCTCCTTCTTATCATTAATTCCAAGAACATCGCAGATTTTTCTACAGCTTAGAAATGGATCTTGTTTTACCATTCGCGAAATTTTTCTCTTGTCCTTTGCACTTAGTTTAGATGGACGACCTGTTCGGGGCACATTTTCCACCCTATTTTCCTTCTTAAATCGATTTATCACTTTTTGAATGGTTGACCGACTTCGCAACACTAGTTCAGCTATTTCAGAATATGATTTGCTCTGATTTGAATGCAGATTAATAATTATTTCACGCTCCTTAATACTCAACTCCTTTCGACTCATTTTTTAAAAATTTTATTAAATAAAAGATACACCACGAATACGGACGCGATATTAAAGACAGCGGCCTACGGTTGTTAACTCACTCTGATAATATGAACTTGGGGGATTCCCCTTTTTACAAATAACAGGGCATTTTCTGCAACTGTACCAAGACTTTTGTGGAGTAGAAAAGAGACATTGCCAACAAAAAATTATTGTCTTCAATGATCATTATTGCCGAATCCCTTTAAATTTATGAAAACTTAAACTCAACAGAACTCGTATTATTACCATTTCATAACTTTTGGTTTTCAAATAAAAATATTGATTCAGTAATACAATTTTCAGTTACCGATTCTCTGTACCTTGACTTTTGTGGAAGACTGTATATAGTTAAGCAGCCAATGAATTGATAAAATCAGATGGAGTGAAAGTAAAATATGCATGTTCTCACTCATTAGTACCGCATGAATATTTATTATTGGATTAAGAGAAATGTACAAATCCCCTAGAATTGTTAATATCGCTTTTGATAGAGCACTCTCCCGTATTCCTGTTGTATATTACATTAAATTAAAAAACAAAAATGTTATTACTATTTATACAACCGACAAAATATGTATGACCTGTACTGTAAATGTATCTCCTATGCCTATATAAGATCTTATATGAGGATCATTTATTTGAAATGCATTTTGCACTAAAATATGTACACACACCCCTTTTTCGTTGTAAGCTCCAACCAATTTCGGTGTAACCAGATTGTCGTATGCCATATAAGCGAGACAATTACGCGAAGCGGGAAGATACACTGACGATGGATAGTATGATGATGTTCCTGTTTCTTTTGCAGTCTCCGAAAAAAATGTTTACATATTTATCTGAAGCTTTTAAAAATAAAAGTAACTTTTCGTTCGTTCTGATGTTTCTTTTCTAAAATGTTTATGTATATATATCGCGGTTTGTGAGGATACATATAAAAACAAAGCTCAAATAATCATTTCGCGAAAAAGAATTCTTTAGTGTTAGACACATCGTCGCACAGATAAGTTTGGTATGGAGCCAGTGCCAGAGCTTTTTACAGTATTCTGTATATGTACTGCGTATAGTTTGTTAACAACACTTATAAAATCAAGTGCCGCCAAGTCGCAAACATCGTGAAAAAGCTTTCAGTTTCGTTTCATCCAACCGTACAAATCGGCTCAAGCGTTTTTTTTTTCGTTGTGCTTTTATTTATTGCAAAAGATACGTTGATTGTTATTATATCGCATTTATTTGTTCATACTCGTATATTGTTTTGCATGTGCAAACGGGCGTCCGTCCAAACGAACGGAAATTAGACTGAATGGAAAAAGTTGACGAGTTAAAACCGGTGACATGTGGGATTAGGTCGGAAAACAATCCGCTAAGAAAAAGATACTTTGAATCTACAACCCCGAGACTGTGATATCCACCTAAGATTGCTGAATTCTCGCCTGCTCCACTCGTTCCAGCACAAGATCCCAAAGCGTTTCTTAGAGAAAATGCCACTCATTGGTTGCAAGTTACATAATGCAAATAAATAATAAATGTGCATTTGTTTCGTATGGAGTAAAATGTAAATAAGATAAGGGAGTTTGCAACCGAGTATGGGAGAGATACTGCAAGGAACTCATAATAGGCTATAGAAAATTTGATATAATGCACTGGATGGGATCGGTGGTATTTTAAATGATTTCGTATTGTCGCGAATGAAAAATCAAAGTGATTCAATTTGAAGGAGAACAATCTAAAAGAAACTGATTTTCATGAAGAAGTATCAACCATTTTAACTATCTTATCTTGTTATGAAATCGTCCAAGTTGTTATTCGTGAACAATTAGCAATTTTTTTAAATTAATAATTGCGAGATAAAATCAAAGCAAGTTGAAAGCGTCCATTCATTCGGTTTCAATAGTACGCACTGTGATATATATTGAAAGTGAGATAGCCTTATTTACAACTCAATTGTATTGTTTATATCGTACGTTGTTAAAGTGTGTGTGCATGTGTAATTTATCAAACAATTCGAAAAGTATTTAGTGCATTACTCATTGTTGCAACAGAAGTTCGAAGAAAAGCTTAAACTAATTACTCAGAATGGATAGCTGGATGCAAGATGTGGTATGTAATACGACTTAGATACTTTTTACGTCTAGTTTAATTTAAGGACGTTTCAAATTGAATCAGAATCAGCTCTTTGGATTGAAAATGTTTGATTTGTGGCATTTTAACTACTTTAGTGGATCCGTTTCGATAATAAAAATTGAAAAATCACCTCCGCTGCTTCTTTTCAAAGTCAGCTTTTCGGAATATTTATGCACGAAATCCTGGAAAGCTTGTTAAAATATAACCAAAAAAGAATGAGCTAACTCATTGAGTCTCGTATTTACTCGATATAAGAAATGAGTCAAAAGCAAAAATACGGCTTGCCAGTTTTCGAATAAAAATCCCCCGGATTTACTACGAGTATCAATTTCGTTTGATTCTACTATAAAACAAATGCTTTCTATATTCTAAGCATACATGAGTCCATTTTGCTGACATGAAAAAAAATGCCTATCTTTGAATTAAAAACACCTCTTCCTCTTTTTTCCAGTTTTTGTTTCCGGAGCTTTCCTACCATCAAGTAAGCGTACGTTTCATTTCAGAATTTATTTCTTTTTTGCTTCAAAATGTAAAAAATGAGCGCAAGTAGTTTTCAATTTGAGATTCCTATATTGTATCTTTCGCCCATCAGGCGTCGCTTGTCACACATTTAATTTTTTAGGGTTTCGTACTTACTTACAAAACCGTATTGAAATCGAAACAGTGTATCCGTCCGTTTATGTGTCACAGCAGTTTTACTCCTGAAGCAGATACAGGTACCAAATTTGGTAGGTGAATATAAACGGATGACCCCTTGAATGTTTAGCTATCAAAAATGTTGTTAAATATTCACGATATAAAGGGGTGAACCTTAAAACAAAACCACAAGCCACATATGATCATACTGGACATCAAATCAAAGGTCCTGATAAGAACTTACCAAAATGGGTCTTGGAACAGTGTCACCAGCATCGAGGGTTGCAGGGGAAAGGTAAATATACGAAATATTAGTCCCCCTCTCCATGGCGTTCGGACAAATTTGATACGAAAAATCTGAAAAAAATTATGAAGGTAGTGCTCTATAAATATAACAACAAGAAATATCCTTGGAGACGAAACTCACTCAGCTTTATTAATAAGAGTAGTTTTTGTAAATTTCAAATTTTGCCAAATAAAACCGTATGGATACACTCAAATTCAATGAAATAAGGTTTTACCATACTGCAAATTTCATCAAAATGTAACTATGTTCTGTGAAGTTGCAAGTATTTAAATTCACGCTTTTCCTACCATATTGGTTTTTGCTCAAATCATACACTACATTTGAATTTTCTTGAAAATTTCAGGAAAGGTAGATAATTTAAAAATCTTTGAGATTCTATCCACTGAACAATATAATACACGGAAATACCACAACAAAATGGCCTCCGAAGTAAGGGAGTTAATAGGGATACATTATTTAGGAAGTATTTTTTTGATTTTTTTCATAAGATGCGAGCGGAAGTTTCTGCGTATCACAGATTGAGTACAAAACTCTTCTGATAGTAACGTATTTCTCGACTTTATTTTTGTTTTTTTGTTATTGTTTTTTCTGTTTTTTTTTTTATTTTTTTGTTTTTTTTTTGTATTTTGTTCTCTATGGTTTATTTTTCAATATTGCTCAATATTTAAAAGTTAGAATCGTGCTTTTAAGCATTAGACGTTTCTACCCAAATGAATATCTAACATCTAAATTAGGAGTTGAGTTTCAATAGCTCAGATACAGAACTGTGAAAAAAATTACGTTGTTAATGCTTATACTGAGTGATCAAGAATAAACTCAATTCCATTATCGAGCTCAAATTTGTGGCTACACGCCAGTCAAAAGTGAACTGTCTGGTTGAATGGAAACCTCGAATAGTAGAAAAAACACACATCTTTTTTGTTGTAATAGGAGAACTTTCAAATGGCTATAACTTTCGTAAATACGATTCGATTTTATTAAAACTTTCATGGCATAAATATTTTTCTAGGACTAGTTAAATTTTAGTGAATTTAAGAGTAACCATATGAATTTACGGAGGAAATGTTATATTTAAAAAATTCGACTGTTAATGAAAAAGCTGAGTAAATTTGAACTTCAACCCTGAATCCGGCACCCGGATTTTTTCCCTTTTTCTCAGATCACTGAAACTGCCGATTTATTGGAATTGTACGCGAAATAAATTCTTCCCAATAAAAGACTTCAAAAGTTGTAATAAGTAGTTTAGTTACACATAATACATATCAAAATGGCAACCTTTGCTAAATTTGTATTGACAGTATGTTTTGTTTTATTATTACATATGTTCAACACTTAAAACTTCTTCATTACTTGTTAAAGAAGGAGATGGTGCCCTTTCGTAATATTTTCAATTTAAGCTTATTTCTTATTAAAGTAAATTTTGCTAATAATGTTTTCTATAAATTTCCTTAACCCTTTCCTACCGTGGTCCCTACTTTTTATGATTTTTAAAAATGTTGTTATATTATTTAAATAAGGTATGCATTGCGTTGTTGGATAATTAATGTCGGTTTTTTTATGTTTTTCAAAGTAAATTTATTTATATTAAAAACAAATATTAATCAATGACAAATTGACCATTTTGTTAGATGACCATTTGCCATCTTTCGGTAAGATGAAGTTGAAGTTGCAATTTATTTTTATCCAAGTTGCTGTTTACTAATGACGCTCAGTTCTTTACTGAAGATAGTCTAAAGCATAATCTTTAAAATAGTATATAATAATATAAGCCACGCAATCACTACTACATGAAATAGATATATTATCGAACTACCCAATAAAAGAAATCATATATAAATTTTTTTTTCAGAATTTTATTGTATGTAGAAGTACTCTTTCTATAACCTGGACTAATTGTACCATCAGAAACATTATATATATATATATATATTACTAATTTTTTTTTGTGGTTGAAAGGTTAATGTCATTTCGCACAAAGTGTAGATCTCCCATATTCGCAAGCGATCGAACCACCCACTAACCACCTCCCCTCTCAACCCGAGAACCCAGCCTGGAACCATTTGATACATTACTTCGGGCCAGGTCTCGTTTTGTTAAGCCGTGAAGTGCCTTCAAGCTTGGGGATCCCTCTTGTAATGAAAGGAAAGAGAGAAAGATGAGTTGCCAAACAAGCGATCCCCCAGCCCTAACGCCCCCGGCTGCTGTGAGTCTCCTATTTCTTTTCGGACTGCCACATAATGTGCCACCTGGTTTCATTTGTCAACCGATTCGAGCATCACCGTGACTATACTATCAGGGGTGAGCTCTTCCGTCGCCTTGTCGAGGTCCCTTTGAAATCTGTCCCATTTAAATGTGTGGCAGGCGTTGTCTTCATCTTCTGGACAAAACCGACAATCGGGGAACCGTGACTTACCAATCTTGTGCAAATAAGACTGAAAATACCAATTCCCGCTCAAAAGCTGCGTCAGGTCGAAGTAAGTCTCACCGTTCTTTCGATTTAGCCACGGTCTCACATCTGGAATGAGGAGCGCAGCCCATCTTCCCTTCGTGCGATTCACCCAAGACTGCTCACAATCGTTGCGTGAGCGCTGTCTCTCCACGTGGGCATCCATCTCCCTTGCGTCATCGATTCGACACAGGTAAATAGTGCGGCGGATTTCAAAGGTATATTCGGCGAAGACCAGCCCGCTATAAAAATTTGACACCGAAAGGCTCCAAACGGCGTTTGTGGTCAAAAATTTCACGGAGACCCTCGACAACCAGCTGGCTCCCATCTTATTAGACGTATCGTTAACGACAGGCAACGAGCTCTGGATGGAAGTGAAAGCAGCTATTAAGACCACGGCAGAACCAACAATCGGACATCAAGCCCGGCGCCAGAGAAATGATTGATTCGATAATGAGTGCCAAAATGCGTTAGACAAAAAGAATCAGGCGTACAAAGAATACGTAGGTAGGAAAACTAGGACAAAGAGAGAACACTATGAAAATCTCAGAAGAGTAGCGAATAAGATAATCAGAAGTAAGAAAAGAAAATATTATGACGACCAATTGAGAAGTATATATGTAAGTCTAACGAGCAACAAAACAAGACAAGCATATCAAGTAGTGAAAAGCATGAAACGTGGTTATCAGCCCAAAACAACACTGATGACATCGGCAATATCATCGCTGATGAAACCACGGTTAAGGAAAGATGGGAATCATATTTTAAGAACCTCCTTAATCCTCCACACAGCTCAAGAACATCGAAGCCTATAGATGTCTGCAGAGAGCTTCTATTCTCCCCACCAACTCTGGATGAAGTTTGTTCCATCATCAAGGCCCCAAAAAATAATAAAGCGGCGAGCATCAATGTGATTCCAGTGGAGTCTATCAAATATGGTGGCAGCAGTGTTCATAAAGCTATTCACAAGGTCATCTAGCACATTTGGCAAGAAGAACATATGCCGAAAAAGTGGAGCCAATCAAATGTACTTCGATAAGCGACGATAAGCTATAGTGCGAAAATTAGAGGCATATCACTCCATTGTGCGGCGTACAAATATTTTCGAAAATATTCGATAATAAAATCGGATCATACGCTAGCAGTATTGTTGGGAAGTATCAAGGTGGTTTTTAAGCAGGTGCATCAACCATAGGCCACTTGTTCACAGTCAAGCAGGTACTTGAAAAATGCTGGGAGCTCAACCTAGACGTAGACTAAATTTTCGTTGACTTTAAGCAAGCATATCTCGTAACGTACTGTACCAAATAATGCTTTGCTTTGGCATCCCAGCCAAATGAGTCTGTCTTACGAGAATGACAATGTCGTCGACGACCTCCCAAGTTCGCATTGATAACCACCTCACTGATGCCTTTGACACTAATATCGGACTAAATCAGGGAAATGGACTGACCCCATTGCTATTCAATTTGGCTCTGGAGTACGTCATAGGAAAGCTACATGTCGATAAACGAGGTACATTACTATACAAGTCGAGCCAAGTAGTAGCCTATGCGGGCGGACGACATCAACATTTTGCCACGGTCATTAGCAACTGCTAAGGAACTCTTCATGAAACTCGACACCTAAGCAAAACTAGTAGGGCTGCAAATCAATGAAAATAATGAAATGAAATATTTTATTCAGTATTGACGATCTCGAAAACCAGCTGCATACACAGGAAAACAAAGCTCCGAGTATACAAATCTGTGATAAGACCTGTATTATGCTATGGGTGTGAAACATAGACCCTAACGCAAGCACCCGCGAATATATTGAATGCCTTTGAGTGACGGGTCCTGAAACGGATAATCGGAGCGAAGCTAGACGGGGTCATTGGGGAATTCGATACACCATGAGCTGTATGAAATTTTTGACGAGCCGGAGGTGTCAACGATTGTAAGACTTCGGAAGCTGCAATGGGCTGGACACATGAATCGTATGGACGAACAACTGATACCCAAAAAGGTATTGTTTGGGAGAACCGAAAGCCGGAGGCCAATGTTGAAATCGAGGAAGCGTTGGTCTGACTCGGTCGACGAAGACAGTTCATTGCTGATGGGATTCCGAAATTGGAGGACGCGGTCAATGGGCCGAAACAGTTAGAGGCGCTATTTGCAGGAAGCGAAGGCCCGAGAGGGGCTGTAGAGCTACGAAGAAGAAGAAGTAGAGCGACGCCCTCTAACAAGCAGGGCAACAGGTATCATGCCTGCAATAACTCTCACCGCCGAATCAAAGTCTATCGGATACGAAGATGCAATACTCAGCGCTCCTCTTCTCTGCACCTGTGCCAAGCATTTTCGATATACCTCCTTAACTGAGAGCGTCGCCCCATACTCCTGCTCCGTACAGTAGCGCTGACCCTACAGCACTCATCAAGAGGCGTCATCTTGATGGGCTGGGTCATAAGTCGACTCAGAGCCGATACTCCAGAAGAAGCCTTCTCAGCTGTTGCCCTGATTTGCTTAGAGAAACTCATCTTCGAGTCGATCGGTAGCCCCAGGTTTTTCACTGCTGGCTTCGATTCGAATAGTATGTCTCCAATACCGATTATCCTTACTCTAAGGATTCTCTTTTTTGTCAAGATGACCACTTCGGTTTTTAACGAGTGCTAAACTGAACCCGCGAGCAGTCATCCAGTCTCCCACTAGGCAAATTACTATACCTAGCCTAAGTTGCACTTGTGCAACGGTGCGTCCAGCGACCAGAGCCGCAACATCATCCGCATAGCCGATCAAGCGCGACTCATCTGGCATCTCCAGTCTCAGTAATACGTCGTAAGTCACGTTCCATAGGTCCGGACCAAGGAAAGATCCTTAGGTAACACCCGATGTAACGTCCATCCTTCGTTGGCCCTTTATCGTGTCGTAGAGCAGGCCACGGTCCTCCAGATAGTCCCTCAAAAGCCGCATTAGATATTCTGGAACTTGAAAAGGGTTTTCCAGTGTATCCATAATATCCACCCATCTAGCGGAGTTGAAGGCGTTCCTGACGTCGAGTGTCACCAACAGAACGATCCGTCGCTTGGTGCGGCTATACAGGCCTGTATGCGATCTGCCTTTGGAACATATTTTTCTGGTGATCTTAAAGGCCACAATAAAACACATCTCCAAGTAGGGGAGACCGCGGCTTAGTGGGATAATTAAGAAAAAAATAATCATAATATGAAAATTAAACTCTTTATTAGAAAAAAATTAAATCACATAGTAACATGTATAAATCACCTATATAAATTCAAAAGTTTTTTATTTCTAAATCACATATTTTTCGGGTAACTACGAATATAGGCAAGGAACTCAAATATATATAACCCATCCTTCGGTCGACTCCGAATATAAGTACCCACAGTCATTATCAGGTTCTTTGTCTTCAGAAGAGTCCGTCTCACTTTCCTTCTTGCGCTTCTTCATTTTAGTTTTTTTCAAGCTTCTTGTGCGCTTTTTGTCCTTTTTTTATTTTGTCTTCAGTCTTCTTATACTTTTTCTTCTCAGTCTTATTTCTCTTAATTTTATTGTCTAAGCCTTGTTTGAGATCATTTTTATACGGAGAATCTGTGAGTATTGCGGTTTTACCCCGTTTTCTAGTCTTTCTTGCTTGAGTCCTGACTTCTTTTGGAATTTCTATTATGTGTGCAGGACTAACAAGAAACGAAGTTCGTCTTTCGGGAGTTTTTTCTCTTTCGAATGTGATTGACATTGAAGGTTCTGACTGATCGGATATCGCATTATCAAGCCTTTTTCCTTTTTGACAAGGTGGAAAATTAGGCTCAATAAAGCAAGGTTGAGTTAACTTTTCACAGGCACTCAGATTTAGATCAACTGCGAAAGAATCTACCAAAACAGATGAAGTCGAAGCAACAGGCTGTGACGTTTCGCTAGTTGTTGGATTTTCATTTTCTTAGTTCTAGATATCATGACTTGCAGTGACTTTCGCTAAAATGCTTGTTGAAAAAGAAGCTGAAAGTTGGAATGAAAATTCGTTGGAAGTTGCATTCAAATCTTGAGCGGGTACTATTTCTTCAGTATAAGTAGTTTCGGCGGCGAGGAAGTCAGCTTCGGTAAATACATTCCTACCTACGGGCCATATTCCACATTTTTTAAATCCGTTTATGGCAGTAAGCATAGTTGCAGCCTGAAGGTAAGCTTCCCCGAAAAGCTTTGCTACTTGGTTGCTTCCATAGTTTTTACGTACGTAGACAATTCTTCCTCTTGTTATTGATTAAATGCTGGTTTGTATCATCCCATTTTTTCCCCCATAATCTGTATCCGTGTTTTCATTTTCGTAATTTCGCGCTTTTTTGGCTCGACGTTGTAAAGTTGATTTCGGCACATTGTATGTATTTCTTAAGGCTCGAAGAAATCCCATCCTTTTCTGAAATAACAGCGTTAACTGCTCTTCTCATATCTTCTTCATCCCATTTTGCACGCTCTGTCTTTCTCTTATAGTTTCGAACCATTGCGGCTGTAAAATAAATAAACAAAAACGTCATTCAAGTTGCGGCACGAATCGTTTTGCTCCATCGGTACAATTCCAAAACAAAATCAAGCATTTCTAACCTATAACACTGAAATGTTTTAACTTTACCTAATATCAAAATTCGATACTACGATAACAACATTTTGTTGAAAATAGTACAGAAATTGACTCACTCACCTGATAACACATCAACGATTCAAATTCACTTTTTCTTGCACAGTGCATTTAAACAAGTCTCAACACGCTTCTCTCAGTGTGACTGTCGCGAGCCGACTGAAGTTCGTGTAAATGGCGCTGTTACCTGTCCATTTGCGTGTACGAGGCACACACAAGAATATTTCTCGTTCTGCTCCGAACCTCGTTTTACCCCGGTCTCCCCTAAACAAATCTCTGATAAGACATGTGCTATGCTATAGTTGTGAAGCGTGGACCCTGTTCCGAGTTTCCGCTAACATATTGGACGCCTTCGAAAGACGGATCATGAGGCGAATAATCGAAGCGAAGCTAGACGGGGACCAATGGCGAGAGGTCGAAATGATTGTAGGACTGCGGAAGCTGCAATGGGCTGACCACGTGAATCGTACGGACGAACAACGGACCAGTTGGGAAATACTGGTCTGAATCGGTCCTCTAGGACAGTTCATCGCTGCTCGGATTTCAAAATTGTTGGAGGGGCTTGTTATGGAAAAAGAAGGTCCGAAAAAGGTTGTAGTGCTTAAAAAAAAATATCCTTAATGAACCGTCTTCTTCTTCATAGAAAATATCTTTATTGAAGCACTTTCAAACTGAGGATACAATTGCTCCTACGGTCGATAGATTCCTGAGGGATGACATTAAGCCTAAAGTAAGGATTGAGCCAATAGACTCAGGCGCAATCAGGAACATTATATAGACGCTCAACAAACGTAAAGCGCATGGGCACGACATCATTATGTACATAATGATTTCTTTGCTACCAGATAACATTTTACAAATACCTAGCGACATTACGTATGCGATGCATAGTTTGGGAAAGTATCCCAAAGCATGGAAAAGCGCGGTTATTATTGTTTTTCCGAACCTTATTGTCAAAGGACTCACAATTCCCAAAAGACTGTCAGCCGACGAGTCTCCTCTCGTCATTGTCAAAAATTAGGGAAGAGGTTGTAATATCTAACTTGGATCTTGAGTTAAAAATTAAATACAACCGGTTTAGCTTACTATCAATTTTATTCCATGACCCCCTACTTACTACTGCCTATGCTAGATTTATTACATTAAAGTAGTGATGAGTATATTCTAGCACATTAGAAATAGAAAATATATTATACTAATTGTAGTATACTTCATCTCCCTTCTTTTATTTTGATTTACAAATATGCCATATGAATGTCTTCTGTTATTATTTATGATAAACAACATTAAAATCTACATTTTTTCCATAACTTGTATTTTTGATGCTTTTTGTTCAGTTTTAGTTCCTTAAAGCAAATGATTTTCCTAATGTCTTATATTGTAGCAGCAACACTACTGATTATTTTTAAATCATAATATGATCATAATCTACTAAGTTTTTACTTCAAGTGTATAGTACGTCACTAACAGTTTACAACTGCCTTTTATTTGATGAATGTAAAAAATATGAATTCCTTCTTAAAATGCTACCGTCTTCTAGTTTTACAACATACGATCTTGGAGTTGAATGTTTGCCCTTGACTAAACCCTTCTCCCAGACTTTCCCACATCGTACCCATATTTTCTCCCCATTTTGGAAAGTATTCCTTGACCTAGTGTTTTTGTTATAGTGATTTTCATTGTACATATTATTGCTTAGTAGTCTTTTATGAAGAGTTTTATATTTTTCGTGTTCGTTGTTTCCTACCCATTAATATTTCTGCTGGAGACTTATCACCTCTCTTTATTGGCGTATTGCGAGATTCTAGTAAAGATAACCAAAGCTCTTCTTTAGAATCTTTTGCCTTTTTAATTAAATTTTTTGCGGTTTGTACCAATCTTTCAGCTAGTCCGTTGGATTGAAGATAATTGGGACTAGTTGTTGTAATTTTAATATCATATGTAGCACAGAATTGCCTAAATGTATATGAATTGCAAAGGTAATTATATGCAATAATAGTTTTCGGTAGTCCATGAGTAGCAAACAAAGTTTTCAATTTATCTATTAATTCAGAAGCAGATTTGTTTCTAATTGGGAGAATTTCTAAATATTTAGACAAATAATCATTGATAATAAAGTAATAATCCTTTCCAATTTCACAAATATCCTGTCCAATTTTGTCAAACGGAAGTTCTGGTATCTCGTGTGATACATAAGGCTCCCTAATATTATTGTTGCGATATTTTTGACAAATATCACATGTGGCAATCATATTCTCGATAGCTTGATCAATTCCTGTCCAATATACTAAGGTGCGAGTTCTATTTTTCGTTTTTTCTATACCCTGATGTGACTTATGCAATGTTTCTAAAATTTCCTGCCGCATTTCATGAGGAACAATTACTCTTTCGTTTAGGAATATCAACCCATTATCAAGCGTAAGGGCATCTCGCATTTTCCAGTAATATTTAATTTTATCATTTACTTTAGACTTATGGGTTTGCCACCATTTTCTAGAATGTCTTTGAGGAGTCTCAATGTTTCATCTTTTGCGGTTTCATCAATAAACTTTTGTTTTTTAGTCTCACCTACATTTATTGAATGTATCATTTGATCCAAATCAGGAATTTCGGGTACGCTCTCTTCTTGGGCAAAATTTCTAGACAATAAATCCGCAATAAACATGTATTTACCTGGACAGAATTTTAATTGCAAATTGTATTTACTCAATCTGAGTAACATTTTTTGCAAACGAGCATTAGGAATTTTACATAATTCCTTCCTAAATAAGGCTTATAGTGGCTTATGGTCAGTTGTCACATTAAATGACCTACCATATACAAAAAAGTGAAACTTTTAGCACCCAAATACAACAGCCAAAAGTTCGCTTTCTATCTGCGAATAGCGTGTTTCAGTTTCTGAGAGGCTTCTTGAAACAAAATATACTGGCTTTTTGTCTTGAATCATACATGCTCCCAATCCAAACTTGGATGCATCTGCCTGTATAGTGATTTGTTTATTTTCATCAAATGTGCTGAGAATTGGTGCATTTACAATGAGGTTTTTTATCTTATCCAAACAAGATGTATGAGCTTGTTCCTATTTAAAGCATGAATCCTTTCTGAAGAATTCTCGTAAGGGAGTTGACAATTCAGACAAATGCGGAATAAAATTTGTAACATAATCTATCATGCCTAATAATTGCTGCAGCTAACTTTTGTTCTGAGGGGCCTTAATATTTTGTATTGCCTTTACTCTATCTGGGTCACACGATATACCGTCCTTTGACAATATATGCCAACCGAAAAGGCACTAAAAGAAAAAAAACTTATCTTTAATTCCACTATAATTTTATTGGTTTGCATATACAATTGGTTCGTCCTCTGCTTGAACACTTCTTCAATAATAATACACTATAGCGGAATTAAAGGGAAGTTCTTTTCTTTTTGTTTCTTTTCAGTTGAAAATGTAATGTTTATTCCTTTAAAAACATGACTCACTTGCTAGCATAGCAGGATCTTTTATACTTAGCCGACATGTTGTTGTCTCAACCTCATGAAAATGTTACACGCAGTTCTCAGAAATGCTAACAAGTTAAACTTCAACCAAAATAGGTTAAATGCTTTGCAATACATTGAAATGATTCAGAACTGCACCTATAAGTGCATTTTAATCTTTATGCCACACGTAGCGCTTTAATCAGTGTTGATAATCGACGGAAGGTGCGTAATTGCTTCTGTTTTGCCGAGTGGATCGCTGAACTGAGTCGTTGTAGGCCTTAGTTTTGGTAATCGGATTCACCCATTTTTTATTGCACCGATCGTTCTTCTCTTTCTAGTGCTACTTATTTCAAATTAGTAAACTGTCATATAGTCAAGCCATCATTCAAGTCCTTTGAAAATTCGGGGGCTTACCAATATTTAAAATTTCTATGACGAATTATTGTCATTATGTTTCGAGTACTTGTTTCCTTAAGGCACCTACAAATTTAACGTCCTAATAAAAACGTTATTCCTAGATCTACTGCCAAATTTTGAGCGCAACTTAGAGGCGGTGGGTTGTACTACTGCTTCATTAGTTTATGTTAGCTCTTATGTAGTTAGTTTCCCTTTACAATTTCTGTCCATTTCGTGTCGAAGGTAATAATTGCGTCATTTAATTTTTGGACATTCCGATACCCAACGATCGCTTCTCCATTCTTCATAGAAATAAGAATATGTATGGCGTACAAAGGTGCCGTTTGGTATCTAGTAATTCTCAACTTTGATAAACATTTGAGAATATTAAATTTCATGCAAAATTCCAAAATAAAATTTCACAGAAACAATCTCTAATGAGAAGGTTTTCCCGCAAGACTCCTTTTGGTTTCTTTTGAAATCCATGTGACGCTGTGTTCCAAGAACTCTACATCTAAAACCACTTAGTGACCCACTCATGATCTTAACCCAAAGCCTTAACGCCTGGAGAACTACAAGTAGATATCACCTGCAATCCGAAAGCTTTTTAATGAAACGATAACTACTCAAAAGCTCGAAAATAATCAAAACATTTCTTCGTAAGAATGATTCATTTTACCACGTACCATACATACTTAAAAAGAAATTGTTTGGAAATCTATTCATGATAGTTTTTTTGCAATATGTTTCACACCACTACACTACTAGATTAAAGAGCTAGCAAAAGCACGAAGAAGGTAAATAACTGAAAGAAAATAAAATTCACGTAATATGCGTTTTGAAAATTTTCGCCAAAATTCGATTTACTAAACCGTCGACTGGTTTTCTTCTTCTTCATATACAAGTTGTTCGCGTAAGGTTTTGATTATGTACTCGAATCTTATTTCACTGTGTATGTAGAATTTTTTTAAGGTGTTGAGTCCCAATCCAGAATAATCCAGACACTTGAAAATATTATTGTTTACAACATTCCTACAGGCATCAATTCAGCCAAGTCAACAAGACATACATATATTGGGATTCATTTTATTAATGATTTTCGAGTCGCGAGATAATTGAATAATTTATAATGAGATTGATAAGCTTTTATTTTATGTTGTTAAATTCGGTTTGATGGATTCCGATTTTATAAATAAAGATTTAAAAAATAAACACCATTATGTTTATATAGTCGTATTACACTGAAAAATGTTCAATTCTAGATACTGAAAAATATTCAATTCGAGATACAGTTTGGGATGGTCGACCATTAATGTATTTTGGTTTTTAGTTCACATAAATCTGGCACTAAATAACTTTATTCGTCAAATAAAATTGATTTTTTCTATAAAAACCAAAATTTTATTGATTTTCTCAATAAAATAATATTTAGGTATTTTTAAATTTATCATTTATGTATTGAAAAATAGAATAAATAGGCCGAGTTCTTTGGAAAATATTTTTGATATACTTCTTTATTATTATTTTAAACCCATAAGGTTTGTCTACGCATAAATATTTATGAATTCATTTCATCTGGATGGACATCAACTCTAAGATATCAATAACACATTCAAACAATCTGCTTTAAAATAAAATGAATGAAAAGTGAATTTTGACGAGCAATTAACTTTTTCTGTTTACTATTTTTATACTCATACATGTATATAGCATGTACGCGACGTTATCAATTAATTGCTGTACACACAGAGTCCATTTAACTTATTCTTACATCAACTCTATTGTTAAGAACAAATTAAAAATGCAATTCAGATCCGGCCATTTCATTGAAAATTTGATGATCGCTTGCTTTTTTACGAGCAATAAATTTAACGAATTCTTATTGTTTTCTTTGCACATAAAGTTCTTGTATGAGTACATATGTTCTTGTGTTTAATGGGATCAATTCGAGAAATAGTAAATTCGTAATATTTATGTGAAAAGAATTGTGAAATTCAGCACCATGAGAAACGTGCTTACGTTTTTGGAAAGTGAAATCTAAGCTGGTTAATATGTTTTTTTTTTTCATAGTTACAATCGATATCCGGAATGGAAAAAAATATAATGGTTTAAATTTCACACATTGCATTGTCAGTAAATTTCATGAAGCTCAGTCGCAATGATTAACCCGGCGTCTGTCAGGTTAGGTCATAGTGATCCATGATAGTTCCAGTCATTTCGACCCACCATATAATTGTACTAATTTTCCACCATACAGACATCGGGTTACACTGTATGCTTTTCTCGGTAGAATAATAATAAAACAAATCAAGCACTCTGATAAAAATCCTTTACCTGATTTACGCAAACCTAACATAGGCGGTAGAACCTTCATGGGTCGCTCTCCTCCACATTTCCAGGTGTGGAACCTTAACAAAAATAAATTTAACCCTTACTATGAAGAGGACATTATTTATTTTTTACATGAGAATATGTTGCTACTGCGATAAACGTTTTGCTCCGATATTAAAAAAATGTTTACCTGGCTCATACACCAACTAAGATGGTCAAAACCAAAAAGTTTCCGGAAATTTAGATGAAGCAGAATCAAATTCTATTTGAATCCATGTAAGATTCAGTTTTTAAGGCTTCGTTAGATTGTTTTACTGAATCGTGACCTGTCTGTCCGTCCGTACCTTCTTCCCTGGGTCACAGAAAGTTTTTTTTTTCGGAAACTGTAACTGCAAAAAATTCAAAATTTTTAAACAGGTCAAAATTGATGAAGTACCCGGAAATTGTAATTTACACATTCCCCCCACTACCCCCCCCCGGGTAAATGATATTTCAAAAGAATGTATTTTGTTAAGTTGGTAAGGCTGTCCTAAATTGCCAAATATGAGCGCGATGTTTCAACCAGTTTGCTTATAGCAGCTGCTAAAGTCGGTACACCTCAGTAGTGCGTTACGATTTTGTGATTTTTTTTTATTGTGCCCGAATTCCAAGCTGAAAACGCAATAAATACTATCGATCAACTACCGTATTCACCAGATCTGGTCCCTGTGATTTTGATGAACAATTGAATATTTTGCGGGTTATTTGCAATTTCCGGGTACTTTTTTGTCACAATGTAGTTATCTAGCAGTTACTTGAAATGCCAAAAAGTAAAGGATACTCAAATGACTATGAAAATTGTGTCATAAGGCTTAAAATATCCCGGCAGCTCGTTAGTTCTTGGAACAAGGCTTACAGCCGACGTCTGATAGTGGAAAATAAGCCGCGATGTAGCCGTCTGAAAAGAAAAAATACTCGGAATGAAGATTGCTCAATAGAAAAGTTATCAACAAGTGATGTCCGAAAATCAGCTTTGTGGATCATAAATGAATTGAGTGAAAACTCTGACATAAACATACATATCTCCACTGTGAAACGTCGGCTGAAAGACCTTGGATTACTTTATGTGCGATGCCCTGCAAACAAAAAAATTGGTGTTTGCGACCAAATACCCACACTGAAACATGCAGGTGGTAACGTCATGTTTTGGGGCTGTTTCTCTGGCTTTGAAGTTGGACGATTGGTAAGAAGAAAAGACATTTAAAATCGTTTTCTGTATCCGACATTTCGAAGAAGCAATTCTTACCATATTCTCGAGAAAATATGCCAACTGACTGGTTTTTCCAGCAAGACAACGATCCGAAGCATAAATTTAAAGGTTGAACAATAAAACAATATTTATTCGTTGAAAAGGTTTGTTACAAAACTCAGTATTTAGGAATTAAGAAGAACGAAACGAAGTCACGTCTACTCGCGGTAAACTCTCGTAGTCGAACCGCTTCAGTCATGTTGCAGGCAACAATCTCTCCGCCGTGAGTGTTGCCATCCGACACAGCTCTTCCTGGTTGTCGTGCGAACCGGATGAATTGCCAGGCCATGCCTTCATTTTGCCCGCTACTGAATATGTCTGGATTGGTCCTTCACAATCTCCCTGCTTGCTGAGACGATAGCAATCATCAGCAAGGACTTCTTCGACTCGATACGGCCCCAAATACTTCAATCTCATCTTTTGTCCAATTCCAAACTGGGTCTTTTCTATCGCCACGAACGCTCCAACATCATACTGCCGGCAAGGTTTTCCACGCAAGTTGTATCGCCCTCGATTTTCCGCTTGCCGCTACGCTATTCCATTTCTCGCTCGTTCACGCAGTTCTCTTCGCTTATCGGTAAAATTTCTTCGCAATTCCTCTTCGACAATCTCCGTCAATTTGATGTCTTCAGTATGCTTCATCTTTATGCCAGTCAGTAATGCGAAAGGTGTTGTATTGATACTGCAATGAAATGTACTATTCAAATATGTTTGAGTTTTCTCAACATGTTTGAACCACTCATCAGATCTTTCTCTCGACAGCTTCGCTTAGACAAGAATAATAAGCCGTTGACTCTTTCGCATTGCCCATTTCCCCGAGGGGCGCCGGTACATATAAAATGAAGCTCTATGTTGTTGTCCGCGCAATATCTCTTGACAAATTGGATGTGAAAGCGGGTCCTCTATCCGCAATGAATCTTCTCGCATTTCCGAATAAGGCTGATGGTAATTCTAACTTCTTCATGGTCTCCTCCGTTGATGTTGACTTCACAGGAAAAAGCCAGGTAAACTTCGTAAATGCATCCACGACCGTTAAAATGTAATTGTAGCACTTTCGCGTTCATGGCATTGGTCCAAGGTGATCCAGGTGGAGCGTGTCCAAAGGTACTTCCCCCTTAGGAATAAGATGAAGTATGACTTCCTGCTTCCCTGTCTTCTTAGTCGATACGATTCACTTTATACAATTTTCGATACACCGTTGAATTTTCCGTTCAATCCGTGGTATGAAGAACTCACTGTCTATCAATTCTCTGATTCTTTTGATTCCAAAATGCCCTCGTGCATGGAAATATTTTATTACGCCTGCTTGTATATCTTCAGGTAATACGATTCTTATCTTTCCATCGTCCTCCATGAACAATATACCGCTGTGATATATACAGGGTCTGTATAATAAGTAACGGGACTGAGCCTGCCCCGCGCCGTCAAAGCGTCTGCTAACCGGTATCTGGTGCTGTAGTGGTGGTGGGGGTCTAGGTAAAGGGAACTGGGCTGCAGCAGTTGCCTCCAAGCGCTTAGAGAAATTTCATCGAGCGAGAGCGGAGTGCGTGTTCAGTTACGTCGTCGGAGTGAAAATGGAGCGTACGATCGAGCAACGTGTTAGCATCGAATTTGGTGACAAACTCAAGAAAACGGCCATGGAAACTCTTCAAATGATTCAAGAGGCTTACAGTGAGGATGCTCTGTCCAGAACTCAAGTGTTTCAGTGGCACAGAAATTTCCGGGAGGGCCGCGATGACGTCCATGACAAACAGCGCGTCGGTCCTCCATCAACGAGTCACATGGACACAAATGTGCAAAAAGTGCGTGATATGTTGAACAGTGATCGTCGTCTGAGCATTCGGGCTATCGCAGATGAGGTTGGAATTGATAAGAGGACCGTTCACAACATTATTAAGATCGATCTGGGCATGAAGAAGATCAGCGCGAAGCTGGTACCCAAACACCTGACTGATGAGCAAAAGGAGCGTCGTGTTGCTGTCGCTTCGGAAATCCTTGATCGACTGCAAACCGACCCAGAGTTCTTACAGCCCGGATATGGCACCAGCGGACTTCTTTCTGTTCCCCAAGATCAAGAGACACCTTAAGGGGACGCGGTTCGGGACTCTGGAAAACGTTCAACGTGCTACGACAAGGGCTCTAAACAGCATCAAGGTTGCCGACTTCCAGGGAGCGTTCGGGGATTGGAAAATCTGGTATCAGCGTGTTATCGACTCCAATGGGGACTACTTTTGCCAATAAAAATTTCCTGAGGTCAGTCCGGTTACTTATTATGCAGACCCTGTATAATTCTTGTACGGCCCCGCTTCAAATGCCTATTTAATCGCATTGATACCTTCATCGCCGTGTTGAGCCGCACGTACTTTACTCGCGACATCGTTGGCTATCATCATTACTGTTGCTCGAGATAAGGCGTCCACATGTACCATTAGTTTCGCTGGTCGATGCTCCACTGTGTACGTAAATTCTGATAGACTAATGACCCATCGTGCAATCTTAGGATGAATTGCCTTGTTTGCTACTGTTAGCTTAGCCGCCGAACAATCCGTAATGATATTGAATTTGACTCCCAGCAGATACACCGTAAAATTTTTGACCGCTTCAACTATCGCTAGAAACTCCAATTTGTACGAATGATATCTGTTTTCAGCGTCATTGGTAGTACGGCTAAAATAATAACATGGGTGCATCTTTTGATCGCTTGGCTGTCTCTGTAGTAGGATTGCAGCCAGACATTCCTTGCTTGCATCTGTGTGAAGTTCCGTCTTAGCGCAGGGGTCGTAAAGACACAGCAACGGGCTACTGGACAGGGCAACCTTAATGTCGTCGAACGCCGCTATCTGCTCCTCTCCGAAGTCGAATTCAGCTCCTCTCCGAAGTCGAATTCAGCTCCCCTTTTCAACATCGAACTCAATGGGCGCATTCGCCTTGCGAATTCAGGCACAAATTTCTTAGCTTGCCAGTCCGTAGAACCTCTGCAGCTGCAATACTGTTCTCGGCTGTGGAAACTTCATAACTTTGTCGATCTTCAATGGTGAAGGCTCGTTTTTTCCACGACGGATTTCATAGCCCAAATATGCGACACGTTCTTCTAAGAAGACGCATTTCCTCCAATTAAATTGAATACCGCTTTCTTCAGCCACATCTAATACCCGTTTCAGTTTCAGGATTCCTTCATTCGCGTCTATGGATGGTATTATCAGGTCATCTACAAATGTTAATGTTCCGTCCTTTAACAAATCTCGGAAAACTTCGTTAATGAATCGCCCAAATGTATTGCCACTTATACATAGACCAAATGGCATTTTACAGAACTCGTATTGGCCGTCTTACATAACGAACGCGGTATACTTTCGACTGGATTCGGTCACAGGAACATGGAAATAAGAATTTTTCAAATCCAGTGTCGTATAAAATCGTGCTGTCGCCAATCGATCAAGCTCGTCCTCAATGATCGGCATAGGGAATCGATCTCATACAACTTTATATTCAGGGTACAGTAATCTATACAGAGCCTATGCGACCCGTCTTTTTTGTTGACGACGACCACTTGGCTTGCAAAGTCGCTCGATGATGGCCGTATTATCATATTAACACTACCGATTATCATATTAACACTCATGGCGTTTGTCGGGACGATGTAAAGTTCAATAGAAAACACTATTATTTCGATTTTGATGTCCATATTTACTCTTCCGATCGCGTGAGAAATTGCGCTACCGAATGCGTGAATTTTTATGTTACTTGGAACCGTACTCGGAACTGTTCCTTCTAATTGCTGCTACAACGCATGTCCGATCAAATTCAAGTCACTAGAAGTGTCTACTATCGCCTTAATTTTTCGGTCACCGACTTTTTCATCTCCCGTGAAACGCTCAATGAAATTCACCGTAGGGATCGAGTTGTTCACACCTTTCCTTTGCGGGCATTGTCACGATAAATATCCATACGTTCCGCATTTAAAACAAATATCCATACGTTCCGCATTTAAAACACGTATGAAAAAGATCGCGTGCTTTCGTTCGAAGAACGTCCATGTTGTTTATTGTCGCTGCCGCCCTTTTTTGTATAGGTTTTTGCCTTGAATTTATCTTTCACCTTCGCATAGACCTCCAATTTCGATTTAGCTCAGCGATCTCTGTCGCCTCGTACAGAACCGATTTGTTCGCTGCGTAGTCGGCTATACCATCGGATACATACTCGCATATGGTGGCTTCATCTATCTTCCCCGCCCTTGCTATGCGCTGCATTTCGTATACGTATTCTAAAAGGCTTTCCTCTGGCTTCTTCGTACGTTCGAATAATTTTCTATATACTTCCGCGGCACTGAACTTTCTGTCGAACTCGGCACATAGAGCAGGTTCAACTTGTCCCAATTATCCAAATCGTTCTCGGCAAACATGAATTTCTGCGCGATTCCTGTTAATAACTTCTTCGCCTAAACGAGTTTTTGCAGTTCATTCCAACCGGCGCTCTTACTAATACATTCAAACTCTTCGATCCACGTGGAGATACTTTGTCCATTCTCCGCACCGAATATTTCAATGCTCTCTTCCATTTCGCAGAACGCGTATACCCCACTCGCTTCCCGTCCCGCACTCGCTGCCGCTGTGAGATTTTGAATCGGTGCTGATGTTCCTGTTACAATATTCTCAACGATTGTCTCTTCAATCACGACTCGTCTCATATTGTCCGTTATATCACACATTTTGTTAGTTACCACGGGATTTTGTTCGTCAAATTCCACAATTCGAGCAGCTAATTATTCTTTCGTCCCGCTTTCTTCGAGACCCCGCATCGAGCACTCTCGCACGAGTCCATTTTTGGTGTACCGGTCAAGCCACTCTCTCACTTCCAATTTTGCGTGTGACCTCCTCTTTCCCCGTCTATCTCTCTCTCTCTTTTCGCGGCAATCAGAAAAGTTCGCGCACAAATATTGCTGTGTTTCTCTAGACAGGCAGCAGCTTGCACACGCGCGTGATATCACTTCAAAATGGCGCCGCCGATCGATACTGGGCTCGGAAAACAAACGAATTAGATTATTAATCAATGCTCATCCCGGTTGAGCCCCCATGTAAAGGTTGAACAATAAAACAATCTTTATTCGTTAAAAACGTTTGTTACAAAATTCAGTATTTAGGAAGAACGAATTCAATAATTAAGAAGAATGAAGTAAAGTCGCGTCTACTCGCGGCACTCTTTCGTAGTCGAACCCCTTCGATCATGTTGCAGGCGACGATCTCTCTGCCGTTAGTGTTGCCACCCGACATAAATTCAAGCCTGTAAGTGACCTCATGAACTGCGCCGTAGACGGTTCCAATCCCGTTTGAGCAAGGAGGAGGGAACCCATTGTTTCCCCAAACCACAGCTTCCATGAAACCTCATTCCAAACACCACGATTAAATGGTAGTAAATGTTCTCGAGGTCGCATATTGGGCTTACTTTTTCCCCAATAATGGGACAGTAAATGCCGAGAAATGCGAATTACTGTGAATACATCTACAGCTCTACTACTAAATCCTGCTTACCTACTTACTACATTTGTGAGGACGTAAGAGAGTGAAGGTGAGTCTTCCGCGCCTGATAAAGGAATCGAAGTAATGACCATGCCGCCGAAATGGAGGTTGCGCGATGGGCTAACCCCTACAATGTTTCGAAACCTGCAGAAGGGCCTCGGAATAGATTGGGCTCACGGCAACGGCCTCGCAAACGGAAAAAGGGCTGTGACATTGGACCCTGGAATGCCAGAACACTCAATTACCCTGGCGCTGCTACGGACCTTTTACAACAGGCCAGTCAATATAAATTAAACATACTGGCAAACCAGGAAGCGAACTGGACTAGAAAAGAAATTCAAGACATGAGATCGCACACAATATTTAAAAGTGGGAAGCCTACTGGAAAATGAGAATTTGGAGTGGCGTTCATTGCGGATAGGGATCTCGCACGTTATTGATTTTAAGGCAGTAAATGAACGGTTGTGTGCGATTCGTATAAAAGTGAAATTCTTCAAAATCTGGCTGATAAATGTTCACGCCGTTCTACAATCACCTGGAAAGACTAATCGACTGATCGCCCACAAACGAAACAAAAATAATTCCAGGTGATTTCAACGCTAAGGTTGGCAATGAGCTATCTCATCGGGGAACGACTGGAGGATATAGCCTCCACGATGAAACGAATGACAAAAGCCAGCGCCTGATTGCCTTTGTATGTAGCAGAAATCTAGTCATACGTTCGACTTTCTTCCCACAACGCACAAAACCAAATCGAGCATGTTCTGATCCAACAACGTTGGGCCTCGAGCATACTTAAAGTCCGTACATACCGAGGAGTCAATTGTAACCCAGATCATTCCTTGGTCAAATTAACCTATCGCTGTAGTATGTCAAAGGCATATTCGGTGAAGACCAGCCCGCTACAAAAATTTGACATCGAAAGGCTCTAAACGGTGTCTGTGGCCAAAAATTTCACGGAGACCCTCGACAGTCAGCTGGCGCCCATTTTATCAAAAGCATTGCTAAAGACGAGCAACGAGCTCTGGATGGAAGTTAAAACCATGGTAGAAAAGATGATCGGACGTCAAGTCCAGCACAATAAAAATGATTGGCTCGATGATGAGTGCCAGAATACGTTAGACAAAAAGAATCAGGCGTACATAATATACGTAGGTAGGAAAAGCAAGACGAAGAGAGAACATTGTGAAAATCTCAGAAAAGTAGCGAATAGGATAGTTAGAATTAAGAAAAGAAGACGATCAATTGAAAAGTTTCGATGTACTCGTAAGTCTAGCGACCAACAGCACTAGATAAGCATATAAAGTAGTGAAAAGCATGAAACGTGGGTATCAGCCCAAAACCACGCTCTGTCGTGATGACATCTGCAATATCATCGCTGATGAAACCAAGATCAAAGGGAGATAGACATCATACTCGTATTCAAAAACACCCTTAATCCTCCGCACAGCTTTAGAGCATCGGAGCCTATAGATGTCTGCGATCAGTCCAAAACCACGCTTTGTAGTGATGAGAGCGGCAATAAAATCGCTGATGGAATCAAGATTAAGGAAAGGTGGGCATCATATCTCAAGAACCTCCTTAATCCTACGCAGAGCTCCGGAACATCGGAGCCTATAGATGTTTGCGGAGAGTTTCCATTGGCCCCACCAACTCTGGATGAAGTTTGTTCCATCATCAAAGCCCAAAAGAATAATAAAGCGCCGGGCATCGAAGAAGTCCCAGTGGAGCTCATCAAATATGGTGGGAGCAGTGTTCATAAAGCTATTCACTAAGTCAACCAGCACATTTGGCAACAAGAACATATGCCAAAAGAGTGGAGCCAATCAATTATATTCCTTATCCACAAAAAAGGTGACAAGCTACAGTGCGAAAATTATAAAGGCATATCACATTAGGTAGGGTTGCCAGACGTCCCCGTTTTCGGGGATATGTCCCCGTTTTTGACAATTTGTCCCCGCGTCCCCGTTTGAGTTCAAATTGTCCCCGTTTGAGTCCAAATTGTCCCCATTGTTCTATATGTTTGCATAGTTTCATTCAATTTGTTGTTAAGCATTTGAATTGAGCCTTTTGAACACCTCAAGAGCTATAATTAGCTTCCGCTAGCGTGAATGAGGAAGAAAACATAAATTACGAGTACAGGAGGCATCAACATCCAGACCCCTAGATATTTTCTTAGTGAAGAATTCTTCTCTCCACACTAAGATTGCCATTGCAGGAGTACTCGCTTTCCTCACAGCCATGCATCACTTATCGTACTCTCAAATGGACTGCACAGCATCTCTTCTGAAGTCTCTTTTTGAAGACTCTGAAACAGCTTCAAAAATCGCATGTGGGCATACAAAAACCGCTGCTATCATTAATGGTATTTTATCGCCATATTCAACGAAAATGATTTGTCAAGAGGTCCACAAAATTCCTTTTATAGGCTTGTGAACCGACGGAAGTAACCGTAGAAATGTTAAACTGTTCCCAATAATTCAATATTTTCATTAAAAAAAGGCGTTCAAGTCCGTTTGCTAGATTTTTTTAACCTTGAAAATGAGCAAACAGCAACAATTACATCCTTTATTGAACTGACTCTGAACAAGCATGGGTTGAGTGAAAAACTAGCCGCTTTTGTGGCTGACAACAACACTACGATTTCCGGAGGTGTAAATCTTAGAGGGAAAAATAACATTTTTTATGCACTAAAACAATCACTTCCGGAATTAATTGGAATTGGATTCTCTGCCCATATTATCCACAATTCTGTTCATCATGATCTGGTTCGATTTGGTCTTTTTGATATTGATTGCCTCGTTTTTAAGTTGTACCAATATTTCCCAATATATACTGTGCGGACAACGGAACTCAAATCTTTCTGCGAGTTTATTGAGTCGGAATATAGGGACCTACTTAGTCATTGTGAAACGCGTTGGCTGAGCTTATTCCCTACAACAGAGCGCATCCTGCAAAGTATGATGCCATAAAACTTGACTTTTGATCAAAAACTAATCCACCTCCTATGATCGACAATTTCTTTCGGCACGACCTTAGTGAATGCTTTTTAATATTCGTTCATTCACTCATGGCTCTATTTCATACGAAAATCGCACAAATAGAAAAAAAGGACAATAGCATTTTGGAAATAAATTCAGTATTTGATGACCTTCTCCAAAAAGTAAATGAAAGAGTAAAATCTAACTTTATTCCTTTAGAAGTGAAATCCATTTAAGCGAAATTCAGAAAAGATGGAAAAGACGCTGCTTGTGATGATTTTATGGAGAAATTCAAAGTTGTTAGTACTGAAACAATAGAGTATATAAAACTTTTGACAGCGAGTTTCGCTGAGTTTAAAGTGTTCCAATGGTTAGATTTTAAAAGGAATCAACGTTTTCAATCCAGTGATGTGGAGCCATGTCTTTGCTATTTGCTGAACAAAAGAGTTAAAGCCAATGATTCACTATTGCATAACGAAATCGTCAATTTGAAAAAATTTTTGGAAGCAAAGTCAGATGATTTTGATTTTTTTAAGAATAATACTACAAGTGTTCGACTTGGTGCTTTCTTTTCAGCAGATGAATACCCGGAAAGGCACTCCAAATTGCTCAAAATTGCGCAAATTTGCTATACGATTCCGTCTCACAATGCTAATTGTGAGCAAGTCTTTTCGTTGATGAGCTCCCAATGGACCAATGAAAAGAATCGTGTCTCCATTGAAAACGTTGGTCATCTTATGAAAGGAAAATTCAACTTTTCGAATTACGATTGTCCTCAATTAAAAAACTTCATGAGGCTGCCAGAAAATTCGCTCCTATTAAAATAAATAAGCAGCTCCGAAAAGTACAGTGTATCTGCAGGTGCAAAAAGAAAGCAGCCGATGACATGCCGTTCTGTTCGTAAATTGGGGGTGGATTGATCGACAGGATATGTGATATAACGAATAAAATATTATTAAGGAACAGTGTGAATTGTGGTTATGGTTAATTAATGATAATGTGTAAATGCTTTGAGTGTAATAGATATGAATATAATATCATGTCAGAATGCAGAAAAAAACAAGTTGTTTTAGCAGGAGAGTGCTCCTACCAGAAGGTCTTTTTAAACATCCTAGGGTTAGAAACAAGTTTTCTAATAGCGTGAATATCGATTCACGCTATTTTATTCATCCAATACTTAGATATGAAATCGTTCAAATTTATGTAAAAGCTGACACAAATTTTTGGTACATTTTGCCTTCCCCTGGACCCCCTAGTTCATAAAATGATTTTTTTATTTCATATTCTAAAAGTTATAATCAAGCCCTTTCATTTGATACCCACTTGATCACCTTTGATTAAAAAAAACGTTTAAGGGCTAATTCGTTATTAGAGGGGACCCCGCTTAAAAAATTTTTAAATTTTTGATAAGACCTTAACTTTTGAGAGGCCATCACTTCTGACCTTTTCACAAAGTTTGAGCATTCTAGCTTATATCGTTTCTGTCCTTCCGTTTGTCTGTGACGTACGGACAAACGGAAAGACAGACAGGTCGCGAAGCTAGTAGACCTAAAAAACGTGCTATTTTTTCAAAATACGGACGACCTTTTATTTGAAGTGTCCCCGTTTTGTATCTCAGCCTTCTGACAACCCTACATTAGGTGATCTTGTTATCGACGGTGACTTATTCAGGTGACTAAATCCTTTTAACGAGAGTATTATTATATTGTTGTTATGGTTAGTGCTGAAACTGTTGTTATTCTTGTTGCGGTTGTTGCTAGAGTGGCTAATGCTCGTGTTAATATTGTTTGAGGATATTGGTTCGTCTGCTTGCATTTGCGGTGGTTGACTTTGTTGCTGATGATAACGGCAGTTTTGGCTGTTGTTGTTCTTCTTAAAATAATCTGCGCTTGCAAGCTACATGACTACATTCACTTTCTTATCGTCTAGCTTTTAATAGATCTTAATCATTTAAATTTTACGAAAAATGTATCCAACACCTCAAAATTGTTTAAACAGCATCGTATTTCGTAAAGCTAAACGCTGAGTGGGGGGTCCTTTCCCATAGTTACTTAAATGTAACAGGGCTTGTGCCAATCCTCGCATAGTCTCCCAGCTCTGCAAAGATAACCATGGGACCAAAAAGGCAACTACACACACACACGAATGAAAGGGATCGAATCAAACTGAAGCAATTTCAACTAAAAAAACCTAAAAATAGAGCAAAAAAATCGAAAAAGATAAGTTAAAATTTCAACAACAATGACGCAACCAGCGGCTGCAGCGACTATGTTAACAGGACATCTGAATTAGTACTAACGGCGACAAATACAATGTCAGCAAAGACGCACGAAAAACGGAGATTAGCGGCCAGCCTTGCCCAGCCTGAAATCCTTGCGTCATTCGGGCGCAGTAAAAAAATTATGCGAACAACACCAGAGTGGGAATATCTGCAGGATGCGCCAGATGTTCGCGCGGTGGGGGGGACAATATAAAGAATATCGAGAATTCGATGGTTACTGCTGCGATCGCCACCGAAGTGACCAAAGCAAGGTTCTTAAATCCCGAAATTATAACGAAGGTAGAAAAACAAAGCAGTGATGATTTTACCGCCTCCGTCGAAAATGTGGCTGAAGTACTATACTCGGAAGCAGCAGAACAAACAACACCTGTCTACTTGGTTATGCTGTTTCCAGCCGACCATGTGCAACAGAAACAGCAATTGAAGAGTGTAGCATGTGGTTGATTAGACGAAATCAGGCAACATTTTTTAAAAAGGGCCAGAACCTCCTGTTCTAAAAGAATTTTCAACTTACATGCGACTTCTGTGAAGAGCCAACCCTCATGTCCTTATAAGTGGTGTGCAGATTACCATCCAATGGACGGAAGTCCTCTGCAGGCAGGCGCGGATCCAATGGGGGGTCACAGGGGTCAAGACCCCTGTGACCCCCCCCCCCCCAGAATCAGCATGCATTTTAAAAAACAGAGCTGAATGAATTATTCGCAAACCCGAAAACAAGGAAAAAAATGAGGCGACCAAAATGAACCCAGCTTTTGTGTAATCAAAAACCAGAAACACACCAAACGACCAAAGTCAACTTACCATATTGTTAACTAAAAACATTGGAAACAAAATGTACTACTACGACTAAACTTTTTATAGAATACTGATTTTTTTCTGTATTTGGTTTGTAGCAACACTTCTGATTTGCTTACATTTGTATAGTTCCAACTGGGAAGATCATTTATAACACAAAATCTAATTTTCTATTTTCTTTCGCAAATCTGTTGATTATCGCATCGATGTCCAATTCGATGTCCCGATGAATGTGTAAGAATGCAAGCCCAGTGAGTCTGTCTTCTGCCATAGTTGATCTTAGCCAAGTTTTGAGGCGACGGAGAGTTGAAAAACTTCTTTCTGCTGTGGCTGCGGTCACAGGAAGCGTAAGCAAAATATGAAGCAGTTTCCAAATGGATGGATAAATTTCTTCATCACACGCAGCACAAACTGAATTTCCTCTTTGCAGGCTTCTATCAGTTGATTTTGGGTGGTTTTGCTAATGTACGTTGCGTTTGCACCTGCAGTTTCTAAATGTTGCTGAAGAGAAGAGTCACCAAAATCAATTCTGAAGCGAAGGAGAGCTCTAAAGTTCCCATCATTTGCCGCCAGACTATCTCCTCCGTTGGTCCTATCCAAGAGCGATCCATCATCCCTATGTCCACGTAAATAAATATTTTGCAGACCGCAAAAAATGATCGTTTTGATAATAGGCATCAACCGCTCTCGATTTTCTTTAACCTGCGCATATCGTTGTACATAGACCTGGTTGACCACTCCTGATGTTGGATTGTGAAAAGTCTGAAGAAAATATTTGCCACCTTCTACCGCCTTCTGATGATATTGGCTTCGTTGGTGAACAGGAAGCGCTCCATTTTCACCAAGTAAATCGTGAAACTTTTTCAGCGGTTCTCGAACTAGTCGCTTCAGATAAGTCCTGAGCTCAACCCAAATAGTACGCAGTACTTACAATAAAGACCTTGATCTTTATGAGACAAAACCAGCCAAGGAAATTTCTCTAGATGGGATTTTTGAGCGTACTTTTTCCTTCCCTTCCCATTCTTCATCACGACATTA
The DNA here is from genome assembly GCA_963969285.1 of Odontomyia ornata. Classification (NCBI taxonomy): domain Eukaryota; kingdom Metazoa; phylum Arthropoda; class Insecta; order Diptera; family Stratiomyidae; genus Odontomyia; species Odontomyia ornata. The sequence continues at coordinate 97,215,027 of OZ017739.1, read as the reverse complement.
CGAGGAAAAATATAAACGGGAGGAGGTTTCCAATGATGTTTCAGTAAATCCGCCTTAGTAAAATCGTCGATGTTGCGTTAGTTTACGTAAGACCCTATATCGGACGTGAAATGAGGCTTGCAGCATGGTTCGTTTGTATGCGTAATATTCGCTGAATGGGAAGTGGATGGAACATTTTCAAGCCTATCAGTGATGTTCGAAGTACTAGCTGATGGTATGAATTCTTTCGCCGACGATGATGCATCAGAACTAGATCGAGACTCCGGTTTCTGACTTTTAGAAAAGAAAGAGTCAATCGTTCTTGTGTAAGCTGGTCGTTTTGTCACCTTTTTGAGAAACAATATCTCAATCTCAATTTGTTTTTTCATATACAATTGTATTAATATTTACCATGATGCATTCGCCGAATTGAAACTTTTAATTTGCGTTTATTTCACTTCTTCTTCTTCTTTGTAGCACTACATCCCCTCTCGGGCCTTCGCTTAGAGATAGTTAGAGTATCTCATTTTCATGACCGTGTTGATTTTTTTCGGAAGTTGGTTTGGTCAGTGCCATGCTCCCGTGTGCCTGCTCAGCTATGATATGGTCTGATTAAATCAGTACATATCACTACTGAGTGAACACTCGTAGTCTCTCCGAAAAATCTCCTGAACTAAATCACGTTGCTCCCGACGAGATTTGAACCTGGGACCTTCGGCTTATGCGTTCATGCTCTAACCACTAGACCACACAGACTACTGTTTATTTATTTCACTTATTTCGCGGATAGTTTACTGAAATTCCACGACAAAATTAGCAGAAAACTGTAACGTTCACGCGTAAGTACTCGTTGTAGCATCAATTTTCACGAATTTTCGGGAAAACTGATCTATACGAAAAAGAAATCATTGCCACCTTTTACAATTTTCATTAGAAGCTTGCCCGGTGATAATCACAGAGACGAGACGAAATGACGGTAAAAATGTTCAAGACACTGAAAATAGATGTCGTGAAAAGTTAATTTAGGTGTACCATTTTCTTAAAATAGATGCACAATTGCAAGAACATAAAGGCGTAGGCACGAACGTGAATTGCGCAATTATGAGTTTACGTTGGAATGATCAGCTGGTTGCTTTTTGTTTTCGAAATGTTTTGTTTCTATTCTTTGCAAGGAGTGCATAACTATTATGAAATTTAATGGTTGGTTACCTACGAAGAACATGTGCTATGAGGATGTTTGTATGAAAAAAAGATTTCCTTAGATTTGTCAACAAATATATGATTGAAATAGTTGAAAGAAATAGGTTTCTACAAATTTTCCACAAGTTTCTTTCAGTTTTTTGTCGTTTATTTTTTTCTAGTATTTTCTATGGAGTTGGTTTAAGTGTAATGTATTGAAGCTTATAAATTTGTTATTTTTTGTTGTATATAATATTTTGTTATTTTTTATATTGTTCTACCCTGTGATCCCCTCCGGAAAAAAATTCTGGATCCGCCCCTGTTTGCAGGTGGCAGTGGACAAGAAGAACGGCAACAACATTCTTGCTATAGTAATATTTTAACGAGTTAAATCTGCGGCTCAACTTAAGACGAAATCGGTACAAATAAGTCCTAATTAAAGATGAAATGAGTAAAAGTAGACCCCATTTAAGATGGAATGGATTTGCACATGGTCAGAAATGTTGCCCAAAAAAATATCATTACCAATCACCAGTGCAAAGGGTTAACAGAACCGCTTAGTGGTAAAAGCTTTTATTGTTTTGATATACTCGTTATATATCACTACCAAATCACGTGCTCAGATCGTGAAATTGAGTTTATTAATTTTCTACGCATTTATTTCGATACTATGGGAAACCCATGATATAGTTTAACATAAAATTTCGAGTTAAAAAGTCATATCAAAAATATCATAAGATGAATCGGTTATCATGAGTAACAAAGTGTAGATTCAATAAAAATCCTATTTTTAATTTCATTGATTCGTATCACACTTTTTCTTAGACTCAAATGATTATCAAAATTTGAATTTGTGGGAATACGTGTTATTTATTGATAATAGCACTTATTTATGTATTCCGATAACTTCACCACGTGCCGCTATTTCTGCAATTTCTCGATTTTCGGTTGAATGGAAGATAGTAGAAATCGAATATCAAAATAGACTGATTCGCGCCCTGGGATGATAATTTCAATTTACTCTTCATAGTAGAATGTCCCTCTGAAATATCAACCATTCATGCTGACATACAACTTTCAATTAAATCGTACTTGTTTTATTTTTAACAAACTCTTGCAGCTAAATTACAAAAATCATGTCAAAAATAAATTTTCAAAATGAAGTCACTGAAAGATAAGAATTATTTGGCGAATCTTTTCAGCGAAATATAATTATGGATAGTCATTTTCCTTTAATGCGTGACACGCCAGAATTAAGAAGCATATAATGTAATTTTTTGTGAAATTGTGACAACAGAAAATCTTATCCGGATGTCAATAATCTTTCTTGTACGATTAGAAGCGAATTTTTATCTTACCGGAGAAGAGTAGCTTTGCTGTTGTTCAATCCTTTATCGCTTTCATGAATATTTTGCTTACTTCAAGTGTTGAGCTTTTTTACCGAACTGATTGCCTTTGATTCAGTAAAAGTAAGCACATGTACTCGTAATACTGGAAGTGTTAGAAATGTGAAATATAGTTTGAAATGGTTCAAATTATGAACAGCTCTGTTACAAGATGTTTCAAAACCAGTCCTCGTAAAATTTACGATAATTAGTATTTCAGGTAAAAACCAGAAGTCTTCCTCTTACAAACTTTTGGATGTGCAATAATCTACTTCGTATTTAAACTAGACCGTAAAAAAAGAACATTCACGAAACATATTCACATGTTTGTGTCCTTTACTCATTTGATTTCCTTCATTCAAAACTCGGTAGAGCAGCGAAAATTGTTCTTAAAGCAGGCAACATGCTATATGTTAAGTATGAATAATCGAAATTCGTTTTAAATATTAATTTTCGCATAACTTCCATCTGGAAGGAAACTTACAGACGATAATTTGTACATTTCATCAGAATCCAACAGTCTTCAGCAATAATGCAGCCGCTTTGATGCGTATAACCTTAAGCATACTGTCAAGTAAATTCTTTAACGAATCGAATATGTATTTTATAATTAAAAAATTTTCCATATTTTCAAACTGAAAAATTATATTAAAAGTTCAAAGTAGCCACCGAAATCTTTCAACAATAAAAAATCTTATTAAAAACAGGGATAGAAAGTATCGCTTGATTCCATCACAACCCTATCTCTTCCCAGTTTTTCAAGTAAACATGAAAGTGTTTCTTTTGCTTTCTGTCCAAATATGTACTTGTAAATAGAAGTTAAAAAGAAAATAAAGAGCTCCAGACTTTGCAGACGCATTATTGCCAAATCCACAATATTACATGCATATACGTACAGATTGTAGACATGCCACTGAGTTGGTTTTTGGTTCAGTCAAATCGTCAGCATGCTAAAGAATTAAAAGCAGACTTTAATGGCGTACAACAGCTGGGTTGGATGGCTGACACGCAAACACTCAACAGCTTTTTCATTGTCAAGGTCAATTATTTTTGGGGTGGCTTTCGCTCACAAAGCGTAATTATCTTGCATGTTGTATACGAGTGTGTAGAGTAAATGGAAGTTGAAGATTTCTTCTTTTTTATTTAACATGGTGTCGAATTTTGGAATAACAATTTCGCATCGTGGCGCAGTTCAAATGCTGCTGCATCTTCTCACACAGACGTGCATAAAAAGCGTGAATTATGCATGGTTTTTTGGTGCAGGAATAAAGAATGACGATGAATTTGGGCTGTAAATTTTATTATTGTCACTTGCATTGCAACAATAAAAACAATAATAAATTACCAAAGTCATTAGCGAGGAACGAATTTGTGAAGAAATATTGTAAAATGAAGTTGATGAATGCCTGTCCTGTCTGCAGTTGTTCTATAATGCGTTGAAATAGGGTGGGGGCTTGCCAAATATGGGATAATAGTTATAAAATTTGAAAATTTACTTAATATTGCAGAATGGCGTTTAAAAAGTTAAACCAATTTTATTTAACGAATAATTTGATCAATTGTTTTCAAAAGAATCAGCTTCGACTGTAGATTGGGTGCAAAACCCTTCTTCCAGGACTATTGTCCTGCTTCCAAACTCAAAGCATTTTATATATTATATTTTAATTCAAAAAAATAGTCGAAGTCATGGTGATTTGAATTTCCCTGTATTCCAACAGCAACCGTATAGGGCGCTTCCAATCGACTCAGACACGATAGGTTTGTTGGGATCTGCACGAATATAGGTTTTGACGTCTCTGAAAATTGCATTTTTGAATTCCATGAAATACTAGCCCAACTATTCAAAAACTAATTCCTAAAGTATCAAATAAAATTCTTTATTTATTCTAACGTTATGAGCGATCAGTTAGTGAGTTACTTTCGAGTGCGTGACAAATAAAACAAAATTTGAAAACATGTTTTTCTCGAAGCATTTTGTTTTATTTGCGTGGGGTAGATTGGGTACGGTTGAAACGATTTGGCTTGCATCGCTCATAGTATTGTCTTTTATAAGTTTAGTGGTGAAGAAGATATGCACATTGGTATTTATTAATATAAAAATCTGCCGAAGTTCCTATTTAAGAACCCTCGAGAGAAGCGCAAATATTTTGTTAATAAAATTGAGTTGCACACTTATGGATTACTAATTAAATATCTGCGGATAATCAATTGTTATTAACATTGAGTAATTAAATAATACTGGAATGGACAACCACTTGAGAATATGGTTGCAACAACCCCTGCGACCACTTTTCCTACTGCTACGCTCTTGTTTACAACCTTAGAGAGAGCCAAATTGCACAAGCAAACATGGCTGCTGCTCAATGTGAACAAATTTTCATATTGGGTCTATAACTTAATTCGTGCGTTTTTTTTCAAATTTGAACGTTTATTTAAGAAAAAAATTGTACAAGAGTATTATTCAAAGTATTGCCCATCTAAAGCTGTGACCTTTTCCCATCTTTCTGGCAATTTATGGATCCCATCCCAAAAGAACTTGGCTTGGCACCCAAGAATGAATCAAGCCAATTTTTGATATCCTGCTCTGATGTGAACCGTATTCCAGTGAGGGCGTTCTGCATCGATCGGAACAAATAGTAGTCAGAAGGGGCAAGGTCTGGGCTATAAGGCGGGTGGGGTAAAACTTCCCATCCACTGTTTTCCAAATAGTTCTTAACCGGAAAAGCAATGTGGGGCCGAGCGTTGTCATGATGGAAAATTATTGCCTCGTGTCTAGTCGCATATTCCAGGCGTTTTTCGGCTACTGCTCTCTTCAAACGGATTAATTGTGTTCGGTAGCGTGCTGCATTGATGGTTTCACCTGGTTTTAGCAGCTCATAACACAGCACACCATTCTGATCCCACCAAATACAGAGCATTACCTCCGCGCCATAGATATTCGGCTTTGCCGTTGATTTGGCTGATTGGCCGGATTTCACATATGATTTTTGGCGCTTGGGGTTGTCGTAATGGATCCATTTTTCATCACCAGTAACAAGCCGATGCAAAAATGACTTCCTTTTGTTGCGTTCCAGCAGCATTTCGGACATGCAAAACCGCCTTTCGACGTCTCTCGGCTTGAGTTCATGTGGAACCCAATTTTCTTGCTTTTGAATATATCCAGCTGCTTTAAAACGTTTTGAAATGGCTGCTTGAGTAACACCTAAAGATTCTGCGAGCTCTTCTTGTGTTTGGCAACAATCTTCATCGAGTAATGCTTCCAGTTCTTCATCTTCAAACTTTTTTGGCTGCCCAGGACGTTCATCGTCTTCCAAGCTAAAATCACCACTTTTAAATAGTGCAAACCACTTTTGGCAGGTTCGTTCAGCTAGAGCATGTTCACCATAAACTTCCACCAAAATACGATGACTTTCGGCAGCAGTTTTCTTTATACTAAAGTAATGAAGAAGAATTCCTCGCAAATACACTTTTTCAGGAACAAAGTTCGACATATTTGAGTGAAAAAAAATACTGTTGTTAACGCTTCACATGAATGGCATACACTGAAAATACGTACAATGACAGTAGCTTTCCAACGCATGCTCGGAATGTTGGAACGATGTAATACTATACAAGTTACGCCATCTCTAAGCAAAGTTATAGACCCAATACAATACCAAAAATTTGCTTTCTATTTGAAAAACCTTCAGCATTGTTTGAAAAACATGCAAAACATTAATATATTAACTACTCACTTGTGAAAGGAAACACCTACAGATCCTTTTCCACTATGATTTTTTCACGAAGGCACTACACATTTCATTTTGAAATTCTAAATTAATTTCACAGTGTCACACGTTAAAGTTACTTGAATCACAAACTGCAATCGAATGTTTAAACACTTGGAACGAATTTAGATCGCGAACACTTTCCACTGTTTTAATATCGGATAAAATTCGCGACGAAACTTGCAAATTGGCCAATTTGGCGTCCAATTTGCATCAGTCAACTTGGCAGATAGTTCGCTTCTAGTAAGCTTTTGGAACAAGAAAGTGACCAGCAAGAGGCAGACGGGGAGGAAATGACAGACAGATCGCTTGGAAGAGAGCATAAACCGGTCGCATGCTCTCTCACGCATTTTATATTAGCTTAGCCCATCCAGTTCTTATTAATCTGAGGTTATAAACATCTTAATACAGGTTTCGCCCTTCTCACATTTGCTGTTTACACCAACAGGTCGCTTTTTTATAGTTTTTTAGGGTATTGCAAAAATATTTTACAATATCCCAAAAATGGTATGCTTTAAAAATGTTAACGTTTCCATGAAAAATATTCGCTAGAGGGCCACAAAAATCTGAAAAAAATTGCATATTTGAACCGCTGCCATTTTGAAACTAGCACATGAATGATACAGAAAATAACAGTCTCTAGATCTGACTAAATTCTATATTAAAACCAAGTTTCATATGCATCGGACCAAAATTGTGATTTTAGAAGCCTTTGATGTTTTCAACTTCAACTAGCCTCCGTTTTGTTTCAGACATACCGACTTTGGATTTTTAGGGTTTTGTAAAATAATTTTACAAAACCCTTCTAAAATCGCGTCCTGTCTGTCCGTCTGTCCGTCTGTCTGTCCGTCCGTCCGTCACAGCAGTTTTTCTCGGAAACAACTTAAGCTAGAAGCATCAAATTTTGTATGTAGGTGTAAAGTGGTGTTCTCTTAAAAGTTCAACTAAAAAAAATTTTATAAGGTATTTAAGGGGGGCTCCCCATGTAGGGGAGCGACCCCCCGAAAAAAAAATTTCATTTAAGGTAGCCAATAGGGGTATCAAATGAAAGGTCTTGATGAGAACTTTTCAAAACAGGTCTTGGTTTGGCAAAGTTTGCTTCAAGGGGCGCATAGGGAGGGGAAATATACGAAAAATTTGTGTCCCACCCCCCCCTCGCGATTGGACACCTGTGATCCGAAAAATCTGAAAAAAATCAGGGATGTAGGCCTTGATGCGTACAACAACAACAAATACGTGAGAAGTCGCAATTCACTCAACTTTGTTAGTAATAGTATGATTTATCGATTTTATGTTTTTTTGAATAAAATCTTAACGGTACCCTTAAATTCAATGAAATTCAGTACACAGATGACTATTAATAAGATTAATATACCCTGCAAGTTTCATAAAGATTGAATTATATCTAGCGAAGTTATAGCGGTTTGAATTTTCCTGTATTACTATGGAACAATATGCGCTGCATGTATTACTATGGAAACATATGGCTATGGAACAACATGCGCTTTTCACCGACTCAGACACTACAGTTTAGCTACGATTTCAGGAATGATAGGTGTCATGTATATCTTTGCGAATCGGTTCAGCTAGTGGTATCAGTAGTCGTAAAACAAAATAGTGGCTGATTTAAATGCGAAGATTGAATAATTTTGAGTTATTTTTTCGCAACTTCAACGTTTAAGGTGCATGCTTTGAACACTTGATTCAATTTAATGATTGACTGAAGATGAGTACCTACAATTTATACTCAAAAGTGAAATAAGTCAAGGAGGCGGGAGAGAGTTCCTAGCAAAAGGGCTTTGTAACAACTCTAGGATTCGAAAAAATTGGCCATTAATCGATGATAACAGTACAGGAGAGTGGCCTCTGAAAAAAAATCATCAAATGTAGCCGATATGAGTATGAAATGAAAGTTTTCATGGGAGCTTTTCAAAACAGTTCTTAAACTGTCAGTTTTTGCTTCAGTTGGGGCACAGGGGGGAAATACATGAAAAATGTGGTTTCCTCCCTCACGAATGGACATCTGAAATAATTATCAAGGGAGATATTTATGAGTATAACAATAACAAAACCTTAGAAGTCGAAATTCGTTCAACTTTGTTAATAATAGTATGATCTTCGAATTTCACATTTTCTCCAATAAAATCGTCATTGACATGCTTCTTGACTTTATTCAATCTGGTGACTGCATTTTGAAAATTGAGTACAAAACCCTTCTGACATGAGCGTAGGTCTGTTTACCCAACTTGTTTATTGTCAGATTCATCATATGCACCTGTAAATCCTTGTACCAAATTTCATCCAAATCGGAGCTATACTTTGGTAAGAACAGAAATCACGTATTTCGTTCAAGCTGGTTCACGAACTTAACTGGGATATTTACTCAATGAAACTTTCCTGAAAATTTGGTGAAAATCGGAGCAACATTCCAACCTGTAGCGTAAGATTTCGTTACATCCCATACATACATTGTCGCGTGTTACGATTCGCGGCCAATAAGTTTAATGTTCTGGGAAAGTGAAAACGCGCTGTCTTTAAATTAAGTTAAAAGAGTTTATTTTCTAAGAATGCATAATAATTAACTTAACACTTTACTTTGCACTTGTATTATCAATTTATGTTTCAACTGTCTTCAAATATATCACGAACATTTATTACTTCACCAATAAATATCGCCTTCAACTCGCGCTCTACTCTTATCACAGTTTTACTATCGCAATTTTTACTACTACTCTATACCCCATTCATTCAGCTCGGCTTTATATAGAGTCTCTAGTCATTCAATCCATTTCTCGTATATTGGCGAATGTTCTGATGAGAACTACCTGGAATATTCGAGAAGTTCTGAATACACGCAGTGACGCCACTTGTTTATTTTCAGATATTGATCATGAATCTACTTGGTCCATTCTTGTTCTCGCATCGGTGTCAAATACAAACGTTTTTCCGGGTTTTGGATATGCCAGCTCGGGTGATTCACACAGCTTCTCCTTCAAGGTCTCAAAGCCTGCCTGGCATTGTTCATTCCAGACATACGGACGATTTTTCTCGGTTAGCTGATAGAGACACTTAGCTACGAATCTTCGTCAGCTTTTCATGGTTTGAATTTTTCAGGGTCTGTTTTGACCCCTTCTGCTGATACAACGTGTCCCAGGTATTTTACTTCAGCTGCGAAAAGGGTACACTTGTCGGGACTAAGTTTCAGATTCGCCAGTCGCAATCAGGAGAACACCTCTTGTAAGTTCTACGCATGCTCTTCGAACGTTCTCCTGTTAACAATGATTTCATCTAGGTACACCAAGCAGGTCTTCCAGGTTAGGCCACGTAGCAGATATTCCATCAGGCGTTCGAAGGTGGCTGGAGAGATGCAAAGCCCAAATGGCATCACCACAAATTGCCACGATTCACAATTCATTGAAAATGCGGTCCTCTCTCGGTCCTTCTTGTCGATTTCTACCTGCCAGTAGCCACTCTTGAGATCGAGCGTAGAAAACCATTTTACGTCGGCTAAAGTGTCCATGATGTCGTCGATACGTGGAAGCGGATAACTATCTTTCTTAGTGACGTCGTTAAGCTACCTATAGTCGACACAAAAACGAGTGCTACTACTCTTTTTTAAGGTTTTGTACTAAAATACAAAATCCTATTTCAATCACGACCTGTGTCCTTCTGCTCGTCCGTCCGTCCGTCTGTATGTCACAGCACTTTTTCTCCGAAACTATAAAAGCTTTTCAGCAATGAAACTTTGTGGAAAAGTCAGAAGTGGTGATTTCTTGAAAGTTTTGGCGTGGAAAAATTTTTCAAATGAGTTTAAAATTGATCTGTCCTGAAAGTTTCACAATGATCGAATGGTATTTAACGAAGTTATAGTGATTTGAATTTTCCTGTATTACTATGGAACAATATGCGCTGTATTACTATGACAACATATGGCTATGGAACAACATGCGCTTTTTACCGACTCAGACACTACAGCTTTGCTAGGATTTGCATGAAAATTTCAGGAATGATAGGTATCATGAATATCTTTGAGAATCGGTTTAGCTAGTTGTATCAGTAATCGTAAAAAAAAATGGCGGCTGTTTTAAATGCGAAGATTGAATAATTTTGAGTTATTTTTCCCCAACTTCAACGTTTAAGGTGCATGCGGTGAACACTTGATTCAATTTAATGAATGACTGAAGATGAGTACCTACAATTAATGCTCATACGTGAAACAAGTCGAGGAGGTAGAAGAGAGCTCCTAGCAAAAGTGCTTTATAACCATTCTAAAAATCAATAAATCGATGATTACAGTGCAGGGGAGCAGCCCCTGAAAAAAAATTTCATCAAAGGAAGCCGATATCAAATGAAAGTTCTTTATAAGAGCTTTTCAAAACAGTTCTTAAACTGACAGTTTTTGCTTCAGTGGGGGAAATATATGCAAAATGAGATCTAAAAAATATGAAAAAATTATCAAGGAAGATATTTATGAGTATAACAATAACAAATACCTCAGAAGTCAAAATTCGTTCAACGTTGTTAAGAATAGTATGATCTTCGAATTTCATATTTTCTCAAAGAAAATCTTCTTTTATATGCTTCTTGATTTTATTCGTTGCTGGTGACTGCATTTTGTAAGTTAAATACAAAACCCTTCTGACATGAGCGTAGGTCTGTCTACCCAACTTGTTCTTTACTAGAACTACTAACACGGCCCATGGACTGACAGAAGGTTCGATAACACCTTGCTTTTCTATGTCCGAGATCAGTGTGCTCACTTTTTGTTGCTTGGCTATAGGAAGACGTCTCGGTGCTTGTCGAACCGGCTTGGCTCCCTGTGTATCTATGACGTGAGTTACCATACTCTTTTGGCCTTGGTCGTCCGGGCTTGTTGGGAAGATGTCACTGTACTTGGTGACCAGATCAGAGGTTTACTTGAATAGCTGCACTGGCAATTGGGTCTGCTTCAATATTGCAGACGTGAATTCCCGGGCTTTCTCTGTATCTTGCCTCCTTTTCCAATGATGGTCATGAGTAGCTTCCAAAGAGATGAAATGGAGATGGTGGAAATGGACTGGCAGCTGCCGATGACTTCTCCCGCTTTGATGCTAGTGGTTGAGTCTGCGGTGGTAAGGACTCTAACCGGCACGTATGCGTTCCTTATAGATCTTACAAGGATTCTTCCTACAATCAAACTTCGCAATGCGGACGTCTTCGTTGGCTCTTTCAGATAAGATCGGTGGTCTGCAGAATCACCATCAAGCTTGGCCCATATAATGCTCTCGGAAGATTTCGGTACATCAGTGTCAGCACATACTACCACACTCATCTTGGGAATTTGGACACTAGGATCCCCCATCAATAATTCGACATTCCGCCATTTCAATACCCGTTTGCGCTCAATTGCCACGTGCTCACACCTGCACTCGTCTGCCACTACCTCGCAAACCCGGGCAGTGGTACGAGTCACATTTTTCGCTGCCTCAAAGTTCAGACTATAAGCCAATGCATCCTTGACCGTTTGCTTTTGGGCTAAACGCGTGGCTTGTTGCAATTCCTGTCCTTTAATGCGCTGATGAATGCTTCTGTTGCTGCGTCATCTCGATGTTCTGGGTCGTAAGCTGGGTAAGCCAAAAGTGCCAGTCGCTCAATGTCTTGGGCTAGCTGCTGTAGGGGTTCACCAGACTCCTGCATCCGATGCCGTAGTTGTGATCAATAAATCTGTTTCAGATGATCGTCTACATAACCCATGTCGTGTGCGTTCATTATAGCAGCCAAGTTTGAGTGCAACTCAACGGGGATAGTCTGCAAAAGCTCGGCAGCTGGGCCTCTTAGAGCAAGAATTATTGCAGTTCTTCGTTCCTGCTTATTCCAGTGATTTGTCCTAGTGGCGGCTTCAAACTGGGTCGTATAGATACCCCAGCCCGTACCCGTCGAATATTGGTGCTTTCACATTTATGGATGTGCTTTGCGCTGTGGTTATAAGCAGGGCTGGTGAGGTGGTTACTACTGCCTTCGTTGCTTCCAATTCCTTTTTCATTTTTTCCATCTCATGGTTGATTCTCTCCTCGACCTGGCTGACCTCCTCAACCTGGTAAACTTTTCCTCGACGCATTTAATTTGGTTGTTCAGATTACCAAGCTCCGCTTTTATTTCGGTTGACTGTTTTTGCAAATCTGCTTTCAAAACAGTTGACTGGTTTTGCAAATCTGCCTTGATTTCGATTACCTGTTGGTCTAGCTCCGTTGATTGCTCTTCCAGCTTTTTTGTGATTTTGCCTTGATTTCGAATGCTTGCTGGCCCAGCTTCTGGTCTAGCTTCTCAGTTAAACTGGATGACTGTTGTCGCTGCTCTTGCTGCTTCAGCATCAACATTTACATCAGTGCATTTTCTGGTTCCTTTAATTTTGGTGTTTCTGCTTCTCCGCCTATATATATACCGTAATAGGTAAATTTCTCTCGAGAAATTTGCCTAAAAATCCGACTTGTTTCAACCGTACCCATACCAGGGGCAGTTCAAATAGTGATTGGGGTCAGTTGTAACACATTCAAATAATACAGAAGACTATATTCAATCATGTTTCATTTACTTTTAATTTTACAATGTGTCTATAAATAATATAGCACAGTATGATAACATTATTCGTTCTTCAATGCTTTTTGTAACAGCTTTTGGCGAGCCTAATAAAAGTAATTCATAAAAATAATAAAAATCGGTACAGTACATTTAGCAAAACAAGCTAAATGCAAATAATTTGAGAATATACTATTCAAAACAAAATTTAGCCTTTTGATTACATGACGACTCGGATTGATTAATCTGAGTCGCAATTGTAGCAAACATTCTGCTTCTGTGCACTCTTCGTGAGCCCACTGCTTACAATTGTTGTATTGTATCCATTTTTCTCTGGGTCTGCTCCCAGCATATTACTCCGTCTCTTCTGATGAAATTTCTGGTTGTGTATTATTTTTATCCCATTTTCTGGTAATCCTTTAACTTTTACCTGCAGCCAATCTTTTCTTAAATTGCTTAGCATTGGTCCGTTTCATTTTTGCCTCAAATTGCTATAAAATTTTCTTTCTCTGGCGTATCAGCCCTGTGTTAAATTTCCTCGGAGGAGCTTTTCGAAATAGTCATATTACTTCTAGTGAATTTTTCAAGCGTTCTTCCGCTGTAATCCAACGTTGTCTCTATAATAAAACCTCTTTTTCGATGATGAATTTAGTTGATACCGTAAAAGTTGACCAACTGCCTAACAGTTGCAGAAATAGTATCTGAAGTTTTTTTCAAAAGTCAATCTACCATCTTCGTTGCAATTTTTCAAACTGAGTTTCACTAATTCATTCGGAATTATATTTTGCATCATTGATAAAGTTCTTTTGTATTTTACAAATTTGTTGTCACTCAAAGCACCAATGAAGTGATTGACAAATGGTATGAATACTACTCTTCTGCTGAATTGGATTCGTAATTTTCTCGATTCCTCTGAAGTTTCGCAATCCTGGGAATTTCAATTTTAATTCCCATACTATCAGGTAGTTCTGTCGCGGCAGCGAAAAGTTTGCTGAATTCTGATGGGGCGTTTTCTCTTATGTTTTTCAGCAAAACAATCAAGTCGTCAGCAGTTGAGACAGCGGAAGCAAGATCAATACTTTTACCTTGTGAGTAGATAGCCAACGGATGAGTGAGGGACAAGATTCCGTTCACTTAAACCATTGATACAATAAACACCGTACTTTGAAGAGTTTGGAGATAGCTAAAAGCGTTTTTGGAAGTTTCAGTATTTCCACATTTCTAAACTTTTTCGAAACTATAACAAATTAGAGCAAACATTTCTTTAAAGGTTATAATAGCGTCAAGCCTTTCAGTCCATCTGGTTTCACGCAGTTTCTGCAAGCGTTCTCTCTTTGTTGCACAGTCAAAAAATTCGATGAAACTAACTGAAACAGCTTCACGTTTTGCAGAAGGTCTAAAGAAATAGATGATAGTTTCTATCGATCCGAGACATTTTCTTATTAGTGGGACTGAACACGCCTCATCAACAGCCAAGTTTAAAGAATGATTTGCACAATGAACGTACAATGCACAAGAATATTTCAGAATTGACTTGGAACAACCATTCCATTCTCCGCTGATCACAGCTGCTCCATCATAGCCCTGAAAAACCAGAAACTTCAAAGAAATCCTTAATTGCTCACAAACGTTTAGCAAAGAAGATGCAAGCCCTCTGCCTCTAGTATCATCCAAAGGAATAAATTTTAGAAAATCTTCTCGAATAATAACATCCTCCGTTTTTTCTGTGTATATCGAAAGCATAATGACTATTGTTCTATGCCGCTTATATCCGTTCTTCCATCAGCTATTGCGCTTTTATGATACGCCAAATGCTCATGAATTCGAAATTATTCTTTGGCATCTTTCCACCGGTGAAAGGGCATAGTCAAAAGAGATCTGACAGGTTATGACAGTTATGATAACGTGCTACTCACACAAATATATGACCTACCGATAGGAAGCCCACTTTTTCCTCTAATTGCCTATATAGTGATAGAGGATTTACTGCACACGGCACAATAACTTGAAACAAGTTGGGTAAACAGACCTACGCTCATGTCAGAAGGGTTTTGTATTCAATTTACAAAATACAGTCACCAGATCGAATCAAATCAAGAAACATGTCAAAGACGATTTTATTGGAGAAAATATGAAATTCGAAGATCATACTATTATTAACAAAGTTGAACGAATTTCGACTTCTGAGGTTTTTTTTATTGTTATACTCATAAATATCTCCCTTGATAATTATTTCAGATGTCCATTCGCGAGGGGGGAAACACATTTTTCATGTATTTCCCCTCTGTGCCCCCACTGAAGCAAAAACTGACAGTTTAAGAAATGTTTTGAAAAGCTCCCATGAAAACTTTCATTTCATATTTATATCGGCTACGTTTGATGAATTTTTTTTTTCAGGGACCATTCTCCTGTACTATTATCATCGATTAATTGCCAATTTTTTCGAATCCTAGAACGATTACAAAGCCCTTTTGCTAGGAGCTCTCCCTCGCCTTCTTGACTTGTTTCACTTATGAGCATTAATTGTAGGTACTCACCTTCAGTCATTCATTAAATTGAATCAAGTGTTCAAAGAATGCACCTTAAACGCTGAAGTTGGGAAAAAATAACTCAAAATTATTAAATCTTCGCATTTAAAACAGCCACTATTTTGTTTTACGATTACTGATACCACTAGCTGAACCGATTCTCAAAGATATACATGACACCTATCATCCCTGAAATTTGCATGCAAATCCTAGCAAAACTGTAGTGTGTTGTTCCATAGCCATATGTTGCCATAGTAATAAATGCAGCGCATATTGTTCCATAGTAATACAAGAAAATTCAAACCACTATAACTTCGCTAAATATTATTCAATCTTTATGAAACTTTCAGAATATATCAATTTTATAAATAGTCATCTACGCACTGAATTTCATTGAATTTAAGGGTACCGTTAAGATTTTATTCAAGAAAACATAAAATCGATAAATCATACTATTACTAACAAAGTTGAGTAAATTGCGACTTCTCACGTATTTGTTGTTGTTGTACTCACCGAGATCTACATCCCTGATTTTTTTCAGATTTTTCGGATCACAGGTGTCCAATCGCGAGGGGGGGGACACAAATTTTTCGTGTATCTCCCCTCCCTGTGCGCCCCTCGAAGCAAACTTTGCCAAACTAAGACCTGTTTTGAAAAGTTCTCATCAAAACCTTTCATTTGATACCCATATCGGCTACCTTCAATGAAATTTTTTTTCGGGGGGTCACTCCCCTATATGGGGAGACCCCCCTTAAATACCTTACAAAATTTTTTTGTAGTTGAACTTTGAAGAGAACACCACTTTACACCTACATACAAAATTTGATGTTTCTAGCTTAAGTAGTTTCTGAGAAAAACTGCTGTGACACACGGACGGACGGACGGACGGACAGACAGACAGACGGACAGACGGACAGACAGGGCGCGATTTTAGAAGGGTTTTGTAAAATTATTTTACAAAACCCTAAAAAAGAATAGGTACTTAGTTTCGTTTTTATTGTCATCACTATTATCTTTGTTGCATGCAAAATGGTCAACACTTGTTTCTTTATCCTTTTCACTATTGGCAATTTTTTGCCGCTTTATTAACCAATTGTCCATCATCGTTACAAACCCCCACATATTATGATTTCATGTCCATTTATTTATGTGACCTTGGTTGAAGCCAGAGCGAAAATACAGTAGAAAGCCTATTTTACATAACTCTACTACCTCTTATAGGACCATATCTAGACTGACTTTTGCAATGAAAAAAATATATAAAAGTACATATAGAATCGAGGAAGTTTCGGCAATAATTCAACTTTCCGGGAGGGTTTTAGGTGGATTTCTGGGTTGCAATCTAGACAAAGTGTTGACAAAATGGTACCGTTCCTATGGACGTTAAAAATTGTTTTAGTTTTCACATACGTTCAATTGCAAATGTCATCAAGAGCGAAATCAAATTTATTTGCATAAAATCACTTGGAAGGAATCTTCGGAAGCAGGCTGGAAGTTATTTGGAACTTGGCCACATGTCAGCTGATTACTACAAATGCAAAGTTGGCTTAATGGCTTAATCCAATTTTCAGCTCAAATTATTCTAAAAATACTGCGCAAGAGTTTGGATTCTCGTGGATTGCAAAAATCTAGTTGTACTTATGTCTAGCTGCCAAAGACAGGAGTATATATTGTATTTTTTGTAGATGCGATTTCTCTGAAAGTATAACAAATGCTTCACAACGGTTCTTTAGTAAAAAACTACGATGTAATGTTAAAATGTTCAAGTTGTCCCCGAACCCCCCTTCCTACACAACTGAAAATCACTAACAATTCGAAGTCATAAACCTTTTTCCCCGTAAGTTCTTGAGCAAAGTTATGAATGGCTCTGAACAGTTTCATGCTTATGTTTTTCAAAAATAGCTCTACAATTTGATTAATTCTGGCTGATTTTTATGTATTGGAACAATCCATCATATAAAGCCAAAATTCTTGCCGCGACCTACTTAAATGAAATGTTCTATCGTGTCCCTTTATTTGGATCTAAATAACCCTCAACTTAATAGTTTCCGCGGATATAGACCGCTTGCAGGTCGTAGTCGACTTCTTGGAGTCAATACAAACCATTTTAGACATCATGGCATTAAATGTTAATAAGAAATATGTTTCCGTAGCAGGAAAGTGCTCAAACCAGAAAATTTTTGAAAAAAAGTGTAATAATACAATATTTTGCAAATATCACCAACTTAGCTGTATCATCCACTGAGTTAACAAAGATCAAATAATAAAATGTATATCAAACTTTCGCTTTTTTAGGACTTTGTACAACAAATTTTACAACGACCTACTAGTTTCACGTCCTGTCTGTCCGTGTCTCATAGCAAGTTTCTTAACCCTTACAGTACCAAATTATGACAACCTTGGAAAAAAATTTTTTTTTTTGAAACCTTGTGAATATATTCTTTTTTGTAATTTTTAAAATTATTGTATGTCGATATCTGTTACGGTTTCTAATATTTAAGGTTGCTCATTATAATGTACAAATGTACTCAAAGGCATATTACCGAAATTTAAATTTGTCAAAATAAATTATAAAAGAACTCAATAAACAGGTTTTTATGTTAGTACCAAATTATTTTGCATGTCAAATGTGGAAATAAAAACAAGACAAATTTTAAGAATGAAACTCAATAAAACAATTTCTTTCTTTCTTCAAACATAAATGCACATTGCATTTTGTGTAAAAGCAATGAGTTCTTCCACCGCATCCCTTGTTTTTACATCTGGTGGCTTCTTTATTTTTGTCCATGTCTGAGAAATGACTGTAATGGTCCTTTGCTACCATCGACACGGGCAGAACCTCTATTGCTGGTGCGGAAGAAGGTGACGGTGGGAGATGTCATGGATGGGGAACACTCAGCGGATAAAGGCCGTCTACATTTTGTTTGAACCATCATTCCCGACTTTAGTAGAACTTCAGCCACCTTTTGTCTAAAATGTAGCAGGTCAAGTCGAGGCTTCGGTTACCTTGATATTTCTTGCAGTACATCAGCCAGCTATTGATAAGCGCCTGCATGAAATATCATGCGTAGCCGCCAATATTTTAGATTTCAAAAAAATCCGATATAATGCAATCAAAAAATCTACCTTGCCAACTCCTCCCATGAACGTGTTATATTTTTTTATTTTTTCTGGACGACTGATTTCGTCATATTGTTTTGTTTTTTTTGTTCCAACGCTTACAAAAATTGAGTTTTCCTTCGCCTACAAAATTTGAGGCCATTGACACAACTTTGTTGTCTATCCGTCCTGTTCTTATTAACAAATTTTTTGGAATGGCCTCTTGTTTCCTTCTTCAGTAGAGAATCTACATTCTTATTCAATCCTTTGTCTGAAAATCGGTCCATTGTTATTGTGCACGCAGCCCATATTTGATTCTTCTTCAATAACTGCAAAAAATAATACGACGAAAAATAATTATCAAAAAATAACATGTGCCCAGGGGCTTGCAGTCTTTTGCTTAATTGAACCACAATCGCAGCACTTTGACCTAGTTCACTCACATATGCCGGACTGATCTCAGTTGTTGCTCCCTGGTACAGCAAGAAATTCAACATTAGGCCGCTAGACTCACTCAAAACGAACAATTAGAATCCCCAAGGATTTGGCTTTCCATTTATATATTGCTTACAATGATGATGCTCCGTGAATGGAACAATTTGCTCGTCTATACAAACGCATTGATCGACTGATGTAATTTCCATACACCTTTTCCTAATAGCTTCGTAAATGGGCCTAACATTTATGAACTTGCCTGTGTTGTCATTAGGAATTTGTAAATTATTTACCAGATCTAAATGGCTTCGTAAACTGAAAAATCTGTTCACGGACATTCTTTATTTGACCAATGGAACGCCAACAGAGCTGTCCCAATACATCCGTACTCTTGGATATTGTAGATTACCCATAAGAATGTGGAGGCCAATAATTTTTTTTTGATTCTTTAGAGTTGGTAGCCATAAAATTGGAGCCGCTCTAGATCGCATAAATATTCGTCGTTTCTGACATTGTATCAAATGATTTGTCGAGAATATGCTCGTGAAAATATTCCGATAGGTTCATAGCACCAATATCTTCACCGACAGTAGGTGGTGGATTCCAAAAAATTTGTGGCTGGATAAATCAATGTTAGTCATTCCATTCTATTTGGGTTTTCATTTTCATTTTAGTGATAATATTTTCAGAGGTGGATGGCACTACTTCATGGCGTACATGCCAGAAGTAGTTTGCACGGTTTAAAAGTAGCAATTTTGACTTGGAGGACGACGAAGGGGCCGGACAGCCAAAAAAGTTCGCCTGCTGTGTTGTGTTGAGTAGACTTATGTTGGCGGTGCTCGTCACGAAAAGGGAGAAACGAAATCAAGAGCAACGCGTCGCGATAAAATTTTGCGCCAGATTGGCCGAAACAGCTTCGGGAAAGTACGCTAAAATTGTAAAAGTGCATGGTGATAGTCCTCTTAGTCGTGCCCAGGTGTTTCGATGACATAAAGAGTTTAAGAAGAGGCGTGAAAGGCGAGGCGCGGAGTGAGAGACCAGTCGAGATGCCGTATTACCTTTTTTGATAGCCGTGGAATCGTGCACAAAGAATTTGTTCCATCGGGGCAAACAGTAAATCAAGTCTACTATCGCCAAGTACTCGAAACATTGTGAAACGAGTCAACAGGGTGCGTCCAAACATCGCTGGTAACTGGATCCTTCATCACGACAACGCGCCGTGCCACACCAGCATCAGCGTGTCCCAGTATTTGGCCTCTGAAGGGATCGCCGTGTTGCAACAGCCGCCTTATTCGCCCGATATGTCACCCTGTGATTTTTTGTTCCCTAGAATAAAATCGGTGGTCAAAGGAACCCATTTTGAGTCGATTACGAACATCCAGGCGGCCGGGACGAGAGTACTCACGGACATCCAAGTCAAAGCGTTCCAGAAATGTTACGAAGCATGGAAAACACGCTGTAATCGTTGTACAGCTGCCCAAGGGGTCTAATTCGAAGGGGATGGCAGAGTTGTAGAATAATTTTTAAATATACGGTACAAGTAATGTACAGCAGTACTGAAAGGTTTAAGAAACTATGGAAGCTAGAAAGCTCAAGCTTTGTAGAAAGGTCAGAAGTGGTAGCCTCTCAAAAATTTAAATCTTATCAGATATTTCAAAATTTTGCTACCCAATGTAGTCGAGTAGGGCATCAAATGAAAAGTCTTGGTCCAGAGGGAGGAAAAATGCAATTGGACACGTTTGAACCGGAAAATCTGAAAAAAGTCACGGAGGTAGGTATTTGTGAGTACAAGGGTGTTAAATAACTCAGAAATCAAATTCACTCAACTTTTCATCTCCGTATCAAAAACTTTATTAAAATTCTATTTCATAGAGGTGATCACTTTTGACCTATTCACAAAATTATATAATTGTGTTTTCTGTCGTTTCTGAGAAAACTTGCGGAGACGCACAGGTGCAAAACCCACCATACCCCGAATATAGAATTACGAGTATGTAAGTGCGTAGATTCGGACCAACTTAAAGTGTAGTTGCAACCATTTCTTATGGTAGTTGAAATGATTTTAATAATATTTATCAAGAGTATCTTAAAAAGAATTCGAGCTGCCCTTTTGTTGATAATAATGCTTAATTTTGGGTGTACGAGTATTATTTGCAAAAAATTTTGTTTTCATATGAATATTGAGGACGAAAACAAATCAATTTAATTAATTTCTTATGTTTACCTTACACTCAATATTCCCTAAACTAATATTTTTGCCTATATTTACGACTTAATTTCCAAGCAATAATAAATTACCGTGAAATACTTTTAATTGATAAGATAAACAAATTATCACGAAATGTATAAAGTTAAAGTAACAAAACTAATATTTTTAAGCAGATGCACTAGTTATTGCGTCTCGTGAGTTGATGAATGATATTGCTAATAAACATTTTTTTTAAACATATAGAAAAGCCCCCGACAACTCTCAATTGCCCATTTATCTCCATTTTATAAATGGAATATAAATGAAAAACAATTTTTTTAAACGTTTAAAAATATAACCTACACTAACTCAAAACATTTAGAGGTGAGGTAGGTCATAATCTGACGAAACCGACAGAAAATCAACAAAAATAAAATTACACATACATACATTATACTTATAACGCGAAAAGAAAACAAAAACATCGCAATGCAGATATTAACAATATTATGAGTCACATGAATATTTAGACAACAACATTTTCGCCGAGTAGTAAAACACACACACACATGATATTGTCGGCGAAAATAAAAGAATTTCGCCGAAAATGTTGTTTTTCATTCACTTTGCGAAATTTAAAGGAGCAGCGTTTTTTCGGAATGTTTTCTTTTTTGCCCAACCACAAAACTGGCATGCACAACACGTCTATGTATACAAATGAAATTATTCTTCATTTCTATAAGTAGACTTGTTTATTGATTTCCATATGTTGAGCCGATAAAAAATTTGGTTTTAATTCAAGAGGGAGGTTCGTTAGCAATCACGCTTTGAAATCAGATGAATATTCTTTTAATTTGCATTTGAATTCATTTTAGTATTATTATTCTGGTATAGTTTAAGCCGATTCAATGGATAATATTGATCGGGATCATTAAGTT
The DNA here is from genome assembly GCA_963969285.1 of Odontomyia ornata. Classification (NCBI taxonomy): domain Eukaryota; kingdom Metazoa; phylum Arthropoda; class Insecta; order Diptera; family Stratiomyidae; genus Odontomyia; species Odontomyia ornata. Next base: position 97,192,974 of record OZ017739.1, on the reverse strand, counting down.
TCTTGTTGCATGGAAGACTTCAGGGTTTCTCGAAATTTACAGAGTTACAGTTTTTGAACGAAAATCCAAGATTGCCTAACGCAGACTCGTAAAGTTCAAATAAATAAGCGATTGAATAGTAGATTTGTTTTAGTCGTTTTCAAAAAAGAATTAATGTGAGTAACTTCTGATTAAATAATTTTGTTTATGTTAAGTTCTTTCTATCAAAAATAAATTTGCGAAAGGAATTCAAGATACACTAGTCAGAAAAAGTTTACGTACAATATGAACCGCAATCCTATATCGCTCATTATTACCTGTAACTCAAATACGCAACAATTCAAACATCTGGAATTGAATTAGAAAGCTACAACAGCGGACAACTTTTTAGAAAATTTTCTTCGCGGAAAAAATGTTGCAACCTGCTTTTATACGCAAATTTTCAAAAAGCTAGCATTTTTGTCGGACAAAAAGTTTACGTACGAAAGAGTAAAGGGGGAATCCCAAGAACTAGTACTGAAGGAAGGGGAACTCCAAGGACAATTTTTGAGTGAAGCGGGATTAGAACGAGTTTATTCGTATTGTTTGAAATATTTGTGTGATATGTAAAAGTTTCAAAGGATTCTAAGGGAGTTCACCGCATATAAGGATGTAGAACCTCAAAATTTTTTCATTAACGATAGTCCAGTGGGGTGTCAAATGAAAGGTCTGAATGAAACCTTTCAACATCAGCTGTTAAAACTGCTATCGATGACGGGGTAAGCAGGGGAAGCGGAGAACACGAACAAATGTTGTACCCCTAGTGTGGAGTTTGTGTTTCTGGTTTTCTATGAGTACAACAACGACAACTACCTCAGGAGACAACATTAAAGAAACTCTCTTAAATAGAATCGTCAGGATACTATTCAATTCAATAAAATTTGATATCAAGACCACCAACCATAAAAATTCTTCTTCTTCATAGCACTACAGCCCCGTTTGGGCCTTCGCTTCCTGCAAAAACGCCTCCAACCGTCTTGATCCATTGACCGCGCCCTCCAATTTCGACGTCCGAGCAGAGATGTGCTCTCTTTGTCAAACGAACCACACTAGCGTTTTGTCGGTTTCCTTACTGATCTCCTTCAGCTCTCCCAGCGAATATCCGTTGTTCGTTCATACAATTCACGTGGCCAGCCTATTGCAACTTCCGCAGACTTACAATCGTTGAAGCCTCCGGCTCGTCAAAAATTTCAACCAGCGCATGGTTGTATCGAATTCGCCATTGGTCCCCTTCTAACTTCGCTCCGATTATGTGTGCCTCAGGACCCGTTTCTCGAAGGCGTTCAGTATATTCGCGGATGCTTGGGTTAGGGTCCATGATCCAAACCCATAGCATACCTAAGGTTTTATCACAGGATAGTAGACTTGCAATTTTATTTTCCTGTGTATGCAGCTGGTCTTCAAGATCGTCAGAACTGAATAAAATATTTTATTCGTGAGTTGTATTCTTCGGGGTGTTTCGTCTTTTGTATTCCTGGTCTTGTTCGCTCAAGTACCTGCTTGACTGTAAACAATAGGTATATCGTCGATCTACCTACTCTAAACCCACTTTTATGCTCCCCAATAATAATGTTGTCCGATGAGCTTTACTGAAATGCCATCGATGCCAGGTATTTTATTATTCTTTTGGTCCTTGATGCCACCATCAACTCTGGATGAAGTTTGTTCTACAACAGATTTCATACAGAGTTGGTAGGGCCACTGGAAGATCTCCGGAAATATCTATCGCGGCAGAGCGCGGTCTTGGGCTGATAACCTGGTTTCAAGCTTTTTACTATTGTGTATGCTCGGTTTGTGTTGTTGCTTGCTAGATTTATATCAATGCTTCTCAATTAGTTGTCATAATATTTTCTTTTCTTATTCTAATTATCTTCTTCGCTACTCTTCTCAGACTTTCATAATGTTCTCTCTTTATCCTAACGTTCCTACATAAATATTGTTTCTACGGCGGATTCTTTTCTCCAACGCATTCTGGTACTCATCATCGAACCAATCATCGAGCGTGATGTCCGATCGTAAGTTCTGCTACGGTTACTGCAGCTTCCACTTCCACTCACAGCTCGTTGCTTGTTTTCAGCGATGCATCCTACAGGATAGGAGCCGGCTGGTTGTCGAGGGTCTCCATGTAATTATTTGTCACAGACGCCGCTTGGAGCATTTCGATTCCAAATTTCTTCGCCGAATGCACCTTTGATATATGACACCTACAGGTTAATTTGATAATGATCCGAGTTACAATTAGTAGTAGTAGTATGTACGGACGTCAAGTATACTCGAGGCTCATCTTTGTTAGATCAGAACTTGGTCGGTCTGGTTTTGTGTGCTGCCATCCGGTGATACCCAGATTGCAAATCCAAACGTTTTTTTTCAAACGCGAACGTTTTCCTTAACTGCACACTTACACTTATCACACTAATATGATTGATGAATTTTACGAGATTATGTATAAATAGGTTCACGAACGGACAATCAGAAGCCTTAACAAAAATCAATATTTGATAATTCCCGTCTTTCTTTTACATCCGTTTCACATTTTCGTGTGTTAATTTAGTTTCCCGTGTGAATCTGTAGGGATCGTATTTAACACGCGTTTAACGTGAACCAACAAATTGTGAGCACGGGTATACCGTGCCGATAGCTGAACACGGTACATCCGTGTCATTTCACACTGGTTATTTTTCATCCGTGTTTTTTTTTTCAATCGCTTCATATTGAAACCGTGTCATTTAATCCCGGTTACGTAGAAGCTCGCATTACCCGTGTTAAATAAATACAGGAAATTTTTTTTCCGAGTTAAATTTACACGGAAAAGCTTTCTACGGATTTGCAGTCCGCTATGAAAATTACATTTGATCGAACCAGGCCCTAGAATGTTGATTGGACTTTCATCAAATTTTCAAATAAATTGCATAACAAAAATTTCCTTAAAATTTCACATTGTTAATTTTTATTTGTAATATTGCCACAAAGTGGCGGTTGCTTGAAATTGAATAACAATGGTTTTTCCTCTAAAGCAAATATATCTTTGTTGTAGATTTTGTTGAAGTTTTTTTAAGGTTATTCATTATTGTTTAAATATCGTGCGTTGAGTAAAAAACCATTCTAGCATGAACCTAGTTCTGTCTGTCCAACTTGTTTCGACATATTTATTCATTCAGAAATCACTTAGGAAATATATCTTTACTTGAAAGTTTTGATGGTGTAAATAAAAGTCGCTAACATTTCTTTTTACGGTGTAGGGAGAGGGGAATGTACAATAAAGTGTGTACTCGCGCGCTACAACACCTTTGATCCGAAAAAAATGAGGAATAACCATAGAGGTAGCTGTTAATGAGTACAATAACAATAATTGATAACACATTTCTGAGCACATTTTCTCATTTTACTGATTTGGGTGTAACATCTGATTCGATAGTAAAATTTGATGCTCTCATCTTTGATATTGCTTATAGAGTATCATGCATTTCTGGCTTTATCCTACGTTACTCTTATGTTTTTCTATTCCTCATTTTATATTAAATTATTAATTGGGTTAGGTCATTCTACACTTGAATGCCGTTCTCCTGTTTGGTCGGCTCATTTCCTATACCTCAAGTCCTCTGTAGAATCTGTCAAGTGTAAGTTTACTAGAATCCTCTTTTAAAATTCCATATTGTCACTATGTTCGTTTATTCCCTCTTTAGAACATCATTGCATCTACCGTGAAGACTTTTTTCGGTACAGGCTTTGCCATGATAACCTATGTAATGGCTTCAACAGCCAAATCCCTATCAGACATGAGGTTCGTCTCACTAGAGCTTCTTTTATTTTGACCTTCCTTTCATGCGTTTGAAGTTTATTTTCCTTCACTAAGGTTCCTTGGAAACATGATAATCTTCAGCTTTGACTTGTTTCCACACCTTATTTTCTTAAAAAAAAAACACTTAATATCATTAGTGTCTAACCTGTGATTATGTAACTTCTTTCTAATTTATCGATGTTGATTATTTTTATTTTATCTTTGCAACTTCCTTTCTATGCAGTGCCCGTGGTGTAGTGGTTAGAGTGCTCACCCCGTAAGCCGAAGGTTCCTTGCTCAATCCCGTTGGTGACAACGAGATTTACTTCGAATGATTCTTCGGACGGACTATTAGCCCGTTCTATACGTGTATGATACGTACCAGTTTAAAATCAGAACATATCGCAGCTGGGTGAACGGACATACGGCCAAAGTGTTGTACCAAAATTTTCATGTTGTCGTTTATTGATAAGTTCTATCTTTGTTTGCTGCGACTATATTTTTCCATATTTGATTTGTTTCTGTTTCCTTTCTATTAAGAAAACATGAAAAACTATTCATTCTTTCCAGGTTGTAATCTCCTAACGTCAATTTTTGTCGTACAGGCATGTCTTTCCTTGTTTGGATCATGCATTTAGTTCTAGTTTCATTGACCAGGAGGCCGACTTGTTTTGCTTCTATTTTCATCACTATGAATGTTTCCTTCGCAACTGGAATGGATTCAGACATAATGTTAACATCGGCGGCATACGCTGCCAGTTGCGTCGACTTCTAGAGTAGCGTACCCGTAGTTTCTACTGGCGTTTTCCTGATCACATGCTCCAGAGCAACATTGAACAACGTTCGGGCAAGCCCAACCTCCTGTTTTAGACCTGAGTTCATTGAGAAGCTTCCAGTAAAATCTCCAATAACCTTGATCTGAGACTCAATGTTTAGCATTGTCACCTTGAGCATGGGGTAAATTTAACTGGGAAACCAAAGTCATGCATTATTTAATACAGCACATTTCTGTCAACACTGTCGTATTCTTGCTTGAAATCCACAAAGAGCTGGTGTACATCGATATTACATTCCCAGTATTCGTCAAGCATCAACTTCCCTGAAAATATCTGGTCCATCATAGACCATCTAGGCACTCTCCCCAATGATGTTTTCATAATAGGGATTGAATGCTATTGACGCACTGAGCTCACAATGTATCTGGACTACTCACTAAACACCTTCTCTGTCACCCAAAAACCCAGCCTGGTACTGTTTGGCACTATACTTCTGGATAGGCCTCGCTCTCTTACGCCTAGATGCACCTTCGAATTACAGGAATCTCTTCCCTAGCTGAAAGGAGGGGTAGGAAAACGATTACTAGAAAAAAGATATTTCAACTCTCGATGCCTCCCTACGCCCTCTAACCGTCAGCACTGCCCAAGAGTAATGTGCCATGCAGTTCCATCTGTTGAGTGATCTCTCCAATTTCGCTGTAGAGATCGCGCAGCCTTGCTCATCTTTTGCAGACGAAATGCTCCACAAATCAGGACCGAGGATGGAAGTCACACCCGTAGCAACAGCCATACCTTCACTCCCTTCTTCGTGTCGTAGAGTAGAACTGCGGTTCCTCAAGTAGTCCCTCAAGATTCGCATAAGGTATTGTGGCGAAGAGATATGACTTCACAGTGCTCCCACGATATCCACACATCTGGCGGAATTGAAAACATTTCTGATGTCAAAAGTAACTAGCTAGGCGACCCTTCAAGTGGAATTACTGTACGTCTCGGCCCGCTGGATCGCGCTTACGACTTCTCCGATTGCATCAATAGTAGAGCGACCTGCTCTGTAGCCATACTGCCTTGAAAATAAATCCGCAGCGGCGCGTATTCCTTTGATAAGTTTTCCTAATATTTTCTCGATTGTGTGTGGTATACTATACATAGCAGTCTGTATGCAAGAAGTGACTCAAGGTTCCCTCAACTTAGCTGATCAGCACGGGCCTCGCCGCCTTCTAGCACCCTGGAAATATCCCTTCACACAAGTAAGCATTGAGCACATACTGAGAAATAAGTCAGAGCAGAATTGATAAACCATCTGAAGCACCTCAGCTGAAATTCCGTCCGGTTCTGAAGCCTTTCTTTTCTTCAGACAACACTGCTTCTTTCACTTCCGTCTTTGTAAAAAGTGGGCATTGCACTGATATTTCCGCGTTGTATGAATAAGGTAATCTTTGGGCACCAAGCTTCCACATGAATAGCTTGTAGTCTAAGTCCCAATGGTCCCGATTCACGTCGTTTATGGTTGGTCTTACTGCTATTGATGAGTTTACAGAAGCATTTTTTAACGTTATAAATTGTTAATTTGGTGCCTGCATCTTTTGGGATCGTGCTCCCTGGGCCTTTCGGCGGAACTTATGATACGCTCTCCACTTGCCATGCCGGGGTTCCTGGCGAGGCATGAAGCCGTGCAGGCAGATGTAATGATTCTCATAATTAAGTTCACTACGCCTTTAGCTGGTAATCCCCCGCTCCCCGACAAAAAATCCAGTAGTGACGATCGTGCCGTTAGCACTTCTGCGAACCTTTCAACATCCACCTTCTCAATGTTCCGCCGGATTCTGGAAGGCTCTCCGTATGGGCATTGTAGAGTGCTGTCATAGATCTCAAGTGCTTTGTACTGATGATCACTGGTGGAGTAGTCTTTTAGAACTCACCAATTTTTAACCATTGGAACTAGGGTCTCTGAAATGAATGTCACGTCCGAAATGGTTCCAACGTAGCTTGGTTGACGAAAAGTAGAAACGTAGGCTGTATTCAGTACAAGAAACCCAGTTCTAGCGACCACATCCAGGAGCCGCTTGCCCCTTGGATCTGATTGGGGGATGCCCTTTTGTCCTTGCATCAAAGTCACCTGCGATCAGCACGTGACCCTCTGTGCTCCAAATAGCGTCCTTTAAATCATTGAAATTGAGAAGACGGTAAAGATTCGTTTGGCTTTAGGTGTACACTAAAAAGTGTAGTTCCCGAGCACAGAATCCAAACGAAACCATCTCCTCGCTCCTGACTCTACACTTCGAAGTGGGCTCTGTTTCGAACCCGGATGGATACCATGTTGGAGGGTTTCGATTGTGGTTTTGCTCGCTCAGCAGTAGCAAATCAGTTTAACTGTCTCTCACAAACTGCTCGAGTAGATTTTGAGCATATGTGCTCTGATGTAGGTTAATCTGCAGCATACGACTCATTGCGTCGATTAGGGTTTCATAAGAAACCAGGCATTTGCCTGTATCTGGCACGTGTTTCAAATTATTTGGTATTATGTCAGTGTCATGGTGAAGGTAGCAGTTTGTCTCTTCTGTGCTTTCCTTCTTTTTATGCCCTGTTTTGCCGCAATTATAGTACAGAGAGCTTTTGCCGATTCCTTTACACCCCTTGCAGTATGCCCGTATCTAAGACACCTGAAATACCAGAGAGGAAATGCTCTTCGCCTTTATCCCACAAATAACCCGACCGATTTGATTTTCCCCTTTTCTATCTTCTGTTTGGCACATTTTTCTGAGTATTCGCTAATGACCATGCGCTGAACTCTATTATTTGGATTGGTCAGCCTAGTCTTTGCTCCGCTCAAGCTAGGAAAATCTCGCTTTAAGGCATCTTCTATCTCGCTTAAATCCGTAGCAAAGTCAATATCTCTTGTTTCGAGAGCAGCGACAGGTTCAATAGAGGCTACAGCTGCCTTCTCTCCAAGGACATTCCTGACTGCGTTGCGGAGCAACTTTGTTAGTGGCTTCTGGTTCGAACTTCTACCAATAGGTCTCACCAATCTCTCGCAGAACATCCGCATACGATCTGCCGTCGGTGGCTTTGACCAATGTTACCTGCCCAATAGTTAAGCGCCGCTTCCTATACTTCTCCCGAGCCGAATCCAAGGATTCTGCTTTCCGAATGTTGCGGCTACTTTTTTCTGTTCATATGGTAGCAATTTTGGCTGGTTTTTAGTTGCCTTAAATTGCACTGCTTGCAAGCCCTTTTCCAATGGAACCTCATCCCGTCTCCGCTATTCCCGATCCCCTTTAATTGGGCTGCAAGCCAACCTTTTGCTGTTATTAGGCGTTGGTAAGACTATCGCTACTACTACCATGACGACCAATTTAGAAGTATCAATGTAAGTCTAGCAAGCAACAACACAAGCCAAGCAAAGGAAGTAGTGAAAAGCCTGAAACGTGGTTATCAGTCCAAAACCACGCTCTGTCGTAATGACATCGGCAATATCAAGAAAGATGGGTAACATTTTTCGAAAACCTCCTTAATCCTCCACACAGCTCCAGAAAATTGGACCCTATTCCTGGTTTATCAAACCAGCGTTGTCCAGATTCAGTCAGGGTCGTTACCTATTATCCCAGGAGGAACGTCACGGCGACCTCCATATCCTCGGACACGTGAGGGCAACACTCCCCAAAGAATGCTAGCCTCCATTCTCCCTGCGGGGATACAGCACTTTAAGAGGTAAAAGCAGCCATTCGTGTTGAGCATTAATCCTCAGGTATTCATGCAGAGATCCGGTCGCTGGTGGTTGTCTCATTAACAAATGCTTCGATCTAGCTTCATCAACAATCATTTATTTTCCAAATTGTTGGTTGGTAAAAGGAGACGATTGTATGCTTTATCTATTTTGACTGCTGCCTCGTAACAATGATTTCTTAATAGGATAAATCAGTTTATAGTCATTTGCGTTTGCAATACATTAAAAATTAAGAAGTTATATCAATAATTATCCTGAAAACTGAAACAAATTAAAATAACTTCCTTTCGTCTTTTTCTGATCTGAATACCTCCACCACAAACACGTCTCCATTCAACCATTCTAACAGAGATATAAACTAATTGTTGCTACTGCTAGCAATTGCTTCTATTAAGTAAAGCAAAGCGTGCACAGAGAATCTAAAAATTTCAAATAATTAAAAGCTCGAGTAGAAACCGATATTATATTATAATTGTTTTATTACGTAAGGCCGCCATACAATCGTCGTATAACCACTTTTCAATTCAGTTTTGACGTCATCAAGATATTGAATTAGCATGAACTGCACTAAGAAGATATGATTCGAATTTCTTCGTCGGCTTGCGCGTTTTTACACTTCTTGACTATTCTCTGCTGTGCTTGAAAGCTATCTGTCGTACAGATATTAAATTTACTATTACTATATATTGTACATAGATGTTCGCATCTTATTGCTGTGCAGGCATAATATAGTTTTTCAGATGTTTATATTTACATTCATACATCGATAAAATTCAATTGTGAATGGTAAAAAAAATTTGCAGCGATGTGTTTGCAACAATAGTCGCGAGTGTTATAATTCATTCATTTTTATTTAGTGACAAGCCAAATGAATTCGATTGGTTGAAATTTAATATGCTATTGAATGGTTTTTTACGATGTTTGGATGAATATTTTGTTTGGTTTCGAATAAATTTTATTATTATTGCCAAATTGTTTTTTATGAGATGTTTGCAAATCAAAAGCCCAATGCTTTGTTTTTCAACATAAAAATTAACAGAATTCAAATTTCGACCGATCAACAACTTTCATTCGAACCAAAAATTATTATTTACTAATTGTCTGCTTCTGGCTTCATTCTTGATTCTTTTTCATTGCCAAGATCGGCGAATTAATATTAAAAATTTAATTAAAAGTTTAATGTTTAGTTATTCTTATATCTTAGTTTGTTATTAGCACTTTCTCAACCAAAATTCTTTCTTCTTTAATTTCAGGTAAGTGTGAACAATAATGCTAACCGCTTATGCTACGTAAGTATTTTACCAACATAAACCCGCCGTCATAACTAGTTACCTACACATGCTCAAAAGTTTTATTCTATTGTATATAGAAATGAAAGTGAAAGAGCTAGAATAAACTTCTGTTCAGCTATACATTTCTTCATACATTCGATTCATTTGTTCTATCCGTGGAAACCAAGTGTGGCTAATGCTAAAATGACCAGACCCGAATGCGTTTTTTCCTGCTTGTTTAAATGTGTAGTTTATTGAGATAGACAAACTGCAACATGGGATATCCCCACCGAATCATCAGCTGAAGAATAGTTGAAAGTTTATGTTGATTTTGATTTTATCAATTCTCTCAAAAAATGCGGGCTTACTTCTAGATAGGTGTTGAATTATTTTTTAGAAATACACCTTATATTTTAGATGTGGTGTTGGGCTGAGATGGGTGATATAATAAAAAAAACGTACCTAACTGGAAAGCAGATTATAATGTGGGTCATACAAATGAATTCACTTTTCATAATAGAAAAATATTTTTTTTATATATACATATATAATATTATCACTCTCTGATGGGTGAAATAAAGATGAAATTGCGTTTTTCTGTAAGACGAACGTTTTTTTTTATTGACAAAGTTATGTACATGTATTTCCACTTTTATACTTATAAATAAATTACTAACTCACCTGTGAAGACAAAAAAACAACATTTAAAGCCTTTATTCCAGGTCGTGATATTTCTTTTACATGGAATAATCTTTGAACACTATCATGACTCAATAATTAATTAATCTCACATTTACATTCGACTGACAGTGACACTTGTGAAGGAGTCGCTCTCAAACGTGATGTCGATCAAAGTCGGTGGGTAAGGCGGCAAATTCAAAATGATTAATAAAATTACAATTAAAGAAAAGCGACAAAGCGATTTTCTTTACATCTCCCCCCTCGGAGAGAACATAAGCGATTGTTCGATTAGGTGCCAACCAACACTCGAGTTAGCTTTGAAACATGGTTGAGATTGGATTCTGTATTCTTATTTCCAACTGTTACGGATAAAACAGAAGGGCACCAGTATTACCTCACCCCGAACACTATCGTAGCATTCGCGTGACTCGGTATAGTCAGAAAGCTAAGCCGCACTCGACTAGGGTTTGTTTGCCACTCCAAAATGTATCCATAATAGTAGTTTAAATACGATTATTTGTAGTTTTAAGCAAACATAGTTGTCATCGAGCGAAGGTCAGAATCAACGCATGTTTGAAATTGGAATGTTCCCCAGAAATATTTCGGAAAAATCAAAACCTAACAGTGATATTAGTCGCCCAGTGCATGACTCATTCCGACATACAGGTCACGGAAGCCCGTTTGGTACTTCATGGGGTAGTCCCACATTCATTGACCCTGCTTATTGCGATGCGAATACATTGGACAATAAGGCTCTAGATAGACGAAGAAAATGCGCTTCGTATCAAGTGAAGGAAAAGAAAAGTAATGCTGTGAAACAAGACGCACTGCCCGCATTCATAAGCACGGCGGAGGCGTTGCAAATCAAAGGCTTGACCGATAGTGAACCAGCACCCTCTCAATCACCAGCCAAACCATCAACGCCCGCCCCTCAACCTCAACCACAAATAACCACTGCATCCGCATTAACGACAGCCACAACAACAATATTGCCACGTACACGAACCTTAAATAAGAGAAGTAGATATAAGCTAGAATCGGAAGACAGTGGAGACGAATCAAAACCCACCAATCAATTAGTCTTACAAACACAAACACAACAGCACCAACAACCCACATTAGTACAACAAACACAAAAGCGTCCTGCGCAATGTAGTATTACACCGCACACGGCGCCGACGGTGAAACGTATAAAAAAATAATGATCCTTTGGAAGGGACGGACGCAACAACGACAACACAAATTACAGTCCAAGCGGTAACGGACTCGAAATCGGCCACAGGTGAACCGGAATACATTGATCTGCCCATCGATTTGCCAACAAAATCGGAACCGGACTATGCGGAAGAGGCAGCAGAGGTGGAAGGGGCCGAACAAGAAGCTACATATGTTGAAGATGATTCGTACGGGGATATGAAATATGATGAGAGCTATTTTTCGGAAAACGATAATGCTGGCGGTGCGGACGGAGGAGCGACAACGTCGTCGGTGGCAGTAAAACAATCGGCATCATGCTCGGATTCATATGTTAGGGATACAGGCGATCCACAACAACAAACATCGGAAGCTCAAGGGGATGAAACACTACTACTACAGCCTGGGGTTTGGTTAAATAACGTTACATATTCTATATTACGAAACGAAAGAGGTCGTGAAAATCTTATGTGTGGTGGAATGACTTTTCGCAAAGGAGCTGCATATAAAACATCAATCAATTGGATTTGCTGCCGGTCAGGATGCAACGCACGTTGTATCACTCGTTCGGATGATTCTATCAAGTTTAACAAAACACCGCATAACCCCGAGGACAATAATTAAAAGCACTTTATTTTGAATATTTCAATTTATTAGTCTCAATATTGTCAAAACATGAAAAACCAGGTGAATTTTAAAACATGCGGTAATATTGGACAAAGCAAGTTAAATGGTTACAGATATATTGTTTCCATTTTAAATATTATATACAACTTACGACGAGATTTTATTTCAAGAATGATAAGTTTCAAATTTAGAAAGTAAACAAACACCACTGACAGGCCAATCCGTCAGTGAATTGCGTTCAGCTAATTCAGCCGCACTTGGAGTGCTCACCACCAGAGGGGAGCGGAAACTAAATGGCGGCAGAAAGAAATTACCACGCTGAAGAGGTGGATGACCGAAGAGCGGAACATTAGCCGTTAGGAGGAGCCTATAAAAGCGCGCGAAGAATGACGCGCCTCCTGTTTTTCCTTTCTTATCGTGTGCGGCAAGCCAGAAGTTGAGAAGTAGCAACAAGTGCGGAGCGATGAGAAGCAGCAGTTGCGGAAGGAAGCAAAATTGAAGTCGAAGCGACAAGCAAAGCCCAGACGTGGGAGAAATAATAGTAAAGTGCACCAAAGGACGCAACCATCGAAGGGGCCCCTTGTAGGTATTCAGTAGAAGTAAGTTCTTTTTAGTTTTACCGTGAATCAGATGTTTAATTATATAGAATTTGCGAATTGTATTACATGTTTTGGAAATTTTACCCAGTCGTATTTCATTGAACAAAAAAATTTACGCTTTTAGAGGAAATTTACGCCTTTAGAGCAAGAAAGGTAAAGACTTTTTTTTTCAGATTGCAGTTTGTGACGGGTGCGGTTGAGTGGCAAGTCGAAGTAAAAGTGCAATATAACAGAGTGAAATTAGTGATATCCAGAATCAAAGTGTTCGGGGTTGGTGTAGTGGTCCCGGGCGAGGGTTGGTGATAGGAAGGAGTATAGGGGTACGGTTGTGCAGGTGTAAGGTTTGAGTGATAGTCCGTGTGTGCTGGATGGTAAGGGTTCGGCCGAATCGCGACGGTGATTATTCCGGCAAGCCGCATTCTCGCTTGGCGGCTTATTGGGGCCTTGAGGGACAAGCGAGTGGCGCCCCACGCCCGTCTCCGGACGAGCTAAACCGGGTCCATAAGCCCCGCCGGAGCACCTCAATTTCCCTGAGGGCCATAGTGGCTCTCGTGGAATAAAAAGTGGGTGTAACACAACATCAACTTCATAGATTGAAGTGGAAATCTTCCTTAAAATTTTGTATGGTCCTATCCTTAGTTCATCCATTTTCTTTCTATTTAGTCGATTTCCATTTTCTACATACACTCTGTCTCCCACTTCAAATTTATATTCTTCTCTACGTAGATCATATATTTTCTTATTATAGTTGTAGGATTTTATTGAATTTACGAAGGCTAGTGTTCTATTTCTTTCCAGATCTTCTTTTGTGCATCTTGATTTCAATTCAAGTGGCAGAGTAAATTTTGTGACTGTATGTTCTGTTTCGTTATATTTTGCTACACTTTTTTGTGCAACTGTTGTCCAGGCTGTTTTCTTGTCACCTTCATTTATTTTAAACCTTATCCTATTTACTAAAGTTTGATCAGTCTCTCATTGAGCCCATTTGAAAATGGTGCGTCCAGAGTTGTGAACACTATTGTTATGGTTCTCTCTTTCAGGAAGTCTTTAAATTCCTTGGAATTTACGCCAGGGTATTGGTCTGTTAATGCCATATCAATATTATAGCTTTGTGTCACATTTTTATTAGCTTAATGAAACCACTGGAGCCTTGATTTTTTTATATCAATATATAAGCATATCTGGTAAAATGGTCAACCAGAAGATACAAGCATTTTTTTATAGACCGTGATCCTCCGAAGCCTCCAATGGTATCAATTGATACAATTTCAAACGGCTGTGTTGCCGGACCCAAATGTGACATCAAACCAAACATTGATTTTCTTCTTGATTTGTTAATACAAATGTCACATTCATCACAAATTTGCTTAATATTTGTGATGATATTCTTTGCCGTGTAGAATGGTGTTATTTTATTTATCATCTGCGTTCTTCCAATGTGGCAGTAAGTATGGTGGATATCTCTAATTAATTTCTCGCTAAATGCTTCTGACTGTATATTTTTATTTCGTTTTTTAGGTCCTTGTAAAAAATTTTTTTACAAAGACCTACTAGTTTCGCGACCTGTCTGTCCGTCTGTCCGTCCGTCTGTCCGTCTGTCCGTGCGTCACAGCTGATTTCCTCAGAAACTATAGAAGCTAGAATGCTCAAACTTTGTGAAAAGGTCAGAAGTGAAGATCTCTCAAAAGTTAAGGACTTAACAAAAATTTAAAAAATTTTTAAGAGGGGTCCCCCCTAATAACGAATTGGCCGTTATTAATTTTTTTTAATCAAAGGTAGTCGAGTGGGGTATTGAATGAAAGGTCTTGATTAGAACTTTTAGAATCTGAAATAAAAAAATCATTTTATGAATTAGGGGGTCCAGGGGAAGGCAAAATGTACCCAAAATTTGTGTCCCCCCCCCCCCTCGCGATTGGACACCTTTCAGCCGAAAAATCTGAAAATTATCACAAACGTGGACCTTTATGAGTACAAGGGCAACAAATACTTTAGAAATCGAAATTCACTCAACTTTGTTAATAATAGTATGATTTGTAGATTTTACATTTTTGCCCATAAAATCAAAACGGTACCTTTAAACTTCTTGAAACTGACTGACATAAGATATATATGTTCACAAAATTTAATTGAGATCGAATCATAATCAAGTGAGTTATAGCCATTTCAATTATATGGAATTACACCAACGATAACACGTGTTTATGGTTCGTATAGGGTTTTCCAATTAGAGGTGTTATTTTGATATTAAGAGAAAAATGCCATTTTTTAAAATAAATGATCGGATGTTTAGTTCATTATAAAGAAGAAGATATGCCGTTAATAGCAATGACTAACATTGGGCAAATAACTACTACGATACGCTAACAGGACCATATCCTCTTCATGAAATTTTCCATAACCAAATCGCAAAGTGGCTGCCCTATGTCCTCGATAGCCTCACGAATTTCATCTTTGAGATCTTGAATTGACGCTAGGCTATTGGCATAGGCCTTCTCTATCACGTGGCTCCAAAGTAAGAAGTCGCAAGGTGTTAAATTAGAAGATCTATTCAAAATAACACCTCTTATTGGAAAACCCTATATATATTTAAAATTGACTGGGCACTTCTATTTTCTTTCAATTTTCGTGAAAATTTAAGGAATAGTGTTTAACTTGAACATGTTCGATCGGCCGAGCATTCAGAAAAATCATTTAAGCTCGATTAAAATGGCGGCCGCACTGTGCTTATGAAAGAAACTGTGCATCAATTCTATAAATTTGAACGATTTCATATCTAAGTATTGGATGAATAATTAATATAATATCTATTCACGCCATTAGAAAACTTGCTTCTAACCCTAGGATGTTTACAAAGACCTTCTGGTAGGAGCACTCTCCTGCTTACTCAACTTGTTTTTTAGTAAATATTATTGTTCAGTATAAACTTGGATTTTTTATTTTGTAGATCTTGATTTGTGTGTTGGTCATTCTTTATATCTTTCAGGTTAATTAAATTTACAACTTTTAAAAAATCATCAGTATTGTCACAAGGTTCTATGACTGGATTTCTCTTTAAGCAGTCTGCTTCTTGATTTAACTGTCCCGGGTTATATTTTATTTTAAAATTATACTGCGATAAATAATAGGTCAAATCACCTAGTTCCTCGTCTGTTCTAGTTTTGATATTCAGATTTTCTAATGGTTTGTGATCAGAATATACCACAAATTCTTTTCCCATAAGCCAGTGCTGCCAATATTTTACAGCTTCTTTGACAGCCAGACATTCTAGATATATTGCCTTCTTTTTCTTTTGAGTTTCTGTCAACTTTTTCGAGAAGTAAGCTACAGGTTTATTAACTTCCTCTTCATCTTGTTGTTTTAACACTGCCCCCACTCCTTTAATACTAGCATCTGTGTATATTTTTATTGGTTACTCAGGGTCACTGGTTTGGTTTTATCAAATGATTCTTGGCATTCTATAGTCCAAATGAATTTTACATCTTTCCGTAGTAAATTGTGTAGCGGGTTCGGGATAATCGCACTATGTGGTACAAATTTATGATGAAAATTTACTTTCCCGAGGAACTGGCGTATATTTTTAGGGTTTTGTAAAATAATTTTACAAAACCCTACTAGTTTCGCAACCTGTCTGTCCGTCTGTCCGTCCGTCCGTCCGTGTGTCACAGCACTTTTTCTCGCAAACTACTTAAGCTAGAAACATCAAATTTTGTATGCAGGTGTAAACTGATGCTCACTTCAAAGTTCAACTACGAAAAAATGTATAAGGTATTTAACGGGGGGTCTCCCCATATAGGGGAGTGGCCTCCTAAAAAAAATTTCTTCAAAGGTAGCCAATATGGGTATCAAATGAAAGGTCTTGATGAGAACTTTTCAAAACAGGTCTTAATTTGATACTTTTTGCTACGAGGGACGCGGAGGGAGGGGAAATACTCGAAAAATTTGTGTCCCCCCCTCGCGACTGGACACCTGTAATCCGAAAAATCCGAAAAAAATCATGGAGGTAGGTGTTTATGAGTACAACAGCAACAAATACCTTAGAAGTCGAAATTCGCTCAACTTTGTTAATAATAGTATGATATTCGAATTTCACATTTTCCCTAATAAAATTGCATCGGTACCCTTAAATTGAACAAAATTCGATATTTATGTAGTCCTACTAAGGGTTCTTTAAACTTTGTAAGTTTGATGAACATCGAATGATATACACAGAAGTTAAAGCCGTTCGAAATTTCTCCAATTACAACAACAATAACACATGATTTTGGTATTTTATGGACTTTCCAACCAATCAGTCACTGAAGTTTTGACTTGATCTTCTTGAAATTTTCCAATAAGATTAATAACATTAATATTTTTGAGAATTCATGATTTGAGTGATTTTTGCCAGCTTGCAACAAAATGGCGGCCGTTGAAAGTAGAAAAACAATTGATTTTCCTTTGAACGTGCACATCTCTTTGACATATTTCTTGACGTTATTAATTACTGGTGACTGCATTTCTGAAATGTTGGATACAAAACCCTTCTAACATGAGCGTAGGTCTGTTTCCCCAACTTGTTTTTCTTGTTTCTAGAACTGGGAAATTTTGGACAGCTGTTAAATAACCTTTAAGTGGTCTAACTGAACTATTTTCTATTATGTGACCCAAGTATTTGGCGTAATTATTTGCAAAAGTACATTTCGATAATTTCAGTCTAAATCCTTTTGATAGTATTGTCTCTAGTAGCCTTGATATATGTAGCATGTGTTCTTTGAAAGTTTTTGAAAAATTAAGATGTCTACAAAATTTTTCTGCGAAATCTGAGAGTTTGTACTTTCTTATTATGTTGCTTAGTATTTGTTTCAAATATGGCTGGATATGTTTCCAAACCAAATGTAAGGCATATCCATTGGGAATGCCCCTCTTGTGTGACAAACGCAGTTTTGTATCTATCTTGAATTTTCAAAGGAATCGATCAAAATGCTGAATTTATATCAAAACTAGAAAAATATTTGCAGTTCACAGTTTTCACCATTAAATACTCGATCAAGGGGAATGGCTGTGATTGAGGGACAACAAACTTGTTCAATTCTCTGATATCTATACAAACCCTTGTTTTTTATCATCTTCTTTTTTATATGCCAGGGTAACCGGGGCAGCAAATGGGCTATACGATTCTTCAAGCAAATTTTTCTTCAATAGATTTGATACTTGATGATCGATTTCTTTTCTATCATCAGCTGTGCAATGTACGGACGTTTGTAACAATATTTATCCACTATCAAATCTACATATATGAGCTTCATAATCTCGTACAGTGTCGACGTCGTATTTATCCTTAGCAAAAACTGGTTTGTATTTGTCTATTAATTTATCAATTTCTGTTTGTTGATATGCATCTATGTAGATGGTTCACTGAACTTTCAATTCATCCAAATTTATATGTTCGTTGAAGTTTACTTCACATCTGTTTGTTTGATTAATTTCTTGTTTCAGTACCTCAGAGTATGAAAAATCTCTTTCATTTCTGTCACCTAGTACATCAGGAGAATTTCTTGTCTTCTTCTGGATTTTTACATTGTATAATATTGAAGTTTTCATATTGCATTAATTTGAATATTTTAATGCAATCCAAACCTATTGGAAAATCATAATGGAAATTTTCATTGTCTATTACAAAAATATCCATAGTTCTTTCCGTATTAAAGATTTTAAATTTTAGAGTTACCAGACCTTTTGTTTTGTTCTCACCATTAATAGTTTTCAAGTTTGTTGTTTGTGTTAAACTTGTGTCTTCTGTTTCTTGTATCTTCAACAATTTAGCATTAATTAAGGACACATTTGAACCCGAATCATAAATTCCAGAAACTTGCAAAGTGTCATTTATTAGTAATATTACTTTTATTAATGGTGGTGCCTCTAGTTTTTTTTTGGATTCTCCTTATTTAGTTCTATTTCTAATTCAGAGCAGCTTACACTTTTCACAACTTCTTTTTAATTCTTCCCTTTAAATCAGCAATTTTCCTCCGGGTGAAAACGTTTCCCTGTTTTCTCGGTGATACACATTTGGTATGGTTTTTTTTTCTTCAATTTTTTTGCTTATTGTGTCAGACTTCATTGTGTAGTTTTTTTTAATCATATTTATTCTTGGCAACAAGATGCTCGAGTTTTCCTAACTCGTTGTAGAGATCTTCGCTTTGTTGTTAAGTCTCTCGGTCAATTTTATCAGTCAGGTAATTAGGCAGGCCCGCTGCTATAAGATCTATAAGTGTCCCAGTATCAATCGACTTCCTCACTTCCAATAATAATTTTTTTTTTAGTGCATACTCAAGCAAGGACCCCATTTGGTATTTAAAGGCCGGAGCATATCTGATGGGCGACCAGCCTTTGTTTCCAAATATATCGCAGAAATTTTTCTCCCACTTGTTCCAAAAAGTCCTTTAATATTTCAATCTTCTTTTTGTCTTCGTTAACATAAAACCGTTCACACTCTTTGTTGAAATCCTTGATCCATTAGTATGCATTTGCATTTCTGCCAGTGAATTTCTCAATCATAAAAACCATTGAAATTCTTCCTAAATTTTGAGTTTCAGATTTTGTTTCTTTTTCTTCAAGTAATTTCTCCAATAGTTTTTCCAATGTGTGATCGGAGCTACTCGGTAAAGATTTATAATCATTTAAGTTTTCCGTAATTTTTTCCTGATAAAAATCATCAAACTGTAAGTTTTTTTCTTCATCCAAATATATCTTCCATATCTCATCAGTTAGGGTTATCCGTATTTTCCTTATCTGGTGCTTTTATTCAGTATTTTCCTCACCTTGGCATAGTTTGAAGTGTTTATAATTACCTGATGTAAACTTGCAGGCTGGTATTCTACCGGTATGCCGACAACTTGTCTATTAGGCGTACCTATTGAGGATATGCAAATAATATTTGATTTTCCATCCGCCGAAGTTTTCGTAGCAAAATCAAACCTCAACTTTTCCACGATTCTTGAAATATTTGCAGAAAATGTTGTTTTATAATATTATCACACTCTGATGGGTGAAACAAAGACGAAATTCCGTCAACTAATAATTCTAGCAAACACTCGAACGAAGCAAGAATCATAGCGGAACTGAAGAGCAAACCTGTTTATTACATAAAGGCGGACAAAGGCAACACAGTAGTTATTATGGATAGGATTACGTATGATGCACTAGTGAACGAAAAATTAAACAATGGAAATTTTCACGCATTACGTACTAACCCGTTACACGATTCAATTAAAAGAGTCGAAAAAACGTTAAAGGAATGCCAGCCACTTATTGGAAATATATCCCATTTGAGAGTATCCAATCCCGTCTTGCCTAGAATCAAATGTCTCCCGAAGATACACAAAGGTGGCAACGAAATGCGGAAGATCATTGCTGCCACAAACGCACCAACTTCAAAAATTGCCAGGTGGTTAACAGAAGAATGCAAAAAACTACCATTTAGGACAAGTGAGAAATCTGTTAAAAACAGGGAGGATCTGATTGAAAAGCTACAAGAGATTGATGCTGTGAAGGAAGAGGAGATCATGGTCTCCTTTGATGTGAAATCACTTTTTCCAAGTGTTCCCGTGAAACAGACCCTAGCCTTGTTTGAAGACTGGCTTTTACAAAAAGACTCATCCTTGGAATGGAAAAAGAGATCGAAAATGGTTTCGAAGTTGGCAACTCTGTGCATGAATGAGAGCTATTTCTCATTTCGAGGAAATTTTTTCAAGACAACTAAAGGGGTTGCCATGGGGAACCCATTGTCACCACTTTTGAGCGATCTTTTCATTGGACACATCGAAAACATCATCGAAGAAAAAGGTTTAGCGCCTAGAGTATGGTATCGTTACGTGGATGATATTTTTGCAATCAGTGATGCTCACCAAGCAGATATTTTACTGGAACAATTAAACAACATCCACAAAAATATCAAGTTTACAATGGAAAGGGAAAACAATGGAGAGCTACCGTTTCTTGATATGAAAATTATAAGAAATAGCGGTTACCTAGAGTTTGATGTGTATCGAAAGACGACGCACACACAGAGGACAATACCCAGCAACTCCAATCATTCATACAACCAAAAAATGGCGGCATACAACACGATGATTAATAGAATGTTATCAATTCCGTTGACAACTGAACGACGCGTCCGAGAAGAGCAATTCATAATTGAAACAGCACAGAAGAATGGGTATACAGCGCGGTTAATCAAAACCAGAATAAGCAAGTTAGATGCGCATCGAAGAAGAAACTCTTTTACGACATTCTACAAAACACCGGTCCAAAATACGCGGAGAATGAAGCTGACTTATTCTACACATTCACGGAAGCTACAACAAATACTGAAGACAGCGGGTATCGAAACAGCACACTCGTCACGAATCTACAAATTGGAACAAAAACTAGGGACTACGAAGGACAGTAAACAAAAGGATGAACGTAGCGGCATATACAGGATAACATGCCCAGAGTGTGGAAAAATGTACGTGGGCCAAACAAAACGACTGGTGAAAATTCGATTCCACGAGCATATAAGGGAAGCGGAAGTAGCAGCGAAAAAAGGACGAAATGAGGCAAGATCAACGGTTGCAAGACACATTATGGAGAGCACGCATCAAATAGAATGGGACAACGTGGAGATCCTAGAAGAAATCAACGATTGGAGAAGGTTGGATGCAGCGGAAAGTTTGTGGATTTCAAGGATACCAGAAGATTTAAGGCTTAATACTGATCTAGGGAACGCATACAGTAGTTTGATCGGATCAATATGTTAAAGGCTTGAATGACTCATCTATTTTATGACACCGTGAAGGATAATTAGAGTGGGTTAATGTTTTAATTACCTTTCCAAGTAGTAATTTTGATGGTTTTATTATTAGTTCATTAAAATACCTTTTGTAAATTAGTTTGTAATTAAGAAACGATGTATAAATACAAGAATTTTTGGATTATGTTTCAGTAACACGGCACTGAAGAAGGAAATAACTTGTTTCCGAAACACGTGTCTGCCCGGGTTTTAATAAATATTGGCGTTTTACGGAAAATATTAGGGTTCTTATTTATTCATTTGAATTTAACGCCAAAAGAGGAGTAACGGAAAAAATTCAATAATAATTTTTACTTATTGTTTACAATACTTACTAGTTTAGACTGAGTCCTTCTTTAATAATAGAATCTAAATTTATTTATTTATTTATTTTTAAATACCTCCATTCGCCACCACTCTCTCCATCACTCTTTCTCGTCGCACAACGGTGGTGCCATCTGCATTCACATCACGCCGCTTCGTCCTTTGTGTCACCCAGACAATGTTTAATATATCGGTATAGGGGGCATACAAAATAATGTGAACTTATCCTTTCATGAACATCTAGTCCAAATTCATGATCATCTCTCAGGGATAAAAAAAAATTCAATATAATACGACGCATTAAAAAAAAATCTCTGAGTAACTGTCTCTTCAGTATCTTGCCGATAGGGTCAAAAATGCCCTAAGATACTGAGCTCATAAAAGCAGAACTTCTGGTCCACGCTTCAATCAGTGCTCATTAAATGCTCCCTTAGTCTTCTCTTAAATACCAAAAGTGAGTTTGCTTTCTTAACCATTCTAGTTGATTGTTATATATACGCAGTGTATCATTCGGTGCATCGTTCTTTAGACGATTCGTTCTGGCAAAAGTTATTACGAATTGATCTGCATTCCTCACACGACGAAGTGTGAAAATTAAGTAATGAGACTGATTTTATTGCCGCGCTTGTGGTAAACCTGCGACCTTGAAATTCCCTTCCAATTCCCCAGCATCCTTCCCCTCTCCATTGATATATTTACCATTGCTCTAGCTTGTTTGGTTCGCCTGCTGTGTCGTGTTGAGTAGACGTGTGTTGGTGGTGCTCGTCACGAAAATCGAGAAACGAAATCAAGGCAACGCGTCGCGATAAAATTTTGCGGCAGGTTGGGAGGAACAGCTTCGGAACCGTACGCTAAAATTGTAAAATTGCATGGTGATAGTGCTCCTAGTCGTGCCCAGGTGTTTCGATGGCATAAAGAGTTTAAGGAGGGGCGTGAAAGCGTGGAAGACGAAGCGTGGAGCGGGACACCAGTCGAGATGCAGACTAACGCAAATTTGCAGCGTGTGCGCGCCCTAATCCGTGAAGATCGGCGTTTAACAGTTCGAATGTTGGCCTACTATCGCCAAGTACTCGAATGATTGCGAAAACGAGTCAACAGGGTGCGCCCAGGCATCGCTCGTAACTGGATCCTTCATCACGACAACGCGCCGTTCCACACCGCCCTCAGCGTGTCCCAGTATTTGGTCTCTGAAGGGATCACCGTGTTGCAACAGCCGCCTTATTCGCCCGATATGTCACCCTGTGACTTTTTTTGTTCCCTAGAACAAAATCGGTGGTCAAAGGAACCCATTTTGAGTCGATTACGTACATCCAGGCGGCCGTGACGAGGGTACTCGCGGACATCCCAGTCGAAGTGTTTTAGAAATGTTACGAAGCATGGAAAACGCGCTAGAATCGTTGTATAACTGCGCAAGGAAACTACTTTGAAGGGGATGGCAGAGTTGTAGAATAATTTTTAAATATACGGTTTACATGGAATCAGTCTCATTACTTAATTGTCACACCTCATATCTCGAGCCAGTACTTCATTACTCATGCGTAATATAT
Organism: Odontomyia ornata; assembly: GCA_963969285.1. NCBI lineage: Eukaryota > Metazoa > Arthropoda > Insecta > Diptera > Stratiomyidae > Odontomyia > Odontomyia ornata. The sequence continues at coordinate 97,169,626 of OZ017739.1, read as the reverse complement.
TTTTATATTCTTCGTGAACTTTTCGATTGGCACCGATAAAATTCGACCCGCAATCGCTGTAAATGGCTGACACCTTCCCTGTCGTGCTATGAATCGTCGAATAGCAGCAACACATGTGTTTGTAAACAAATCTGACTCTACCTCTAGATGGAATGCTTTCGTTGCCATGCATACAAAGATGACCATGTAAGCTTTGTCGTTTTTGAACCACGTCCTCCATTCCACTTGAGTGTTATAGGCCCTGCGTAATCTTTCCCCGTGTGTTCGGAAGGATTTGACGGGCGTACCCGTATCGATCCCATTAATTGAACATTTGGCCTTGCTGTTAGCTTGAAACATGTAAGACAGCTCCGAATCTCCCTTACTAGTGAAGAGGCAGTCAACTCAATACCATCATGCATTGTTTGGAAATAAGCCCTTTTGGTTAGCAGTTGTGCTAGTCTGATGTTCGGTATAATAGCTGGATATTTAGGTTTTTCTTCTATCAATGCAAATTTTAGCCTTCCGCTCACCCTGAGCGTACCCTCAGAATCTAACCAGGGAGTAAGCAATCGAAGACTACTGGTATTGGATATTGGTTTTGAATTCTGTAGATGCTGAATTTCATTCATATAAACATGTTGTTGGGCTAGCTTTATACACATGTCATATAACAGTTTAAGTTCCCTGGTTGCTAATCCTCCACTGTGCTTATATTTTAGTTTATGACAATTATGAATGAACCAGAGACAGTAGGCCAATATTCTGCTCAGTTGGCTTAAATTAGAGTATCTTTTAAGAATTTCTGGCTCATCCTTTGCCGTTATTGAAAGGAGTGCGACAGCACTCGCTTTAACTTCTTCTGCATCGCAGGTTGAGATTTTTGTTCGAGATAATTTTATGTCTGTATCACTTCTCCGTGATGTTCCGTTCCACCATAAGGAAGATACTCTTATATCTCCTGTATACAATCCTCATATCGCTAAGCCAGTAGGATTATCGTGAGTTGCAGCATGATTCCAGTTGGCTGGTGACGATTCCTGTTGTATTTCGCTTAGTCTATTAGCAACATACACTGTCTAGCTTGTTGCTGGTCTCTGAATCCAGGCCAACACAATTGTGGAATCAGTCCAGCAGTTAGCACGTGCATGCTCCCAGCAATGCGCTTCTTTAACTTGTTTCATGATTTTTTGTCAATAATACTGCTCCACAAAGTTCCAGTCGGGGTAAGGACTGCGTTTTAATGGGGGCCACTTTTGATTTAGCAGCTAGATGTCTCGTTGTGACTAATGAACCGTTAATAATTTTTACGTAAACTGCAGCAGCATATGCTCTAGATGAAGCGTCGCAAAATCCACGAAGTTCAACCAGGATGGATAGAACGCATCCTACCCAGCGCGGGATTTGGTCAGGCTTACTTGATGGAATTGATTATGCACAGTAATCCAGTCTTTGCTTACTTCCTTATCGAGTGGTTCATCCCAATCACACTTTGTTAGCCAAATTCTCTGCATCGCTATTTTCCCAATTATGATTGTGGGTTGCAACCATCCTATCGGGTCGAAAAATTTCAATATGTCTGACAGCAAATCTTGTTTGGTTTTAGGGGCAACCGCATTGATGTTGGCACTAAACGAGAACATATCCTTTGCGGGGTAACACTAAAGGCCGAGAGTGTTGACGTTTTCAGATAGCTCGATATTAAGCGGAACGTTTTCCAATAATTTAGAATGATTTGCAATCCACTGTTTTAGATGAAAACCTCCACAGTGCAATAAGTCCTGGGGGTCCTTTTGAATATGTCGCAAGTCTGCCAAGTTGTCTGCACCAATTAAGCAATTGTCGACATAAAAGTCTTCTTTCAACGCCTTTGATGCGTTAGGGTAGCTCTTTTGTTTATATCCTGCTAAACTATGAAGGGTTTTAATGTCCAAGTGTGGCGCACTTGTTGTTCCATAAGTATTTGTTGTTACTCGATACATTTGAATGGGGTCTGTTCTGTTGAAACGCCACAAAATAAAGAGACAATCTCGATCAGATTCATCTAGCCATATCTGCTGGTACATCTTCTCTATGTCAAATGTTTTAGCATATCGGTGTTGTCTCCACCTCATTAGTATGTAGAAGATCGTTTCTTGGATTGTAGGCCCGGTTAGTACCCCGACTGACTCTTTTGCGGCGCATTAATCAGAACTCTTAATTTCGTTTTGGTACTGCTCTCTTTGAGTACGGCGTGATGGGGCAAATAATAGGAAGGTCTTTTATGAATACAATCAAAAGGTACTAGCTCTATGTGCCCGAGTTCGACATACTCTATCATAAATTTGGTGTATTCGTCATATCGCTTAGGGTTTTGTTTGAACCGTTGCTCTAATTGACGGAATTGAATAAATGCTACTCTATGTGTATCGCTCATATCTCTCTTTGGGTTAACGTCAGCCTTAAATGGTAATCGTACCGAATAGAAACGATTAGATAATCGATGAGTATAATTTTGATAGTGTTTTTCTGCTTATTTCTCTTCATGTGTAAGAGACCGGGACAGTAGAGCTTCCTCCAGCTCCCGAAATCACCGCAGACTCATCCAAAGCGCTGTATGACATCATAACTTGTACTTGCCTTTTTCCAGGCAATTGTGCAATAGGACCAAAAATCATCCATCCTAGTTTTGTGTGTTGAGCTGATAGATTAAGTGGTAAAAATCCACGCAACCGAATCTTGCTGTAAATGTCCGCTCCAATTAGCAAATCGATCTTTAGCGGTACATAGTATTTAAAGTCCGCTAAATCCTTTGACTTGAGACCTTCAAGAAGGTGTTTGGATGCCTGCGTAGTAGATAGCGGAGTTGTTATGGTGTTTCAAATTAGCGGGCTGAATACTTATTTTTCCTCCATCCCGTTTCGTCGTTTTACATGGGCTACAATTGTCGTCTCCACGAGTGGTTACCTCGTGTGCCTCATCAGCACCATCACTTACAACTTTCGCCTGCTTGCTCGACGCCCGTATTAATAAAGCTCGAAGTATAATAGTCTCAGCCTTTGATGACTCAGCGTCAGAAAACGCACTGACTTGCAGTAGCACAGTCGCCAATAGAACGTGATTTTTATTGTCGGATGTGCACATGCAAGTGCTGTCCGCAGTCACCGATGCCGACGGTACTAGCTGAGTTGTAAAAAGGTGTAAAAATGTATTGTGTCCTTTACGACATACCTTGTAACCGTGCTTCGATGTACATTGCTTCGCATACGTGTTGATTGCTTAAACAATTGAACCATAGTCGCTTGGAGTTGACTAACTCCCGTCGTGTCTGAACAGTAGACTCTTTAGACTTTGCACAGTTGAACAGTCGATAATTCTCGTTGCACACTGGACATTGTGGGCCAACGTGATGAATCGATTCCTGAGAAAGTTTAAAATTTCTTGTAATGTTGGCACTGCTTTTGAATGGCCGATCTGCTTCTGCCAGTCTTTCCTTGTCTCATCATTAAACTTCTGGTTGAGGATGAATGTAGCTACTAAGTCGAAAGCGTTGGCCTTTAGCGTGAAAAGTGTAGCCACCAGCTGATTGGTTATGTCAATCAAATGTTCCAATTGACCAACATCATCCTTGTTGCGACGGGGCAGCACCCAAAGCCGTTGCACCATTTCGTTGAAAATCGCTCTGTCATTCTCGTACACAGAGTAGATTCCATAGTGGCGCATTATTTGCTTCCATGATTTTCAGGTGTTGAATGAGGTGGCCCGCTTCATTGCGAAGGTAACTACGCAAATATTGCAGTTTTTTTACTGCACTCAGTTTTTCATTGTCATGCACCATACATTTATAAAGATCACGAAATGCACACGATGACGAACATTTACCATCGAAAGCAGGAATTTTGAGTCGTTCCAGTTTGATCGCTTCCACCTCATTCCCTGATCCTGATCCATTCCTATTATTGATGGGTTTGAGTTTTTCTCGTTAGCCTCGATCTTCTCCATAAAAAGAGTAACGCAGTCCAGTACATTTTCTAGCGCCAAAAATTCTTCCATGTAACTAACTCTATTCTCCTTTTCGCTACGCTCCTGGCATGCCAAAGGATGATGTTCTTCGCATTTACTCCAAAGTCCCTGAAGCTTTTCCAACCTTGCTCTGAAATAAGCACAGCTGTAACGTTTCGAGCTGTCCTTGTAATTTTCTATCAGCAGCTTAATAACCTTTATCTGCAAATCTTGCCCAGTCTTCTCCGGTTCTTTAATTCCTAGTTCCGGTAAATGAAATCCAGTTCGACGGACCAATGTTCTGGTTACTGAAATTCGATGAAGCGATTAACTGTAAACACTGAGTATTACTACTTGGCAATGACTATTTTATTGTTTCCTATTTACGGCTTTTATAATTATAAATGTTTGCTTACAATACAATGTGCAGTAGTCAATGTCCCAAACATTTCCGCTTTTCGTACAATTACAATTTATTTGAAATATGCTATTCTTGCAAGAAGGGTAATAAACTTTACAGCGTAATTTTAATTCGAATGTGTTGATACAAAAATATTGATTTGGAAACATAAGTATGCAATTGATGGGAATTTAAGTAGTAATGAACTTTCAATGAGCTTGCAAATGTGTTACGTATGCAGATTGAAATTGATTGTTTGGTTCTCTCGAGAATTAATTGAATTTATGTAAAATCTTTTATGTGTGCGAACAACTAGTCTTGTTGGAGTGAGAATTGGAAGATTTAGAATATTTTCATAGGCTTTAGTTAGCATCCTGGATATAATATTATCATTTCTCAATTTGTGATTCCATAAAAATAAAATTCTTTGTACAAGCAATAATAAGGCCTGGAATACGCCAATTATATTCGCTTGGCTATAAAATAACATATATAATAAAAATATATAAGCTCCGCTCTCAAACCACTTGAAATCAACAAAAAATAAGATAATCATCCTCAGCTTAATACAAAGCAAATACACTAATCTCTTAAAAAATATTTAACAACCAAGTGCATTGACATCCGCACCACTCACTGTAAACTCATGAAAGCAACAAAAAAGAACACCAGTCTGCCAGTTGTGTGAAGAAAGTCATAAAGCAATTTGAAAAGCTAAAGAATATAAAATAAGAAAATTATGCGAAAACTGGTTTACCTTGAACTTGGCCGCGAAGCAGTAGAGCCAAAGCTAAAGCTACCCATCTGTGACGATCCTCAAGTATACTCGTACAATTCCAATCAACACTTGAAAGAGTCATATGTATGTAATATTACTTGCTGGCATTATGCGAAAAGCTTTAGCAAGACCCCCTATTACAAATCCCGCCTAAAACTTGAACGATGCAAAAGTTTTCTATACACTTGAGTGTAGAATAGCTTTTATATATGTGTTTGTGGGTTACTGTGCGATTAATCCAATAAATTATTTTCTCCGGTTCTTATTTAGCCTCCAGTGTGGGTACATTCATTATCATTTGTTTTTTTTTTTTTCATTTCTTTTTATTTCTGTCGTTTTCTTCATTCTTCTCGCATGTTAAGGAGTACTTTTTATTGCTGAATATTAAATTAAGAAAGCTTAGTATTAAGTGACGGCTGCTTAGATGCGGCGAGTTAGGATAACAACAAGAAGCATGAAATTTTTAATAGTATATAGTCACATGGAGTATTTTTAAATTCATTATATTGATTCCGTTGTAAATTGTTGTATGCTAACTTGTTTTAGACGGTAACTTTTGATTTGCAGACTTGCAATAATTTAACGTTCTTTGAGGTTTTTCGCGCTCAATTACAAATTCCTATTCAAGCCGTAATAGTTTTTTTATGAAACTTAAGGAGTTGTCATCAAACTCTTTGAAAAACTTATCTGTAGTGGCCTTAGATGTTCAAAAGCTTTTAACAATGAATTTGTTTTAATAGAGAAGACATTTCAATATTTCACCACAGTGTCGAAGTCAGTATCTGCTATTTTCCTCTCTTAACCAGCATTAAAATAGTCCTAGCTTATCTATATTGGACTAAACCCAAAGTTTTGAACCGTTTTGCTGATTATTTCAATCGGGTTGAATAACATTGTCTAATGAACATATCGCAGCCTTCCTGATTCATTTCGGTCGTCTATCTGAAATTGATTAGCCTTTGAAGCACTCCCTCACTAAAATTTGGTTTCAAGTGCAATTGTAATCCGGCTTGACAATAATCGGTATGGACAATTTATTAACCCGTATACGGTATTAAAGTATTGATGAGATGGGTTCTGCGACCATATGATGACGGACGCAGGGCGCAATCGTGATAGCGTTCAATCCAGTTCGGTGCAAGGGATCACGCTTGTTCTGGACATTAGTGTGAAATGTCCTTGGGCTTCGAGAAAATAAAGCTTGAACAATATAATTTTCCTCCAAAAACTACCTTACACAAGCAGTTCTTTATATCACCACTTGATTTGAGGAGTAGTGACCTCAGAAACAACATTTTATGTGAACATTCTGTCATAAAATCTAATTATTTATTCCATTGTTTCACATTTCACAAAAATGTCCACAAGGAAGGAGTTCCCTTCAGTAAACCTGATTAAATGCGACAAAATCACGCTTCGCCTCCTAAATCACACTCGTGCCCTAGGCTCTCATTCGTGTACTATATGCAAGCAAATTTCACCCGAATAAACTGGTGTTTATGAAGCATTGGATTAACAGCTTAAAATTACTGTTAGCATTAGAAATTTGTTCAATGATACCGTTTGACAGGGGAAAGCAACCGTATTCACCAATTTTTCACTTGCGCCATAACTGGGGTGTGACTGCGCCCCGCACGTAACCAATATTTTCTCGTGAATTTACACTCCATACTGCAATCTGCTTTGGCTTTCTTTTTCAAACCCAGAACATGGTATTATCCTGGAAAAAAGTCTAACATTTGACCTAACACAACATTTTCCAGTACTGATGAGTTAAGAAGAGTTAGTATTGTGCCGCCAGAAGTCCTCAATCATAGGACGGGTCTTAATTGAGGAAATCCCTACCTGTATCCTCCCCAAAACAGAGCTAATCCGAGGTAGAAGGCTGCTTATTGTCAGACACCGACCATGGTGAGTGTCGATCAATACTGAGTGACCTACACACCGCTGCTGAAGAGTTTCTAAGCCTTGCGGCCAAACCTCATTCCAGCCCAAATTTATCACTCGAAGTGGAAGCTTTTTCGCCTTAGGGACACGACCCCTTGGAACCCTGCAACGGGCTGCGACTGTAGCTGACGACTTGCATTATTTCATCAGCCACCTCGAATCCAACACCAATGTTGAGCGTCACAAAATAAGTTTGTGCGGGCCAGCTAAACGCTCACGCATTTCTTTAGAACTGAGCGATCATTCGTTTCGGCAGACAAAGGCTCGCCTTCAGATTAAGGAATCGGACTTTCGAGCTCTGATTGGCTCATATGCACGTTTCTCTCTTCGTGTGGCACGGAGCCCGATTCGATCCACGAGTCTTTAGATCCCTCTCCGTATGTTTCCTTGAAGATTTTTATATTAAAATAAAATACCAAAAGTTTTTTTTTAGAATGTAACCTTTTTTAACTTTTTTTTAAATCCCTATTTTTTAATTATAAAAATGTAGAAGCATTGTTTTGCTTCTTCATTGATGACTCCCTGTTCCTGAGTAGCCTTTAAATAGCCTAACGAATAAGTGCTCAGATTCAATCCCCGTATCTTTGATCCCTTCGCATGTTCATTAATTTATGAAACATTCACTTAAATTTAAGTATCGTAAGTTATATATGATGTAATTCGTCATTTGCTAATATGAAGTTCAGCTGTTAATAGTTCCTAAGAGAAGTAATGAGCAAAGAAAAGGGCAAGGACAAAAGTGAACAGAAAAGATTTTTTTCTTTCTTGTTTTGCTAACAAAGCAAGGCCCGACGGCTTTTAAAGGAAAAGAAACAATTGGCCTGCGGATACCAATACCAAATAATTGACTAGAAAAGATATTAATTGATTAAATAAAATATTGATCCTGGAGTGCTTAAATTTAATCCCATTTTAAAAGAAGATACCATAGGTATTAGTTGGTTAGAAGAAGTATTGTCTTAGAGGATGCTTACATCTATTCTTACTTATAACCTAGTCTAAACTCCCTTGTGATTCAACTTTCTCTTCAGCTTCAGAAGCATTGCCCTGCTTCTTTATTAAGAGTTTCTTGGCAAAGTTAGTGAAATCCCCGTAAATATTTTTCGAGACAAGTTTTCTGAGTGGTACTGGCCACATGCCAGTAACATCTCTACAAGTTTTCACAAGGCCTCTACGCTGCCGACTGTGGAGTTTGCAGTCAAAGATTACATGCTCTGGCGTTTCAATAGACTCATATAAGCAATCTTTGTTTGAGGTAAGCCTCATCATCCAAAGATTGTACTTGAAATCCCCGTTCCCAGTGAGAAATTGAGAAACGTAATGATTTGGCGGTATCCAACTCATTTTGTATCGATTCTTCAATTTGGGAAGGGTTGATACGTGATTCTGCTCTTGGTTGCGTTATCCCATCATTGTTGCCAGCAATTTGATATGATATGCCGAAGTCTTTGCTTGGCGTTTCTATATTTTTCAAGTTCCCCCACCAAGTTAAACTCTTCACCATCCAGGTTAAAGGTTATTCTTCTTCTCAACTTAAAATGACAGAATTGCTCCATTGCTATTAAATCAATCGGAAGCAGTGTCGCTATGACACAAAAAGCATCCGTTGATGTAATTCTGTATACCCCTGTAAGACGCTAACACTAGTCTCTGTGCTACCACCATTGGTCTCATTCTCACAAAGCTTGCGTTTAGTCGCCACCCAATTGCCCCATATGTTAGAGCAGGTACTAGGAGCCCCATATGCAAACAATTTGACCTAAAAGTTAACACGAATTGATCTTTGCAGATTCCAAACAGCTTGCTAAATGTTTGCCTTGCTTTCGCAGAAATATTTCAGATGTTCTGTGTGGGGTCAAGATTAGAACTCAGCCAGACTCCAAGATACTTGAGTGCAGTTTCATGATTGATGGGCCTTATAGTTGGGTACCTCTGAAGCTTTCCCTTAAGAAGTATGGCTTGCGTTTTCCCTGCCGAAAGTGATAATTTATTACTTCCGCACCCATTTGTAACGATTTTAATGGATCTATCCGATTTCATTTTGATTTATGCCCTTCTATTGCTCTTTACTAGACCACGTTTATCATCAGCGTATGCGATAGGTATGATCCCTTCATATACTGCATCTAGCTTCCTCAGAAAACCAAGTTCCACAGAGATGGACCCAAGATTGAGCCCTGTGGACATCCTTTGGTCACATTTTTACCTTTTTTGTGAACATATCTGGGTTATGACAACTTGACAAGTAGCTCCTAAGCGCCCCCATAGCGTAATTTGGGCAGTTTCGTGCAGTGAGTTCGTTCAGAACTGCAGGCCACCAAAGGATGTCAAAAGCATATACGAGTACATACTTGCAGCTGGAGTTTTTAACAGTCTCCAATATCCTAGATATTTATTAATAGAACCTCGTGGACCAGTTGTAAAGGTTGCTTGCAGTTGATCTAGCAGAATGATCTCAAAAATTTTGCCTGCAATAGGTAACAGACATATTGAACGCTAAGCCTTGGGATCTTGCAGATCATTTCCATCCCCTTTATATATTGCACGCAGTGAACCCTTCTTCCAAAGTTTTAAAAATGATTGCTCATGTAGGCACTTATTATACAAACGTAGCATTATGATGCATTGTTTCGCAGTAACCCTCTTCATAACTTCGACTCCAATTTCATCCAGACCTGGAGCTTTCCCACTACGCATACGTTTGGCACAAAAATTAAGTTCCTGCAAGTTAATTGGAGTGAAATAATCATTAATTTTGCCTCTTAAAGCATCAACAATTTGTCTGATAGAGCTTTGTTCGGTTGTATCTGATTTCGGGGAGTCATTCGGAACAAGTGCATTAAGAAGTGTACTTGCGGATTCCTCCCAGCAGTTTGTATACCCCCCAATGGTCGTAAGTGATCCCAAAGGCTCCACTTTTCTTAGCTTACTTAAAGCCGATTTGTATGGAACACCCCACGGATTTTCATTTCCCTCGGTTGCAACATGAGCTGCCCGACTATTCCTTCTTGATTCCCTCAATGCTGTTTGGAAGTGTTTCCATGCGTGCCGGGATTCAAATGGACCCTCTTCAAATCTTGAAGTGTTGCGCTGTTTTTGCCTTTTACGTCTTGCTTTTCTAAGCAGTTGACTTCCCCCTTGTCCACCCAGCAAGGGACTTAAAGTATTTGTTTCCACGGCAATGCAATCATACAAGCAATGTGAGTGTAATCTTTTACGAACTGTGCTGCCTGGTCAGATGTAAAGCTCCATTCTTCAGATGCAAGAGGCCTTTCTGAGATCGACTTTTGAAGAGCGTTGTCGAAAATCTTCCGATTTGCACGTCTGACATTCTAGCGAAGAAGTCTATGTGGTTCCGTATTGCTTTCTTTTTCCCTTCTGGTCACTGGTTGTGATGTAATCTCGAATCCTCCATGTTTTGACTACTCTTGCTGCCAATCCAGGGGTGGGAAAAGTGATGTCAATTTATGTTTCGCCTCTGTGAGCATTCCCCCTAAAAGAAGAAGGTTCGTTCAGATCATTGAGAACAGATAGCTCCAATTTTTGTATGACTGCTTCATTTTTCTTACCCCATTTCACCTTCTGTCTATGAAGTAGATAGCTGAAGTAGTTTGGTGAGCTTGCGTTCGCATCCCATGCAATTATCATTGGTTTTGTGTGGAATAACTCCAGAACACTTTCAAGTTTGTGGAGCAAGGCTTCAATATCCGCCCTTGGTAGCATGTACATGAAGATCATGTATAGTTCAATATATGCTTCCGAAATCTCTTTTGAACTCTGCAGCATATATGTGTGGGTCACTCAAAAGTGATAAATACAGTGCAGTGAATTTATTTTGCTGGTACATGATAGCCGCTTTTGGAGATTTTCCATTAATAGGGTCCGCAGCTATTGTTGTTGTGTGGTTTCCAAAGCAGCGAGGCCTAATATCAAAAACGTTTGGCTTCTGTAAGAGAACTATATCAGCCCAGCGCCTGGAGATTTTATTCGCAACCTCAAGTGAGGAAGACTTTGATCTAGCCAAGTTCACCTGTGCCACTTTTATAACAGGGATTGCTCTAGAATCCATAATTGGCTTTCAAACCCTGCCTTTCTATTTCCGCTTTCAGTGAACGGCAGTTTCTGCTGTTCTTGGCATGAGCCATGGCACATGCTCTCTTGAATCGTGTGAAATTGGCACATACTGGCTTGGTTTTCCCTTATTTTGGGAAGTCCTTGTAGTGGGACCCTCTTGAGAGCAGTTTGCACAGAGCTCAGTTCTAGTGCAATACTGAGAAATATGCCCAAATTTTTGACATTTGTACCACCTAGAGACTTGAAGGAAGTCCTCAATCGACAAGCACTCTATCCAAGGTATATCTTTCTGTTCTCTGGATTTTCCTCGTAGCTGCCCCAGTTGAAATTACCAGTTGGCTGCCTCCCTATTTCCAGTTTTAATACAATTTCTAGGTCCTGAATATTGTTTTGATTTTTGATGGCTTTCAGTAGTTCGTCCTGTTCCATGTTTTTCAGTTTGGGACTATCATCTAGTTATTTAGTCACTTTTAAGCCTACCTTGTATAGCCCACCGCTTGAAAAATAGCTTTCAGGTCATTTTTTGAGGCTATCTTGTCTATGCCTCCCATTGCTGAAGTACGTCTGACAGACTATATCTTTAGTTTCAATTGCGATGGGTTCGCAATTTTGTACGTGCTTCCAGTGCATCCTCCTTCTTGGTTAAAACAATTTTAAGCTTCAATATGTCGTGGGTAGCTTTGTTTTGGATCAATTTCTCGGTTTTCCTCGATGTTTGCGGTTTTGATGCTTTTGGGTTTGGCCCTTGACCTGTCGCTGTGGGTTGTAATTAGGTAATTAGGCTAACAGCTCATTTATTAATTCTTGGAGCTCATCGGTACTCTTAACAATCAGTACTATATCATCGGTCAATCTCAAATATTGTCATTTTACGTGTCTTAGAAGAGCCTCAAAAACACTTTTGAGGCATGTAAACTCTGTATAAAGCGAGTCAATGTTAAACGGATCATCAATTTTTAATATTTCTGGAAATTGAGATAGTTGGTCCCATGTTAACTTTATTCATTTGACTTAAGAGACAACACCTCAAAATTTTTGAATATTCCGTTAGGCCCAAAATCATACCTTTCCTCTAAGAAGGAGATTGATCTTTTGATGAAAGTTCGCAACTTTTCTGTAAAATTATTTATTTGGCATCTGGTGAGATTTCTAAAAATGCCTCTGACTCTACTTCCGAACAAGTTATCGGCCAGTCTCGATTTCAATTGATCAAAAAGGCTTCGCATAGCGTAATAAATGTCCATAACCCTAAAGGCATCCCTTTCTAATAGTAAGATCACTTTCGTAAACTCTGGCAATAAATTATGTAGGAAGAAAAGGTAACAATCATTCAAGCTATCTCTTTTGCACTCTTCATCGCTATTTATGTTATCAATATCGCAATCTTCTGAAATGAATTCCCAAAGCGTCTTGTGGGTGCTATAAGGACCTTTTTTCTAAAAATAATATTTCAGTCCAGGACAGCTTTCCACCAATCTATGTACAGCTAGTAAAAGAGACAACCACTTAGTAAGAACATGTCTGACCAACTCTTTATATTCGATCTGTGCAAACTCACAGCATTCTTTTAGCTTTCTTCTTCTCAAAGCTGACGAACTGAACTCTCAATAGATTTTCATTATGATGCTTTCCACGTCAACATCTAGACCTTTTAGTGCATGCTTTACACTATTATTTATAACGTGGCAAACACAATTTGCTTTGAAAAAATGCTTGTTTTCAGCTTCTAGCTTTTGAAATACAGAGTTGGGTTTGCCATAATAGACAGACGCATTATCAGCACTATATGCGCTTACTTGATCAATGATAGGTTTGGCATTAGAGGTGATTTTTTAATGCATTTATATACGTATATATATATATATATATATACATATATATATATATATATATATATATATATATATATATATATATATATATATATATATATATATATATATTAGCGATGTTTCGTCAGCGTCTTCGTAAAAATCCAATAATTTTTGACATATTCCCTTTTGACTGTCAAAATACTGAACAGCATAAGGAAACAATTTTATGTTACCAACATTTGACGCGACGGAGCTTACCGAAAAATAGTAAAATTCTTTCAAATTAAGTATCAATTTTTCTTGTGAATATCTCTGTGATGATTTCCTATGCGCCACAAGTGTTCATAATTTGATTTAATTTTCAAAAGGCGTAGTTGTCTGTTGGCAAAGTTTTGAATAAAATTTGAAATTGAATTATAATAATAATTTGGGCTTAATTGAGATTTCCAAAGTTAATTAAATAGAAGACTCGAAAATATTTATGTGAATAAAAGTGTGATTTAATAACTGAGAATTGAGTAAAAATTCCTTCAGAATTTAGTAAATAATCATTTATTTATTTCATGCACTGACTTATGTCTCCCTCTTCCTTTAACCGGGCTTGGGGCCGGCTTCGGCGGAATTAAGGCGCAATATTGAGGAAAATTGCTATTTGATTTTTTTAATGAATGAAGTGAAGTTAATATGGCCTTTTTTAGTGTGCGATTTGAAATGGTAGTCACTACATTCTATACCTCTAAAATGAATAAGTTTATTAAAATATTATCTAATAGACAGTTTTATGGATTGTTTTTTTTTTTGCGATGAAGTAGTATCTTGTATGTATATATTTTTCAGCGATGAGTTTTATCAATGAACTGTAGCGCTGGGTTCCATTCATGTGTCCCGCATGTGCATCGAAGAACTCCTTTCCAATACATGATACTTGAACATATTGCCATATACTGTTTAAAGCTTTTTTGTCAATATCATATCATCAGTACATTTCTGAAGTCTCCGTATGTATTTTTCCGCAGTTTTACAAATGAAAATTTTGTTTTCAATAATCCTCTTGTTTTGTAGCTAATTAGTGATTCTTTTGAAAGTTCCCCTTGTATTGCTGATATGCACGGTTGACAATTTAGAACTTTGCAGATTTTGAAGACAATAAATCCGGCAATATACGTGATAACGTGGTTTGCCTATTCAGAAAATTTATTGGGTCAGCCGCGTAATTATGCTCATCAAGAAACTGTTTATCAAATGCACGTTACTGAATCCTTTCATCTTCGAGCGTTGCTGGTCGGTCAATAGTATCATTAATTACGCGTAGTGGACAAGAAGTTTGTGCATTAAGAACGAGTTTTTCTTCACGAGGTAAGCAATTCCTCATACCACCATCTCGAAGTTGGCATCGAAATAAAAGCTTCTTATAGTTAGCTGTAAATTGTTTTACCGTCGGATTATTATTATAGCCCAGACTTGATCTTATCGACGAAAAGAAAAGTTCTATATGATCTTGATTCAATTTATAAAGTGGTACAAATTTCAGTTTGTTATTGGTAATGAAATTATCATATATAACTTTCAAATTTCGCAAAGCAGTAATCAGTCCTAGAAATCAAACTTTTCGCTTAGAATGAATGATGCTGCGACTGGAAGAAGTTTGAAGTCCTCTGATGTAGTTTATATCATCATTTCAAAATTTTAGAACCACGTCCGAATTATTTATGCAAATTAATTTTTTTAGGAACTCGTATTCAGATGTCTTCCTGCTATTGAGGACGTCGAAGATAACATTAAACATTCGTATAAAGTTGGATGTTCTTTCGCTTCCGATAAACTCTTCATATTTTAATGCATTTCGACAAAAATCAATTGCATCTGCAACTGATTTGCTAAGAGTTTGAACCACTAGCCGTACCTTCATTTTTTGTTTCTCGAAGTAGCTTGTTTGCCAAATGCAAGCCTTCTTTCTGTTGGAGCTCCAGTAGTTTTACTATAAATTCCCACTTTATAAATTGACCATCACCATCTACGAAAACCTGTAAGTTAGCGAATGAGTTTCAACATATGGCAAGGGTCTGGATGAAGTACAATTTTTCCTTCATAATAATGTACCTTGATAAACCCTTGAGAATTCAGGTCACGCACATCAGACCCTAGCAATTTTGACACGATAAAATTTGCCGATGCATCATTAAACGTGATTCCCATAAAATGCAAGCCCGTGTCAATGAGATTTTTAATACATAAAGTAACTATATTCGATTTTTGCTCGGCGTTCATATTGACAATTCGAAAGTATCCAATCGGAATTTTCCAAGGCATGTTTATAAAAACTGTCATGAAAACAAAAATTTGTGCTGCAATAGTTTTGCTGCTGGCGTCTTCACCAAAATCAATATATCCGTGTGCACGTTCTCCATCCCAGTCGATACGCAAATTTCATCGAAAACCATATTCACAAACATTTTCGCCATTTATGGTTAACTCAACTATTTTCTGAATAGCTGTGAATGATTCTTTCGTGAATCCTGGCTCATACCACTTGCGCAACGTTCTTGAATGCGGAAGGCAGTCATCAAATGCAGTACGAACATACTCATACGCTTTGGGTGAAAGGAAGTTTAAATTTAGAGCAAACACTTTTAATTCATCACAGTAGGCTTTTGACATGATATTTTTTCGACTCTTGAAAATCTGTCATTCGATAATTTGCCTGTTGGGGCCAGCAATATTTTCTAAGGTTTCACTCAACCCTTTACATACTAAATTTTTATCCTTGAGTGACGAAAGTGATTGTTTCAAGCCGCTCATTTTCGACATTTTCCTTTTTTTTGTCCTGTCTCAATGTATGGAGCAGTCTGTTTTTGTGCTTGAGTTTGCTTTCGAGAAGTTGATTTTTTGCTTTTAATTTTCCAATTAGTTCATTTTCTGAAGTTTTTGAAATTTCCCTATTCAAATTAAACAGATACATTTCTACCGAATTTTTTATGCTTGCAACAAATTCCCACATTTGTATTTAGAACACATGGAATCAGGAAAAGATGAATACTAAAGACTACACAGTTGACAAAACAGAAGCGAATTATAATTATTTCAAAAATGCTATGTATTGGTTAATATATAGTTTTTATTTCAACTTACTTCCTTTTAACAAATTTTATAATAAAAGAATAAATAGCATTCAAGAAATGCATGCAGACTAATAATACTTACGATGTCAGCTTGTTTTTCACCTTCAAACGGGAGAAGATTCGTATTCAGCATCTGCAATCAATTGTCAATGTAAGATTTATATATGATAAAACAAAAAGAACTGTACTTACATCAATATCCATTTCTTCAAAAGGGCTCTCCTCAATACACCTGCCAACTCGGGATATTTGCGGGGCCTATTGAAAATAAATAATGAAAATTGTGTTTTTTGCTGAAAATCATCAAGAAGGGGTAAATCGTGTACAGATAAACTTGCACTATCTGCCGCCTGCAAAATAATGAAACAAATTAAACTTTGTACACAAATCCACAACAAGATCGTACCTCCCATACACCGATATTTTGCTCCGACCCTTCATCGCAAACTTCATCTGAAATCTAAAAAACGTACTTATATCATTTGAAATGACATATATTTTAGAATACCTTATTATTATAAACAAAAACTTCGTCTAAAGCAGTGAAATTAAAGCGGCAATTGTTACTCTGCATCTAAAAAAAATATTAGAAACAATTTTGCATCTGCTTTACACAAAAACTTACTTTATTGGGAGACACTAGAGTTGAAGCGCAAATTACAGGCACCTGGTGCGTAGGAATCTGGAAATTGGAAATAAACCCAATATAATATATTTTTCTCTAATAATATGATATTTTTATACCAGAGCCGAAATTGAGTCATTCAATTTATTGGCATCTACACCGAACCCATAATAGTTCGTTGCTTCGCTGGTATCACATAGTTGATAAGCGAGTAATTCGTTTCGTAGATTAACTAGTGTTATAAATCGATACTAAAATTATTTACCATCGTCAACGATGAAAGAGCTTCCCTACTCAGCGAGCTAGTAGATATCGAGCTCGTTGACATGCCAATGGTATTAGTCTGTAAATTTAAACTTGTGTCAAAACTCTAGAACTAATTCATAGTGTGAAAATTTTACCAATTGTCGACTATCACTCCCTATAACAAGGGGAATTGCACCTTCTCTCAGTACCGTCCGGGTTGCGGGTCATTAAATCGTAACCCGAAAAATGCTCGAAGTATATCAAAACTTCTTCCACATCGATTCCACTGACATTTATCGAATTGCACCACGTTATCCGTCCCAGTTCGTTAGTAGGTAATCTGAAAATTATTTATCCACTGCCTTTAACTTATAACATTTCCTTCAAATTCATATATATTAATAAAAATTTGTTATCTTTGTCAAATAAAATATTTTTTTCCCTATTGTTAATGTGTCCTTTTATCAGATATAGAGGTATTTCGCTTGAAACACTCAAGCTTCTTCAGTGAGATCTCACTTGAATTACTCAAGCTTCTTCAATGAGATCTCACTCAGGGAGCTTGCGTGTTTCAAGCGAAATACCTTTATATAAGATAAAATAACACATTAACGATGGGAAAATAAATACGTATAAACGATGGAAACACTTTCTTATATTTTTGTATATTAAAATTTCGTTAGAAACCGGAAGCACAACCTTTACCTGAAGCATTAAAATATTTTTATTTTATAGTATCATCTATAAATTATAAAAAATTTTTGTTAATAGTTTGCACGGAGTTTTTCACAAGATCAAATTTTCTTTTAACGCAACGAGGATGCCAATTATACGTTAAAAGTGCCCCATATTTTGGGCGATACTGTGTGAAAGTTAACCTTATAAAATGGCCACCACCATAACTTAAACACAATTTGGTGGAAGCAAATTTCATTGAAAAACATGACTTACACATACTCAAAAAAGTCTGCGTACACTTGCTGGTCGTAGCAAATATATCAATATAAAAACCTTTGCCATTTGTTTATAACTTAAAATCTTTTCTTTATTATATTCATTAAACTATATGGTACATAAATATGTAACTGATCACTCGCTCGCTGTTTAGAATAACCAAAATAAAAAAGTTTCTTCCAAAAAGTCATGAAAATCCATCCAAAAAAGTCTGCGTACACCTGAAAAAATTTATTCATTTTATTTGAAAACCACTATATTAGCTTTCAGATTTTGAACCTTAATATCTAGTAGCATAGCCTTTCCTATAAATGACTTCCTTTAGCCTATTTTGCATAGATTGAACAAGTTTTGATGTTTCTTCGGCCGTTATTTTGTTCCACTCGTTCAAAATAACATTTTTTAATGACTCTTTGCTAGTTATGTCATGCTATTGAATTTTTCTTCCAAGTAAATCCCACAAATGCTCAATTGGGTTTAAATCTAGTGATTGAGGAGGTGCACCTAAGAGTTTTGGGACGTTGTAGGCCAACCAAAGCCTATTTATTTCAGCTGTATGTTTGGGGTCATTATCGTGCTGAAAGAAAAATGCGTTCTCCAGCCGCAATTTCTCGGCACTTTGCTTAGTATTATTTTTTTAAATATTAAGGTACCCGTATTTATCCATTGTAGATTCTACGAAAACGAGTTGCCCCACTCCACTGGCTGCCATACACCCCCAAACCATCACACCGCCGCCACCATGCTTTACAGTGGGAATCAAATTTTCTTTATTGAATTCTGTCGAGCGTTTTCTCCATACTAATTTGCGTCCTTTTATCCCAAATATACAAAACTTACTTTCGTCCGAAAAAAAGAACGCTTTCCCAAAATTCTTTTCGCATATTTACATAATTTTTGGCGAATTCCACTCTCTTTCGGCGATTCCGTTCCGATATGAACGGCTTTTTACGTGCGACTCGACCATAGTAACTGCCTTTTCTGAGAATTATGCGCACTGTTTCATCGCTTATTGTTTTATTGTATTTCTTTCTTATATCCTGCGCAATTTGGAACGCGGTTAATCGAGGATTTTGTTTCACAGCATCAATAATACTCCTTCGTTCACGTGCTGTAAGTTTGGGAGGACGTCCTGACCGATGCCGTGAAATAATCAAACCGCTTTCTTTGTAATTACCAACAACCCTTTGGACCGAGGAATGGGTTCTCCCAACTAATTTTGCGATTTCACGAAAACTTTTCCCGTTTTCACGCAATTTTACTATGACTTTACGCTCACTAACACTGATTTCCTTATTTTTTACTTCCATATTAAAGAATAGTCTTTTATTCACGCAAAACACACAGACAATTTTCCAATGAACTACTGTCACGCAGAACAATGAAAAAATGAAGGCATCAACATTGCACATTTCGGGGAATCCCCAAATTTTGTGATGTGTACGCAGACTTTTTTGAGGCTGCTCACAGACTTCCAAGTATTGAAATTACTATATGTTCGATAATTTTGGGAATTTTTTAAACAAACCTGCTTTAATACATTTCTTTCAGTTTAGGCTCTTTTATCGAAATGATTAAATCAAGATCACATTATTGATTCATACGATTCCAACATAATTCAGTTTGTACTAATGAGATGTACGCAGACTTTTTTGAGTATGTGTATAAGTACTGTTTTTCATTCTTCTTCTTTATATCAATACTTACCTATGAAACGACACTCCTGCTGGCCGGCGGTGGCTTTTATTGTAGCAATTTTTCATTATGCACTTCATTTATTCCACCATTCAAAAAACTTGAAATTTTCTAGCACTATATTAAAGTCTTTACAATTTCTCACTGTCTAATTATTCAGTTATCACCTTATTATCGTTTGTCATTCTTGAAATCCGAATTCACTCTGTTTTTTACAGAAAAACTTTACACAAAGGAGTTTGTTTATACTCGAAAACACTTTCTGGGAAAGCCAGACTTGACAGCCAATACAACAAAACATATGATGATAAGAAGAATCCTCCTTATCAACAGAGAGAATTGATCACAAGAAAAAGCCGTGTCCATTTGCATTGGGCCGTTGCTGTTAGCTCTTGTTCCATGATTTCAATTGGGTACAATGTAAATGCAACTGAATTTTGAAAACTGAGTGTGAAGTTTACCAAATTCAGTTGCATTTTGTTGGTTTTTTTTATGTCTGTGCATTCAATATATTTCCCACCGATCGATATATCGTTCATCAAATAAATAAACATTTTCATGGACAAATCGTAATTTCGAAAAATGGTACTTCACTTACATAATCAAAATTTTTCACTAAACCATAGAAGACAAATTTAGAGCCATTACTACCTTCTTTATTTGTTCCCCCCAAGAAATAAATTTTTGGTGTTCAATATATATGTTATCGTAAGTAGAAATCTTCTTTATACAAAGATTGCTTTCGAGAATCGCCGTGTCTACAAATAATTATATAACAATAAATTATTACTTACTGTCAAGGCGTGGCGACCTTCGTATTGAATGGTGATATCCGAATTACAGATGAAATACACTGCAGTAATTTTGAATTCGAGATCACTTAGTCGCTTGTCACTAAAACCTGTTAATCTTTCTTTGCTCGTTGACGGCATCGAATGCATCTTATGTGTTGCATCAATGCAAAATGGAGACCGGGTTCAAAACCTCATAACATTCGGCGTTGCATGCCGCAAGAGCCTCGCTCGCGTGCCCGGCACACGTCTGCTTCAGCCGTTGTAACATATCGCTCAATTCAGGGACGAACCCGAAAATCCCGGACGCCTTGCAACCCTAGTCTCTAATGATTGAAATCAGCACATTCGCCGATTAGTTGTACCAAAAATCGTTGCTAAAGTCACGACAATTTTATTTTATGGTAAATTTCCTTTAGCGTTTATATGCGCTTGATGTATCCTCGTTTAAATATATAAAAGTCTGAAAATAAAAACTGCCATCCTTTCATATAATTTTAAAATTTCGTTGTTGCATTTATGAATTGTGAAAAATAAAAGCTTAGATAATTATCAATTATTTACTTTTAACTCTATTTCACAACAATACAGACGTTAGACAAGAATTGTTGATATAAAAGTTATTATTCCAGCGATATAGATCGTTACAGATAATTTATCAACAAAATGGGAAGAAATAAAAGTTTTTAGGTGCAAAATATTCTTCCCACTAAAGCAGTAAAATATCCTGTCGTAAAATTTATTCGTTTCCGTTTCCTACAAAATTCGCCTCCTGAACTGGTTTTAGAGTATTGCGTCGATGGATTCTCAAACCAGGATGCTGAATAATGCAATTGAATTAAGATTTTATCTTATTGTGCAAGTTAAAAAATATCGTTCTGCAAATGTGAGCAAAAATAGAAATGCAAAAACACGACGAGCTGTTTTTCACTTTTACGCCTTGCCTTAAAAAACTGCTAAATCCTACTTTATTCCCAAAATTCTCAACACAAGGAACGAAATTTGTGAAAAGTGCATTGCACACAATCGCCAAAATTTCGGATTTATTAATATCCGGTGTGTTGCTAGCGAATCGCATCGAAAAACTCAAAAGTGCAATGGAAAAAAATTCGCGCATACTAAACATCAATTTCTCCGCGGCTGAAGGAATTCAGTGCGAAATAAATTGTAAAATATTACCAAGCAAGCATATGTAATGTATTTAGCCAAAAAGACTGCACGTCGTCTACCACATTGGGTGCGCGCTTCTGCATTGTGTCGGCTTTTTGGCTGCTTCAACGGTTGGTCGGTTGGCTGTGACTGTATTTTGACGGCAGAGAGCAGTTCGTGAACTTGGAAAAATTTTGAACAAAGTCAAGGCTACGCGATTTTTTACATTTTATTCTTTTATTTTATTCTTTATGTTATGTACTTGCAATCTTGCGCATTCTCGATACACTGCACGTTATTTATACTTATTTATGTTCTATGGCCGAGTTGTTTCACTTTCCCAATTCAATGCATGCCATATGAATGGCAGATATAAACTGAAGTGAATTATAAAGCAATTTGAAACCAAATTTCGATTGTGGTTGTTTTTCACGACCACGTCTGTAGGGTGAATTTTTTGGCGAGAAGACACTTTAAAGTAATGACTTTCAAAATGTGTTCGAGTTGATTCATGCGAACGGGGGGATGGTAATAAACGTCTGGCGGGAATTACGATAAGTGCATTTTGATGGAGACTTTATTACTTTCGAATTATATTAATCAGAGCTCAATTCTTTGATGTTGGTTTTTGCGAGGCTTACTTGAATAGCGCAAATAATCCAAGTTCGTTTGGGCAGTTGAAAGGATGCAGACGATCAGCATGTTTGGATAATTTCGGCAATCAGATGTTCTATATTGGTCACTTGATTCAGATTTTATCCCCGATGTTCGGTAGATTTATTTTCTCTAACTGAATAAAAAGGAAATGGGAGTTCCAAAAAATTGACATAAAACAGAAAAATTTACAGTAAGACATTTAGAGTAAAGCATGCAACTTTTCTTTTAGGTAAAGTTCTCGAGAGAAATTAACCTATTGCGGAGAGTATACACTGGAGTCAAAAAAGTTTACATACACCTGAACATTTTAAACGATAAAAATCATTTTTATTTCTTGAATCTACGAAGTAAATAAATTAGATGTTATTACGATATACAGGGTTATCCATTTCGTGGTTGGGAAAGTATAACCCTGCCATTTGACAACTGTCACAATTAAATGTCATGCGAAGCGTGTTTTTTTTTTAGCTGAAGGTTTGCCATTTAGAAATATGGATCGTTTAACAGTCGAAGAACGCGTTAAAATTATTAAATTTTATTATAAAAATGGTGATTCTGCTGTATCAACATTTAGGGCTTTACGAGCCGATTGCGGTCGATATAATCGACCTACACAGCAAACAATTTTGAACACAGTGAGAAAATTTGAAGAGACTGGATCGGTTATTGATATTGCACGGCCTATGCATCATTGCAACATTCGTTCTGCTGAAAATATCGCTTTCGTTGCTCAAAGCGTGGAGGAAGACCCGAATTTGTCGATTCCTCGCCGTGCTCAACATTTGGGCTTGTCTTACGGCTCATTATGGTGGATTTTGCATTTGGATTCAAGAACTTAAGCCTCAAGACAATACACAACGCAGAATATATGCGAATTGGGTGATTGAACAACAAGTCATTGATAACGATTTTTCGAACAAAACTTTCTTTAGTGATGAGGCTCATTTTTCGCTCAGTGATTACATAAATATTTTTTTGAAAATGACCAAGGAAGAGCCATTACAGTCAATTCTGACCGCTATGGATGGATGTTAACCGATTATTTTTGGAGAGAAATTGAAGATTATGATCTGGAGAACATATGGTTCCAACAGGACGGAGCCACAAGCCACACAACACAGGCAAATCGAGCACTTTTGCAAGAGAAATTTCCAGGACGCGTAATTGAGTGATGTCAATTGGCCCGCAAGCTCCTGCGACCTAACACCTTTGGATTTCTTTTTATGAAGCTGTGCGAAAGATCGTGTTTACGCGAACAATCCTCAAACTCTTGAGCAATTGAAAACCAATATTCGTGAAGTTATGGCCGAGATATTGCCGGAAATGTGCCGAAAAGTCATTGAAAATTATCTCAAAAGGATTGAGGCCCGTAAGAGGTCCGGTGAAAAATATTTGAATGATGTTGTATTTCACGTATAATGGCAAAGTTTGATCTTTATATTGAATAAAAAATTTTGTTTCTGTCTGAATATTTAATGTGTTTTCTTAAGTTTAAAATGGGTAACCCTATAATATGGTCTGCAAGAGTGATTCTTGTCAAAACAAAAATCTAACGAAAATCGGATCAAGAAATTTTTTGTATTGTATTTGCAATTAAAATCTCTTTCAACGATTCTCGTACAATCGTACTTCCCAATACGTCGATCTAACAGATCTCAAAAATTCATCAAAGGATTGAGATCCGGAGATTGTGGAGGCATAAGCAGCAGTTTTAGAATCCTATAAAGGCATCATTCTTGGACAATTCTCGAAGAATGTTATCTTGCGTGGAATATGAAATATGTTTTAAGTCTCATTTTTTCAGTTAACAATTAAATTGCTCTCCGAAATATGAAGGCAGTCTTCTTTTTTCATTGTACGATTAATGAACATCAGATTTCCAAAACCAGCAGCGCTCATGCACCCCCACAACATAACATTCCTACCCCAATGTATGATTGTGGAAATAATGTTTTTTGCCTCAATTTCCTTATTGGCTCTTCTCCGTCAGTTTCAAAAATATTAAAACTACTCTCACCAGAGAATTTAAAATGTTTCCGAAATTTTTGTTTGGTTTAAATTTTTTTTGCAAAATCATCAAGCCGCTATTATATTCATTTCATTGCAAATATAAAGGGTTTTCTAGGAAGATATCGGCCATGATGTTACACTGTTTTTCCAAACTACTGGAGAAAATTGTCTACTTCAAACTTTTTTCGCTTACTCAGGATTCGCTAGTTCCTAAGCAACATGACTTTATCAAAGGGTAGTCAATCTTAACCAATTTGATAGAATTCATTTGTTACTTTAAAAGCTTTGGAGGACCGTTTACAAGTCGAAACTCTGTATTTGGATTTCTCTAAAGCCTTCGACACAGCAAATCACAATATTTTGTCGAGCAAGCTTAAATTCCTTAGCGTTCCTGAGTATTTGCTCCACAGATTTATAATGATTTAAAATGCACGTCTCGAAAGTTCGAGATTTCCCGAAGGAAATCTGAACCGACCTCTCATCGGTTCTAGACGTGCAGTCTTGGCACGGGACAACGGACTGTACCTATCAGGTCAACAAGTCCGGATATTCTTTATCTACTCCGACGATGTGGCTGCTGGCTAGCTAGCTAGTTTGGAGAGGAGTTTCGTTCGCGGGTCTTACCCGAGCAGACTAAGTTCGAAATACAAAAACTCAGCCACCGGTTCACATGCCCGATTTAAACGCGTCAAAAAACTTCCATCGACTCTACTTTAAATTCCGTACTTTATTCCGGAGGAAATTAAAGAAAACAACCGCAAAAAAAATACGCGCTCCCGATTATAACGGACGCGGTGTCCGAAATACACTACTCCAATGCAAAACCGAAATGATCTACTCTAATAAAAACACGCTAACACAAATGGCACCGCGTACGGACCGCAACGCGAAATCGACCCTCTCGGCGGCATACTCACCGTTCGCCGACAATATTCTACTGGAAAAGTACGGTTTTGCTGGAAAGGAAAGACTGGGTCAGCCTAAAAATTCATATTTTTATTCATCAATTCTACCATCATTCATTCATTCATTCTAAATTTAAATTTAATTGTTTCTCTTCACCTTTTAAATTTTATCTTAAATATTCGCTTTGCAATTACACTTTATTACTTTTCAGTTTCATTTTTTATAATGACAAAAAAATTATTTTTTTTTAAATTCTCATTTTTGTTTTATCATTTCTTCTCACCTCATAATTTGCTTGATATCTCTAAGAATTTGATGACGACTTGATTATTTATTTCTTTTTTAATAATAATTATTTGTCATTTGCTTAAATTTAATTAATAACTAACAACGGTATTAAAATGACATATAATACAATATATACAATATAAAAAAATATGAATAAAGATCAAATCCATTGCTAATTATAACGTTAAAAGGGGAGCGATTTTAAAAAGGAGGGCGGGGAAAGGGAGTTTTCTTCGGGTTAACTACGAAAGAAAGATTTACTAATTTCAAATGAGAACGCAAATATTTTGTTAATTTTCTATAAAATGTGTTGTGTACTATCCCTGGAGACATAATAACTACTAGGCATGAATATTACTGCAAGTATTTATGTTTTGAAGATAAATTCGGAAGAATTCCTTGAAACTAATATTTGAAATTTTTAGTTAATCAGATTTTATGAATTTACAACAAAGTGTAAATATTCATTTCAAATGAGTATTTATGATTCAAATATTTGAATGATTTAGTTTATGGTAACAAACTGAATACGTTACCGCAGACGGGAAAAGATATCACAAGAAGTGAAAGGTTCCAGGGAAAAGATTTAGTAAATTAATTTGAAATTTAAAATATTTACTGGATATTTCATGGGTTATTTTTGTTTTACGTAGTTGGATGTTAAAAATAAATAATTCACTTACACTCATGACAAAATATTAAGCAAACTTTTCTTGCTTTATGCCATTAGTAATAACCTTACTGCGAATTAACGCTTCCTTAAATTATAATTACAATTTAAAAAAATTGATAGCAAAATTAAATTAATTTCTGCTGATTCTACTCGTTTGTTCAACTTCTAACGCTAAATTTTAAATGTTTGCGTTCCTACTTCATTGTTTTGGTAAAAGTACATTAATTTCGTATTAATATATCAAACAAAGTACAAAAATTAATTCTTTTCAACAAGGAGTTCAACTTAAACGAAAAGCTTAATCTAAATTTACAGGCACATAGCACCATTGTTAATTACAGTTTTCATATATTGATTACATTAGCAAAAATGAGTTTACTCTTAAAAAATAAATTTATTGCATTTTTATGTGTGTTTTTTGTTTGTTTGTGTTATTCTTATATTTAATACTATTGGATATTTTTCGATTTTCGTATCGACTCCATTCATAATTTTTTATGAACGTTTTTCTATAATTAGGTTCATTATCAAAAAATGTCATTTCGAATAATTTTAGTCTATTAAAAATATTTCGAAAAGTAATAAACTCATAATTAAGGCATTTTCATCCTATAATCAAAGCTAGCTATCGCGCAAAACATGAACTATTTTCGTATTTGTTGCGTTTCGCTTCTAAGAACAGTCTAAAGACTCATCTTCAGTGCCTGCGAGTATGTATTCCAGAGAAAATTCAAAACATGCAATACAAATCACAAATTAGTCTTCACGAGTTTATGATAACGATTATAAAAGAAGTTTCTCCGAAAACCTTCCAGTTGAAACCTCTTCAAATGAGTTGAATTATCTTTTGATAATAATTAAAATTCACGTATAGAAACAACAAATACGAAATCGATAAAAACGTCAACATTGAACAAATTAAATCATTTCTTGAAGCTTCGATAAAGCTAAAATTAATTAAACTTCCTTTCATTTCATGTTTTGCTCGGAGGGAGAATGCAATTAAAATCCGCTTTTCATACTATTTAACACATTAAAACTCTTATTTGTATATACTGAAAATACAAATTAATTCTCATCTTTCTTTTTATACATTTAAACAAAAAAAAATAATTAGAAATTGGAACGAGGTTTCTATTTAAACATTCTTTTGGTCATAAACACTGGGAGAGAAGTCTTTTCAGCAGAACATGAACGAAAGCTTGCTACTAAAAGTCCTTGGTTCTTTTTTTATCCTTTTTAGTAATCATATGCTTTTTACTTTGATAATCAACTGTTTCTAGTATTTGTGCTTTGGAAATGAAAATAATGCGGGGTTTTGTAGTCAGAAGAATTTGTCCTGCAAATTGAATGCCAAAGTCCTGCATTTGAGGCCGTTAGATATCACTCTGAGCGCGAATTCGCCTGCTATACGTTTCCTCTGAAACTAACGTCGCTCGTACAACTTCAATCTAGGCATCATGAGGCAAATCTCGACAAACCACAAAAAAACCGATTACGAAGCAGCTAAGTTGCAGTCCTAACCTCATCTAAATAGTATTCTATATCTAAAGTGTTGGTTTACCGTTGGTATGACGAACAGTTGCATCTAAAGTCGAGTTACTTACGTTTACCGTTGATGATGGGGCGATACTTCTCTTGACGACGCCAGAGGAGTTATTGTACTGGCCGCAGTGGCCGATGCAAATTCATAACCAGCCTGACGCTTCTTTTTCTCCTTCCCGACCGGGACTACTTTTCTATACTTGTTTTGTAGTGCTTCAATTGCAATGCCTAACAAAAGTGTTATAATTAACCACTTCATCCGCTAAGGAAAACAAATGCACTTACGCACAAACCCGCGGAACCTCCACGGCTACACCAGTTTTATAACTATCAACCAGCCAAAACTTCCAAGGGCCTAGGGTAAGTTTATGCCTGACCACATCACCGCTACCCTTACGCTATTCGTTGTGATTTCGGAAATTGGTAATGATTTCAGCAGGCATGCAGAACATCTGATGCCCAACGCTCTTGGCAAGAAGCTCAAATAATTCACGTCTGACAAAATAAATTTTTCTTCAATATCAATGTAACCTACCAAGATGTTTCTTGAGGCTTATGAGCCCAATATTGAAAATCAACTGCAGAGATCAAACAGAGCAACACGCAAGGCTTCTTACTATTTCCGAGCAACTGCACACGAATAAATTTCCAACTTCTTCTTAATTTGAGGATTTTTTTTTCGTTTTGGCCGTTTTTATAACATCTTCTTCTTCTTCTTCTTAGCACTACAGCCCCTCTCGCGCCTTCGCCTCCTGCAAACAGCGCTTCCACCTGTCTCCGTCCGTTGACCGCGTCTTCCAATTCCGAAATCCGAGCAGCGATGAACTGTCTTCGTCGACCGAGTCAAACCAGCGTTTCCTCGGTTTCCTCACTGGCCTCCGGCCTTCAGTTCTCCCAACGAATACCTTCTTGGGTATCCGTTGTTCGTCCTTATGATTCATGTGTCCAGCCCATTGCAGCTTCCGCAGTCTTACAATCCTTGAAACCTCCGGTTCGTCAAAAATTTCATACAACTCATGGTTGTATCGAATTCGCCATTGGTCCCCGTCAAGCTTCGCTCCGATTAATCGCCTCAGGACCCGCCGCTCAAAGGCGTTCAATATATTTGCGGATGCTTGGGTTAGGGTCCATGTTTCACACCCATAGCATAGCACAGGTTTTATCACAGATTTCTATACTTGGAGCTTTGTTTTTCTGTGTATGCAGCTGGTCTTCAAGATCGTCAATACTGAATAGAATATTTTATTTGCGGGCTGTATTCTTCGACGTATTTCGTCTCTTTCATTGCCCGTTTTCGTTATTTTGGCGCCTAAATACACAAATTCGATAACATTCTCGACACTGTATTCGCCAAGTGTGGTATTTTGTGTAATTGAGGTTTTTTTCCTCGATTGCGTCATGGGCTTTGTTTTATTTTCATTGATTTGTAGCCTTACTAGTTTTGCTTCGCTGTCGAGTTTCAGGTAAAGTTCTTTGGCAGTTGTTAATGACCGTGACAGAATGTTGATGTCGTTCGCATAGGCTACT
This sequence comes from Odontomyia ornata, assembly GCA_963969285.1. Classification (NCBI taxonomy): domain Eukaryota; kingdom Metazoa; phylum Arthropoda; class Insecta; order Diptera; family Stratiomyidae; genus Odontomyia; species Odontomyia ornata. The sequence goes on along the minus strand of OZ017739.1, from coordinate 97,140,468 downwards.
ATTTGGCTCGACTTGAATTGTAATGTACCTCGCGTATCGACAGGTAGCTTCCTTATGCTGTACTCTAGAGCCAAATTGAATAGCAATGGGGCCAGCCCATCTCCCTGCTTTAGTCCGATATTTATGTCAAAGGCATCGGTGAGTTGGTTATTGAAGTGGACTTGGGAGGTTGTCGACGTGATTGTCATTTTGGTAAGACGGACCAATTTGGCTGGGATGCCAAAAAAAGCATTATTTGGTACAGTATATTACGATCAATACTGTCGTATGCTTGCTTGAAGTCAACGAAAATTTAGTGTACGTCCAAGTTGAACTCTCAGCATTTTTCAAGTACCTACTTGACTGTGAACAATTGGTCTGTTGTTGATCTACCTGCCCTAAAACCATCTTGATACTCCCCAATAATACTGTTGGCGTATGATCCGATTTTATTTTCTAAGATTTTAGAAAATATTTTGTACGCTGTACAAAGTTGTGATATGCCACTATAATTTTCGCATTGTAACTTGTCACCTTTTTTGTGGATAGAGAATATAATTGATTGGTTCCACTCTTTCGGCATATGTTCTTGTTGTCAAATGTACTGGATGACGATGTAAATAGCTTGATGAACACTACTGCCACCATATTTGATGAGCTCCATAGTATGTTAATACTTAAAAGGATTGTTATAAGGAAGGTAACTCATGACCCTCTTTAAGATGGGATGATTTACAGGAAAAATTTAATTAATATTAATGTCCTTCAAATAGATGGGCCGCTTATGTATTAAATTTAAAATAATGATTTATATTAAAAAGTAATCCAATTCATGATGAAATGGCAAAAAGTAAGATGCTATCAGCACATATAAGCTTCAAAGACGTGAAAGTAACTTATGTCGTGCAAGAGTAACCTCTTTACATTAGTGGATTGGTGCAAATTTAATTGGTCTTCCGCATCCTGCTCCATTTAGGGACATGCGTTTTTTGTTTTTCCACCAAAATTTAACCACTTAAACGCATCAAATTAACATATGAAAGAGGATACTCACCTGTGACACTTCATGCTTGATGATAAGCACTTTGGAGGTTCTGATGCTGATCCTAGAACACCGATGTTTTCAGATTTAGCTTGCTCGAAAATTACTCTACTAGATTTAATTATATAAAATAGCGGTAAATCACCTCACGAATAACCACAGTGGTCTATGTAAGGATGTGACCTCTAGGGTGTCTGGACTGGGAATGCCGCCCACGATGAAAGATTGCTTCCGCTACAGCTGTCAAATGACTTTTTCTCTTCGAGTTGGCAGCTGCAGGATTGGCTGTCATAGCCATAACCCACATTGTGCGAAAGCCTCTGGCTATGCTTTTCGCAACCTCCCCTCAATACAAACCTGCTCCTACACTAGGAACGACATATATGTTATGTGGAGTTTGCCAAACTGTTGACTAGCATGATTATGGCGTATTTTCAGGCCACATACAAAATCCTTTTTGGCTGCACTCAACAGATTAATGCAGTATGAATTAGTACCAATTACCTAAATTTTTTGTTAGAAACTTTATTTTGATTTATGTTTCCATGGTTTCGACTAGTCGGAGTCATCTTCAAAATAATTGACTTCAGATACTTTATTATATGTATAAATGAGCTCGAATAATTTCACAAATAGGCACGATTTTATCTACGTTGTCACCTTGCCTGATAGATTTAACCACAGTAAAGTTTTGCTTTCATCTAGAAGTACAAGAAATTGCTTTTATTGCCGAGACTTGTGTTGATTTACTCTCCTTTCAATATTTCTTTTGAAATTTTATTTGTTTAGAGTAATAATTTCCTATTTTTCAGGTTTCCATGATGACGGACGGCTCTATTAGCCGAGTAAAACAAGAAATTGAGACAACATCATGTTGCAGTCCAACACCATCAAATGGAAATCAAATTCAATCTATGGTGTATAATAATAACAATTCACAGGTAAATAAAACCTGCCGAAAATTAAATCCAAACTTTTGAAATAATATTTTTTCTCATTTAGGCATCACCTGGATCTCCTGACAGACAATTTTGTAGCTCCACAACTACAACATTGGGTGATGGAATTGGTGATTCTGGCAGTCAAAATTCCATAAAAGAGGAAATTCCAAGGTGATAATTACATTTCAAAAATATATTTTTTATGCAAACTGCTAAGAAGGTAATTTTATCTCTTATTCAGGAGATTATGCCTAGTTTGCGGTGATATAGCCTCTGGCTTTCATTATGGAGTCGCAAGCTGTGAAGCATGTAAAGCGTTTTTCAAGAGAACGATACAAGGTTAGTTGATCAACTATAGTTGAAGCTTATTTCGAAATATCCATTCATTGTTTTGTAATCACGATTAGTAGACTCTACTTGACTCATTTTAATCTATATTCAGCACTCCGTCATTAGCATACTTCAGAAGAAGAAAATTAATATAGGGTTTTCCATTTGGGATATAAAAATTATATATCTTTATATGAACGCGCCCTTCAACATTTTTAACATGGTAAAGTTTACAAACCAGCAATGTTTGAAAATTATAAAAAATTACTACCGAAATTCTGAGTTGGTGGTCACAACTTTAAGAGTGCTTATTCCAATTTTTGGCCATAATAATCGTCCCACTCGACAGGCTGTGCGTGCTATAGTGGATAAGTTCGAGTCCACATTTTTACTATTTTACGTTCCGTTGCCAAAAAGACGTCGTACCATTCGAAGCGAAGGAAATATCGCAGCCGTAAGTGCATCGATTCGAAACGAACCAAATCAGTCGATTCCACGTCGTTCTCAAGAATTGGGCATCGCTCAAACGATACTGTGGCGTATTTCGCGAAAAGACCTTGGTCTACATAGTTACTCAAAAACTAAAGCCACTTGGATCATTCGAAGCGCCGAAACTTCCCCAATTGAGCTCTGGCAAAGCTTGACAAAAATGAAAAATTTCATCGAAAAATCATCTTCAGCGATGAAGTTCATTTCTGGCTCAACGGCTGTATTAATAAGCAAAAAAATGCATTATTGTTCAGCAACAAACCCACATGTGCTTCTTGAGACACCATTGCATCCGCACAAAAATACTGTTTGGTGCGATTTTCTTGCCGGGGGGCCTTTTTTTTCGTGGACGAAAACGACCGTTATGTTATCATCAATGGAGAGCGCTATGGTGTTATGTTGGAAGATTATTTGTGGCCAGAATTGGATGAACTTAACATCAACGATATGTGGTTTCAACAAGACGGTGCCACTATCTACACAGCATACCATACAATCGATTTATTGAAAGTCGAATTTGGTGAACGTTATCTCGAGAAGTGATCCGATCGGATGGTTGCCTCGATTTATTGAAAAGCAAATTTGGTGAACGTTATCTCGAGAAATGATCCTGTCGAATGGCTGCCTCGTTCATGCGATCTAACGCCATTGGATTTCTTTTTATGGGGCTATATCAAGTCACTAATCTATGCCAACAAGCCAGCAACTTTGAACGAGCTCAGAGACAACATCCAACGCGAAATTGCCAACGCTCCTATCGAAATGTGTGCCAGAGTGGTGGAAAATTGGGTGCAAAGAATCGACCGCACCAAACGGGCTCGAGGTGGTCATATGACCGAAATGTAATGCTTGCACTATATCCACAATAAATTTGAACTCAATATCTTAAATATTTCTGTATTTTATTAATAGATGAAAGTATTATGTCCTTAGTGGAAAACCCTTTATTTGAACCTTTTCTTAAAATCTTATGTTTGATAGATTTTAATTTCAAATTAATTTGATTCAACTCAAACTCGGAGCAAACTCATGTAGTGGCCTGAGGTGACTAAATGATTTTGAAGAAGTACGTGATGCTAAGGTCAGGCTTATTTTTCTCCTTACCGTTTGGTTCCCAATATGTTTTTGTTAAATTTGGGAAATCATCATTCATTCTAATTACATATCATCGTCATAATTTACAATGCGACAAATCAGATTAGGTCTGCAGGAGTTGTCGCCTCCAATCACCGCGTTTCTGCGACTCCAATCGACGGTTTACGACTGCTAGCATGTCTTATATATTTTACTAAAACCATTTATTAGTCCCAAATTTTATTTCGTTTCTTATAATTTATTTCATTCCTTGTAATGATTTCAGAATATAATGCTACATGTCACCTCTTTATCAGTGAAGCAAGATTGCTTTGATTTGCTTCGATCCCTGGCCACTTCTCGTTTGTCTGCCAGTGAGCAAAGCTTCTTTTAACGGACAGATTCGCGCTTCAAATTATAGACAAAAACTCTTGAAGCTATATTCGCACCATTTGTCCAGGGTTTCTAGAAAGTACGGCTTAAACGCCAATATATAGTAGAACCGAGTTTTTGGATTTGTTCTCATTTGAAGCAAACCCTTTCCTCTTTTCTTTCATGGTTTTCACATTCTATCGGAAAAATCCTTCCCACATTGATATTCGGCGGAACATTATCGTCATTAAGTGGAGAAACACCCTCGTCATTTGATAAACTAGGCGATTCTCCTCGCATCCAGCTAAGAAGCTTCACTTAGAAAATAAGTTAAGACGATTCATTCTTCTAGCAAATACTGGGCACTGGGTGAAGAACTACAATATTTTGGATCAACAGCTTCGTTATGAATTGTTGGAAGGGATATGCATTTTCTTTTATTTTCTGTATAAAGCATATACATACATTGATAGATATTACAAATGATTATGAAAACTGGTTTCAAAATACTATGCCCTAAAAAGTTATGAATAGCTCAATTATTTCCTGGATCTTGTAAAGAGTAAAACTGTTAGACTTACTCGTAATTGGAACCTTTAAAAGGTTACTGAACGAAGCGTTATATATTGAGAGTATAAAGTTTGATAGTAGGATGCAAAATTAAAGATGGAATTAACTATTGGCTTTATTGCTTTAAAAAATGGCACAGTAGAACTCTATGATGAATTCCTTGCTTCCAGTTATTTTCCAAATATCCAAATTAGAGTAAATATTCAGTAAAAGCTTTGTTGTACTATATGTAGCAGCTTCCTTTACCATTATTGTTAAAATCCTACCAGATATCCAATTCGCATAAAAGAATTCCCTGATTCCACCCTGTGTCTGCTGATTATTTTTTTATTTTTCCCGCAGCTAATTTGATCAGGGCTATAATTCCTTGGACCGCCATACAGATGCATGTCGTCTGTCTTATTACAATCCTAATATCTTAAGCGCCTTAATGATTTATCAATTTGCATTATATTTCAGGTAACATTGAATACACCTGCCCGGCGAATAATGAATGTGAAATAAATAAAAGACGACGGAAAGCATGTCAAGCGTGTCGTTTTCAAAAATGTTTGCTGATGGGTATGCTGAAAGAGGGTGTTCGGCTCGATCGTGTGCGAGGCGGACGACAAAAATACAGAAGAAACCCGATATCGAACCCGTATCAAATGCAAGTACTCTATCCATCGACTACAACCTCACCGACCTCACTTGATGATATTAAAATGTTGGAAGTCCTGGCATCGTACGACGCCGAACATCTCACAGTGGGACCATACTCATTCAGTGTTGATGGAAAAGATGAGAAACGTTTGCCTTTCGATGATAAAGAAAGATTTGTGGACGATGAGCATGAATTGTTAGATTTAATAAGCGATTTATATGATAGAGATTTAGTTTGTATAATTGGGTGGGCGAAACAGATACCAGGTTTCATGGAACTGCCCATAAATGATCAAATGAAAATGCTGCAAGTCTCGTGGTCGGAGGTTCATACTTTACAATTGGCGTATCGTTCGATGCCGTTTACTGGCAAGCTGGCTTTTGCCAAAGATTTTAGCCTGGATGAAAGATGTGCAAAGGAAATTGGTTTAGGCGAATTCTACAATCATGTAAGTTAATTAAATTCTTTTTGATGTATTAACAACAAAGAAATAACAATAATTTTTCGCTTATCATTTCAGTGTGTACACATAATCCAACGATTAGAAAGACTTTCATGGAGGAAAGAGGAGTACTATTTACTAAAAGCTTTAGTTTTGGCCAATTGTGATATTCGTTTGGAAGAACAACTAATGTTGAAGAAATTTAGAGATTCTATTTTAAATGCGCTCAATGATTGTGTCTATATAACCAGGTATGTTATTATACTATTATTTTTAATAAAAACCAATTAAATTTATTTAAAATTGGGACTTTATCAAAGCGCTTATATTTGTTGAACAGAACGAGTAGATATTAAAATATGCTTTTAATTTGGAAACGAAAATCAATTTTATCGATAGCTCCCTCAATTCATAAAAGACGCTTTAAAACTTCGAAAAGAGCTGTCCATTGATTTCCTTAGAAGTTTTAGTCTATTTATTGACCCCTGCCTACCCTCAGACAGTAAGATTTTGAATATCAATACTTGATCTTTGTAAAAAAGAATGAATTGTTGGATTTTTGTCATTGTGTCCGGTTGATTTCGGCGAAGAAAAAATTTGTTTTTTAATATTAATTTAATCTCGCTTCTAAACTCAGAGCACCATTTTCGATCGTAGCATTTTACAATCTAAATTAATATGAAATATATTAATAAAAAAATTAATTTTAATTCTTATTTAATAGCTTTCTATTATAAAACAAAAAAATACCCGCAAAACATATTGCGATTCTCAAACTAGAGTTTGATGCTATAAATAATCATTATCAGAAAGTGGAGGTAAAACCTTATCAAGAGGGATATATTGTGCATTTATCAATAATTATTTGGTTCTAAATTTCTGCTAGAGTTTCGCTAGCTTTTTTGAAGTTTTTCATTTCCAGCTCTTCATCTTCTGTTTATTTGTTTGGCATTTAAGTGATTACCGTAATAGTCACAAGGCAAAATTATTCCACTGAGTGCCTCTCCATTCTATTAACCCATTTCTTCCCGGTACCCGATTTCGTTTGATTTAATTGATGATATTTGGAGGAGTGACTAACATATGAGGCTTATTAAGAAAAAATATTTCGAAATTAAAAATTTTAACTCGATCCCTTATTCCATAATGAAGTAGTCGATTACTGGACCATTGGGCCAATATGTTGTCATTTTTGAAAAATAACAATTGCTGTTAAGTTCAAACTACCATGCACAGAACAGAGAAATAAATGTAAATAATTGTTGATTTTTACAGAATCAAGGTTTATTTATTATGAGGACGGAATACCGCCAAACCATGTTGATGTAGTGCAACATTACATTTAACACATTTGAATGATGCATGTTTACCACATTGCTTGCAGCGTTTTGGTTTACCATCAGATACTTTGGCACTAACATGAATTAAACCGTTAGTGTTTCGATGATTTCTACTAGAATCTTTAGATAAAGAACGATGTGGTTCATCTTCGCTAGAAGCTGGCTCTTCAGCATATAGCAACAAACAAGAAACAGATGCTCTAAAGTCCAGTTGAGGCATCGGTTCACTTTTTTCCTCAAAGTCAAAAGCGCTTTATTCAATACTAATCATTATAAATTTTAAAAGAATACAAAGCAAATTCCAAACAATAACAATACCAAACCTTAATGGCCCGAATGGCTCTCTAAATTAATACATTATTAGTTAAACACATTTCATCAAAAAACAAGTTGAGTAAGCAGGAGAGTGCTCCTACCAGAAGGTCTTTGTAACCATCCTAGGGTTAGAAACAAGTTTTCTAATAGCGTGAATCAATAACTTGAATTATTCATCCAATACTTGGATCTGAAATCGTTCAAATTTATGCAAAAGATGTACAGTTTCTTTCATAAGCACAGTGCAGCCGCCATTTTGATCTAGCTTAAATGAATGAATGCTCGGCCGATTGGATATATTCATGTTAAACACTATTCCTTAAATTTTCATGAAAATTGAAAGAAAATTAAAGTGTCTAGGTCACAAATTGTTGGTACATTTTGCCTTCCCCTGGAACCCATAATTCATAAAATGTTTTTTTTATTTCAGATTCTAAAAGTTCTAATCAAGAACTTTCATTTGATACCCCATTTGACCACCTTTGATTAAAAAAAATTTTTTAGTGCTAATTCGTTATTAGGGGGGACCCCCCTTAAAAATTTTTTAAATGTTTGATAAGATTTTAACTTTTAAGAGACTATCATTTCTGACCATTTCACGAAGTTTGAGCATTCTAGCTTCTATAGTTTCTGAGGAAATTAGGTGTGACGCACGGACAGACGAACAAACGGACAGATGTCGCGAAACTAGTAGGCCTTTGTAAAAAAATTTTTTTACAAACACGTAAAAACTATAGCAAATTCAAATTAATTAAGATCATTACGTATATTATGATTTAATTGGAAGAAGGAGGAAAAACCAACCTACACTATCCTAAAATTATTTATAATTTTAACACAACAGTGAACTTTGATCCTATACCTGATATGTTATAACCTAATTCTAATAAAATTCAATCAAAAACTTTATCTTATACTAAAAAATTCTATCACAATATTCCTAAGCTACGCGTTTAACCTTTCTCTAAACGTAATAAAATAAACATAACATATACCTTACCTATCCCAAATTTTTAACAAAAATAAACAACAACGCTAAATGTAGCAATAATGAGCTGAAACACAAAAACTAAGAAAACTAACGAAAAACACAAAAACTGAAAATAAACACGAATAATTTAGACATTGTCATTCAGCCACCAATACCTAGATTGCTCCGTCCCAGCTCGATCAGCTTCAACGAATCTAGTAAATGAGTATCTCCATTAGAATTGTTGGTCTTGTGAACTCAAATTCAGAGGATATTTTATCTTCTCATCGGTGGCCCGTCGATATATGTGATTTATGACTGAAACGCCGTCAGAATCAAAAACATATCGATTCATGCTTCTGGAGGAACGAAGCCAGTAGCGAGGCAAGTCAGAATATACCCATCTATAGGATAGAACGTCCGTGAAATCCAGGGGCTTTTGCTCACAGTTACGGATCTTGCGATATGATTCCAAAGAAGTTTCAATATGAAGATATCGACTCTTGTCACTTGAGCATAAATTATAAATTCTTCTATTCGAAATATAATGCCTCCAATTCGTCTAAGGCTTTCTGTGCAAACCAGTACATGCACGAAGACATTTCCTTTCGAAAACTCTTAATTTTTCCATAGCACTAGCACTCCGGTTGTATCAGATCTGATATCCATATGTCAAAACTGGTCTAACCAGGGTCTTGTAACAGATAATTTTGACCTTTTGATCAATGTATTTGGAATTAAAGTGTCTTCGTAGGGCCATGACTACTTTTAGTGCCTTACTGAGCATGATTTTGATATGTTCAGTATAGTACAGATACTGATCGAGATGAACACCGAGGTATCGAATACAGGATTTATGTAGAACCCTACTGAGCTACCCTCGCCAGCCATGATGTGAAAATCTTTCCAATTACATTTTAGGTCTCGACTGACCCCCTGCAGCGTTGTCCGAAACAAAATTGTTTCGCACTTCTGCGCATTGATTTTCATTCGCCAATTGTCAGTGCACAGCTGCACATCATTGAACATTTTTTGGAGATTTCTCTGAATTATTGTAGCTTTTCGGTCTGCTGTATAGATGATCAGATCATCAGCAAACGCTACCAATGATCGCGTTAGCGAGACGTTAAAATCAAAGCTGTTCAATAGCTTCCGAATGAATATTGAGAAAAGCAGAGGCGCAGTAACGTTCCCTGCTGTAGACCATTCAAGACCTTGAATTCGCGCATTGTTGTCTGGGGAACTTGTCCTGGAGAAGTTTAAAAACTAGTCCATCTAACCACACCGTATCAAAAGCTTTCTCCATATCAATGAGACACGCTCCAACACATTCTCTGTTGTTTAGTTTCCAACAGATGTCTGAGGTTACTTTCGTTATTGCATGTGTGGTCGAATGCCTGGCGCGAAAACCAAATTGGCAATTCGGCATCAACTCATATTTCTCAATGTGGGCGTTTAATGCTCTATTGAGTATCACTTCAAACACCTTGCTGATGTTAGGCAGCAAGCTGATTGGGCGATAGCTTTTAGGGCATGAAGATTCATTTTCTTTCTTCACGATCGGAAATACCTTAGCCTTTTTCCACTCATTTGGGAAATATGAATTGCTCAACATGTTGTTGAATAATATGCAATAATTCCTAAGAGAAACCTCAGGCAAATGTCGGGAAAGTACATTTGGAATACCATCAGTACCACTTGATTTCTTGTTGTTTATCCTGCGAAATGTGAAACACAAGTCTTCATAGCTGACAAAATAATCAATAAGATTCAAGCTCGGTATGAGGTCAGATGTTAATGTTTCATTGAAATGAAGAATTGATTGGCCGTTCAAGCTAGATTTGAAGTTGGAAACTTTTGCTGCAACGACCTCTGAAAATATTTCATTCCCTCTCTCAGGGTTTGGTAGATGAACCAATTCAAAATGTGTTCCAATCAGGGCAAGTTTCTGCAATCCCTCACAAATAATCATGTTTCCATTTCTATCCGGAGTCGTACTATCAATTTCGATACCAGGCCTATCGAGAAGATTTATCTCATCACTAGTGACTTCAAGATTCGATACCTTCACTCGAGACTTCTTTCGCGAAAACGCCATCTGGATCCTGCGGGCTTTTACCCCTCAATTTTTTCGCCCATTGATTGCTGACCTCACTCCTGAAGTATGAACGGATTAAGTTCCGGACATTCCTCAGGTTTAATTTCAACAAAGCCAATGAGGGAGAGAAGAAGGCTTTTCAATCTTTTCAACCTTGCGATGGTTGGTGATTCATATCCTTCCGTATTGTTTCGGTATTTAATTTTAGGAACTACTTTCTCAATCGTTTCCAACGTCAGCTTCTCTAACTTTGACAAATAGAGATTTATTTCATCGTTAGTTAGATTCCTGTCATTAGGAACCATTGAGCAAGCGTAGCCATCATCAGAAGGAGGACATTGCTTCTGGTACTCTCGATTAAACTTCTTTTGAAATTTTCTCCAGTCTGTTTTTTTTAACTTCAATCGATGATTTTCGTATTGAACTGGAATGAGGAAGAGATAATCCCTGTGATGATTGATTTCTATTACAATTGCGTTATGGTCGCTATCATAAGGAAGCACCTACAGTTTCCGTTGAGGACTATTAAAGTTGAACTCAAGTCTTGCTTCAGCAATGCAGAGGTCCAAATATGAATTTGTCCTAGGGTATGTTGGGAACTCCGACCCATTTAGATTGCACCTGTATTCAATTTGGTTCACTGTTATCCACGATTTCAGGAATACACCTCTTGGATTATTGCTGGCGTTCAGGCTATCAGCAAGAATATAATAACTATGCAGCCTAGTATTTCAAACAAGAAATTGAGCTCCTCCTTGAGCTTGAGAACAGTTCCACCAGTTGCATAGGCAGAACTAACGAAGAGGTTATCCCCACCTGGCAGTGAGATTTTGATAACGGGCACTTCAAGAGATTCAAAGCTTTTGAATTCGACTTTTTCAATATTTTGAAAACAATAGGGTCTTCTAACCAATATCCCAGTGCCACCTCCCCACTCACCGTTCACCCCATCGTTTCTTACGAATTCAAAATCCTTGAATGTCATGGAGTGAATTGAGGTGGGTTTCAGTGAGAAGCATGATGTCAGGCTTTTGCTTAACAATGAATTCAAGGAGATAATCACACCGATGTACAGTAACAATGGAGTTGACGTTGATCGAGATGAGACAAATCCTATCCATGGGAATGTGACTGGTTGACAAATTATTTTAAGGCATTCGAAAGTCCTAAACGATGAAAAAAGATTAATTTTCGTATCTTGTTTATCGATTCTCTCCGATAAAGAATTTAGTTGCTGGTAAATTTTGAGAAGCAGCTTATTATTGCCATTTATATTATTTACATTATTTGCAGCATTTTCTGCTGGTCCTCTGGCGGCGAGTGCAAATGATACTCCGGGCTTGACGAAGTTGGGAGCTAAGACACTGCGAGGTACTTGTGTTTGCTTTTGGACAACTTTTACTCTCGCAATTTTATATCGGGAGCATCCTCGATATGATGCCGGGTAATCAAAAATACCGCAGTTAACACAGTATAATTTCTCTTTTAACTCCGTCTGAGCCAATTTACAGTCACCGGGAGCATGCACGTCCTTGCATTTGATGCATCGGTAATGCATGGCGCAGTTGGCAGCCGGATGCCGCAATCGTTGACACCGATAACACTGGTTGACTTGTCTTTTCTGGAAGCGTTCCCACCTCACCACTCGGAAGTTCAAGTATCTTATTTGTTGAAGAGCACTTGGAATGCTCTTATTTGAAATCTGCACTAAATAAAGTGGTAAATTTTTTTTCTACCTTCGACCTTCTTGTCGCGAACGGAGATAAATTAAATTTCTGGTGCTGCTTCCTTGAGCACCTGAAGAAAATAGACGGTATCTTCTCCGCAGTCCAAGCCCTTCAACAAAAAGATCTGGTTCTTCTCAGTTTTTGGGGTATAGGTGAAGTGTGGAACCTCCCCAGAATTTTTATTTTTTAAATAAAGGATAAAATTATCATTGTTATCTTGACTAACATTACCTTCAATACTTTCGCCAACGTTCATTTCTTGTTGGAGTCCGTCCAGCGCTGCATAGTAGTTCTGGCTATCGTTAGCGCCTCCAGCACTTAGTATATCTTCACACACACCTTTTGCACACGTAAAATAGTGTGTGAAGTAGTTGATTAAATTTCGAATGTATAAAGTCGAGATTTAAAACGTGATAGGGAAAGTTTTGGTAGATTCAGTTTCATTGTTTCCAAGTGGATGAATAACATCACGGCTCAGATAATCAAGTCATAGCAGCGCACTCTTTGAGGTTATGTCAGAAGACGAACAAGTGATAACAAGAGAAGATAGAATGCGAACTATATCTACAGCGCCCGGTATAAGCACAAAGTCATCGACTAAAACAACATCTACCACGCAATCAATGTCAGCAGTAAAACCCCCAAAACCATTAGTTAGCAACGATAACGTCAGGCAGGAATGGGAACTGTGGCTCAAGCAGTACAATTGGCATGTATTAGCATCAGGAGTTACAGAGAAAAGTGAGGATATTCAAGCGGCTACTTTCACGTGTTCAATCGGACATGAAGCAGTGAAAATCTTTGAAATATTCAGTTTATCAGATGTAGACTTTGAACATCTCAACAAAATCTTCAAGAAATTTCAAGCAACATTCGAACCACAGATCAACATTGCTTACAAAAGAAACAAGTTCAATCAATTAAAACAAGCGGATGGCGAAGTTATCGAAGAATTTATAACTAGAGTCAAAGCTCAAGCCATGAAATACAGTTTTGGTGACCTTAAAGTCGATTCCGTCAAAGGTCGTTTGGTAATCGGCGTAAGAAATGATCCGTTACGTGAAAAAATGATGAATGAACCCTAGTTGATATTGGATATAGCAATGAAACTGTGTCGTATCAGTGAACAAGCAACTAAGCAGCTGCAAGATATTCAACATCCATTGACTACTGTCAACGCGATTTATAACAAAAAGTACGAGCAAGGCCAAAGTGATTTCAATAATTGCCGAAGATGTGGAGAGAAATATGCAAACAACAAGTGTCCAGCTTTCAACAAAATTTGTACGAAGCGTAACAAAAAAGGTCACTTCAGCAAAGTGTGTAAAACGAAAAACAATGCAAATAAGATTCACGAAATCCAAAGTAATAGCGAGCATAACGAAAAAGATGAGGAAACCGAATTGTTTGTAAACAATGTACGTCTTTCCGATGATTTGTTTATATCACAAATAGAGTTCGGCAACCACGACGATTGGATTGAGAAAATTATTGTTGCAGATAAAGCGATTGGGCTGTTTCAGACGCAGCGTTAAAAGTGAGCGTTTAACAGGTTATATGGGCAAGAAGAGTGAGAGGCATTGAGGGGACCTGATGGTAAAAACATGCCAACATTTTTTAAGGTGCACGAGCGTTACGCACATACACAAACGCATTTTGTTGATCATTTGGTGGGGGAAATTTTATACAAACGCCGGTATTCATTCCGAATTGAACATTCGGTGAAGAAGGTAGTCGTCATGAAACGATCGCTTTTCTTTAATTTGCGTGCAAAAATGGATGCGTGGACGCGAGAAGCTACGCATTATTTAATAAATTTATATTGCCTATTGTAAATCTATGGAAAATTAACAGTACGCATAATCTTCATAGAATTACATTACAATGAGCAAGTTTACAACACATCAAGAAAAATATGCGACTAAAAAAGATATTCAAATTTGGAATAAATATTTCAGAAAGCGGAAAAACACGGAGGATTCAAATAAATCCAATAGAAGTTTGAATCGAAAAACTTTAACAATCTAAATACATTTTTCATTTCAGTGTTTATTACCTCGTGCACAATTCAAGGCTAGAACATAAATTCTCAATCGCTTATCTCTCCGTCTTCGCTTTCATGTTGTCCGCACGACGTTTAACGATCAAATGATCCTTTTGACACATACACTCGCAAGACGTGTATCGTATACAAAAATAGGTTGGCTGAACTATGCAACGTGTAAACATAAGGGCGTAAGCGCGAAACCTGTTTGGATATGGGTTTTTACCATTCCCGTGTGAAAGAGCCCATTAAGTTTAACTTGGATAGCGGAGCACAGTGTAATGTTTTATCAGAAAAAATAGTGAAATAACTCTAACGTTCAGTTACAACTATTACCAATAAAGCGTTTGACTTCATACAGTGAACAAAAGATCGACGTATTGGAGGAAATAACGGGTAAAATTGAGCAAGTGACGTTCAAAGTCGTCAAACTGTAGCTGTCACCGATTCTCAGCCGCAAAACCTGTGAAGCACTTGGGTTAATCAAAAAAATTCATCAGGTGTGGCCAGAAAGTGAAGTTTTCGAAAGGCTCGGATGAGGAGCTCAATGGAATGGTGTCTATGGGTGTAATCAAACCAATTACAGAACCAACTTCTGCAGTTTGTCTAATGCTAGTTGATATAAAAAATGGGAAAATCCGCGTATGCATAGACCCCGTCAAGCTGAACAAAAATATCAAGAGAAGGCATTATCTGTTGAAAACCGTTGAAGAAATATCAACAAAAATCAAAGACGCTAAATTCTTCACGAATCTTGATTGTAAAACCTACTTCTGGCAAATCAAGGTTTATGAAAGAACTTCAAACTATTTCACTTTCGCTTCGCCATGGTGACGATACAGCTATCGAAGGTTGCCATTTGATTTGTCTCCAGCACACGAAGTGTTCAGCGAAGTACTAGCAACAATATGAGAAGGTCTTGAAAACGCTGAAAATGCAATGGACGACATTCTGCTTGTCGCAAAAACCATCGACGAATTGAAAATCCTCACCAAAAAAGTCATCAGAACATTACAAGCATCCGGTCTTAATTTTAAATTTGGAAAAGTGTGAATTCAATAAAACTACAATCAAGTTTCTGGGACAAATATTTACGCCAAACGGTATACAACCAGATCCTGAAAAAGTTGAAGCCTTACACAACTTGGAAACCCCTAAAGATAAAAAACGTTTACAACAAATTCTTGAAATAGTAACGTACCTTAGTAAATTTATGCCTAACATTTCACACATTCCACATCCTTTGAGAAATCTGTGAAAGAAAGACAATCCGTGGGTATGGGGCGAAATTCATCAAAAGGCGTTTGAGAACACTAAAAAAATTCTGGCATTACCACCACTATTGCGATACTACGATGTCACATAAGCTGTTAAATTATCTGTAGACGCCAGTTCCGTACCAATTGCTTCAAGTTTTGCTTCAAGATAGTCAACCAGTTGCATACGCCGCCAAATCAATAACCGATGTTCAACATGTTCAAAAAGATTGAGAAAGAAGCATTAGCTATGCAGTTTGCTGTTAACAAATTCCACGTTTATATTTACGGATGACCATTGGAAATAGATACAGATCATCAGCCACCAATATCTATTTTCAAAAAGTCTATATCAAGTGCACCAGCTAGATTGCAGCGTATCCTGTTTGACGTCCATCAATAAGGCCCTAAAGTTACTTACATTAAAGGTACTTTGCTCCACGTCGCAGACCCACTCAGCTGTGACTGTCGAAAGAAGAAGAGCTGGAAGTCCAAATCATCATGCCATTGTCAGCAGAAGCACTTAAACGATACAAAGTGGCTACAGAAAACGATGTTGAAGCACGTTTTAAAAGGTTGGCCAATATATTATTTTCGAGATGAAGTATCCGGCTATGATGGTTTTCTTATTTAAAGGCAAAAAGTTAGTGGTCTCGGCTTGTGAGAGATAAAATATCATTAAACAGCTCATTCAGGACACTCAGGAATTAACAACTATAAACTAAAAACATTATCGATTTTATCAAGAAGTGTCATATCTGTTAGCAAAATCAATGCAGCAATACTTGGGAGTCTATTCACAAGAAACCGACTTCAGATGATCTTTTTCAAATCGTATCATCCGACGTGTTTTCTTTCAAAGGACACGATAATCTACTTATTGCTGATAATTGCTTGGGGTTTTTTGATTTCAAACGACTGAAACCTGCGACTGCAGTGGAACTCATACATCAGTCTAAAAAGTGGTTTTCGGTTCACGGTATACCCGAAACACTCGAAAGTGACAATGGCAGGCAGTATATATCCCGTCAAGTCCATATTTCCCACGTTCAAATGCTCACAGTGAACGTTTCGTGCAAACAACAAAGACTCTTCTGAAAAAGTGTCACAAGGACGGTTCCACACTGAAAACAAAAACGCTTAAATCATGCAACTAACGATTGATGAGTCGTATTACGATCAACTTTACCAGTGCCAAAGGAGTGTTTAAAACCAGCAATCGTTTCAGATGTTTCTGACAAACTGCGCAAGCTACGCATCTGCCAAATCAGTAATGCGAATCAACAAACTAAAGCAGCAACAGATCTGGAAGTTGGTGCTAAAATTCAAATGCAAACTGCGCATTGCACTTGGGTCAACGGCAAAATGGTTCGAGCAACTCCATTCCCACGATCAGTGATAGTTCAAACCAACGACGGAGCTACTTGTCGTGGAAAACATAATCAAATCCCAAGTGAGCATACCAAGAGATACCGGTATCGAAATAAATCAAGCGGTCGATGCAACACCAAATCAAAATTCATCCATTGTTCAACCATCATCAACTGTAATTCCATCGACAGAAGCGTCACCGAATTTAGGCCAGACAATCCCACCGATCATGAATCAAGCAGGATCACCGAACGACAACGTAACAGCATCACAAACGGTCACCACCAGATACGGAAGAGTAGATAATTTAAAGCGAGTACTTAAAATTTTGAAATTTATTCTTAAATGTTTATTTTTTTTTTCTTAATTTAACGTAATAATAGATTAAATTATTATTTTTTTTTTACTTTTGAATTTAAATTTGCAAATAATACTGAATAAAAACTAATGAATATCTAGAAAGCTTAATAATTTAGTAATTGATTGTAATT
This sequence comes from Odontomyia ornata, assembly GCA_963969285.1. Taxonomy (NCBI): domain Eukaryota; kingdom Metazoa; phylum Arthropoda; class Insecta; order Diptera; family Stratiomyidae; genus Odontomyia; species Odontomyia ornata. The sequence continues at coordinate 97,122,974 of OZ017739.1, read as the reverse complement.
TACTCAGGGAATCTTCTAAATTTTTATAAATTATTTATGCAATTTATTTTTCGAAAATGGAGTTGTCATGGCATCACTACTGTCACCATGGCAACACTAATGTCGGCATACAATCACCACATTATTGTAACAACGTTAGGTCAATAAGCACACATCTTTTGCACACGTAAGAAAAGGTCACCCTTAAATTTGCCCAAAATTCATATCTAAATTTTTTGACATAAAACGCATGTTTTCTGAAATTTTCATAAAAAAATTAGCCATAAACACGAACAACTACACGTGGTACTGTGTAAATACACGTTCGCAAAGAACCCAAACAATACAGATGTGTAAGGATTTTGATGAAAATTTTAGAAATATTTTGTAAGATTGATATGTTATCATGACTTCTTAAATATAAAGGTCAGTAATAACCATATATTAGTTTTCCAAGCCAAGTTTTGATATTCACAAGACGTTGTTTGAATTTCAAATTGTTTTACAATACCCTTCTGGCAGGAGCACTCTCCTGCTACTTTTACATGTTTTTATTTTTTAATTTTGGCGTTAAATATCTAAATCTAATTCAACCAAGAAAAGAAGTTGACATTTGTGTTATCTTGATCATGAACACGAAAGTGAACTTTATATTTATTTGGGATGAACAGAACTGAATGTAAATCATTTCAAAGACTATTGAAAACCTTGAATGAGCTAGTATTCGATAAGTTGATGAATGTAAGAATGTGCAAAGTGCAAACCGTCAAATATTGTATTTAATAAATACTGCAATAAATTATGAATTAATAATTTTAAACTCATTTATATATTGCATATATTTTGATAATATCACTATCTATTTTTTATTTCAGGCATAACTTAGCTGTATCACACCAACAACAATTACTGTTAATTTTACCAGCACTACGACAAGCTGATCCAATAATTCGTAAATTTTGGTGTAATATTCATCGTGAGGGCAAAACAAAGATGAATAGGCTTTTGGTGGAAATGCTTGAACCAGTTTCGAGATGAAAAACAAGAAATATCAAAAAGGATTTTAATCGCATAACTTATACATATTTACATGATTAGAGCGACAACACGACCATTTATTTTTTTATTTCAATTTTTAAGTCAAACCATTATATTTTAAAGAAATCAACTTTGATTACTTATTGTTGGTAATTCCTCATTTTTTTTCTTTTTCGTTTTAAAATCAATGCAAAGACACACGAAAAATTTCGTTTTGAATCTCGTAATTGGGTGATGTAAGTTTAAAATTATATTATTAGATATTTGATTAGTCGAAATTCGTTTATAGCAGATTTTAGTTAGCAGTAATCGGAAGAAAATAAAATAATAACGTTAAATCAACAAATAGAATAGAAAACAAAACATGATAGAATTGAATGTCGTGTGATCCAGGGGTTTCTTGGCTGTGTATAGACTAACAATATTTGAAATAACATAAAGTGTAATAACCATTAACTATTTAATATTTTAATGACTGCTATAATTTCTTGGTATGGTTTATAGGTTTGAGACGATCAATAAGTTGTCATTAGTTACTACTATTACTACTTGTATGTCAGATCACTTTCAACCAATGAGATGAAGTTGTTTCTGTATGCATTCTTTGCATGTTTCAGTATCTATAGCTATTAATACCGCATTGATTTAATAGTTCTACAAAACTTGTAAATCATAATAATCTATCTATGAAAAGTATTTACACTGTCATGCAAATTTTGCATGCAATAATTACTTCAATCTCAGATTCACATAAAACGGTGCCTAATTCTAAGAGTTTCACTTACGATAAAAAGTCGTATGTTTATTCAATCGAACTGTTTTCGTTCATATCATTAAGAAGTTCAGCAGAAAAAATGTTTCAAATAGGATAAAGTTAAAAGCATTTCTCAAGCCAGCATATAAATGCACATCAATATAAAGCATTTACTGATTTACAGATAATTTAAAACAGAAAGAAATAATAATTTAGTATAAGATGTATTCCACTTACGAGTAGATGATGTATTTTAAAGAAATTTCAACTTCTAGTGTTTGGATGTAATGTAGATTATGCATATATTTTAGAGCTGGCTAATTTAGATCATTTGTTTTTTCCCCGTTTATGTTATAGGTTTACTCGAAAAATTAGTAAAATATGTTCAAAAAGTTGTCAATTGTAAATGAGTTACAAAAATATTATACGTAGAGATTATGTTTAAGGCGTTGAACTAAAATTGTTGAAAATATATTATATGAAAAATACAAAAGCAAATAATGAATTTGAAATGTATTATATTGTAAATATTGTAATACGAGGTAGTTCCGGGTACGTTTTGTTACATTTGATCATCAAATTTTATAGCCGTTGCACTGGATTTAATTTGTTGCTTTGAATTTAAATTGCTATGTAAATGGGATCTACATCGATTCCTCAAGCTTTCAACATAATTGACCACTGCATATCAATGACGAAATTTCGTCAGTTCGGAATCTTTGGCCCTCTTCTTTTGTAAATCATTTCGTTAATCTACAATTGAACTGCAATCGACTTTACATTGTACAGGACAGGAGTTTCAAACAAATTACACATATTTACTAACAGTAATGGCGTTTATTATTCATTTTAATTGCTTCATCCAAAGTCTTCTCCTTGAGTACCTCGTTGTCTCTTGTTTCGTCTGTGTGATGCGTCACCGTGTGTGACGTTCGAGAATATAAATAAATACAGATGTAACACATCGTTCAATAAGTCCCGAGACTAACAACGAAAACAACATTTTTTTTCAATAATCATTTTTATTCATCAATACAATCTCCTTTTAGTGTGATACAATCTTTCCAACCCTTTCCAAAATTTCTATACCATGTTTATAGAAGGATTTATCCTTTGCTTCAAAATAGACTTCAGTTTCGGCAATGACCTCCTCATTTGAGCCGAATTTTTTTCCCTGGAGCATTTTTTTGAAATCAGCAAAGAGCCAGTACTCGCTGGGGGCTAAATCTGGAGAATACGGAGGGGTGGGGAAGCAAATCAAAGCCCAATTCGTTCAATTTTGTCATTGTTTTTATAGACTTGTGGCATGGTCACTGAAAGCAATCGCGGCACCCACTTGGAAAAAACCTTTTTCATGCTCAATTTTTCATGAAGGATTGTAAATACGCTTCCAGATGATATCTGTGTCATTTCTGCAATCTCACGGACCTTCATTTTGCAATTTTTCATTACAATTTTTAATACCACTCACATTTTCCTGTGTAACGGCTTCCAATGGTCTACCCGAACGTCCCGCATCGTTTGTGTCCGTACGACCACGTTTAAACTCAGCATACCAACGACAAATCGTTGGTTTCGATGGAGAGGAGTCCGGGTAATGTTTTTCAAGCCATCGCTGGGCTTCTACGGTGTTTTTAACCCATGAAAAACAATGCTTTATCAACACGCAAAACTCACTTTTTTCCATTTTTCAAACAAATTACAAAGTGACTTTACTCTAACTTCGATAACTCTGCTGTCTGTGATCCGATCGACGTGAAATTTTTGCAAGTTTCATGTAAAGGTTCGCACTTTATGGAAATGTATTTGGTACGAATAGCACCATCTCTGGGTTAGTCTCGGGACTTATTGAACGATGTGTTAAGTATATAAGGGTGATAGTTCGCTTAGCCGGAAGCATACGACAGCGCTTACAGTTCGGCCAACCGGACTTGGTAGAGGTATATTTATTTTTTTTTATTATTATTATTATTTTTTTTATTATTTTTTTTTTGTTACAATAGGGAATTTCACCTTAAATCTAGCTATAAAGAGATTTGCTAGGGAATCTTATTTAATGACCGGAACAGTTTTCGAGGTGATATGGTCAGTATCACGCTCAAACTAGGTGATTATTATCTGATTTTTTATTCAGTACCCGTGGGTAGGCTGATAGACCCGAGGAAGTACCACGAGAACAAACTCGTTGCAACCAACGAACTTTGAACTTAGGGACTGCTGCGCAAATGGAAAGCACCCTAACCACTACACCACACGGACTTCACAGAGTAATTATAAAGTTTAAAGATAAAATATTAGTTCATCCCTGGGTATGAATGGTATCACTGGATCAGTTACTCTCCACGGGTCGCATGTTTCCAGCTTCCCATGTACCTTCGTATGGTCGCTGTGTTTTGTAGATCTTCAGCGTCGGCCATTTGTAACGATTGTTTAATAAGACCTTAACAACTTTGTAACCCGGTATCATTTTTTTAAATACCTCCATTCCCTACCACTCTCTCCATCACTCTTTCATCGTCGCACAACGCTCGTGCGATCTGCACTTCACACGTCGTCAATTCCTACGTGTGCCTCCAGGCGATGCTAAAACATCGGTATAAGGGGCACACCAAATGCTGTGAAGTACTCCTTTCCTGCCACACTACTCCGATTCGTTAACAGTTCTCAGAGATAAAAAAAAATATAATAAGACGCAGTAAAAAAAAACTCTCGACGTTAGGGTCTAAAATGCCCTAAGATACTGCATTCATTAATTTGAATTTATTAGATGTTGCCTAAGTTATTTCTTAAAAGCCAATAATGAGTTCACGTTTTTCACTGTTTCTGGAAGATTGTTGTATATACGCAGAGCATCATTCGTTGCATCGTTCTTTAGTCGATCAGTTCTAGCCTAAGGTATTACAAAATTGTTGGCATTTCTTGAATGATATGGATTTACTTGTGATACTTTTATAAAGGGGCTTCGTTCCGATTCACTGGAAATTAGACATTCGAAGATAAACTTAGCTTTCTCCATAGTAATGATTTGACTGAAGGTGAGTGCATTGGTCCGTTGATACACTAGTCTTGTTGGAGTGAGAATTGGAAGATTTAGAATATGTTTTTAGGCTTCAGTTAGTATCCTGGATATAATATTAAGGTTTTGCTTTGACGATTGACTCCAAATGACCACCGCATAATGTAGTTTTGTCAGTACAAATGTATTTAATACAAGTTTCTTTATATGCATTGGAAAACCTCCATATCTTCTCAACACTCATATCCTTGGTGCTAGTTGTCTATTCAAAATTATGTATGTGTGGCAACCATGTCAAACGATGATCTATGGTAAGACCGAGATATTTAACTTCAAACACTCTTTGCAAGTTTCGCCGCTAATTTTTAGGTCAACTTCTATGTCCTCCGTATTCTTCTGTTTAAAAACAATATATTATATAATGTTCCATTTCTTGTTTATAAAATTTGCCAGTGGTTCAGCTATCTCCTCTTTGACTAGAATAATTTCATGTGTGGCGATGTTGTCAATACCTCGTGCTGCATTTTTTTCAAATTTTCAATTGTATTGAATACTTCTTTTTTAGTCGTTTGATAAATGTGAAAGGTGGACTTAGGTGGGCTATTTATGATATTGAAATAGCTAGTTGACTTTTCACCAAGCTCCCTGGTAATTTTTTCACCAATTATTGAAAAAAAGTGATTTAGCGAGTTTGCTGTTCCACATGGGCGTGCTGCATTGTTGGAGTCCATTCCAAAAAATTCAGCGTTTGATGTCATGATTTTATTTTTTTATTTATTTTCCATATTCCGTGTTAGTTGTCCGCCGCTGTTTCCAGTCTTCTGGAGTCATATGAAAATTTAGCTTCTTTTATGAGACGTTTCGATTCTTTTAGGGCTTGGTTATACAAATGTTTAAGTGCTTGATCTTCAGCGTTCTTTTTGTATTTTTTATAATCCTTCCTTTTTTTAATACTGGCTTCAATAACTTTCTTTGTTGTCCATGTATGTTGTCGACATTTGATCTTTTTCTCAATGGTAGAATCATGCTTGGAGTCTGTAATCATATTTTTGAGCTCCAAAAGGTTTTCAGGTTTTCGGTTTGTTAGCAACTGTTGAAATTTAGAGTTGAAAAGATCCATGTCTAAATATCTGAATATTTTATGGGTAGGTTTTTGCTTACTGAGACTTTGACCATGGACGATAATTTTTAGGACGCGATGATCTAACTCCGGCGTCTGCAAGGGTGAATTTAATGTTTTCAGCAATTTTTTAGGGTTTTGTAATAAAATACAAAACCCTATTGCAATCACGACCTGTGTCCGTCCGTCCGTCTGTGTGTCACAGCACTTTTTCTCCGAAACTATAGAGGCTACAGCCATGAAACTTTGTGGAAAGGTCAGAAGTGGTGACTTCTTGAAAGTTCAAGGGTGGAAAAATTTTTCAAAGGGGTTTAAAAGGGGTCTCCCCATATAGGGAGGTGACCCCTCAAAAAAAATTTTTCACCATTGGTAGTCAAGTAGGGTGTCATTAGAAATCTTATCAAAACGAGTCTTAAAATTGCCTTATATGTACCGAGGGGGGTAGCGGAAGGGGAAATGTACGAACTTTTCGCTATCTTCCCCCCCTTGCGATTGGACACCTTCCATCCGAAAAATCTGAAAAAATCATGAATGTAGGCCTTTATGAGTACAACAACAACAAATACATGAGAAGTCGAAATTCACTCAACTTTGTTAGTAATAGCATGATTTATCGATTTTATGTTTTCTTGAATAACATGAAAAATATGTTTCCTCCCTCGCGAATGGACACCCGTGATCTAAAAAATCTGAAAAAATTATCAAGGGAAATGTTTATGGGTATAACTATAACAAATACCTCAGAAGTAAAAATTTTTTCAACTTTGCTACTAATAGTATGATCCTGGAATATGACATGTTTCTTGATTTTATTCGTTACTGGTTACTGCATTTTGTAAGTAGAGTACAAAACCCTTCTGACATGAGCATAGGTCTGTCTACCCAACTTGTTTATCATTTGTTGCTATGTGATCTAGGCAGGTACTTGAAGTCGGGCGAGTAATTTTGTCCTTATTGACAATGGCTGCTCCGTTTGTTTCCAGGGCATCCTTGTACATTCTCATTTCTGGAGATTCTGCAATCAAGTCTATGTTTGTGTCAGCAACTGTGATTAGATTTTTTTCAGTAGAGTATATTGCATTTATTACTGTGCAGAAGTCCTGCGCATTGAGACGATTGGGATTATAGTAAGTACCGATTTTTAGTTTTTTACCTGCGCAGATTATTTCAATTATTATTATATTATATATGTCAGATGTTACTCTCTTTGTCACGAAATTAATTGTATTATTTATATAAATTGCTGTACCTCCTCCTCTTCCGGGCCTGCAGGAGAAAACGGAGCTATATCCCGGAATATTGTATTACTTTGCTTCTTCAGAATAGATTCATACTTCGTTTAGAATAATCAGATCCGTTTCAGGATTTTGCTGCAGATTAATTTGAATATCGCTCAAATTTTGTCGTAAGCTTCTTATATTGGCATAAAAGATAGTTAATTTGTCCCTTGATTGAATTTTGGGATTAACAATCATCATCAAAATTGTAGTCAAAACTCCACCTAGCAATTACAATCCTTTGATACTCTGGGCACCCCCACGAGTCTGCTCTGTGTGAGTGATCAGTATTCTTATTATTACCCATACAATTGTAACAGTTCTCATGTGTGCTTTTGCATTCCTTGAGCTTATGCTTTCCTCCACATTTCACACAGATTTGTTCTCCTTCGCATTTCGACGTCTTATGGTTATATTTTTGGCACTTCAAGCATCTCGTAATGTTAAAGTCTTCCTTCACAAAATATGACCCATAATCAATGTTGACATATTTGTTAGCTAATCTTTTATACATGCTTCCATTTACCTCAATAATGTGTAACCATTTTCCGTTTTTTGTCTGTCTGGCATGAATGAGCTCCATTTTTTCTCTATTCCCAACATCAGGGTTTAGCGCCTGTATTTCGTTTTGTAGTTCCTCATTTGTAAATTGATGATCCAGCCCATTTATAACCAGTCTGGGTTGACGCATTTTTGTCTCGGTAATGTCGTACTCATCCTGCATGTAATCCAAGGTTACTCGGTATAGCTCAGACGCGTTGGCATTGGTCGTTGTTTTAATTACCGCCTCACCATTGCGAATAGGCCGTAGCAGTTGAAGAGGAATCTTGCAATATGACGGTCTTTTCCTAGATTTAAAATCGGCAAGCGTTTTATCTGATGATGTATGCTTTTTTGGCTTGATTATGATCCCTTTCTGGAACACGACATCTGAGCGGAGCTCAGTTTGAGGCGTCGTATAGTTTTTTATCACCTGTGCATAAGTTGGTTTTTACGTAGCTGCCGTCTTATCAATTAAGGAACTGACATTCGTCTTTAATTCTTTAATATTACTTTCCAAATCTTTCATTAACAGAAAAAGTTGTTCCTCCTTGGATTTTTTATGTAACAGCTTACACGTGGCGCACATCCATATAACATCGTCTGATATCTCCTTGATGATCTTGAATCTCTCTTTCGACATCTTTATACATTTCAAGTGAAACCAGTTGAAACACATCCCACCACAGCCTATCGCTGAGTGAGCATCTTCTACAGGATTCCTACATTTACTACATTTCTCCTTCAATGTTTTTGCGGCCATTACTGGATTCATTACCCGCGATTGTATTAAATTTATATATATTTCCACGGTTGCACTTTATTTTTTCTCTCCAATTCCACTTCACGAATGATCTTTAAATTTTCTTTTTATTAATTTATTATTATTTAAAATAAACAAAAAAAAATTTTATCAAAAAAATTAACAATAATGAACCATAAAATGTAAAATTAACAAACTTTTACTCTTACTACACGAAAATCTCTCTCCTCGTAGAATGAAGACAATAAATATAAAAGATAGAAAACAAAAAACAATCGTTAACTTATTGTTCGAGCAAAAAATGTAAAAAAAGCCTGCATTTAGCTCTAACTACTTATCCTTGAGTTTTTCAAAACGTCCAGTGCAGCTCCCTTCACACTTCACTTCACAAATAGCAATTTAATTCAAAGTAATAACCACCAACCAATTTCCTCTGAAATACCGGGCGTGCTATAACGTCTTTGATAAGTCCCCGACCTGATACGAATGCTGTTGTTTACGTCTCTTATCGTATGCCCTTTTTTGATCAGGTTGCCCCTGACCGATTTTTTTTCAGCTTAAAAACGCATTTTGTTGATATTGCGAATATCAGTTCAGTGATCACGAATGAAATTTCTCACGACACCAATGTTGAGGCCACGTTGGTCGACTTCGAATAATAATTGACGTGAGGTTTGTCCCGCCGATCGACTTACAGTGTTGATCACGTATTCAACGTCAGCTAACATCTTATACCATTGCTTGTGGCTCGAATTCTCCGTTAACTTAATAAGCTTGGGTGCGAATACGCTTTTTACCCGCTCAGCTTCCCCATTTGCTTAAGGGTAACCGGTTGCAATAAGAACACGCTTTTGTGAAAACAAAATTCTCGAGCTCGCGAAAGGTGAAAGCGGTTCCAAGATCCGAGACAATCACTTGGTTACGGAAATACTGATGTAAAATATCAATAACTTCTTTTGAGCAAGTGATTTTCGTTGGATAGATGCGAACAAATTTCGTGAACCCGTTGGCAACCAATAAAATGTGCTTCTTGATCGCGACCCGATAATCTTTTGCCCCGAAATGGTCGATGTGCAGTGTATGCCATGAAATATCGCCTTTTGAAATTGGATGTGAAACGACTTCTTTCTTCCCCGAGGGCGGAACGAACGAAATTCATTTCAGATAGTGACATCTATTTCCATTTGTTGTGGCACGGCGAACATGAGATCGTCCCCTTGCTTACCATATAAAGGGTGGTTGAACCATAATGCATGTTGTTAAATATGAATCACACCTTAACGTCGTTTTTCGCCGAACTTAATGTGACATTTCTTTGTTTCAGTGTTTGACAAATTCAACCATGGAAAGGCACACAATTGAGCGGTGCGTTAAGGTTGTTGAAGCCTTTTACGAAAATGGACGTTCAAATCAAAATGCATTTCGTGAACTTCGTGATTTTTTAGGTCAGAATAATCGACCAAATGTGTCCACAATCGGGAGAATATGCGCAAATTTCAGCAAACCGGGTCTGTAGGAAATGTGAAATCACCTGTGCATTCTCGCCCTGTTCGTTTTGCGGAAAACAATGTTGTTGTTCGCGATTGTGTAGCAGAAGAGCCGTCAACCTCGACTCATCGTCGTGCCCAACAATTGAACATCTCACGAACATCACTGATGCGAATTTTGAATAAAGATTTGAATTTACACGCTTACAAGCTTCAATTGACTCAAGAGCTGAAGCCTACTGACCATTTCAAGCGTCAGCAATAGGCCGAATGTTTGGTTGAACAGACAGAAGGGAATGGTGACTTTACAAAGAAAATTATCTTCAGCAACGAGGCACACTTGCATCTCAGTGGATTCGTTTACAAGCAGAATTGCCGCGTTTGGGCAAATGAGAATAATGAGTGAGTGCTGAAAAGCCAATGCATCCACAAAGAGTGACTGTTGGGTGCGGTTTATGGGCTGGCGGCGTCATCGGGCCGTACTTCTTCGAAAATGAGGACGGCCAAGCAGTTACCGTGAATGGTGTTTGCTATTGCGAGATGATAACGGACTTTTTGTGGTCAGAAATTGAGGTTATGGACCTGGACGATATGTGGTTCCAACAGGATGGTGCCACTTGCCACACAGCCAACGAAACAATGGCTCTTTTTCTCGAGAAATTCAATGCCCGTGTTATCTCACGTTGTGACGATGTTAATTGGCAGCCCGATCATGTGATTTGACACCGTTGGACTTCTTTCTCTGGGATATTTAAAAGAAATAGTGTACGTCAATAAGTCAAGAACAATCCAAGATCTAAAGGATGAGATGATTCAGCACATTAACGACATTGATCCTCAATTATGTCTCAGAGTCATTCAAAATATGGACCATCGGATAGATGTATGCCACCGTAGCCATGGCGAGCATTTGGGCGATATTCTGTTTTACACATTATTGTCATAGATCCTTCTATTACAATAAAAAATCTTAACATAATTCTCTGAAAACTTTTTGTTTTATTTACAATTAACTTCGTGCGTTTTGGTTGCAGCATCCTTTACTAGACCGTCTCGAAGTTCAAAAAACGGGTCCTAACCTTCCTCGAGTTTTCCACCATTTTCAAAATCCTCGGATCTTTCCTTTGGCCAACCATGAGATGCCATTCGAAGGAATCATCATTAACGACTAGAATGCCAAACTACGGACTCAGAGCATCAACGTTTCTTATATTCGACCCTGCTCTATGAACAATTTTAAAATATTAACTTTGCAGTTCAATACTCCATCTAGCTATCCGATTATAAATGTCGAACTTCTCTAACATTTGTCTGACCGCGCTGCAATCAGAGACGATGGTAAACTGAATGCCCTTGAGTCAAAAAGTTTTTGATGAAACCCTTGCATGGCGAACAACACGTTTCGTTATCACATTACACTATCCGAAATTAATGCTTTTTATTATTATTATTATCAAAAGTAAATAGAATTTAGATTACGACGGACATGTTTTACCTGAATAATTTCTAAATATCAGTTATAAGTGCATATAAGTGTAAAGTAGATCTTAAAAAGCGTAAATAAGGGTAACTCCCTGTCGATTTTAAGACAACAATATAATATACAATATGTTTCAGTTATTCTCAAGAAGTCTATTGATTCAAAAATTTGTTCTTAACAAATCAATAATTCACATAAAAACGCCCGTTAATAATATAAATGCGCATACTTGTAAAAAATGCCGGCTTTTCCTTACACGCTTTAAAATCCATGAATGTGAAGGAATCCAAGGTTCTACAGTTCTTTCATCAGATGATGTACACTTGGCTTCAACGGAAAAACCATAAATAACAAGGTTTTCCCATACTTTTACAAGTATTTGCCCCGCCGATTGAAAATTCTTCTTTTCAAGCTCTATACGTTTTTTCCAGCAGAATTCAAGTGACTATTAAAACTATCGTAGGGAATAATTATTCCATTTAGCTGTTTGCTTATTGGTGCCATTCTCCGTTCCACGCGATTGAAAGTGCTTAATCCTGGGGCATTAGTTGCCCAAAATAGAGCGTCGTAATTCTTATTCTTAAGATACCTATAACCTTAGGGCATCTAAGATTCCCATCAGGATCCCCATCTGTTGTTATAATTAAAACTGGTTCCGTTTGAATTTCATTCTGTTGTTATAAATTAAAACAAGTTCCATTTGAATTTCATTAATTTCAATATCAATAAATGAATTTGCGATGGAACTTTCTCATTTTTAATATTATATAAATTTAATATAAATTTTAATTAATCTAGTTTAGTATTGTTGAATTTAAAAGCAGCATTAATTCAGTTGAATATTTTTTATTGCAAAAAGGAGTAACCTTAGGAAATATTTTTCTTGACATTCAAATTTTTATAAAATAAAAATTCAGTTGATAAATAAATCTCCTTAAGAAACAACCAATTAAAGTTTTCATCAATTCAAAGAAACGCATATTTATCGAAGTTTGAATATTATCAAATGCAATAAGAAGAATATATCCTGCGACAAAGGGGATATATCCGCCAGAAGGCACCTCAAACCCTTAGGGATTAATTGAAATTTATATTGATATCAATTGATAATAGCGTGAGTGAATTTTAAATACATAATTTTGTTGTTCTTCACAATGTCGGTCAATAATGAGGAATTTTTGGATGCTATCCCTAATTTAAGCGCAGTTGCAATTAACTTACCTCCTTTTTGGAAGGAATTCCCTGACATTTGGTTTAAGAAAACCGAAGCTCAATTTGCTCTGGCGGGTATTACCTCAGAGCAAACAAAATTTTATCATATATTAGTAGCTCTTGATGCAGATGCAATCCGTAACGTGTCAGATATTGTCAGTAACCCTCCTAGCACAAACCCTTATACAGCCTTAAAGGAAGCATTAATTTCTAGGTTATCTGCAAGTGAGAGTTCAAAATTTAATAATTTATTAACGAATCTTACATTGGGAGATCGTTTTCCATCACAACTGCTCAGGGAAATGCAACAGCTTGGAGGGGAAAAAGTAGGAAAAGTCTTGCTCAGGAACATCTGGTTACAACGATTGCCAGAAAATATGCAAGCAATTTTAACATGTAATCTTTCAAGTTCCCTAACGGATCTGGCTGCGTGTGCAGATAAAATTTACGAATTATCAAATAAACCAGCATTGCTTTCTCTGTCAAGTAACACAAGTGAAGAGTCAACATTACAGAAGCAGGTTTCTGAACTAACTCTCCAAGTTGCTGAATTGTCACGAGCATTCAATAATATGAATAGATTCAGTAGAATCCCAAACAGATTTAGAGGATTTCGCTCTCGTTCTCCATCAAGTAAACGACCTGAAGGACAGGGATTTTGCTGGTATCATTTTAAATTTGGTACTAGAGCATAACCATGCACTTTCAAAAAGAAAAAATTCATTCGATTTTAAGGAAAATTCAAAAAACTAGATGAACTTAAATTTCCGACGGTAAATTTAAGTAGTATTGCCCCAAGCCGTCTTTTACTTTATGATCATTCCACAAAAAAGAAATTTTTAATCGATACGGGTGCAGAAATTTCAGTTATTCCAAAACCAAAATATCGTCATCTAATTGCTTCAGGTTTTAAACTTTCTGCTGCTAATGCATCTTCTATTGATATGCGGTGGAACTTTCTCATTTTTAATATAATATAAATTTAATATAAATTTTAATTAATCTAGTTTAGTATTGTTGAATTTAAAAACAGCATTAATTCAGTTGTATATTTTTTATTGCAAAAAGGAGTAACCTTAGGAAATATTTCTCTTGACATTAAAATTTTTAATAAAATAAAAATTTAGTTGAAAAATAAATCTCCTTAAGAAACAACCAATTAAAGTTTTCATCAATTCAAAGAAACGCATATTTATCGAAGTTTGAATATTATCAAATGTAATAAGAAGAACATATATGTGGTGATTTTCAATAATTTTCGAAAGGTTAAATGATAACGGACTAATCATTAATCTGGATAAATGTAAATTCTTACAAAAAGAAATTAAATTTTTAGGTCATTTTATTTCATCTGAAGGAATTAAACCTTCACCAGATAAATGTAAGGATATTTTAAGTTTCAAATTACCAGAAACAATTGTAGAATTGAGGCGATTTCTGGGAATGATAAATTTTTATCGTCGCTCCTTACCAAATGCCGCTAAACACCACGCTTTACTTAATAGTTTCTTGATGGGTTCTAAGAAGTCAAACAAGAGAAAAATAAATTGGACACCGGAGGCTATTAAATCTTTTGAAACTTCCAAACAACAACTCTTCGATGCAACTATTCTGGCTTTTCCAGAACTAAATGCTCCATTAGCAATTTTTGTAGATGCTTCTGATATTGCCATTGGAGCAGCGCTTCAACAATGGGTAAACAATTGTTGGAAACCTTTGGGGTTCTTTTCAAAAAAATTGAACGAAGCTCAAAGAAATTATAGTACATATGATCGTGAATTACTAGCGGCCTATCAAGCAGTAAAACATTTTAGATATTACATTGAAGGTCGCACATTCACATTGTTTACAGATCATAAACCTTTCATATTTTCATTTCGTCAGAACCCTACAAAAGCTTCTCCAAGACAACTTCGTCAACTTAACTTCATCAGTGAATTTACCACAGATTTTAGACACATTTCTGGAAAAGAGAATATTGTTGCAGATTCTCTATCTAGAATTTCTGAAATTGAAATTCCTAGCTCTATAGATTTTAAAGCAATTGGTGAAGCTCAACTTATAGACGAATCTTTTGAGAAATTAAAATCAAATCCAAAATGTTCATTTAAACAAATAACTTTTCCAAACACAAATTTCAAAATTTTTTGTGAAATTACAAATGAAAATATTAGGCCATATATTCTGGAAGCATTTCGGAAGCAAATTTTCACTTCAGTACATAATTTAGCTCATCCAAGCATCCGAACTTCAAAACGCCTTGTATCAGATAAATACTTTTGGCCATTTCTCAACAAAAACGTTGCTGATTGGTCTCGCACTTGTTTGGATTGTCAACGTTCAAAAATTACGAGATACAATAGAAGTGAACATAAAACGTTCCCCCTTACATCAAAACGTTTTAAAATAATACATATGGATATAGTCGGGCCATTGCCTTACTCACAAGGTTTCACGTATTGCTTAACAATAATAGATAGATTTTCGAGATGGCCTGAAGCAATACCTTTAACTAATATTACGGCTGCAAATTGTGCAGAAGCATTATGTACTTTTTGGATTGCACGTTTCGGAGTTCCTGAAGTTATAGTAACAGATCAGGGTAGACAGTTCGAATCCCAATTGTTCAGTGAGCTGGGGAAAATTCTTGGATTCAAAAGAAATCGTACTACAGCCTATCATCCGCAAGCAAACGGAATGATAGAGAATTGGCATCGTACATTGAAGGCTTCTGTAATGGCTAATAAAAATCCATCATGGTCAAAAACATTACCATTCATTCTTTTGGGTTTGAGGACAGCATTTAAAGAAGAACTGAAAGCATCTCCGGCTCAATTAGTTTACGGAGAGAACATACGTTTGCCGAGTGATTTACACAAGATTTGTCTCGATCAGAAACCTCAATCAGATTTCGTTCAAGATTTAAAGGCAGTTATGTTAAACATTAAACCTATTCCAGCTTCAAATCATAGTAACGTAAAACCAAGAGAAATTAAAAATCTAAATAGTTGCAATCAATTGCTGATTAGAACAGATGCAGTGCGCAAATCTTTACAACGACCTTATCATGGACCTTATAAAGTTTTAAAAAAATATGAAAAATATTATAGCATTCAAATCAAAAACAAATCATGTAATATTTCAATAGATAGATTGAAACCTTTTTAGGGTTTTGTAAAATAGTTTTACAAAACCCTACTAAAATCGCGTCCTGTCTGTCCGTCTGTCCGTCTGTCTGTCCGTCCATCCGTCCGTCCGTCCATCCGTCCGTCCGTCCGTCCGTCCGTGTGTCACAGCAGTTTTTCTCGGAAACTACTTGAGCTAGAAACATCAAATTTTGTACGTAGGTGTAGAGTGGTGTTCTCTTCAAAGTTCAACTACAAAAAAATTTTATAAGGTATTTAAGGGGGTCTCCTCGTATAGGGGAGTGACCCCCCGAAAAAAAAAATTTGATTGAAAGTAGCCGATATGGGTATCAAATGAAAGGTCTTGATAAGAACTTTTCTAAACAGGTCTTGATTTGGCAAAATTCGCTTCGAGGGGCGCACAGGGAGGGGAAATACACGAAAAATTTGTGTCCCCCCCTCGCGATTGGACACCTGTGATCCGAAAAATCTGAAAAAATCAGGAATGTAGACCTTGGTGAGTACAACAACAACAAATACGTTAGAAGTCGCAATTCACTCAACTTTGTTAGTAATAGTATGATTTATCGATTTTATGTTTTCTTGAATAAAATCTTAATGGTACCCTTAAATTCTATGAAATTCAGTACGCAGATGACTATCTATAAGATTGATCTATCCTGAAAGATTGAACCATATTTAGCGAAGTTATAGGGGTTTGAATTTTCCTGTATTACTATGGAAAAATATGCGCTGCATGTATTACTATGGCAACATATGGAACAACATGGCTATGGAACAACATGCGCTTTTTACCGACTCCGACACTACAGTTTTGCTAGCGTTTGCATGAAAATTTCAGGAATGATAGGTGTCATGTAGATCTTTGAGAATCGGTTCAGCTAGTGGTATCAGTAATCGTAAAACAAAATAGTGGCTGCTTTAAATGCGAAGATTGGATAATTTTGAGTTATTTTTTCCCAACTTCAACATTTAAGGTGCATGCTTTGAACACTTGATTCAATTTAATGAATTACTGAAGATGAGTACCTACAATTAATGCTCATAAGTGAAACAAGTCAAGGAGGCGGGAGAGAGCTCCTAGCAAAAGGGTTTTGTAACCATTCTAGGATTCGAAAAAAATGGCCATGAATCGATGATAACAGTACAGGAGAATAGCCCCTGAAAAAGTTCATCAAACGTAGCCGATATGAGTATGAAATGAACATTTTCATAGAAGCATTTCAAAACAGTTCTTAAACTGTCAGTTTTTGCTTCAGTGGGGGCACAGGAAGGAAATACACGAAAAATGTGTTTCCTCCCTCGCGAATGGACATCTGAAATAATTATCAAGGGAGATATTTATGAGTATAACAATAACAAAAACCTCAGAAGTCTAAATTCGTTCAACTTTGTTAATAATAGTATGATCTTCGTATTTCATATTTTCTCCAATAAAATCGTCTTTGACATGTATCTTGATCTGATTCGCTCTGGTGACTGCATTTTGTAAATTGAATACAAAACCCTTCTGACATGAGCGTAGGTCTGTTTACCCAACTTGTTCTAAAATATATTCTGAACAATTCTAAAGTATTTTTTTACCCATTGAGTGCTGTGGCTTTTCTTGTGCATCCTGCTCTAACTTAAATGTAGATATATTTTTGGTGGTGTCGTAAATCGCGTTTATGATTCTGCTATCTTTTTCTTCCAACAAACAAAGGAGCAAATCTCAAATCTTAATTTGCAGGATTTTGCATAAATATTCTAATATTATATAATACCGCGAAAGTAAAAAACGCCTAAGTCACGGGCACTACTGCCCAAAACGAAGCTGAGAACAGCAAACATTCTTGGCATTCTTTATTAACACTCGAGAAGCAAATATTTTTGAGCATATCATGAGATTAAGTCTACCAAAAATGTCACTTTTCACAAGAATATCATATTCAATTATGCTTCATTTTCTTTTCGAAGATTTTGCATTTAGTGGAATATATTTAAATAATGATTTTCTTTCCATATGAAATAGCCGTATTTATCGAACAGCCTATTGATAAAAAAGTATAATCTTTAAAAAAAATAGAGACCGCAACATTTTAATAATTTGGGACGTATTGAAACATAAATAACTATGAACTTACTTTATTGAATAAGCGGCAAAAATCAGACGCTTATGTTTCCAAGAATCACCTTTTGAATTGGATGATAATAGTATTAATGTACTTTTTCAAATCATGGAATTTTTTGTTCCCATTTCATGCTTTTTCCACAGCTCTTTAGCTCGTTGTTGAAATACTCGTCCATTATTCTCACCAAAATAAAATTTCATGTACATGTCATAAAATTGTTTGCATAGCTCTTATGTTGGGTCGTTGCCTTCTTACTCAGGCCCATAAGGAAGTCAATTAACGTACCTGACGTCACTTCGCGTACCGGAAACAGCTGCTCAGTAGCTTCATATTTCCGAAAATAGCTATCCAGAAAACTTGAAAGCAGCATCCCAGAAGGCTGAAAGTAGGCTTTTGAGATTGTCAAGTATGACATTTCTCAGTTGAAATTTAGCCGAAATGATACAAACGAGAAGGAAATATATATACATATATAAACTGTATTTGCGCGCTAATGTCATCGACGTGCAATCATATGTACAGTCAAAAGTCTTTAGAAAATTTGTTTGACTTGAACACTCGAAGAGGTTAGTTCTCGGTGTGACGTAGTGATTCCGTTTTCGGGCCTGAATTAGAAGGCAACGGTTGGATCCGATTGTTGAATTTTGTTAATCGGTTTCATATTATTGTTCCAACTGTAAGATAGAATTGAACAACAGGGCTAACCTCGCCGATACTGAATACAAGACAATAAATGGCAATCCAAAACTGAATGCAAAAGCACCGTAATAATGTGAACGAATTGAAACATTCTACTTTTTTTTAACAAAATGCCAAAAACTGGCGCATAAACTTCTATCAATTTTTCGAAATTGACATTTTACGTACATGTTGTATAATTGTCTATGCTATTGAGTAAACCAGAAATATTGCAAATGGGCAAGTATGCATAGAGAGACATGAGAGCTACAATATTGGCTGCATGGTGAGAAATTGAAAACATGCAACAAAAGAATATAAAGCAAATTCCAAACAATAACAATACAAAAAGTTAATGGCCCAAATTGCTCTTTAAATTTATAGGTTATCAGTTAAACACATTTTATCAAAAAAACTATAGCAAATTCCAATTAATTAAGATTATAACATATTTTATAATTTGATTGGAAAAAGGAGGAAAAAACCAACCAACACCAGTCCAAACTTATTTATAATTTTTAATACAACTGTGAACGTTGATCCTACACCTAATATGTTATAACTTAATTCCAATAAAATTCAATCTTTATCTTATACTAAAAAATTCTATCACAATGTTCCTAACCTAGGCGTTTAACCTTATCTCTAAAACTAATAAAATAAACATAACATGCACCTAACCTATCCCTAATTTTTAATATAAATAAACAACAACACTAAATCTAGCAATAATGAGCTGAAAATCAAAAACTGACTAACGAAAAACACAAAACTGGAAATAAACACGAGTAAATTAGACATTCAGCCACCAATACCTAGCTTGCTCCGTCTCAGATCGATCACCTTCAACGTACCTAGCAAATAATTATCTCCATTGGAATTGTAGGTCTCGTGAACTCAAATTCGCAGGATATTTTATCTTCTTATCAGTGGTCCGTCTATATATGTGATATATAACAGAGAAGCCGTCAGAATCAAAAACTTATCGATTCATGTCCAAATACACGAATGCTTCTGGAGGAACAAAGCCAGTAGCGAGGCAAGTCGCAACGGCTGTGAAATCCAATGGTTTTCACTCACAGTCACAGAACTTGTGATATGATTCTGAAGAAGTTTCAATATGAAGATATCGACTCTCGTCACTTGAGCAGTTTGATAAATTCTTCTATTCAATATATATTGCTTCCAATGGGTCTCAGGCTTGCTGTACAAACAAATACATGCACGAAGACATTTCCTTTCGAAACGTCTTAATTTTTCTATAGTACTAGAGCTCTGATTGTACCAGATCTGAGATCCATATGTCAAAACTGGTCTAACCAGTGTCTTGTAACAGATAATTTTGACCTTTTGATCATTATCTGGAATGAAAGAGTCTTCGTAGGGCCATGACTACTTTTAGTGCCTTAATGACATGATGATGACATGACATGATGATGATCTTGACATGTTCAGTACAGTACAGATACTGATCGAGAGGAACACCGAGGTATCGAGCAGAGGATTTATATGGAACCCGTTCTGAACTACCCTCACCAGCCATGATGTGAAAATCTCTCCAATTACGTTTCAGGTCTGATGAGACATCAAAATCAAAGCCGTTCAATAGCTTGCGAATGAATATTGAGAAGAGCAGAGGCGCAGTAACTGTTCCCTGCTGTAGACCATTCAAGACGTTGAATCCGCGCGACAAGGATTTTAAAAACTAGTCCATCTAACCACACCGTATCGAAGGCTTTCTCCATATCGATGAGGCATGCTCCAACACATTCTCTTTCATTTAGTTTCCAACAGATATCTGAGGTTACTTTCGTTATTGCATGTATGGTTGAATGTCTGGCACGAAAACCAAATTGACAATTCGGCATCAACTCATATTTCTCAATGTGGGTGTTCAATGCTTTGTTGAGTATCACTTCAAACACCTTGCTGATGTAAGGCAGCAAGCTGATTGGGCGATAGCTCTTAGGGCATGAAGATTTTTTTCCTTTCTTCAAGATAAGAAATACCTTACCCCTTTTCCACTCATTTGGGAAATATGAATCGCTCAACATGTAGTTGAACAATATGCAATAATTCCTAATAGCATCCTCAGGCAGATATAGGAGAACTACATATGGAATACCATCAGTACCACATGATTTCTTGTTGTTTATCCAGCCAAATATGAAACACAAATCTTCATAGCTGACAAAATAATTCAGCTCGGTATAAGGTCAGATGTTAATGTTTCATTGAAAAGAAAGATTGATTCACCGTTCAGGCTTGATTTGAATTCGGAAACTTTTGCTTCAACGACCTCTGAAAATATTTGATTCCTTCTATCAGGTTTTGGTTGATGAACCAATTCAAAATGTGTTCCAATGAAGGCAAGTTTATGCAATCCATCACATATAATCCTGTTTCCATTTCAATCCGGAGTCGTACTATCGATTTCGATACCAGCCCTATCGTGAAGATTTATCTCATCACTAGTGACGCCAAGATTCGATGCCTTCACTCGAGACTTCTTACGGAATATGCTATTCAATTTCATGAAAACGCCATCTGGGCCCTGGGATACCCCTCAATTTTTCCCCCGTTGGTTAACCTCACTCCTGAAGTAGGAACGGATTAAATTCTGGATATTCTTCAGGTATAATTTCAACAGAGCCAACGAGGAATGGTTATAGTCCAAAATCGTCGATAAATATTGTTGACGTATGTGAGAAGAAATCTTTGCAACCTTTTCAACCTTGCAATGGTTGGTGTTTCATATCCTTCCATATTGTTTTGATGTTTAATCTTGGGAACTACTTTCCCAATCGTTTCCAACGTCAGCTACTCTAACTTCGACGAATAGAGTTCTATTTCATCGTTAGTTAGATGCCTGTCACTAGGAACCATTGAGCAAGAATTGCCATCGTCAGAAGGGGGACATTGCTTATGGTAGTCCCGATTCAACTTCTCTTGAAACTTTCCCCAGTCTGTTTTACTGAAATTCAACCGATGGTTTTCATGTTGAACTGGAATGAGGAGAATATCATCCCTTTGAGGATTGATTTCCATTACGATTGCGTTATGGTCGCTATCATAAGGAAGCCTTGCGCCAGCAATGCCGAGGTCCAAATATGAATTCGTCCGAGGATATGTTGGGAACTCCGACCCATAAGCACCTGTATTCAATTTGGTTCTCTGTTATCCACGATTTCAGGAATATACCTCTTGGATTATTGGAGGCATTCAGCCCTGATGTGTACTTGGCGTTCAGGTCACTAGCAAGAATGCAGCCTGTTCAATTTGAGTGTTTCAAACAAGGAATTGATCTCCTCCTTGAACTTGAGAACATTTTGACCAGTTGCATAGGCAGAGATAACGAATAGGTTATCCCCACCTGGCAGTGAGATTTTGATAACGGACATTTCAAGAGATTCAAAGCTTTTGAATTCGATTTTTTCAATATTTTGGAAACAATAGGGTCTTCGAACCAATCTCCCGGCGTCAACTCCCCCATCACCTTTTACCCTATCGTTTCTTACGAAGTCAAAATTTTTGAATGAATTGAGGTGGATTTCAGTGAGAAGTATGATGTCAGGCTTTTGCTTGACAAGGAGCTTCAAGAGACTGTCACGTTGATGTATAGTAACAATAGAGTTAACGTTGATCGAGATGAGACGCATCCTTGCCATGGAAATGTGACTGGATGACAAACAATTTCGAAGCATGTTGTCCTAAACGTTGAAAACCGAAATTGATTTTTTGGTCTTGTTTATTTATTCTTTCTGAAAGTGATTCGAGCTGTAGGTAAATTTTAACAAGCAGCTCATTATTGCCACTTAGATTATTTATTTTATTTAAATTGTTGTCTGCTGGTCCTCTAGCGGCGAGTGCAAATGATACTCCGGGCTTGACGAAGTTGGGAGTTAACAAATTGCGATTTACTTTGGTTTGTTTTGGGGAAATTAAACTCTTGCATCTTGATACCAAGGGCATCCTCGGTATGATGCTGGATGACCAAATATACCGCAGCTAACACAATATAATTTTTCTTTTGGCTAAATCTGAGCCAATTTGCATACACCCGGGGCATGAATATCTTTCCATTTAACACAGCGATAGTGCACGGCACAATTGGCAGCCGAATGGCCTAATCTTTGGCACCTGTAACAGTAGTTGACCTCAGTTTTTTGGAGGCGTTCCCGCCTCATAACTCTAAAGTTTAAAAGCCTTACCTGTTGCAGGGCACTCGGACTGCTATCGTTGGAAATTTGGACGAAATAAAATGGTAATATTTTGCCCTCAACAGTTGGTCTCCTTGTAGCAAAATTTTTATCACACTGATGAACTTAACAGCTGGTGCTACTTCCTGCAACATTTCAAGGAGAGGAACAGTATTTTCCCCACAGTTCAAGTTCTTTAACAGGAAGATCTGATTTTTTCCCACCTTAGGCATGCATGTGAAGTGGGGAGCTTTTACACTATTAAGAGCATCTATCGCTAGCTTGAAATCAGCCAATGTTTTTGTCTTAATTGTGAGTTTGTCAGAGGTTACTCTCTTAGCTTCAAAATTATCGATCTTATGTTCGGCTGCCAATAGCCGAACCATGTCCCCTTCACGCTGCCCAAAGACATTAATCGGAGGAACTTTCTCAGTTATCTTAATATTTTTAATAGGAGAACCAGCAGACACACCAGTTGGCTTCTTCTCCTTCTCCTTATTTTTCGATTTTAAATATTCAATAAAATGATTACTACAATCATTAATATTACCTACATATGTTATCTTGGCACTCCATCTTGATGTACATTTCGTCATTCATCGCAGACAGTACCGCATAGTAATTGGTGCTGTCATTTGCTCCTCCTGCGCTTAGTATGTTTTCAGCATTAAGGATTGATGTCTTGTTTGTATCTTGTAATTTAGCTTTATATGTTTGAGCCTTTTGCGTGGCTACTGTTTTCTGGTTGGTCTTGTTTGTTGTCGCTTCCTTTTTCTCATTCTTCTTATTTGTTATCGCTTCTTCTTTGCCAGACGTATTCTGTGGTTTCATCGCTTTTGTTTTGTTCACGTTTGTTAATGTCCGGATCATGTCCTCCAAACTTTGTATTCGGAGTTTCATCTCATCATTTTGTTCAGTAACCTTTGCGTTTTCTCTGGTTACTTTTTCGTATTCTTCACTTGAAAAGGTAATACGCTTGCCATGCTGACAGCTGTCTTGATGGTTTTTCCGTTTCATGATTTTTTCATTCGTCGTATTAGAAATGCCTGGCCCTGGGACCCCAGCGGTGGGAAGGCGTCGGGCTCTTCCATACCCTCGATGAAAAAAACATTTCTTCTTTTTTGACATTTTTGAAACTTTCTCGCAAGTAAAATCCAGATACTCGATAAATTATTCGAATACTTCGACGTTTTTTTTTTTTAAATTACTTTCTAATTGACGTTTTAAAAAATTATTTTAATTTAAAAAAATTCTTAACAGGAGCGAATTAAAAACACGTCTACACACAACGAGTGCTAGACGTAGAATCCATTACTTAATGGTCTAAATAGATTAAATGTTCGATATGAATAAGTGAATTGTGTGAGTGTAGGTTAATAAAATAATACAATAGATGGCATTTTAAAATAATAGAGGTACCAAGCAAACTCCGAATGGCATTATTTAAGCGGCATAATTCAATATTATTGTGATTGCTTTTTTGCAAAATATTATTGTGCAACATATTAATTTGAACTCCCCTCCCCCATGCAGCTTTAAGGCAACGAAAATAGCCAACCCCCCCCCCCCCCTTTGACTGTTCGCAATTTTCGAACGTTCCCCAGAGTGATGATGCGCTCAAGAAAACCGTCTTGTTGAATGAAGGAAACTTCCGCAAGCTCACATTCGTATAGTGTGTGACAGACTCAGAGTCATAGTTCACGCCAAGTGCGGTCATATTGCAAAGTTATGAATTTTTTATAGAAATTGTATTCGCCAAGTGTTATATACTCATATTGTGTATTAGAGGTATTTTTCTTGAACAACGTCATGAGTTTTGTTGTATTCTCATTGATTGAATTTCAGAAGGAGTTCTTTGGCAGTTGTTAACGACCGTGACAAAATATTGATGTAATTCGAATAGCTTCCTTATGACGTACTCCAGAGCCAAAGTGAATAGCAATGTGCCCAGCCCATCTCCCTGCTTTATTCCTATATTTATGTCAAAGGCATCAGTGGGTTGGCTATTGATCGACGTTCGTTGTTATTTTGGTAAGACGGACGTTATGATCAATACTTTCGTATGCTACGATCAATACTTTCGTAGGCTTGCTTAAAGTTTGGTGTATGTCTATGTTAACCTCCAAGCATTTTTCAAATACTTGGTTGACTGTGAACAATTGGTCTATTACCAATCTACCTGTTCTAAAACCACCTTGATACTCTCCTATAATACTGTTGGAGTATGATCCAATTTTATGTTCTAAGGCCTTTGAAAATATTTTGTATGCTGTACAAAAAAGTGATATGCCTCTATAATTTTCGCACTGTAGCTTTTCACCTTTTTTGTAGATAGGGAATATAATTGATTGGCTCCACTCTTTCGGCATATGTTCCTGTTGCCAAATGTACTGGATAGTTTAGAATAGTTTTATGAACACTGCTGCCACCATATTTGATGAGCTCCACTGGAATCTCCTCGATGCCCGGCGCTTTATTATTCTTTTGGGCTCTAACGGTAAACAAACTTCATCCAGAGTTGGTGGGGCCAATGGATTCTCCCCGGAATCATATAGATGCTCCGATGTTCTGGTGCATTAAGGAGGGTCTTGAAATATAATGCCCATCTTTCCATAATCTTGGTTTCATCAGCGATGGTATTGCCGATGTTATCACAATAGAGCGTGGTTTTGGGCTGATAATCACGTTTCAGGCTTTTCACTACTTTGTAGGCTTGTCTTGTCGCTCGCTAGATTTACATCAATACTTTTCAATTGGCCATCATAGTATTTTATTTTTTTAATTCTAATTATCTTATTCACTACTCTTCTGAGACATTCATAGTATTCTCTCTTCGTCCTGGTTTTCCTACCTATTTTTTCTTTGTATGCCTGATTTTTTTTGTCTAACGCATACTGACACTCATCATTGAATGAGAACGTACTACGTGTATTGTTTTTGTTGAGTCGAGACTCGATTGAAATTCCAGAGTATGAAATACAAAAGATTGATAGGATAAAATAATACACAAACACGTTTTATTAAACTCGAGGTTAAAATATTATTTTACTTACTATATTTTGCAGAATATATATTTCGCTGGCGTCAAAGTTCGGTAATCCTTGAGACAATACTGCACTTACAACCTACTAACGCCTAATCTACATATATTCATTTTACAATGCGAAAAACATCTGAACACTAGATGTGCAATAAACCCATCATAAAAGGGCTTATTCTGTGCGCATGGATTAGCAGTCGTTTTTTAGGGTTTTGTACTAAAATACAAAACCCTATTGCAATCACGACCTGTTTCCGTCTGTCCGTCCATCCGTCCGTCCGTCTGTATGTCACAGCACTTTTTCTCCGAAACTATAGAAGCTACAGCAATGAAACTTTGTAAAAAGGTCAGAAGTGCTGACTTCTTGAAAGTTTTGTGGTGGGAACATTTTTCAAGGGGGTTTAAGGGGGGTCTCTCTATATAGGGAGGCGACCCCTTAAAAAATTTTTTCATCATTGGTAGTCGAGTAGGGTGTCATTAGAAATCTTATCAAAACGAGTCTTAAAATTGCCTTATATGTACCGAGGGGGGTAGTGGAAGGGGAAATGTACGAACTTTTCGCGTATCTTCCCCCCCCCCCCTCCCTCGCGATTGGACACCTTTCATCCGAAAAATCTGGAAAAAATCATGAGTGTAGGCCTTTATGAGTACAATAACACCAATTACATGAGATGTCGAAATTCACTCAACTTTAATCAATTCGATAAAATTCAGTACACAGATGACTTTTTATAAGATTGATCTGTCCTAAAATTTTCATAAAGATCGAATGGTATTTAACGAAGTCATAGCGATATGCGCTGTATTACTATGGAAACATATGGCTATGGAACAATATCGGACTCAGATACTGCAGCTTTGCTAGGATTTGCATGAAAGTTTCAGGAATGATAGGTATTATGAATATCTTTGAGAATCGGTTCAGCTAGTGGTATCAGCAATCGTAAAACAAAATAGTGGCTGTTTTAAATGCGAAGATTGATGAATTTTGAGTTATTTTTCCCCAACTTCAACGTTTAAGGTGTATGCTTTTAACATTTGATTCAATTTAATGAATGACTGAAGATAAGTACCTACAATTAATACTCATACGTGAAACAAGGTGAGGAGGCGGGAGAGAGATCCTAGCAAAAGGGCTTTGTAACCATTCTAGGATTCGAAAAAATTGGCCATGAATCGATGATTACAGTATATGGGACTACCCCTGTGGGGGTACAGACGGGAAATACATGAAAAATGTGTTTCCTCCCTCAGAAGTCAAAATTCGTTTAACTTTGTTAATAATAGTATGATCTTCGAATTTCTTTGACATTTTTCTTGATTTTATTCGTTGCTATTGACTGCATTTTGTAAGTTGAGTACAAACCCCTTTTGACATGAGCGTAGGTCTGTCTACTCAACTTGTTTTGTTATTGCACCTTAATATGGTAATTATTAAGGTGTGTACAAGGATACTTTTTATTGCACCCACCCATGCCACTAATTATTATGTTGTAATTTAGGCACGTTAGAAAAAGAATAATTGTTATACTACAATTTCTCGGGGCTTTATTGCAGGCGTTTGTAACGATTGCCACCACTGCACTCCTATGCCATTGATTTGAATTATAAAATTCTAACTTGCAAGTAGTCTGGGATTCGAGCTCGTCTGCTTCAGCGTTTATGCATTAAGAAGGGTTCGACTGCGTGATTCGTTAGTGTTTGCGTTTCAGTAGCAAACTCTTCTGAGGCTTACGTTGGCTTGGGCCTAGGTAGCAAGGATATTCATGTTGCTTTGTATCTTCATCATTGTTGTTTCTCCCATGATGTATGCTGAATTCAACCCACCGACCGAGATGGTAACGTTTTTGCCTCGGACGCACCTCTTGCATCTCGTGTTGGTGATATAACATCCATTGTGATTTCATGCCCTTTGATGTTAATGTGCTCCGTTTCTACTAATCTAAAATTAATGTAGGTGTTTGCCAAATTTTCTAATAAAAACGCAATTTTTTCCTTTAAATATGATATATTTCGACAAATATGTATTTCGAGAGTAAGCTGCTCCCTTCTTCAATGTCAATAGCTTTCTGAAGCAAGATAGTATTTTTGGTATTTTTTATAGTACTGACATTTGGTTTCTGAATTGTTTGTTAAGTATCTAATCACATGTTCATTATCTTTCTTTAATTACCTGAATCCCCTTTCCCCCCTTAAGTAATTAAACTCCTATTGCAAAGTGCTTAAAATCTGATTACATTGAGTATTTCACTTATGATCTAATTACCTGATTTGAGGCCTTCCTTGATTACCTAAATCCCTATTAAAAAGGTACTTTCGATATTTTTTTTATTTTATATAATTTTTTTTATTATAATGACCTGTGTCTCTAGAAAATGAATCCTTATTATTATTTTTTTTCCCCTCAATATTGCAACTATTTAACCGATTCCAATAGGCTCGACAAACCATTTCCTATGTCCCCATTCAGCCTTGTCCTCAGGGGCTCGCTCGTAGTGCATAATGTCTCCAGAACATCCAGTTTCCTCATATTCCTTACTTCTTTCAGCACAGCAACATCGTCTCAGCTTATTCGTGCCCTTCACAAAAATTTTTCGCTACCGATGGCTTGATGCTCGTATTTTGAAAGTCCTCCTTGTATGTCCAATGGATGCTTTTTCACATGTTTCGCATTTAATTCTGTATCTGCCGCTCTTTTCCTCGTTTTTCTTCTTGGCCTCTGGATTCATCAATATATTTTTAGGGTTTCGTAAAATTATTTTACAAAACCCTACTAGTTTCGCGACCAGTCTGTCCGTCTGTCCGTCCGTCCGTGTGTCACAGCAGTTTTTCTCGGAAACTACTTAAGCTAGAAACATCAAATTTTGTGTGTAGGTGTAAAGTGGTGATCTCTTCAAAGTTCAACTACAAAAAAAATTTATGAGGCATTTAGGGGGGGGTCTCCCCATATAGGAGAGTGACCCCCCGAAAAAAATTTCATTGAAGGTAGCCGATATGGGTATCAAATGAAAGGTCTTGATGAGAACTTTTCAAAACAAGTCTTAGTTTGGCAAAATTTGCGACGAGGGGCGCACAGGGAGGGGAAATACACGAAAAATTGGTGTCCCTCCCCCCTCGCGATTGGACACCTGTGATCCGAAAAATCTGAAAAAAATCAGGAATGTAGGCCTTGGTGAGTACAACAACAACAAATACGATAGAAGTCACAATTCACTTAACTTTGTTAGTAATAGTATGATTTATCGATTTTATGTTTTCTTGAATAAAATCTTAACTGTACCCTTTCAATGAAATTCAGTAATTAGATGTTTATTTGTAAGATTGATCTATCCTAAAAGTTTCATAAAGATTGAATCATATTTAGCGAAGTTATAGCGGTTTGAATTTTCCTGTATTACTATGGAACAATATGCGCTGCATTTATTACTATGGCAACATATGGCTATGGAACAACATGCGCTTTTTACCGACTCAGACACTACAGTTTTGCTAGGATTTGCATGAAAATTTCAGGAATGATAGGTGTCTTGTATATCTTTGAGAATTGGTTCAGCTGGTGGTATCAGTAATCGTAAAACAAAATAGTGGCTGTTTTAAATAATTTTGAGTTATTTTTTCCCAATTTCAACGTTTAAGGTGCATGCTTTGAACACTTGATTCAATTTAATGAATGACTGAAGATGAGTACCTACAATTAATGCTCATAAGTGAAACAAGTCAAGGAGGCGGGAGAGAGCTCCTAGCAAAAGGGTTTTGTAACCATTCTAGGATTCGAAAAAAATGGCCACTAATCGATGATACCAGTACAGCAGAGTGGCCCCTGAAAAAAAAATTCATCAAACGTAGCCGATATGAGTATGAAATAAAAGTTTTTATGGGAGCTTTTCAAAACAGTTGTTAAACTGTCAGTGTTTGCTTCAGTGGGGGCACAGGGGGGAAATACACGAAAAATGTGTTTCCTCCGTCGCGGATGGACATCTGAAATAATTATCAAGGGAGATATTTATGAGTATAACAATACCAAAACCTCAGAAGTCGAAATTCGTTCAACTTTGTTAATAATAGTATGATCTTCGTATATCATATTTTCTCCAATAAAACCGTCTTTGCCATATATCTTGATTTGATTCGATTTGGTGACTGCATTTTGTAATTTGAATACAAAACCCTTCTGACATGAGCGTAGGTCTGTTTACCCAACTTGTTTTATTTGATTTCGTGCGCTGGTAGGAGTTAGCTGAATATTCGCTTTCTTCAATATTTTTGCTAAATCGTTGGTCAGATTTGAATGGATATTTTCTTCCCGTTGCTAAACGTTTCGTTTTAAATCTTGCCTTAGTTAAAATGGGGACGTGAAGTAATCTCGATATTCATATCATGTTTGCTACTGTTTATTTTTTGTAGCCGTTTTCTTTCGCTGTGTCCAAGACATATTTTCCCTTCTTTTCCCGGCTCACTCTGCTCATTGGTACTGCCAGCATCTTATGTATCCAAGCCTGGAAGGCGCCATTTTTGTGAATAGGCATGGTTTGATGTGCTCGGTGTCGTCCTTTGGGTGCTTGTCGGCACGGGCTACCCAAAAGAATATTAAAGGGTAGAGCGGAAGGCAGACGTCTAACAGGAAGACCAACAATTCGAGGAAGAGACACGACAGAATCTGACAACAGTTGCTTGCTGGAAGTGATCAACTGGCGAACGAGATAAAGAATCGTGATGATTGGAGGGGATTAATCCTGGACGCCAAGGCCTAGCTTGAGTTGCCACGCCGTAGATGATGATGAAAGTGTTGTCTATATTTTTTATGGAAATATTGAAAGGCTTACATTGGAAATATTTATACAACCATTTATTGACTTTCAAAGTGGCGGCAAATGTAATTATCAGTTGCTTTTAAAATATAGGCGTACGAATAAATCGCCTTTCCGGCTGGAGGCGCGAAAAGGGATCTTTTAACAACCAATGGAATAAAGATTGATGCCAATAATGATGGACTATGAAATAACCAAATTAAAAACTTTATTCTGACTAATTAGTTCACTTAACTACTCCATGAAACTTTAGTAGTTGAGAACAAAGGATCATGAGCTCATTTCACTGTTATTATTAATAAAAGAGCCGTCTACTTGGAATGATAGCTAAAGTTTTGGTCAATGGGTAGTTACTCTAACCAACAAAAGATATGTTTTAAAAAGGAATTTAGTATGTTTTATGATTTAATTTAATTAAGTATTCTGGTATGATAAATGATCAAATTTTCCGTAATATGTCGTTAAAGACGGACATCTATCGTTGCCAACGGTATACCTGTATATTTCCTTTGATTTTTCTTTGGCAAATACTCATTGCTTAACTCGCAGGCAGAATTGTAAAATCCAAGAAATATTAAATTGAATTATAGATGAATTAAATTTCTAATAATATGGTCAAATCCAGCTGAATCCGGCCACTGCTATCACCCGGGTTATATTGTAGCTGCAATAATTCCTAGAACATCAATTTGCAAAATTTATTCTGGACAAAACGAAAATCATTATATTTCTTGGGACACAAAAAAAGTTTCGTATATTGCTCAAAACCATGATAATTTTTTTGAAATTGTCACTGCTTACAAATATGATTAAATATATTTCTCCACTAATTGTTCCACAATTGAAGTAGCTGACATTTTCATTTTTTTAATCAAATTAATTACCAATTGTTAAATCACAATTCTTTGCAAAGGATTTTATTTTCAAGAAAGAAGCCCTTGATACATACTTCATTCCAATTGAACGCTCCAAAAAACCGAAGAAACCTCTTAACGTGAAATTGTAAGTGAAGTACAATGCAATAATTCCATAGAATTATTATAAAGATAAAAATCTAAATATCAACAATGATAACATACCAAAAATTTGTATGTATGATAAAAATTCATAATTAATTAATAATTTTGAAATGCTACCAACAAATCAAATAAAACTAATTAACATTTTTGTAAAAATGTGTTCCACTAAATACTAGCATATACATAAATTTGGTAATATGATTTATAAAAAAAAAAATACAATATAAAATATATTCCTAAATCGAATTTAATATTGTATTTTATTTATTTTTCTGTATTACTTTGGGTAATATAGTTCTATAACTAATAAAGAATAATTTTAATATTTCTTGTTTTTTGTAGTACTAAAACCCCTCTTGGGCCTACACTTCATGCAAAAAGTACCTCCAGCATCGACCGGGGCTTCCAGTTTGAAATCGGAGCGGCGATGAACTGTCTTTATCGATCGAGTCAGACCAGTGTTTCGTTAGTTTCCTTACTGATCTCTGCCCTTCTGCTCTCAAACGAATACCTTCTTGGGTATTCGGTGTTCGTCCTACAATTCACGTGATTAGCCCACTGCAGCTTCCGTAGTCTTACTATACTCTCCTTCGGACCGTCCAAAATTTCATAGATCTCATGGTTGTATCGAATTCGCCATTGGCTCCCGTCTAGCTTGGCTTCAAATATTCGCCTCAGGACTCGTCTCTTAAAGGCGTTCAATATGTTCGCGGGTGCTTGGGTTAGGATCCTTGTCTCGCACACATAGCATAGCACAGATCTTTTCACAGATTTGTATAGTTGGAGCTATGTTTTTCTATGCTACGGGTCTTTAAGATCGTCATTCCTTTCATTACCGGCTCTCCATATTTTGACACGTAATCTGTGGCGGTGCTAGTAAATGTGCACATGAGTATGTGGCCACCTGATGTGGAAGTACAATAACATAAACATTTTATTTGACAAGAATTTCCTGGAACGCTAACCCCACAACCAAATACTAAATAGTATTACCGATACAATAGATGACGGGCCCTCCAGATGCATTCTACATAAAAATTGCAATTAGTGACCTCACCCAACTCGTATGTTTGCTAGATGTTGTAATAAATTTATCTTCGCTTCGACCGCAATTTCCCGAAGAAATCTAGGCCAATTTCTCGTTGGTTAGAGATGTGTAGTCTTGAAGCGCATGAACGAACTGTGCCTCTTAATTCCTACACGGTCGGAAGCTTGCAATCTACTCCGAGGTGGCTGTTTGTCGACCAGTTAATTCGGAGAGGAATTCCGGTTATGGGTCATGATGCGAGTAGACTACGCTTGAATACATTCTTTCAGCCACCGATTCAAATTGCCCATTTAAAACGCATTCAAAAATGTTTGATGAAAATACCAACAGAACGTTACTTCAGTCCTTCCAAGGCTTTCAACAATTTAAGAAGAAAAACTTCCAACTCATGCGCTCCTGATCTACCTACCAACGTGGTGTCAAACATACTCTACGTTTATTCTAGCTGAAACACTACGCTAAATAAAATTTCCAGAAACAAACTACGAAACCCCGTATTCAAGCCGAAAGCCTGCCCACTTGCCGACATACTCACCTTCCACTTCAGTTCCCACAGAGACTCTAAGCTACTGAAAGAAAAGAATTAATGAAGTTCAGAAATTCATGCTCATTTTCATTTTTATATACGTTTGATTTTTTCTAATCACAGTTGACTTAAAATTCACAGAATTTATTTTTAGTGAAAATTTCTTTCGTCGTGTCGAACAGGAAGAAATGGTCGTTTGAAATCATTTGATATGCAATATTATTCCTTTGTTTTATATTATATATACATATGTTCAATGGCCGATGCATGAAATTTTACCCCTAAGTTTTAATTGAACGTAATCGAAGACATATTAAATTATTATCTGCTTTGGAGGCCTAGGAAAATTTCTTCAATAAAACTGATGCAAAAAAAGTTCATTCAACTTTTGTTCGACATTTTGAATTTTCAGATCATATTCATTACAAATGGTTCTCGTTATTTTGGCGCCTAAATACACAAATTTTTTCAATAGTGTATTCGCCAAGTGTGATATATTGTGTATTTGATATATTTACCTCAACTGGGTCATAAGTTTTGTTTTATTCTCATTGATTTGTAAGCCCTACTAGTTTTGCTTCGGTATCGTTGTTAATGACCGAGACAAAACGCTTATAGGCTACTACTTGGCTCGACTTGAATAGTTATCTACCTCGTGTATCGATAGGTAGCTTCCTTATAACGTGCTCCAGATCAAAATTGAATAGCAATGGGGCCAGCCCATCTCCCTACTTCAGTCCGATATTTGTGTCAAAGGCATCGGTGAGTTGATTACTGATGCAGATTTGGGAGGTCGTCGATGTCATTGCCATTTTGGTAAGATGGACTAATTTAGCGGGGATGTCAAAGCAAAGCATTATTTGGTACAGTACGGTACGATCAATACGTCGATTACTGATGCAGATTTGGGAGCTCGTCGATGTCATTACCATTTTGGTAAGATGGACTTATTTAGCGGGGATGTCAAAGCAAAGCATTATTTGGTACAGTACGGTACGATCAAGCCTGAGACGGATTGGAAACATTATATATCGAATAGAAGAATTTATCAAACTGCTGAAGTGACTAGAATCGATATCTTCATATTGAAGCTTCTTCGGAATCATATCGTAAGATCTGTGACTGTGAGTGAAAACCCTTGGATTTCACAGCCGTTCCACCCTACAGACGGGTATATAGCGACTTGCCTCGCTACTGGCTTCATTCCTCCAGAAGCATTCGTGTATTTGGACATGAATCGATATGTTTTTGATTCTGACGGCGTCCCAGTCATATATCACATATATCGACGGGCCACCGATAAGAAGATAAAATATCCTCCGAATTTGAGTTCACGAGACCAACGATTTCAATGGAGATACTCATTTGCTAGATTCGTTGAAGCTGATCGAGTTGAGACGGCGCAATCCAGGTATTGGTGGCTGAATGACAATGTCTAAATTTTTCGTGTTTGTTTTCAGTTTTGGTGTTTTTCGTTATTTAGTTTTTGAGTTTCAGCTCATTATTGCTACATTTAGTATTGTTATATATTTTTGTTAAAATCAGGTATAGGTTAGGTATATGTAATGTTTACTATATTCCGTTAGAGATAAGATTAAACACTTAGGTTAGGAACATTGTTATAGTATTTTTAGTATAAGATAAAGTTTTTTTTGATTGTATTTTATTAGAAATAAGTTACAACATATTAGGTGTAGGATCAAAGTTTCACTGTTGTGTATTAATTATAAATAATTTTAGGATAGTGTTGGTTGGTTTTTTCTCCTTTTTCCAATCGAATTGTAAAAATATGTAATAATCGTAATTAATTGCATTTGCTATAGTTTTTTTTTGATGAAATGAGTTAATGATAACGTACAAATTTAGAGAGCCATTTGGGCCATTAAGTTTTTTGATTGTTATTATTTGGAATTTGCTTTATATTCTTTTAAAATTTATAACGATGAGTATTAAATAAAGCGCTTTTGACTTTGACTTTGACTTTGACTTTACGGTACGATCAATACTGTCGTATGGTTGCTTAAAGTCAACGAAAATTTGCTGTACGTCTATGTTGAGCTCCCAGCATTTTTCAAGTACCTGCTTGATAGTGAACACTGGCTCAATTATCAACCTACTTGCTCTAAGACCAGCTTGATACACCCCAATAATATTGCTAGCGCATGATCCGACTTTATTTTCGAAGACCTTTGAAAATATTTTGTACATCGTACCGTACCGTAGTTATATGCCTCAATAATTTTCGCACTGTAGTTTGTCACCTTCTTTTTGGATAGGGAATATAATTGATTGACTCCACTTGCCCATATGATGCCCATCTTTCCTTAATCTTAGTTTCATCAGCGATGATATTGCCGATGTCATTACGACAGAGCATGGTTTTGGACTGATAACCACGTTTCAGGCTTTCCATTACTTTGTATGCTTGTCTTGTGCTGCTGTATGCTAGACTCAATTGGTCATCAAAGTATTTTCTTATCTGAATTCAAATTATCGTATTCGCTAACCTCCTGAAATTTTTATATTGTTCTCTCTTCGTCCTGGTTTCCCAATCTAAGTATTCTTTTAACGGCTGATTCTTTTTGTCAAACGCATTCTGGCACCTCTAATTGAATCAATCGTTTCTTTGCGCTGGGCTTGACGCCTGATTGTGTGTTCTGCCACGATCTTAATAGCTCCTTTCACTTCCATCCAGAGTGGTTTGCTTGTTTTCAGTGATGCGTCTGATAAGATGGGAGCCAGCTGGTTGTCGAGGGTCTCCGTGAAATTTTTGACCACAGACGGCGTTTGGAGCCTTTCAAAGCCAAATTTTCGTAGCGGACTGGTCTTTGCCGCATATGCTTTTGACATACGACATTGATAGGTTAATTTGATCAAGTAATGATCTGAGTTACAATTGGCACCTCGGTATATATGGACGTCAAGTATACCCGAGCCCCAACGCTGTTGGATCAAAACATGATCGATGTGGTTTCGTGTGTTGCCATCCGGTGATACCCAGGTTATTTTATGAATGCGTCGATGAGAGAAGCAAGTCGTACGTATGGCTAGATTTCTGCTACATGTAAAGTCAATCAGGCACTGGCCGTTGTCATTTGTTTCACCATGGAGGCTATATCCTCCAGTCATTCCCCGATGAGATGGCTCGTTGCCAGCCTAAGCGTTGAAGTCACCTAGAATTATTTTTGTGTCGTTTGTGGTCAATGAGTCGACTAGCCTTTCCAGGTGATTGTAGAACGACTCCTTCGTTTCTTCGTTCTTTTCTTCAGTCGGGGCGTGAACATTGATCAGCCAGATCTTGAAGAATTCCGCTGTTGTACGGATTATACACAACCGTTCGTTTATTGCCTTGAAATCGATAACATGCGGTTTGAACTCCCTATCCACAATGAAGGCCACTCTGTATTTTCACCTTCCAGTAGGCTTTCCACTTTTGAATGTTGTGTGCAATCTCAAATCTTGAATAACAACTCCAGTCCAGTTGGTTTCCTGGATTGCCAGTATGTTTAATTTATATTGACTAGCCTGCTGTAAATGGTCCTTAACAGCGCCAGGGTAATTGAGTGATCTGACATTCCAGGATCCAATACCATAGTCCTTTTTCCGAGAACGAGGTCGGTGGCATGAGTCCAATCCATTCCGAGGCCCTTCAGCAGGTTTCGGAATATTCAAGTGTCTTCCAGGGACGTATCCCGTTGCCCAATCTCCATTCTGGCGGCATGGTTATTACTTCGATTCCGTTATTAGGCGCGAAAGATACGCCTTCACCCTCTTATAACACCACAAAGGAGTGTAGGTGGGATTTAGTAGCAGGGCTGTAGATATATTAACAGTTAATAGCACTTCTCGGCATTCAATGTACCATTATTGGGGAACCAATAAACCCAATGTGCGATCCCGAGAGCATTTACTACAATTTAATTGGTAGGTTTGGGATAAGTAAGCATGGAAGCAGTGGGTTGGGGAAATAAGGGGGTTCCCTCCTCCTTTCTCAAATGGGCTTGCGACCATCTCAATATCAAAAGAATGATTAGAGATCAAATGTTTGAGACGCAGGCTACTATGTACTATATACGTGGTAACCGCACAAGTGGTACGCGGAAAATGACATGAGAGCGACTAGACCTGACTGAGCTATGAAGAGATAAGTGACCAAAGATTATCTGGGAGCAAATGATGATGCAATTTAAAAGTAAGCATTCATCTTTAAAATAATCTTCTGAATTCTAAATAAGGAATGTGTAAAGCTAGTAGGCGATTCATGTGGGGTTTGTGGTCCAACCGGTATCTGTCAAATAAATTAAGTATGAATCTAAGTTGGATAGATTCAATAAGATATTTGAAGTGTGGATTCCACACTCCCAAACAATATTCTAACACACTACAAACTAAGGAAACGAAGAGACAGATGGAAGTAAGAGGAATGCGAAAGACATTAGAGGATCTAAGGATAAAGCCAGTAAGGCATGATGCCTTAGAAGCGTTCATCATTATGTGATGATCAAACTCTAGTTTGTCGTCAAAGATAACACCTAGATCATTTAGGTATACACATTCATGCAGGACTTCTCCAAGAATGGAGTAAGGAAACAACAAAGGATTTTTTTTGATAGAGGATCTCATTTGGCAAAATTTAGAAATATTCAAGTTAAGAGCGTTAGAAATTAACCATCGACCTTTATGAAGATCGTTTTGCAATAAAACGCAGTTCTCCATATTATCGATAACTCTGAATATTTTACAATCATCCGCATATAAGAGACAGGATGACGATACCGAAGCAGGAACGTCATTGATGAAAATGAGAACAAGTAAAGGACTAAAATTGGTCCTTGTGGGATACCAGAAACTGAATGAATTCGAGAAGAGAGGTAGGAGTTGATAGAAACAACACACGCCCGCTTAGTTATTTACGTGGAAAACCAGGATATAAGGAAGGGGGGAAAATTAAAGCTTTTTATTTTGCTGAGAAGGAGATTATGATGCTCAGAGTCGAAAGCTTTGGAGAAGTTTGTATAGATAATATCCACTTAGTTTTGTTTATCAAGCACGGAGGTGACCGTGAGGGTAAAAGATAAAAGGTTGGTCAATGTTGATCGACCTTTTATGAAGCCATGCTGCTCACGGGACAATTAGGGAAAAGCTAATGGATAAACTGTATTATATACCACACGTTCGAAAATCTTGCTGAAACAGGAGAGAATAAAAATAAGCCGGAAGTTAGTAACACAATTAATATCACCTGCCTTAGAAATAGGAAAAACACATGCATATTTCCAGTAGGAATGAAAAGTGGCATTAGCAAGACTAATATTAAAAATAAAAAGAAACACCCAAGGAAGATAACAAAGATTTACTTAGAAAAAAAATTGGGACTCCATCTGGATCATATCCTATGCTTGGATCTAAGATTTGCATTATAAGCTCAAACTCGAGTGGATTTGTAGCAAAACCAGTAGCATCCAATAAGGACGAAGGTATAGAGGACTCTTTATCAACTGGAACGATATTTCAACAAGAGAAGAAAGACGAGAAATACCGTGCGAACAAATCACAAGACACAAGACTGAGGAAAATGACGAGAACTCTTAAGGGAACGGATATAGGACCAAAACGGCTTCATGTGAGTGGCATTTAAGGCGATTTCAATGTACTCTATATATCTCTTTTAAGCAGAGATAGCTGCTTTGCTGGCCACTTTGCGAAGATCCTTGAACAGTTCGAAATCCCTTTGGGGCCGTGATTTCTGAAATTTTAAACGAGCAGAATCCTTAGCTTTCAGTGCCACAACTAACGTTTGGCTTTTTCGGACGACCCATAGGAGTATTTTCCTGGATAATTTCAGATAATATGGTATGGGTACCTTATTGACTCCTAGATTCTTGAGGAGAGAGAACCAGTTTTTGGAATTGATTTTCTGTTCAATTCTGGAGTAGTTATATTTAAAGAAGCTGAAACGAACAGTCGACACCTTTTTAGGATGAGAAGCTTGGCGTGTGTTAATGAGAAAAGACAGTGGCGGATGGTGGGGATCAGGATTCACATATGATGTGGGCGAGGGAAGGAAGTTAAGTGAAGATTTAGGGGAATTAGATAGGATAAGGTCAAGAATTTTCTTATTCATGTTGGGAATAATATTGAACTGAGAAAGGGAACAAAGTGAAAGAAAGGATGAACACCATTGAACGACAAATCCTGAGGCAAATAATCGAAGCAAAACTAGATGGGAACCAATGGTGAACTCAATACACCCATCAGCTGTATGAAATTTTTGACGAGCCGGAGGCGTCAACGATTGTGAGACTGCGGAAGCTGCAATGGGCTGGCCACATGGGTGAGTGGGAAAACCGAGAAATCGCTGGCCTAACTTGGTCAACGAAGAAACTGCATCGCTACTCAGATTTCAAAATCGGAGGACGCGGTCAATGGACCGAGACAGCTGAAGGCGCTTGTTGCGGGAAGTAAAGGCCCGAGAGGGGCTGCAGTGCTACGAAGAAGAAAAAATGATTGTATTAGGAAACTTCTAAAATTGATAGATCATCAGTGGGGTGAGTGATATTCATATATCAATATATATTTTGTCTTAGAGAACATCATGAACTTTAACAATAATTTTAAATTATGTATTTATTCTCCATCATCAGAAGAAAGCTGATGAAATTGCCCATTTTTTGGCCGATTACATAGGAATGAAGAACATAAATATATATGTACGTGATAATTTTATAAATCACAAAACATAATGAAAGCTATTAGCCTAAATTTACATTTTAAAGTTTAACAACCAATATAAAATTTAAAGCTCTAATGCGTATGTTCTCCATCAACCGCGTGAAAACAAATAAGTCTTGTGGCTCAACGGCCGTCTATTTGCCTTGTGTTCCGTGAGATAAGTTTTTGCAGATTTGAAAGCACATTAAAACTTTTATGACATTTAATTGAACTTGTTTGCAATTTTTTCTCGATGCAGCTGTTCAATCGATGGCGGAAAACATATAGTTTATGTCTTATTCTTACTCTTTCATTGCATATTTTTGTATTGTGCAGTGAAATAGGTATGTTATAAATGTCCGCGAAGGGCTGCAGCGATGGTCTGCTGCCTCGGCGAAAGAGGATGGTAGTATCCGCTGAGATTTCGCCTTGTCTGAGGACGCGTGAATGCGCTGGCAGGCTAGGGTTGCGGTATCGTGGGGCGGGTTCTTTTCCCCAGCACAAGAGCCCAATGCAAAAAAATTTCGCATTCATGAATTAAAATAGTCGAATGCCGATCGACTCATGTCGAGGCCGAGGTAACCTACTAAGGGTTGAAATTGGTTGTTCAAAGAACAAATTGTACCTGGAGAAAATGGACGGACTTAGGAGACTTCGTCGTTACCGACGATTCTTATGGCCCACAAATAACAGTGGGGCATCCAGGTGAAAGCGATGCCCCCTCGCACCCTCCCAACTGGATGAAGATCGAAATGTAGACGTAGCCATTTACAGTTGCTCACGAAAGTCAGCATACACCGCTTAAAAACGCGGAATTGGCAATATATAGGTAGAATGAAAATGAAAAGACGGGTGTAAAACGAACTTAAGAGGAATATCAGAGACATTGTAATCTACTTTAAACAGAATTAATGAGAACATACGTACACATAGTAAACAACAAGAAATTCCGCTGAAAGTGAGGAAACAAAAGTCAGCATACACCACAGGAAATTCCAAACAATCAGTCTAAGCGATGACTCATACTGCGATTAAGATTGCTACCGTGTTAATATACAAAGATAAACATTAGTACATTGCAAGTCGATCAAACTTTAGTGTTTTGGGTCCCTTTAATACTTAAAAATGAGTACAAGAAAGGAAACGAGTTTGGAAGTGCGAAAAATCATCCTTAGTGAACGAGTGGAAGGAAAGTCGTATGGCGAAATTGCTAAAATAGTTGGAAGAAGTCGGGCAACGGTGCAAACAATCAGAATGTGGAAACGGAAGGGAGAATACAAAATAAACAACGAACAGGCAGACCAAAATCCTTAGGGATGCATCAGACTACGACTATATAGTCGCACTTCTGTCGCAAGTTACACATGGTTAAATGGAAGCCCGCACACTGCGATTTTCGACAAGTTTGTCCTGGTCGGCAATCGCAGGAATTTTCGATTTTTCCTAAAACCAGTTTAGTAGGTAGTTTTTGTGATACTCGCGCAGCGCAAATCCTTTGGGCATTTGACGCTGACGTGCACGGAAGTTTCTTGCATAGCGCACGTGTGTTCCTGGCAAAGACATACCTTCAAATGAGCATATTAGTTCTGCGCATGGCTGAAGTTCCTTTGCAAATCTTGTCGCATTGTGTTCGTATTTGCGTCTAAAAACCGCTGGTTACGACAGTAAAATCGCAATGTGGCCGAAACCTTAAGTAAGAGAGATGAGAGAAACTTGTTACGGAAAATAAGTAAGGAGCCACAAAAAAGTGCTCCGGCAATGGCCACTGAACTTGCAAAGGCAACAGGGAAGCAAGTGAGTCCAGAAACAATACGTCGCGTTTTGCGTTATCAGGGTTATAACGGTAGAGTTCCGCGCAGAAAATCTTTTATTTCTCCAGTGAATGAAAAGACGAGACTATTGGAATCAAGTTCTGTTTTATAAATAATTGCTATTTCTAAACATATATTTAGTAAAATTATAAAATAATTTTAAAAATTTAATTTACAGCTTATCCCGGAAATTATTATTATAAAATAAAATAAAATTATATAACTAAACAAATTAATAGATTAAATCTACTTCTTTAGAAACTAGATACCTTTAAAAACGAATAACTTTTCAGTTTTAATATTTAAGGCTGGTGGAGGGCCTACGAAGTATTGACCTCACGTTTTTTGGTCATTTTCGTTCTTTTCGGAACATGGCTCGTAGTGTATGTTGACCTTCGATGGATGAATTTTTTTAGTTTTCATGGCTTATTTCTTTCTGTGTTCGGATTTTCTTTATTGTTATGTTATGAAACTTATTTTTAATGCCAATAAAGCTACTTTCACGTTTTCATTGCATTCTCTCTTTTTCCACTGTAACATATTCGTGTTTTTACATGCTGTATGCTGACTTTTGTGAGCCACTGTATTTCTCATTTGGGTGAAAAACTCATACAAACATAATTTGCATGATTTTTTTCATCAAATGAAGAATATAAACGTGGCCAATTTATGTTATAGTATAATAATATGGAATCACACAGCACTATACCATAAAAGGGCACGTCAGTGGAAGGCCACTCTACCTGGGCAAGAGCCCCTATAACACAAAAAGAAAAGGATGGCTAGCTCATTTTAGTGGAGGAGCCAGCCATCGTTGCGGGTCTCATATCCGGTCAGGTTTCAGCGAAGGGAAAGACCGAGTTTGTATTTCTTTACCTACACATTTTTTCTGAAAGTTTCGAATACATATATCGAGCGTAGAGAAATCGTATCAGATGCCTAAATAATACGTTTATATACAAAAGAACCTAACAGTCAAAAGTGTGTGCAATACATTTTCAGCTAAGTTATTGGGTGACTTTAACGATTTATCAACTATTTATACTTTGAAAATTTAGATTTATACAATTTTTAATAATGAAATAATCAAATATAAAATTTAAAAACAGGTACTCATCAACATGCTCGCAGGGTGGCTGCTGATGATGTGGGTGAACTACTGGAAATTAAATGGAATAGGGAGCACAATTCCAAATAAGAGGATCCGTTTAGGGGTTTCGACATTGAGCTCTCCGCTTCGCGATCCGTTGTATCTATTGGGGACGCTGTTACAATTGCAGACATTAAATGTTTCAGCAGAAAGGTGAGTAACCCGGGATGGCATAATGAGGCCGGCTAGCGCTCAGTCGTGCCGTGGGTCTTCCGAGACACCCTCTGCTCGTGTTGAGCCACCTTACATATAATAACTAACACGAAGGGAAAAGGACGGGAAAGGGGGAGGCCTTATACAGACATGGCCGTTTTATTTAACAAATTAAATTTTTTTTAAATTTATTTAAAACCCACCCAAAAGCAAATCAGCCCCTTCAAAATCTAATTTAAGGAAATATGAATTAAACGACGGTTAACTAAATATACAAAATGAATGAAAAATAACGTAATTAGAAATAATGCAAAAAAAGTAGAGAATAAGTCAAATCTATACTCATTTCCTTTCTTGCAAAACTCCGAGCGCTCGGCGAAAGACAAAGAAAGAAGCATGGAGCCACTGTAAATTAAAAATGAAAAGTCTGTAATGTAAAAAAATCAAAGAAAGATAGTAAAACGGCCACTTTAATAAGCACCATCCGCTGTATTTCTGTTTTTTTCACTTTTTTCAACTTCTACCCTGGCTTGTTAAACTGTTTATTTTCCGGCCCTGCACCTTTGTTCCTCTTCACTTTAGACTAAACGCCTTGATGTTCACTGTTTTTTTCTCTTTCCTCACTCCTTTTTAATTCTTTTTTGTTTTATTTATAGGTTTCGTTTATTTCAT
The DNA here is from genome assembly GCA_963969285.1 of Odontomyia ornata. Classification (NCBI taxonomy): domain Eukaryota; kingdom Metazoa; phylum Arthropoda; class Insecta; order Diptera; family Stratiomyidae; genus Odontomyia; species Odontomyia ornata. The sequence continues at coordinate 97,079,236 of OZ017739.1, read as the reverse complement.
TGATATCGAAGCTGAAATCTTCTCACAACACACTCCGAATTATGATTGTGCCTTCAAGTTAGGATTATATTAGCTCACTTAAACTTCTGTCCACTAAAACTTTATCCACTAACACCCAAATTAAAAATATTTTTCCCAAACTTCACTTAACACCCACACTGAAAATCCCAAATCCAAGTTAAAATCCAAGTTAAAATTCACTTCCAATTATTGAATTAAAAATCTTCTTCACACCGCCAGAGAACTTCTTCTACTTTGCAAACTCATAACGGAATCCAAAAATTCACGCCTAAAGTACTCCCTCTTATTTTCAAAGTCCAATACTGACTACCCCAAATCCAAGAACCCAATCCCGCAATCCTTTTATTCTCAATTACCGGTGCCCGCATCTGGGTAACGTAATCGAAGCTCATTACACTTCGATTCCACTACCCACACATCTTTTTCGTATCGACAAACGCAACAATTTCCATTTTACATAACCATGGAAGCGTTTGATTAGATGCAAATTATCACTACTTTTGCCGATACTTGCTTTCCTGTGCTCGGGGAACTTGAACCCAGGGTCCCAGCGGACCCCCGTTCGAGAATCCACGACGCTACCAACAGAGTCACCGTGTGTTGATTTCCCATTCATTGTATTGGCAACTTCAATTATTAGGGAAACGTGAATGAATTTTTGTTCGTATGAAAAATAAAATTTGTTAGTGGGAACTAATGAATAAAATTAGTTAGTATGAAGGAAAGAATGAGGTATTGTTAGGGAAATGGTAGTGAATGAAATTTTGTTAATAGGAATTGATGAATGGAGTGTTGTTAGTGGGAAAATTAAAATTATTATTATATTACTATTTATTTTTTTTTTGGTAATTGAAAATAGGGAAAAGGGTAGGATTGAGATGGTAGGGAAATAAAAATTATATGGAAATAGTTATATAATAATCAAAATAAATGAATTTAATAATGAAAAGGGTAGATGTATCCAAAGAAAGGGGGAGATGTTACGGCAGCAATTTGAAGTTGCGAATGGGAGAAAGTTGGTACGCTTGAATTTGCAACAAGGTCCAACACGGTATAATGACAAGTCCCAGTTCAATCTAGCCAAGCCGTAATAATTGAAAGGCAAAAACATTTTTTTTGACTAAGTATCTCGCCGGCAGTTCAGCACGATTTTCTAATATTCAATCTTAGCGCTACCACATAAAAAATTTAAAGACAGCCGGTTTAATTATATAACTTTATCAGAGCCAGAGCTTATTCCCAATTACTCGATTATTTAAATAAATTTGAGATAATTCACTTTTAATAATTTTCAGCCAAGCGCACGAATCAACCACTTTTATTTTGTTATCATCGAGATGCGACACACTTTTATTGACACTTTTCTTTGGGTTTGCTTCTATGTATTCTTCTATGTATTCTAAAATTGAGTATTTCAAGTTTACTCAGTACTCTGTGAACTTTTGGCCGGATGTTGTGTTATCTCATATGCACCAAGTGACAAGAATATACTCGTAAGCATACACGTATATCATTTCACTCTTTTAATCTTACACTGCTCTTGTCTCTTTACCGAACGTCTTACAGCATAACAGAGCAGATTCCTTCTGCTCTTCTATCTCTTTCCCATCTAACACGCAATCTAAGCATGTGGCCTGTCCAAATGCGATCGCTCAATCCGTATAAGTGGTCTCGTTGGAATAAAATTATTTATTAGATATCGTTAACAAATTTCTGAGGAAAAATCATGGCCCGAATGATGGCGGCATCTCAAATCAAGCACACGTATCATCAATATGCAAATGAGCCGATGACAAGCAGGCTATTAAAACTAAGCGCGAGTAAGCAAGCGCATACTTGAAAGAGACCAACGAACGTTCGTCGCACACTCACTTCTTGCCGTGTCTTTTCCTCATCTAAACACGGCCCTAAGACAATTATTTTCTGGACTAGTATGGGTTCAAGCAATTTTTTTTTTTGAAAATCAACTGCTCGTTGCAATAAACGGCTTTCAGGGGCCCAAAATCTGCACGAGTTTTAGTCTATGCCAAATCAATTTGTTGCGAGTCGAGCCGCACATCACTTGGCAAAACACCGATATTGTGCCTGTACGAGACAAAAGTGGATTCACTCACATATTGTTTTGAGGCGACCGTCAGGCACTATTTTATTAATGCTTTAGATAGTCCTCACACTTCCAATAAGACCTAGAACACTTTCATTCAGTCATCACTAGTACATATTCCGTGATATTCAAGCTAATTACGTGTAACAAACGATGAGAATATCTTAACATAAAACGCGAACTTTTCCTTTATTTATTTTAAGTCTAGATAATACGTTTCGTAAATTGCAAAACGCAACGAATCCACGCGAGCAATTCTGTCGTCTCCTCGTGATCGCTATGGTGATTCCATGCAGACTCTCCCGTTGTTGCTTGTTGTCACCTTGCGGGACTCTTGCAACGGCAGTTGATGGGCCTTCCACTCATTTCGCTGCTCACTTGCCTTTGCCAATGCAAACATGCATGTGCAGCAGGAAACGATGTTGCTATATCCGCATTTTACTTGCAGAGTTGAATTTTTTGTTTTAGAATAGGAAAAATAATATTATAGGAAAATTTAAGTAATAATAGGAAAAGGTAAAACTCATAAAGAATATAACTATAACGCAAAGTTTAAATTTAATATAGAAAAACAAAATGATCTGAAATTGATACTTAATAAAGATAATGACAATTCAAAAAAGTGTTTCAAGATTCATAATTATAAATTTGGAATAATTAAAAAAAATATATATATTCTTCGAATCTGTGATTAAAATTCCAGATAGGTGTAATGAAGGTTTTTCAGCAGTTTGCTTAGGCGACTGCTCGATTAATACAATTGATAATATATTTTTAAAATATCACATCAAAAATCTAGTCAAAATGTTTCATTTGAAACCCTACTGGTGTGTTTTATCTAAGGAATCATGCCTACGTTTGGGGAGTCAACTTTGCAAATCATTTGAGAGATACTTGAGCACAAAACTTGCATCAAATCGCTACATTCAAGATTTTTGAAAAATTTGACAAGCCTAGCTTTTTAGCTACTAAGGAAACTGGCTGTGCCGAGAAGATAGAAAGACGGGAAAATATAACTTAATAGAAATAGGGTTTGTAAAAGTGTTCTTATAAATCCCCAAAAAACGGCGTTGTAATTTCAGTTGCACCCACGATGAAAATGTGCTTAACACACTTTTTCATTAAATTCTTTCCCCAATTGCAGTTTGAATAAGAATCGTATACGATCTAGATTTTTCTTATAAGCAACAAGCAACAATTAAGAGCGTAATAACAATTTTTCTAAGATACGAGTATCAACTCTCATCTGTAACATACTTCACCACATTTTCATTACGAATCTCCAAAATGAAAGTGCTTTTTCTGTGGATTTAGGCCAACTTCTTTGTAAAAACTACGAAATTCAATTATACAATTGGTAATAAGCTCACATGGAAGCATTTTGGTTTTAACGATCAAGCAATCATTTCGAACCAGCGATTTCGTTCGCTTCTATTCCATACCATAGTGTTGAATGCGTTGAAAAGAGTATTTGAATTTAAACAGTTAATTTCCAAAAATTTCTTAAAACCAGATCAGCTGTAAGTATGTTCGGAATTCACATGTCTGCCGCGTTTCCATAATGTACACAGAATTTGTCAAAGTCAATTAGCCTTAATTACATACATATGCCTGTTTTCCAGCATCAAATATTCTGCATACAGTTAGTGCGAGGAGAAATTTATCTGCAGTCAATGTGAATTTTTTCAATACCTAAATCTCGGAAATACCAAATGAATTTGATATAAGCAATTGAGGAATTGGAAATGTTTCTATAAGTTACACTCGTAACATGGGAGGGTTGGCGTGAAATCCACAAAAAATTCGCAGATACAACTGAGATATAAATTAAAAATTTTTAAATACATGATAGATGCATATTTAAACGAATTTGAGTTTATACTCAACACAAACCTCATTCAAATAAAATTTACTCCTTCCTTTAGCGTTGTCTTTAACAAGTTCATGCTGCTTAATCTTCACACATTATGGGTAATGTCTACTAACCCACTTACTGACTAGTTTAATCGAATGATAAAATTACGTATACTTGTACATATGTGAGAGATTCCGGAACAAATTTATGCCCAATGCTTCCACACCCCACATCGATGGAAAAGGTGAAGTTGATGGTATTAAGATACAAAACAAACGGTTTTTTCTCGGAATCGAATCACAGAAACCAAGAAAAGAACAAGGAGATATTGTACGAAGCCCAAATTCAAATTTCATTTAAAATTAATTCAACATCTTCTTGGAGGGCAGTAAGACATGGAACCAGCGTTAACTTGTTAGTATCTGCCGCATCGGATGCAGATGCTTGTTTCCGAATTGCCTGAAAGCAGAGTAAGGTAACCTAAATAGCCGCCCAATATTCTAACAGTATCTGCCGTAAGACATTTCAACCTGTTTCTTGTGGTGCACGCAGTTACGAGTAGTGCAGTCCAGTCGCTGGCAATCTAACCGCCATTCAATGTAGAATTTTTAAACATTATTCTTACATTTTCCCCGAAATTTCACTGGTGAAATGTTCAACATGCTGTTGTTTGCATAATACACAGTGAAGCGTATTGAAAATGGTCCCCGAGAAATGTTCTCGGTATGTTGATTGCTGTTACAATCGTGAAGTACAGAGTGGTTGTAAATTATAGGAAACACGCGATTTTCTCTCGATAAATTTACGTAAGCAAGTTGAGTAAGTAGGAGAGTGCTCCTACCAGAAGGTCTTCTGTAACCACTCTAGGGTTCGAAACAAGTTTTCTAACAGCGTGAATCGGTGACTTGAATTATTAATCCAATACTTGACTAAGAAATCGTTCAAATTTATGCCTGAGATGCAGAGTTTCCTTCATAAGCACGTTGCAATCACCATTTTGTTCCAGCTTAATAAATTTATTTGAATGTTCGGCCGATTGAAGATGTTCAAATTCAACACTATTCCTTAAATGTTCATGACAATTGGAAGAAAATAAAAGTGCCTAGGTCAAGTTGAAATATGTATCATCCATCAACACGTGTTATTGTTGTTATAATACCATACAATTGAAATGGCTATAACTCGCTTGATTATAATCGGATTTCCATAAAATTTAATGAACATGAAGTTCTTCGATGATTATATATAATTACGGAAATGTCGAGAAGTCTGAACGTACCGTTCAGATTTTATGGGCATAAATGTAAAAACTACAAATCATACTATAACAGAGTTGAGGGAATTTAGATTTCTGAGATATTTTTTGTACTCATAAAGGCCCAGCTTTGTGATATTTTTCAAATTTTTCGGCTCAAAGGTGTCCAATCGCGAGGGGGGCGACATACACACACACAAACACACACAAAATTTTGGTATATTTTGTCTCCCCCTGGACCCCCTGATGCACAAAATATCTTTGTGAACTCAGATTCTAAAAGTTTCAATCAAGAACTTTTATTTGATACCCCACTCGACTACCTTTGATCAAAAACAATTTTTAAGGGCTACTTCGTTTGAAGGGAAAATTTTGCAATTTTTGGTGAGGCCTAAACTTTTGAGAGACCACCACTTCTGACCTTTTCAAAAAGTTTGACCCCTCTAGCTTCTATAGTTTCTAAGGAAACTTGCTGTGACGCACCAATTTTATTGCCGCGCTTCTGGTAAACCTGTGACCTTGAAAATCCCTTTCCCTTGTCCGGCATCCTTTTCTCTCCATTGATATATTTACCATTGCTTTAGCTTGTTTAGCACGCCTGCTGTGTCGTGTTGAGTAGACGTGTGTTGGTTGTGCACGTCACAAAAATGGAGAAACGAAATCAAGAGCAACGCGTTGCGATAAAATTTTGCATCAGATTGGGTGAAAAAGCTTCGGAAACGTATGCTAAAATTGTAAATGTGCATGGTGATAGTGCTCTTAGTCGTTCGCAGGTGTTTCGATGACATAAAGAGTTTAAGGAGGGGCGTGAAATCATGGAAGACGAGGCGCAAAGCGGGACACCAGTCGAGGTGCGGACTGACGCGAATGCCCAGCATGTGCGCACCCTCATCCGTGAAGATCGGCGTTTAACAGTTCGAATGTTGGCCTCGGAACTAGGTATGAACCGTGAAACAGTCAGGCAAATTTTAACCGACGATTTTGGGATGAAAAAGTTATGCGCGAAGATGGTTCCAAAGAACCTTTCTGAGAAACAAAAGCAGCATCAAATGACCGTCGCAGAAGACTGTTTGGAATAAGTGGAAAATTATCCCACGCTGCTTGATTGAGTTTTTGCAGGCGTTGATAGCTGGTTTTTTCAATGCGACCCGGAAACCAAAGGCTGAAGCTCACAATGGTTGTCTCCGCACGCTCCTTGCCCGACAAAAGCTCGAATGAGTAAGCTGAAGATGAAAATAATGATTGTTGCCTTATTTGATAGCCATGGAATCGTTCACAAAGAATTTGTTCCATCGAGACAAACCGTAAATCAAGTCTACTACTCGAAAGATTGCGAAAACGAGTCAACAGGATGCACCCAGACATCGCTCGTAACTCGACAACGCGCCGTGCTACACCGCCCTCAATGTGTCCCAGTATTTGGCCTCTAAAGGGATCGCCGTGTTTCAACAGCCACCTTATTCGCCCAATATGTCACCCCATGACTTAGAACGAAATTGGTGGTCAAAGGAACCCATTTTGAGTCTATTCCGGACATCCAGGGGCCGTGATGAGAGTACTCGCGGACATCCCAGTCGAAGCGTTCGAGAAATGTTACGAAGCATGGAAAACGCGCTAGAATCGTTGTATAACTGCGCAAGGAAACTACTTTGAAGGGGATGGCAGAGTTGTAGAATAATTTTTAAATATACGGTTTTCATGGAATCAGTCGCATTACTTAATTATCACAGTTCGTATGTCTTTTTAGAAATTTTTTTTTATAAAGACATAGTAATCGAGCAGTCACACAAGCAAACTGCTCGAAAACCTTCCTATCTCCTATTCAAAATTTTAATGGCAGATTTAGAAAATATTTAATTATTTGCATTCATAATCGTAATTTGTAAAATAGTTTTCTTTCTTATTATTAGTATTAAATGTAACTTCATATCAATTTTCCTTTAGATTAAACGTTTCCCTTTGGTTATGTTCTTCAGAGGTTTAACTTTGATTACTATTTAGAATTTTTTTCGTTTTTCTTTACTTCAGTTAATTTTCCCTTAAAAAATTTTTAAATCTGCCAATTGAAATTTGAACATGGGAACACTGATTTAGTGCACCCAACGGTGTATTACATTACCGAAGGCAATCGCACGCGGCTGAGTGAGCAGCTGATGCGATTTACCATATACACAGGATGGGAGAGAGAAGAAATACAAGTTTTGGGACGGATCGGGGAGTTTGACTTGGACCGCGCCACAGGGAGGACGCAAAAAACGATTGTCGGGTGTATTTAGGAAATTAGATTTTAAGATTCCAAAATCGTTTTAAAGTTTATAAAACGTACATGTGTGTTGTAAAAATTGATTTGTTTACTGCGTGAAGTGTTCAGGAGCACCCCTTTGAAAGTGAAAAGTTGCGGCTCCATTTTTCTTCCGTTCCGCATATTGGATTTCGACACCCCACTCGTGAAATTCATTCGAAGTTGGATTCGTGGTTGCCTTCGAATTCTTTGTGATAAGTCATTATGACGAGTGAAAGTGATATCGTTAATAAGAAATGCGGTGCAATTCTAACCGGCAAACATATCACACTACAAAGCTTAATTCCCCATAGCCGTGGACTACTGCGATAGGATTTCTACCAACTCCGTGATGATGTTCTCGTGAAAGATTCAATTTTCCGCAAACGATTTACCCATTTACATAACTTCAACAAAATGTGCTCCTTTTCTTCCCATTAAAGTTTCAAGAAAAGCAATCGAACCGATGATGCATTGATACGAGGGTGGTTCCAAAAATACCCGACCCGACAAAAAAAAAACCGGTCCCAAAAATACCCGACATGACAAAGGAAACCGGTCCCAAAAATATCCGACCTGATAAACGAAATTGACCCGACAAAGAAAATACCTTTGAACTAGAAGAGTGGAATGCACCTTATAAGCAAACAGAACTTACTGGAATCATTTATTGGATTGATTTATTAATGACTAATTTAAGAGGAATTCTAAATCATCTCTCAGTGAAAATTATGGTCGTAAATAAAGTGCATACAAGTTAACAGTTGAATAGCATCGTGTCGCTTATAAATATTAGTTCGTGAGCTATTCTGAGGTCAGTCGTGATAGGGAACTTTATTGACGTCAACTTTCGATTTACGTGATAAGTATTTCGAAGTAATTAGAACATTTGCCGTTATAAACATTTGTGGTGATTGGTCATATAACCGATTAATTGGATATTAAAATCAGTTATAACTGCAACACCATCTAATTTCCAAGCATATCTGTATAAAGTAGTTATTTGAAGATTTATACTAAGGAGTATTTATAAAATCAATATTGAGAATGAAATTCGCCATAAGGAAATTTTCTATGATCATGGCAATTTTAAGTAGTGTTTGGAATCCACGTGATGTGCCTCATGGTCGAAGAAGGCGTGATGATAGCGAATATATGCTATCGATAGTTTGGTTTCTTGCCGGGAAAGAATTTATAACTGCAAGTGGATTATAATAAAGTAGAGTATTGATCTCGAGTATTTTGCGAATTTTGTTCACACAAAAAGTAGTTTTAGCTTAATTAGCGGGAGCAAGCAAATATTAAAGTATTAAGTAATTGACTAAAATATTTCAAAGAAAGACTACTTAACCATTTCACTTCAAAAGTATTGCATGCATTAGAAAGATAAAACAACCAAAAATAGGATATACATTTGCTTATGTTCGTAAGCTTACGTAAATTGACGTTCCTTATTTTGTTTGACCAGGTTATAAAATATTTCAGTCGTTCTTTACAGATTGAACTTAGAAGACTACTTCATTTGCCTATGGAAATGACTACTTCATTTGCCTATGGAAGTTATTTAATTTATCATAAAGTTGAAAGCAATTAATCAAATCATAAGTTTTTTAACCTAGATGCAATAGCTTCTTTCCTTTTAGTTTCCCTTGTATATTACTAAGCATGTAAGCTTTTACCAGACGTTGCTTGGATGCATAAAATATGTTGGGATTAAAAGCTAAGCCATCTAAGCGATGTGTATAATTCGACCAAATTTATTATTTCATCGAAATTCTCTTAGTATTTTGCTGAACTATTTCTTTTTTGATGTTCTATTCGAATTATCTTGTCTGTAAGACATTGCATCCTGTTTAAAGTTTTGTAACGAATGAAAATCTTATTGAAAACTTAACTGTGTCCATCAGATCAGGTGTCTAGTTATTTATCACAGCAGTTTTCTCTCTTCAGTGTTATAAAATTAAGCGTCAGATAGGGTGAAGTCTCGGAAGATTCATTTCATCAAATCGCCAATAGTATTCAATTATTGTCTCAGATAAAGGGCCTTCATGAGAATTTCCGCAACAGAGACTAGAATTGTACAATTTTTTTCTTTTTTTGGATCATATACGATTGACACGAAAACTGAAAAGAGAATCACTTTCGGGCTTGTCATGAAATAATAAAATTTGTTTGAATCTTTATATTGATCTAATTATTATAAAATACTTCCATAGGCCTCGATGGCGGCAAATGGAAATAAAGGAACTAATATTGAAGTAAAAAGAATAAAATGAATTGTTAAACCTTACCCGACGGTCTTTCCATTTCTCTCGACCTGACCGGGTGTAGGACCCGCATCGGTGGCAGGCTCCTCCACTAGTATGGGCTAGCCATCGGGTGTGCTCCTCCGTTTTTAGGTAAATTTCTCGAGAGAAATTTACCTATTGCGGAGAGCATCATATATATATATATATATATATATATATATATATATATATATATATATATATATATATATATATATATATATATATATATATATATATATATATATATATATATATATATATATATATATATGGGATATAACGAAATTTGTGACCATGATAGAGGTCGCAATTTTGCTTCGATTTTCACCAAATTTTCAGGAAAGGTGTATTGGGTAATTATCTCGGTTAAGTTCGTGAACCAGCTATATCGGCCGGGCAAAAGCAAAATGGCGGCCATTTTAGACGAAAAATCGTGATTTCTGTTCTGACCAAAGTATAGCTCCGATTTGGATGAAATTTGGTACAAAGGTTCATTGCTGTATGTAATGAATCTCACAATAGAAAATCCAAAGTCGGTACAGCAGAAACAAAATGGCGGCCGCTTAAAGGTCGAAAAACGTGCAAAATTTTGTTGTTGTAATAGTGGTCAAAGCTTTCAACAGATTTTCATGAAATTTGATAACTTGATAGGAATTATAAGTATCTAAAGAATTACGTGAAAAAATTGGAGGTCAGGTTGCAAAAAACAAAATGGCGGCCAGTTAAAGGGCAAAATTTCAAAGGCTTTTTAAAGCCGCAATTTTAATCCAACATATACGAAATTCGGTTTCAAGATAGACATTATTTAGGCCTACAGTCTTTGATATTTTGGTGATCACGCATGAGCAAATTTCAAAATGGCGGCCGTTTAAATATGCGTTTTTTTCAGGTTTTTGTGGCCCTCTAGCGGTCACATTTTCCGGCGGATTTGGATGAAACTTGAGATTATGGATCTCTGTACTATGTTCTTGTATTATGCAGGAAATTATTAAAATTGAATGAAAAATAAAAAAGTCGAAAATTTAAAGCCTAATATTTTTAGCTGCCATTTTCTTTAAAAATTGAATTATTTTGCCCTGTCTAAAGTGAAACTTCTATTTGAACGAGATAGTACATTGATTGATGAGTTCCTAGCATACAAAGATTTAAAATAATCCAAAATAAAATGCATGCATTCAAAATGGCGGCCCCCAAAGGTCAGAAGGCAAGCGCAATTCGCTATTTTAGTGCCAACTGAAATAATGAATATTTTTCATGATAACGTTTTAAATGACTTTACTTGATAGAATTTATAAACCAGACCATTTTTAAGATATTGTAAAATCTTTTTAACAATCCCCTAAAAAAATTATAAAATCGCGACTTGTCTGTCTGTCCGTCCGTTTGTTCGCGCGTCAAAACAAGTTTTCTCGCAAACCAGATGAGCTAGAATGAGGAAATTTTCTACGTAGGTCAAAAGTGGTGCCTCTTGAAATTTGCAGTGCAAGAAAATATTTTAAGGTATTTTAAGGGGGGTCTCCCCGTACAGGGGGGTGGCATACAATTTTTTTTATTTCTGTAGCAGCCAAGATTCTCAACAGATTCCGTTGAAACTTGAAATTATAAGTTATTAACGCAAGTTAATTTAATTTAATTATGCAAATCGAATGACAAATGAAAAAGTCGAAAATTTACAGCTTAATATTTTTAGCAGCCGATTTCAATAAAAATTGAAATGACGGTCCTCATAGTTCAGAAAAAAATTGAAAATGTATATATTAATGGCAACGCAAGTGCTGATTAAACTTTCATGGAAATCTTTTGAAATTAACTATTCGAGCTATTTAAGCCTTTGTGTGGTTACCACTGTGAACTGTGTAAACAGCAAATGCGAGAAGGGCGAAACCGGTATTTATATGTTTACAACAATTTATGATCCGCCGATTTTCAATATGTAATCCATACGTATGCAACTCAATTTAATTAGCAAAATATTTGCGCCCCGATAAAAGGTCTCTAAGAACGAACGTGGCCAGATTTTTTTTATGTTAATAAATACCCATGTGGTACTACGAAAATTGCAGAAAGAAGTTGAGTAGTAGGCAAGCCAAATTTTTTTTCGAAGCTTTATGCTACATACGAGAAATTTACCTTTCCGGCTGGTGCTGCCAACGGGGATTTTTGTTGTTAACAGGGTTCTTACCGGGTAGAGTGGCCTTCCGCTTGCATATCCTTTTATGATATTGGGTTATGTGATTTCATTACATAACGCTATAGCATAAATCGGTTACGTTTGTATTTCTCATTTGAGGGAAAGAGTCGTACCAAGTACTTTTGTATGAGGTTTTCACTCAAATGGGAAATACATGGCGACGTCTTCGTATGGATTTTGATCTGGTTGGGAGGGTGCAAGGGGGCACAGCTTCCATCTGGATGCCCCACTTTTATTTGTGGGCCATAAGGATCATCAGTAACGACGAAATATCCACCAGTGCGTCCGTTTTTGCTCAGCCCAATTTGTTCTTCGAACCAGCAATTTCCACCCTTAGTTGGTTACCTCGGCCTCGACACCAGTCGATCGGCATTCGACCCTTTTAGTTCGTCAATGCGAAATTTTTTTGTAGTGAGTCCTTGTGCTGGGGAAAGAACCCGCCCCACGACACCGCTACGCTAGCCTGCCAGCGCATTCACGCATCCTCAGACAAGGACAATCTCGGCAGATCTCAACATCCTCTTCCGCCGAGACAGCAGACCATCGCTGCAGTCCTACACGCACATACAATCTGTCTACTTTCACTACAATGAATTAACTAATGTTTGGGGGTATATTTCTGATGCTAACACACCCAGTTTTAGTACTAAAACACTTCTAGAAGAAGGATTTGCGACTTCAAAATACCCTAAAAAGAATGAAATAAGGATTATGAAATCGGAGGAACCACTTTCCCCTGTTTTAGTTAAAATTGATCAATGAACTATTGCCACCCTCTTTTCAAAACAGAGATACTGATTTGGCTCCGATTCCACAACTTTTATTTCATCTTTTTTCCAGAAATTTTGAAGTTGGTTTTTTGTTTTTTCTAAAAGTTTTTTTATTTCATTATTTTTAGTGGCAAAATTTTCCTAAATTATGGACGTAATTGTTCAAGTGCCGGGAACAATTCTGAAAAGTATTGAATTACTTCATAATTGTTCCCAAATGAACATCAAATGATAATGTTGAGCTTAAACTTAGAATTTATTCTTACATCCGTAAGCTGCAGCTAAAACATTGAGGGAAACTGTTAAAGATATAAAGTGTACAACGTTATATGGATTAACTTTGCAACTGTCGTCGAAGCGAATAGTCGTGTATTGTTGTCACAGAAACCACACTCTCCCATCCAGTCGTTAAGATGCCGCCCGAGCCAATGTTGTAAATGATAAAGTAAAAGAAATCAATGAATACGTTAAGCAAGGAAAAAAATACTTAAATAAAATCGAGTAACGAATTAGGGAAATAGATTAAGTTGGAATAGCAAAACTGAGGAGTTCTGGTGAAATGCGATCCTGCAATGAAACAGTTCCTGCTCAACCCCGATGAAACTTTATCGTTGGGAAAGAAATTCATTATTTAGGATTTGGATGAGTCACTCGTTTTCATTTCTTCCGTTGTAGTGGACACTCGTCAAGGACGCGTAGATGATTTAATGGACAAAATTATTTTCGCATTCCATAAAAAGGAAAGAGTATGCTACTTCATTGAAATTTCCATTCATTCTTACTTGGCTGGAAAAATGCTTGGATATGCTCGATGCCCACCGAACTCAAATTTGTCCTGAAGTTATTTCATTGATGCTGAAATTAACGGCAATGTTATTGGCGAATGAATGGCTTATGATGCCAATGTACGACAAGCGCGTAACGCATCGAATACATAATTTTGTATCAGCATACTAAGATAAATTTCCTCCTATCGTCAAACTTGGCCATGTAAAATTTCTTGTCTCTGTTAATAAATATAGCCTTGGAATCAGTTGGATGAAAGAAACTAAATCGTGGCGTTCACTAGTCAACTATTGCCAACGGAATCAAATTTTGTAAGTTATAAATAATTTTTCTTTATTAGAATGTATGCGGTACAGAGGCCTTATAATATAGTAGATGTTTTGATAAAGTCATTTCACCATCGTTTGAACATTACTTAAAACCGATTAAGAAGGGGTTACAGCGAGAGCAAGGCTTTAAATGCTTTGGAGCTAATATGCTCAATATGATTTCTGAAGGTTAGTTTTTTTATCGAATATAAGTTCAAGATAATTAAGATCCTCATTCCAGGGAATAGTTTGCCCTAAAAACGCTTCCTGGTGAAGAATATTGACATCGTTTTTGCAACATTAATTTTGATTTTCCATCTATGGTAGTATTGATATGTAAGTTCTAACGCCGTTTCAAGGCTGGTAATAATAGAATTTGGAATTTGGATGCTGTATATGCAAATGTCGTCTGCAAAAGCTGCAACATGGCAGTTTGGTAAGGAAGAGAAGTCAGACGTATATATGTTATATAGTGATGGGCTTAGGCAGGAGCCTTGTGGAATACTGGTAGTAATACTTTTCACTGGGGAAGTGTTTTCCCCGACATACTATGACCTGAAACTTCCTGTCAGTTAAAAATGCTTGTAAAAGGTCCAACAAGATAGGTGTGTGTTATATTCCTGAAGCTTATAGACCAGAGCATCATGCCAGGCTGTATCGAAGGCGTTTTCTATGTCCAGCGTCACCAAACCTACAGACAATTTATTGTACATCGCTGTTTTGACGTCCTTCGTAACACGGAAAAGCTGATGCTCTGTTGAATATCTGTTTCTGAAGACAAATTGGAAATCAGGTAGGATAGTATTGTTAGCCATTAAATCATTTAATCTTTTTAGGATAACTCTTCCAAAGAGCTTACCTAAGCCTGGTAGTAGGCTAATGGGCCTGTAGTTGTCGGGAGAGTGCGGATCTCTTCCAGGCTTCAGAATAGGTATAGTAGATTTTTTCCAGGCCATCGATACCTGGAGCTTTGCCGTTAACTTTTTTAAGTAAACCTATTAACTCTCTGTTTTTTATTAATGCACCAGGAGGTAAAGATGTTTGGTAAGGTTGTTATTCCAAAGCTTTAGTCACCATCACTTCTGCTAGATTTTTGCAGAACCTGTTGGAAATATTATGGAACTGATTAAATTTATCTGCAAGCATATCTGCTTTCCCTTGATTGGAGTAAATATGTTCTTCGTTGCTATTTACTATCGAATATGGTAACGCATGATACTTTCGTTTAAAAATTCTATTTAAATACCAAACTTTCCGCGAGTTGTAGTCTTGATTTGTTAGCATGTTGTTCCATCAGAGATTCTGGAGCTCCTTAACCCTCCGACAACACACTTATTGTTTCGATCATCGAGTACATGTGGGGTCAATTTGAACGTATACAGTATCGCCCCCACTACAAATATTAGTTTGAAAAAATTTTCAGAAATAGTTTGAAAGCTCTTTTAGTAATTCTCATACATAAGAGAGGCCTTAAATGTACTAAGTCTACCTAACAAAATTCGCGAACAACCTGAAAAAACGAAAATTAGCATTTTTACATAAAAAATCGTAACCTTTTCAATTTATAATATTTTTGGCTAAAAATTTACGTGGAAACTCTCAAAACATAACAAAATAAAGGAAAAATGAGACCTATAGTGTCCCTTAAAAAGAAAGTATTTATTTTGCATATTTACGATGACAATTTTGAAGATTTTAAAATTTTCATATATTTAAAAAAAAAAAAGTTCATAACTTCGTCAGCTTTCAATATTTTGAGCTAAAAATTCACATGAATACTCTCAAAACATAGTAAAATAAGAAAAAAACCAGCCCTACATATAGGGTTGCAAGAAAAAGGTTTTCGTCACGCATACTTGTAATGGTAATTTTGAGGGTATACAAAATCATGCTTTTTAACTTTTTTCAGTAGGAAAAACTTTTTTTATTCTTCAAAACATATAGTAATAAAAAAAAATAAGTAAAAAATAAAAAAATCAATTATAACCAGCACAATCGTTGCATAAGTATACTCGATGCTCGTTACACATCGGTTGGCTGCAGGATGGGCACGCATCACTTGTTTTGTGGTCCTGCTGACGAGTGCACAAAGAACACCTTGCTCTTTTTCTCAGCTGATTTCTTTTTAGTAGCGTCATTGGCATATTTACACATATATAAGATTCTGGCATTTACGATTGCTTGATCCAGCATACCAAAAAAGTATCGCACTGGCGAACGCTTTGTTGCTCGGGTAGTTGTATAAGCGTGGCACAGTTTATCGAACACATCAGTTCCACCTTTGGTTTTATTGTAATGCAAGATAACCTCTGGTTTATCTCTTTCTCCAATATTTCCAGTTGTGATTTTTGTACTAACAACTAGTACAATTTTATTTTTTTTTTTGCGTGAAACTGGCTAAAGTGATATCGCCATGGTAGCAAAATTTAGTGGAAGGTATTTCCGTGCCAGCAAACTTCATTTCAATAGGAATGTCGGGCTTATTTTTCCGGATTGTGCCAGACATACCTATTGTACTTTTTTTCCAACATATCTTTCAGAAGAGGAACGGTTATAAACCAATTATGAGCAAGTAACAGATCTATTAGAACCATGAGTAGGTTCGGTTACTTTTTTGAAAAAATATTCTCCGGAAGACTGATTACGTGGGTGATCCGTTTTTCCTAAATAAGGAATGCCGTTTATCTGTAAATAAGATAAATAATTTTATTATTTATGAAAAAATAATAGCAAATAAATAATAAAAAAAAATTAGCAAATAAAAAGTTTGTGCATCGTTCATTGTAATAATTTTCAAGCCATATTTATCAGGCTTCGATTTTATGTACATTCAAAATTTGCAGGGCCCTCTGAATGAAAGAAGCTGCTCATCCACAGTAATTTTATTGATAGGATTGTAATAAAATTTACAATTTTTAATGAATTTATCCCACAATTCTCGAATAGGTGATAATCTATCATCTTGAGATCGATTACCTCTAGCATCAAAACGTAAGCTATTAGCAAGGGAAGCAAATCTTGATTTTGGCATAACGCAACGATAAAAAGATGTTCCATGAAAGTTGCTCCATAACTCCTTGACATCAACATGATTCGATTTCCACATTCCTGCATAATAAATAATTCCAATGAATGCATTCATCTCAAGTATATCAGTAGTGCGGTGATATGTCTGCAATGGCACGTCATCAACCATCGTTTTGGAACAAAAATATTAATATTAATTCTACTATCTTCTTTCTTATATCCTCATCGAAAAGAATATCCCAAAATTCAACAATGTTGTTAAAATTTTCTGCTCCGTTTCGTGGTCCAGGTACTCTTTCTGGTACAATCGACAATCGATCTGTAACATAGAAACAATATATATTTATACTAAAAGTTTCATTGAAATATGATAATAGTATGCGTGTATTACTGTTGCAAAAAATGTGTTGGTAAGAATGAAGAGAATTAGAAAACGTACGAAATATATTCCAACCTGATAATCTTTCACGAGCTCCCATTTTCCACTTTGTCTTATTTTTACTAATCAATGTTGATGTTGGTCTCCCTCGTGCGGCTGAATTTTAACGCCAATGTAAAAGGCATTCACTGAGAGTTGCATTCTTCACATCATCATTTTCTGAATATTCAGAAAGTTCATAATCAGATACTGATTGCCGCCAAAATCATCACCGCTGTCTTCAGCCAACAAACGATTACGCACACTAGATCGCAGATTATATTCAATATTGCTTTAAAAAAAATAAAAATACCTTTTGTTTTTTAAATTAATCTATCCATTTATAAAGTAAAAAAAAATTCAATTTTTGCCTCAAAATTGACGTTGAGGGGTCAAATTGACCCCAGGCTAATTTCAAAGGTTTCTCAACAATAACTAATGTCTTCGAAAGGTAAACAAACTATGTAAACTTATAGTCAAGACACTAAAATATACTTAGAAGCCCATAATACCCCCACTCTCCCGCAGGCCTAGCTGCTGCAATCGGTCAAAGTAGCGTCAAATTGACCCCATGTGTACTCACTCGGAGGGTTAATTTTGTTCTTAATTGCTAGGGTTAGGATATTAACACCAATTTTGATAGACCTAATGCGTTTTTTTTACCATTTACACCGCAAAAAATTTCGTTTTTTTATTAGATGGTAGGTTTTTTCGTCAAATTCTAAATTGTTAGAAGCTTTTGATCATTTTGGGACACTACACTTGATAGCTTGCCAAATGTTTCTGCGAATCCTTCAATTTGCTCTTCACATACTGAGAGAGTATTGAGCGATTCTATTGTTCTTGGTGTTAAGGTCACTCTTTCAATAACAAAAGTCCGGAACTCAGACCATTTTGCTTTTTTACAGCAGTAGTATGTTTTTGGTGCATTACTATTACTTCTCGTCATTTCTAAGGAAAATATTGTAGGCAGATGAGAAGATGAGAGGGCTTGCAAGACACTCAGCTGCGAGGGAGTAGTATTTTGGTCACTAAAAACCAGATCCAGAGTGGAACCAACTCCACGGGGAGAGTAGAACGTGGGTTCTTTAGGGAAATGCACGTAGACATTTGCCTCTCTGGTTAGATTAAATAAAATGTGCCCCATTTTGTTGTCTCGTGTGCAATTCTAGTGCCAATAACTAGCGTTCAGATCTCCGCAGAGTAGAAACCTTTGGTTAGCCTTGCCAAATCATTTCAGATCTCTTCTGAAATGTTCAACTGTTTCCTTGCTTAATTTCGTCCCAGGAAAGTGAACACCGTATAGTTTTATATTTGGTTCTTGGATAACAACGCCAATATTTTCAATTACCGATGTTGGACTTTTAGGTAAAACCGAATGTTTAATTTTCTATTAACGGCTACGGCTACGCCTCCATCAGTTTTATAAATGCGATCATATCTGTGTATATGATAGTAGGGATGCTTAAAACTATCATTTGACCTTAACCAAGTCTCGGATATGTAAAATATGTCTAGATTATTTTGAACAGCGAAATTGAACGCTTCAATATGTCTATTTTAATACTTTGTGCATTCTAATCTGGTACATTTAATTCTTTCTCCATATTAAACATTTTATTAAACTGTTCTTGCTGTCACAGAGGCTGAGTGATTGGGAGAATAGAGGTAGTCGTTCGCCGGCCGGGAAACGAGTAAGACGTACAAGGAGCAATCATTGAGCATTAAATAAAACTGTGTGAATTTGTTAAATTGTGTGTTTCTTTTAAATTGCTCGAGACGTAGCCCCAAACCATACCCGACAGTCAGAAGTCGGATACGAGTGATTTAAAAACACACACACAATTTAACAAATTCACACAGTTTTATTTAATGTTCAATGATCGCTCCATCTAGACTTGTGTATGCGCTGCGGATTTGTATCTGTGTGCATGCGCGAAAAGGTTGGATTACGTAGCTACGGGCCTGTACGGTCGACTTAGTGGTAACTACGTGTGGACTTATTTTGCTCGGTGTGCGCGAATTTTCTTGGTAAACATTAGTCATTATGGCGAAACTGCGTGCTTAAACAAACAAAAAAAAAATTTATATACGATGCCGGTCGTTAGAATATGTGAATTAACAGCTAAGGCTACAAAAAGACAACTTAGTGCAAAAGAGTTGTTGACGAAGGGTAATAAGAATGATTTCATTCTGCGGCTCACAGAAGCCATCGGAGCTTATCATATTGACGATATCGACGACAACGAAAATGATGACTGCAACCTCTCGGAAGGCTGTCCGAAGACGTGAAAAATCTCCGTACGCTAATGCAATCTCTGGCAAACACAGTGAAATATATTGACGAAAGGAAAACCCAAGGTGCAAGCGGTAAAGTAAGTACGCTGCCGAAAAATAATGAATGCGAGAAATCATCACAAAATGGTTTGGTTAGAGAGACGTGTGTATTGGATCGAAAAGTGGAGCAATCACATGCAGTGATGAGGCAATCAAATATACACTGTGTGCGAGATATCATTGACATCCTCCCCACATTCAATCCGTCATCGCCAACCTCGCTCAAACCGTTACAGTTTGTGAGAAGAGCACGTCGACTATGGAAAGCGTATGCCTACGCAAAGCTATGGTTAGACGGGATCGAAGAGATCCACAGCGAATGGGAATCATTTGCAGAGCAGTTGTTGCACGATTTCCCATCGTCGGAATGCAGTGCTGACGTCCATCTTCGTATGATCGAGACATGCCGACAATCAACCGAAACGATCGAGAGTTTTTATTTTCGACTGGTAGCAATTGGTAGACAAGGTAACCTGTGTGAACCAGACATAATTAAATATTTTCGGAGAAATGTCAAACATCAAGCATTGCAGAACAGCATCGGAAGTATGTATTTCAAAACGACAACAGAATTGCTGTCCGCAATTAAGCCATTTTGCGCGGCTGTAGCAACGGGTGGAGCTACGTGTACAACAACTTCGCGGCAACCTGTAGACAACCCAACACAATCGAATACAGAAATTAGGAGCAACGATAGACCGCGAGTATGCTACAACTGTCGTCAACAAGGACATATATCTCGTGATTGTCCAAGGTCAAAAGTGTCAACAGACGAATCACACGACAGCTGAGTGTCGTCTGTCAAATGATCGGGTCAACCAAATCAGCAAGGCTACCTCACGAATTGTGCGAATGCAAGTTTGGATCAACGGGCAATCGTTAGAAATGATCATCGATACAGCTAGCGACAGATCACTCGTTACGGAGTCTGTCATACAGAAATTCGAAATGTCAACACAATCTGCGTGGACGATTTTGAATGGGTTCACCGGGGGACATATCAGCAGCAGCGAAAAGGTCATGACGAACATCTGTGTGGATAAGGCCAGCGTAGAAGCCGAGCTTTACTTAGTGAAAGACGAGCGTTTGGGTGCCGACGTATTGCTGGGCATCGACATGTTAGGCAAGGATTAGGTACGCTTGGTGATCGATAGCGGAAGTTCCTCAATCGTTTCAAATTCTCCGAAATGTCAACATGGTGACATTGAGGACTCCGTGAAGGCACAACTATATGAAGTATTGAAACGATACCAACGTTGTTTTAGCGATAAGTTATCGCAACTCGGACGGTACAAGTATGCGGATATGGAAATTGTTCTCAACAGTAGCAAGGTGGTATGGCAACGACCTTATCAGATACCATTTGCAAAGCGAGCTGCCGTAGACAAAAAAGTTCATGAGCCCTTGGAGCACGGAATTATAAGAGAGAGCCGGTCGGAATTTGCATCACCGACAATTCTGGTGAAGAAGGCTGACGGCAGTGATCGTTTATGCATCGACTTCCGAGCATTGAACGCCATCACTCGAAAAGAGATTTTTCCGATGCCATCAGTAGAAGAACAACTGGCTCGACTGACTGGTAAGTCTTGGTTTAGCACATTTGACTTGATATGCGGATATTATCAGACCCCGATCAAGGAGGAATCCAGGCGATATACTGCATTTTGTACGACAACGGGCCAGTATGAATGTAATTGTATGCCATTCGGGCTTGTTAATGCTCCAGCGGCTTGTTAATGCTCCAGTGGTATTCCAGCGAGTGATGAGCTCAATTTTAAGCAAAATGCGTCATAGGGCGATTGGCTATGTGGATGAGGTCACAATTTCCACCGATAGCATCGACGAAAATTTGGAGACAATAAAAGAGTTTCTGTCTCTTCTCGAGGAGGCTGGGTTGACGTTAAGACTCAACAAATGTATTTTTCTGGGCAACGAGCTTACGTTTCTGGGACACACCATCTCTGTGCATGGAATCACACCAGGAGATATTAAGACGAATTGTATTAAGGAATATCCAATTCCTACTACGGCTACGGAGGTCCGACGATTTTTAGGATTAGCCAGCTACTTTAGACGCTCCGTGGCAGATTTTGCGACGATTGCTGCGCCGCTGAATCAGCTCCTGAAGGCGAAGAGTAGTTTCGTGTGGACGGAAGCGCAACAAGCGGCTTTTAACGAGTTAAAAAGGGCCCTAATAAACAAGCCAGTGTTGGACATTTACGATTCGAACAGCGACCACGAGGTACACACTGATGCTAGTAGTGTTGGTATCTCAGGGATTTTACTCCAACGTATGGATGATCAACGTTGGAAACCGGTTATGTACTACAGCCAAACATGTAGTTTAGCTGAACGAAAATATTCCAGCCATGAATTGGAAACTCTTGCAGTGGTGGAGAGCGTGGACCGTTTCAAGATGTACCTATTAGGGAAGCATTTCACCATCGTCACCGATTGCGCTGCGATTAGTGCAACCAAGCTCTTAACACTGCTCATACCACGAGTAGTCAGGTGGTGGCTTAGATTACAAGAATACAATTACACTCTCACTCATCGACCAGTACAACGGATGAGACATGTGGATGCGCTCAGCCGTGCACCCTGCGAACATCTACCGACGCTGCAATCGGTGACGGAAAAGATTCTACGTGTCGAAGTCAGGACGAGAAGGTGAGACGCATTGTCAACATCCTGTGTGGTATCGAACACTCCGAACAAGAGAAACGAATAAGAATCGACTATGTGATGAAGAACGGACGATTATATCGCAAAAGCGGAAAGGAGCTGAAGTTTGTGGTGCCAAATGCGATCAGATGGCGAATACTTTGTACTTACCACGACGAGATGGGACACTTTGGAGAAGAGAAGACTCTACAGAAGTTGCATGACTTGTTTTGGATCCCGAAAATGCACAAAACTGTTAAGGAGTATATCAAGGCGTGCCCGGAATGTTGCTATCACAAGGAGGTTGGTGGTAAACGGGAAGGTGAGCTTCACGGTGAGGAGATTATACCTACCCCATTCCGAGGTTTACATTATTGACCACTTGGGACCATTTCTCCGGAGTAGCAAAGGCAATCAGCACGTGATTGGAGTTCGAGATCCGTTTAGTAAGTATATAGTACTGAAAGCAGTACGAAGCACAAAAACTCAACATGTAATACAACTGATGAATGAGTTGCCATCATACTTCGGGTTGCCAACGAAAATTGTAACTGATCGAGGGACAGCCTTTAAATCTAAAACGTTTGAGGGATTCTGTCGTGATAATGGTATCCAACACACAAAAATTGCGGTACGATCACCCCGAGCGAATGGCGAGATTGAGAGAGCCAACCATACGGTTCTGCAATATCTGCGGACGGCAGATAACGACAAACGTCAATGGGACACAAATCTTCATGTGATGCAGTTCAATTTGAATAGTCAACAAAATAGCACGACTCGTTTTACCCCTAATGGGATCATATTCGATTTCAAGTTGTTGGTCGAACCGCATTGTACAGGTGTTAAGCGATGATGACGAAATGATTAACAACGATGTCCAAGAGAAGCGGAAAGTAGCATTGGAAAACATTCATCCGAACGATTGAAGTGGAAAGCGAGATTTGACGCAAAACATCGGACACCAACGAAGTATGAAGAAGGCGATTAAGTGGTTGTTCGAAACGCCCCAGCAGCAACAGGTGAATCGACGAAGTTGGAGCCAACATTCAAGGGCCCATACCAGGCGATCAAGATTCTTCGACACGATCACTATGTGGTCGAAGATATGCAGCGAGGTACCAGTCAAAAAAAACCATATGCGACAGTATTTGCTACAGAGAACATGAAGCCATGGTGTTCCTTTGCTCCAGGTATTAGTCCGTTTGAAGATGATAACGACGAGCAAGATGATGACCTTGGGACGAGGTCAGTGCAGGATGGACGAGCTGTCACAGAGACTGAGTGATTGGGAGAATAGAGGTAGTCGTTCGCCGGCTGGGAAACGAGTAAGACGTAGAAGGAGCGATCATTGAGCATTAAATAAAACTGTGTGAATTTGTTAAATTGTGTGTTTCTTTTTAATTTCTCGAGACCTAGTCCTGATTCCAAGCCATACATGACATTGCTTTGTTCTACATTTACTTAAA
Source organism: Odontomyia ornata (assembly GCA_963969285.1). Taxonomy (NCBI): domain Eukaryota; kingdom Metazoa; phylum Arthropoda; class Insecta; order Diptera; family Stratiomyidae; genus Odontomyia; species Odontomyia ornata. The sequence goes on along the minus strand of OZ017739.1, from coordinate 97,055,459 downwards.
TTAGTAATTAGTTCATGAGAAATGGTCAAAAGAGATCCGGACGAAAAGAGGTTGTCGCATAAACTATTTGAAGATTGTGGGCTATCATGCTGTAGGACATAGGTGGAGTGGTTGTCGACTTAGCTAAATTTCTCGAATTTTTTTCCATTAATGTTGCATCGCTGCTGTCTCGGCTTAGGGTTGGCGTATGTGTTGGAGCTTTTGTCAGTGAAGGGAAATTCGTGCTTGTAATATCGAAGCTGCTTGTAGTTCTCTGAGCAGGACTTGGGGAACTTTTCGAATTTTTTCCCGACTATTCAACTTTTGTTTCAGCTATATATCGTCCATTCTTGCCTTGCAATCAAGAGAATTGGCGAAGTGTGCTTCTTTGCAATTGCTACAACGAATCTCATTATGTTGCTCTTCTTTTAATGTGCATTTGCTATAACCAGGCTCACCACTACATGTCAAAAGCGCATACGATTACTACATTATACAGGGCCTTTTCGGCTGCTTGTGTAGAAGCTCTATCGCACAATAGTGTGCATGATCGTCTTGATTTTGTTTAACTCGGTCATTTTTGTACCCTTTTGTAGATAAAAAAGACAGTAAGTGGTTTCCCGATATATTAATTTGGGAGTGAATAATTAATATTATGTTCTGTTTTGAGAAGCTTTTTTAGCTCTTCTAGGGAAATTTGATGCAACTCAGTTAAAACTACTTATAGCGGTCGTAAATTTGCTCATTCGAATGTGAAATAATTCACTTTCTTAGCTGTTAAATGCCCTTCCATGGTCTTGTAATTTTCCAGATTGGTAAGAAAAAGCCTCATACCAGTTGACAATTGAAAAATTCGTTATATTCAATTCTTTAAGAAAAGCGTTTATCGTGACGTTAATGTTATTAGAGGGACTATCACCTTAGTTTTTACTTCAGCGTTGGGTTGTTGATCGCTTTCATTGCTATTCAGACGGTCAGCCAATGGCAAGAATCTGTAGGAGTTCGATGAGCTGGATGTGGGCATTCGCGCCATTTTAAATTTGTCAGGGAGAAAATTACCCACCAGGGAAGATTTCCGGCTTCTTTTCCTGCTTTCAGCAGGGTAGGAGATTTCAGATGCACAAGAACTCAATATGTAACTTGAATTAACACCAAAAGAACGTATCCAATAAAGAAAAAGTTACTGTGAATAGTTACTGCGAAACTTGAAATAGCAAACACTACGTAGTCACTATGTAAATCAAACGCCTGCTTAGCGGTTAAACTGTTCTATGAAATTCTCCACAATCTCTCTGTTAATTTAAATGATGAAGTAACAACCATAGAAATTTTGAGTGAAATTATGCAACCTTTAAAAGAAAGTGTATTCACTACTGATAAAGTAACAATTTACGTTGATGATGCTGATGTGCAGCAGAAATTAACACCAATGTTACACCTCATAGGATTCATCCTCTGCAAATCTTTGGAGAGCAGATTTAAAGTAAAAATTGCTCACTATCTTGAGAGTAAATTTCAGTTGAATTTAAATTTATGGAAACTTGCCTATACGACGCAGAGTGAACAACTCACGTGGAAAATATTCAAAACGTACACGTGCTTCATCTATGCTCAATTAGTTTATGAAAAGTGGACCGATGGATGTATTCCTTCTGAAGAATTCAATCAGTTTGGCGTAAACTTTTTCAATGTCATTAAATTCTGCATCGGTACAAAAAATTGCATTAACGTTTTGAAATTGGCTGAATTCAATCATATTCTTTGAATAAAACTAAGCTCAAGAGCACCAGATGAAAAAGTCATTGAAAACGAACGTATCAAATTTGAAAATCAACTCATTATGTACCACTTATTACCTGTTCTTTTTACATTACGTCATCATATTCGCAAGGAGGAAACTACTTTCAATCTCACGTAAATTCATATTACGGGCCTGCTACTCGTATCGTGATTAGTTTTATGAGCAAATTGATAAAGTTCCTGGCTATGCATATAAATCTTTACCTGCTATTAAAGCGATTGTCAATTTGCTGTTTTAGTTTTCCAAACGATGGCAAACGCATTGAAGGAGTTTGCAACGGATGGGACAATTTATGCCAATCATAAAACTGATACGGATTTATTAGTGAAAATGCCAAATTTATTATCAGCAATTTTGGTTGGATTGCATACGCTTACTCATAAGTACAAAATAATTTGGAAGAAATCACTTGAATCGACGTACTTATTGCATTTTATAATGGCACTCCTGAACGTATTTTGCTCAAGCACCTCCATCACCATTTCATTTCTGAAATGGAAACTATGATAAAATTAATAGTCTTTCATTCCTTGTGCATTGGAATGATATGCTGTCAACGTTAGATTTGAATACAGCTCTACTCGCCTTTTATAACATAATCTTTGACGCCGTTGTATCATTCATACCTAAAATAAAGAAAAAAGACAAAATTTCAGAGCCATGGCTAGGGAACAATATCAAGCAATTACGTAACTACAGAAATAAACTTTACAAGCTCCTAAAAAGGAGGAATGACGCCAGCGATGAGATTAAGAGTAAATATAACGATCTTGTTTTAGAATTCAAACTTAAATCCCAAGATGTATATCAATCGTACGTTAACGTTATAGCGGAAGCAACTATTTCTAATACTAAAAAGTTTGACCTTGTAAACCTTAAGTATAAAACTTATGGCTACCCTTCGATAATGACACACAAAGACTCGATGCCTTCTAGTACAGAACAGATCAGTGAGTTTTTTGCTGACCATTTCAGCATGTCTACTGCAATCTTGCTTCTTCATTAGACCTAGAGCCGCTAAAAATAGCGTCAAGGATCCGTATAGAAAGCGTTTCGATTTCTGAAGATGAAATTCTTCAACCTATTGAGGATCTTGATTAGAATAAAGCACCTGACCTAGATCTGATTCCATCCTGCTTTTTGGTCCTCTACAAAAGTGGACTGATTAGACCCCTCTTCATTATTTTTAATAAGTCACTATCTTGTGGTAACTTTCCTAAGCTTTGGAAGCCATCCTTTATAATACCAATACATAAAAAAGGTGAAAAGGGGTTTGTGGTGAATTACAGGGGTATTGCTATCCGGTCTGCTATGCCAAAACTGTTTGAGAAAATAATGTGTACTAAAATGTCTCCCCTTATTGAACCATTTTTTAATGAAGAGCAACATGGCTTCCGTAAAAACAAATAAACCACTAATCTAATCACTTTGACGTCAGATATTCTAAGTAGAATGGAGCAAGGAAATTAGATTGATGCCATATACACAGATTTCAGCAAAGCATTTGATAGAGTGAACCATGGAATCCTGTTAAATAAACTCCGTAGCTTTGACATATCCGGTTCGCTGCTCAGCTAGATTCAGTCCTTTTTCAAAAACCGCACACAATTTGTCAAGTTTCAAGGTCAGTTGTCACGTGAGGTCAATGTTGCCTTTGGGATTCCTCAGAGCAGTCATCTTGGTCCACTTCTCTTCAATATTTTCATCTCAGATCTTTCAAAAGCGCTGTTCGATATCCCGCACCTTTTTTATGCTGACGACCTCAAACTGTATCACAGAATACAATCTTAAACTGATGTACCTTTTCTCCAGTCCAAATTAACCACCCTCTACGGATGGTGCAATGCAAATTACCTTCAACATAATTTGGAAAAATGTCTCGTACTAAGATTTTCAAGAAAAAAGAATATCATTATACACAATTATGAAATTAATCACATGCAACTGAGAAGAGTTTAAAGACTTGTAGACCTTGGCGTAGTCTTAGACTCCAAACTCAGATTCAACCTTCACTATGATGAAGTACTGTGTAAAGCTAACAAGCTGCTATGTTTTGTTAAACGAAGAGCGAAAGAATTTATAAATATTTGGGCAACAAAATCATAGTTCACCTCGCTAGTCCGTCCTATTCTCGAATACGGCTGCATAATCTGGGACCCTATATACAAAATCTATAGCCGCAGAATTGAGTCCGTACAAAATAAAATTTTACTTTTCGCCGTACGATCTCTGTATCCCCGACTTCTTTTCATAATCTACCATCTTATGAAGATCGACTTCAAACATTAAACCTGCCATAATTTGCTTCCAGAAGAGTTGCTTTGTCTGCATGTCTACCTTTCGACGTCTTTAGGTGTAATATTCAAGTTCCGTTTTTGTCAGACAAGATTCACTTTCACGATCCTGTTAGAGTCACTAGGCGCATTCCCATGTTAACCACAAGTACGCACAACACCAATTATGCAGACAACGAGCCGGTAAACAGATGCTGTAAAATCATCAATAAGTTTAGCGAGCATTACTGCCCAACCACTTCTAAGTTCTGTTGTAAGTCCAAAATATTAAAAATTCTCAATTTCTCGACATCTTAGACAATATTTTTGTGTGCTTTGTATTTTTGTTTCAATTCAATTTACTTTGTATTTGTATTTTGTTTTTAATTCAATCTGCTATGTATTTTATTTCGAATTCTGCCTTGTTGGCGAATAAATAAACAAATTCTACGTAATCAAAGTCAAAGTCAAAAGCGCTTTATTCAATACTAATCGTTCTAAATTTTGAAAGAATATAAAGCGAATTCCAAACAATAAAAATACGAAAACCTAATGTCCCAAATGGCTCTCTAAATTTATATTTTATCAGTTAAACACATTCGAACAAAACAACTATAGCAAATTCAAATTAATTAAGATTATTACGTATATTATGATTTGATTAGAAAAAGGAGAAAAAAACAACCTGAACTATTCAAAATTACTTATAATTTTAACACAACAGTGAACTTTGATCCTACACCTAATATGTTTCAATCAAAAACTTTATCTCATACTAAAAAAAACCTATCACAATATTCCTAACCTACGCGTTTAACCTTATCTCCAAAGCTAATATAATAAACATAACATATACCTAACCTGTCCTTATTTTTAATACAAACAAACGCCTACACTAAATGTAGCAATAATGAGTTGAAACTCAAAAACTTAATAACGAAAAACACAAAAACTGAAAATAAACACGAATAATTTAGACATTGTCATTCGGCCAACAATACCTAGATTGCTCCGTCTCAGCCCGATCAGCTTCAACGAATCAAGCAAATGAGTATCTCCATTGGAATTGTTGCTCTCGTGAACCCAAATTCGGAGGATATTTTATCTTCTTGTCGGTGGCCCATCTATATGTGTGATAAACTATATGATTGGGACGCTGTCAGAACTAAAAATATATCGATTCATGTTCAAATATACGAATGCTTCTGGAGGAACGACGCCAGTAGCGACGCAAGTCGCAATTTATAGATCGTCAGATATGATTCCGAAGAAGTTTCAATATGAAGATATCGACTCTTGTCACTTGAGAAGTTTGATAAATTCTTCTATTCGATATATAATGCTTTCAACCCGTCTCAGGCTTTCTGTACAAACCAGTACATGCACGAAGACATTTCCTTTCGAAAACTCTTAATTTTTCCATAGTACTAGCACTCTGGTTGAATGAGATCTGATATCCATATGTCAAAACTGGTCCAACCAGGGTCTTGTAACAGATGACTACTTTTAGTGCCTTACTGAACATGATCTTGACATGTTCAGAACAGTACAGTACAGAGGATTTATATGGAACCCGTTCTGAACTACCCTCACCAGCCATGATGTGCAAACCCTTAAAATTACGTTTCAGGTCTTGACTTATCCCCTGCAGCGTTCTCCGAAACAAAATTGTTTCACACTTTTGCGCATTGATTTTCATTCGCCAATTGTCAGTGTACAGCTGTACATCATTGAATATTTTTTGATGATTCCTCTGAACTATTGTTGCTTTTCGGTCTGCCGTATAGATGATCAGATCATCAGCAAACGCTAGCCATGATCGCGTTGGCGCGACGTTAAAATCAAAGCCGTTCAATAGCTTGCGAATCAAGAATGAGAAGAGCAGAGGCGCAGTAACTGTTCCCTGCTGTAGACCATTCAAGACCTTGAGTTCACGCATTGTTGTCAGATTTCCACCAGTTACAACAAACGATTTCCCGTATAACATATTGCACATCATGGCGACAAGGTGTCTGGGGAACTTGTCCTGAAGGAGTTTGAAAACTAGTCCATCTATCCACACCGTATCGAAGGCTTTCTCCATATTAATAAGTCATGCTCCAACACATTCTTTATTGGTGAGTTTCCAACAGATGTCTGAGGTTACTTTTGGTATTGCAAGTGTGGTCGAATGTCTGGCAAGAAAACCAAATTGGCAATTCGGCATCAACTCATATTTCTCAATGTGGGCGTTTAATGCTCTGTTGAGTATCACTTCAAACACCTTGCTGAAGTTAGGAAGCAAGCTGATTGGGCAATAGCTTTTAGGGAATGAAGATTCTTTTTCTTTCTTCAAGATCAGAATACCTTAGCATTTTTCCACTTATTTGGGAAGTATGGATTGCTCAACATGTTGTTGTAGAATATGCAATAATTCCTAATAGCAACCTCGGGCAAATGTCGGAGAACTACATTTGGAATACCATCAGTACCACTTGATTTCTTGTTGTTTATTCTGCCAAATATGAAACACAAATCTACATAGCTTACAAAATAATGAATAAGATTCAAGCCCGGCATGAGGTCAGATGTTAATGTTTCATTAAAATGAAGAAGGGATTTGCCGTTCAAGCTTGATTTGAAGTCGGAAACATTTGCTTCAACGACCTCTGAAAATATTTCATGCCCCGTCTCAGGGGTTGGTAGATGAGCCAATTCAAAATGTGGCCAAATCAGGGCAGATGTATGGAATCCCTCACATATCATCCTGTTTCCATTTCTATACTGGAGTCGTATCAATTTCGATACCAGCTCTATCGAGAAGATTTATCTTATCACTCTTCTTTCCTTCTTCTTCTTAGCACTACCTTCGCTTCCTTCTTAGCACTACCTTCGCTTCCTGCAAATAGCGCCTTCAACTGTCTCGGTCCATTGACTACGTCATCCAATTTTGAAATCCGAGCAGCGATGAATTGTCTTCATCGACTGAGTCAGACCAGCGTTTCCTCGGTTTCCCCGCTGGTCGCCGCCCTTCAGTTCTCCCAACGAATACCTTTTTGGGTATCCGTTCTTCATCCATACGATTCATGTGGCCAGCCCATTGTAGTTTCTGCAGTCTTACAATCGTTGAGACCTCCGGTTCGTCAACAATTTCACACAACTCATGGTTGTATCGAATTCGCCATTGGTCCCCGTCTAGCTTCGCTCCAATTTTTCGCATCAGGACCCATCGCTCAAAGGCGTTCAATATATTTGCGGATGCTTGGGTTAGGGTCCATGTTTCACACCCTTAGTATAACACAGGTCTTTCAACAGATTTGTATACTTGGAGCTTGGTTTTCCTGTATACGCAGCTGCTCTTCAAGATCGTCAATACTGAATAAAATATTTTATTTGCGAGCTATATTCTTCGGCGTATTTCGTCTCTTTCATTGCCCGTTTTCGTTATTTTGGCGCCTAAATACACAAATTTGCTCACTTTTTCGATACTGTATTCGCAAGTGTAATATTTTGTGTATTTGAGGTATTTTTCCTCGACTGCGTCATGAGCTTTGTTTTATTTTCATTGGTTTGTAGCCCTACTAGTTTTGCTTCGCTGTTGAGTTTCAGAAAAAGTTCTTGCGCAGTTGTTAATGACCGTGACAAAATGTTGATGGAGTCCGCATAGGCTACTACTTGGCTTGAATTGTACAGCTCTCGTATAATGTACTTCAGAGCCAAATTGAATAGCAATGGGGCCAGCCCATTTCCCTGCTTTAGTCCGATATTTTTTTCAAAGGCATCTGTGAGTTAGTTATTGATGCGGACTTGGGAGGTTGTTGACGTGATTGTCATTTTCGTAAGGCGGACTAATTTGGCTGGGATGCCAAAGCAAAGCATTAATTGTTACAGTACGTTACGATCAATACTGTCGTATGCTTGCTTAAAGTCAAACAAAATTTGGTGTACGTCTATGTTGACCGCCCAGCGCTTTTCAAGTACCTGCTTGAATGTAAACAACTTGTCTATTGTTGATCTACTTACTCTGAAACCACCTTGATACTCCCAACAATACTGTTGGTGTATGATCCGATTTTATTTTCGAAGATTTAGAAAATATTTTGTACGCCGTACAAAGTAGTGATATGCCTCAATAATTTTCACGCTGTAGCTTGTCACCTTTTTCGTGGATAGGGAGTATAATTGATTGGCTCCAGTCGTTCGGCATATGTTCTCGTTGTCAAAAGTGCTGAATGACTTTCTGAATAGCTTCATGAACATTACTGTCACCATATTTGATGAGCTCCACTGGAATCTCATCGATGCCCGGCGCTTGATTATTCTTTTGGGGTTTGATGATGGAAAAAACTTCATCCAGAGTTGGTGGGGCCAATGGAAGCTCTCCGCAGACATTATAGGCTCCGATGTTCTGGAACTGTGCGGAGGATTAAGGAGGTTCCTGAAACATCATGCCCATCTTTCCTTAATCTTGGTTTCATCAGCGATGATATTGCCGACGCTATCACGACAGAGCGTGGTTTTGGGCTGGTAACCACGTTTCAGGCTTTTCACTACTTTGTATGCTTCACTCGGTACTTTTTACGGAATATGCTTTTCACTTTCACGAAAACACCATCTAGGTCCCATGGATTAATACTCCTCAATTTTTCTGCCCATTGATTGCTGACCTCACTCTGAAGTATGAACGGATTAAGTTGCTGACATTCTTCAGGTGTAATTTCAACAAAGCCAACGAGGGATGGTTGTAGTCCAAAAGTCGTCGATAAATATTGTTGACGCATGTGAGAAGAAGGCTTTTCAATCTCTTCAACCATGCAATGGTTGGTGTTTCATATCCTTGCATATTGTTTCAATGTTTGATCTTGGGAACTACTTTCTGAATCGTTTCCAACGTTAGCTTCTCGAACTTCGACAAATAGAGATCTATTTCATCGTTGGCTAGATTCTTGTCATTCGGCACCATTGAATAAGAGTTGCCATCATCAGAAGGGGGACATTGTTTCTGGTAGTTCCGATTAAACTTCTTTTGAAACTTTCCACAGTCTGTTTTACTAAAATTCAACCGATGATTTGCATGTTGAACTGGAATGAAGAAGAGATCATCCTTTGGATGATTGATTCCCATTACGATTGCAATATGGTTGCTATCATAAGGAAGCACCTGCAGTTTCCGTTGAGGACTATAAAAGCTAAATTCAAGTCTTCCGTCAGCAATGCAGAGGTCCAAATATGAATTTGTCCGAGGGTATGTTGGGAACTCCGATCCATATAGATTGCACCTACATCCTCTTGGATTATTGGTAGCGTTCAGCCATGATGTATGCTTGGTGTTCAGGTCACCAGCAAGAATATAATAACCATGCAGCCTGCTCAATTCGAATATTTTAAACAAGGAATTGAGCTCCTCCTTGAACTTGAGAACATTTGGACCAGTTGCATAGACAGAGATAACCAAGATGTTATCCCCACCTGGCAGTGAGATTTTTATGCCGGACACTTCAAGAGATTCATAGCTCATAGAAATAATAGGGTCTTCTCACCAATATCCCGGTGCCACCTTCCCCATCACTTATTATCCTACCGTTTCTCACGAAGTGGAGTGCCATGAATTGAGGTGGGTTTCAGTGAGAAGCTTTTGCTTAGCAATGAATTGAAGGAGATAATCACGTCGATGTATAGTAACAATGGAGTTGACGTTGATTGTGATGAGTAGAATCTTATCCATGGGAATGTGACTGGATGACAAGTTATTTTGAGGCATTTGAAAGCCCTTAAGGCTGAAAGACAAGATTAATTTTCGTATTTTTTTTTTGTCTATTCTCTCCGATAAAAAATTTAATTGCTGATAAATTTTGAGAAGCAGCTCATTAATGCCAGTTATATTATTGACATTATTTTCCGTATTTTCTGCTGGTCCTCTGGCGGCGAGTGCAAATGGTACTCCGGGCTTGACGAAGTTCAGAGCTGAGACACTGCGATGTAGTTGTGTTTGCTTTGGGACAAATTTTACCCTCGCATCTTGATATCGGGAGCATCCTCGATATGATGCCGGGTGACCAAAAACACCGCAGTTAACACAGTATAATTTCTTTTTTGGCTCCGTCTGAGTCGATTGGCACTCACCGGGAGCATGCACGTCCTTGCATTTGACGCATCGATAATGCATTGCGCAATTGGCAGCTGAATGTCCAAATCTTTCACACCGATAACACTGGTTCACTTGTCTTTTCTTGAGGTGTTCCCACCCCACCACTCGGAAGTTCAAGTATCTTATTTGTTGAGGAGCAATTGGACTGCTCTTTTTTGAAATCTGCACCAAATAAAGTGGTTATATTTTACTACCGTCAACCTTCTTCTCACGAATGTTTTGACGGAAATAAATTCAATATCTGGTGCTGCTTCCTTGAGCACCTGAAGACGGTATCTTTTTAGCAGTCCAAGGCCGTCAATAAAAACTTCTGGTTCTGTTCACTTTTAGGGGTATAGGTGAAATATGGAACCTCCCCAGAATTTAGTGCGTTTTTAGCTGATTTGCAACCAACCAGTTGTAATGTGACGCCTACGCCCGGGAATCGAAGTGATTCCGATCCCGAACCCTTGCAACCGGCCAGATGGGTATGTCCTCGAAGTGCCAGCGGACTTCATCTGTCGTGCGGATATCGTTGCGCAGAAAATATTTCTTTTCTGTCCAAATATTTAGATCTGTGGATATAAATATTCGAAATATAAAATTAATCCAAACCCCGACACATTTCGAGACATATCCATCTGGAAATGCCCCTCCACCGTGGCCATCGAAAAACTATGCCACTGGCGACAGATGGAGAGGCACATTGCCGCCATGTGACGTGCCATTCCACACACATCTGTTTTGTCGGATGTTGTCAGATTGACAGTCCGACGGAACGTGGAATAGAAAACACGCGGGAGGAAAGTGCTATATCTGTATTTTTCGTTATCCCCCCGTAATCTTGGTGTTCTGGAGGAAGGCCGAAAATATTAACTAACAGCGGTGGAAAAATAAACGCGTCACTCTGTAGCGGGGGATCAATATCATGGTTTGCGTCAACCATTATGGTAAGTTATCGACGATGAAATCAGTTATCTGAATGCGACATTTACAGCTACAATCCTGATTTGAATTCAGATCCATACGGAGAGCCAGGATGCTTCTGGGCGTTCAATTATTTCTTCTACAACAAGAAGTTGAAACGCATTGTGTTCTACACTTGTCGTGCAGTCAACTCATTATATAGTGGAGACTCTGGAATATCGTCAAACATGTCCATGGAAGAAGATACTTGCTGCTATTAAGACAGGAATAATGCCAGGCCAAATTAGTTCCAGCTGATACACCCAAAAAAAAAAGAACGCCAAAGAGAACTCGTGGTTCAATGTCACTTGAATCGAATAGTCCATCAACAACCCCACCGCCTACATCGAACAACAAGCGCCGAAGAATTTAAAATTCGTCTAATGCGGTAATGTACACATCCAGAAGCACTATACTAAAATTTTAATCAGGAAAAAAATGGTACGTGAGATGATAAATCTGTAGAACTGTTAAACATGATAAACCAAATTCAATTATATAATAGCACAAATTAATCTAATATATAAAGGGGATTGTAGCATGTGGGCCTGATTGAAAAATGCATCTCATGCCATCCAATACTCTCCAAGGGCCTCTGCTTTTATAGTACGTAAGATTTGGAAAGCAGCAGAAAAGATGCCCCTGTTTGTGTTTTGAATATAAATTCTTTCCTACGTCAAATATGTATTTCCTAAAAAAAAAATCATCATGCATATATTTACGGATCATATCGTGTCTGAGGTCACAATTCATTAATAATAAAAAAATAACTATTCGGGCACTAACAGTATCTTGGTACACTCGGTTTGATAGGGCAGTGTCGTATTTTGCGTTTGACTCTCAGCAAAATCAGCGATGCTTTACTGCATGCGAGAACTATTTAATTGACTGTACTTTATTTTTAACAATTCATAACATAGATATTTCTTTTAAATTTAATTTTTTATATATTTCTTTTTAACAATTCATAACATAGATATTTCCTTTAAATTTAATTTTTTATATATTTCTTTTTAACAATTCATAACATAGATATTTCTTTTAAATTTAATTTTTTATATATTTCTTTTTAACAATTCATAACATAGATATTTCTTTTAAATTTAATTTTTTATATAAATGTTTATCCCTTATTTTAATTAATTGTGTGGATTAATTTGACTTTGTATTTGATTTGATTTGCGTTTTGAAATTACAAAATCACATTAAAGGGATCAAACCCATGTTGTAATGATATAAATGGAAAAATACGAAAATCAGTAGTTGAAGATGAGATTATTATTTGATAATGAATTTAGTTAGAGCAATAAAATGAATTGTTAAATAATTAACGACTTTCCTTTTCAGTAGTTCTTTCTGTTTCAGCAGGAGGGTGAGTGCATGGTAGGTATGCCGTCGCGAGGGTAGGGTTTCGACAAATCCGCTGAGGTCGGTTTCGCGTCGCGCGCGGTACGCGGTACCTTTGATTGTTTCGTCATTTCATTAGAGTAGTTTTCGTCGGTTTGATTTCGAGTAGCATATTTTTCGGTACCGCGTCGGTGATTCGGTAACGCGCCTATGGGACTTTGTAGCTTTTTTGATTTGAGATCTGTGGAGAGATCACATCCAGAATTAACGTAACGTAGATTTCCCGTTCTGGATGAGTAATTGTTGACGCGTTTGGAAAACGGGCATATTCATGTGGCTGAAATATTGTAATTGAGCGTAACCCATTCGGAGACCCGCGACCTAAATCCTCTCCGAACTAGCTGGCCGACAAGCAGTCACCGCGTGAATGGGTTACGGTGCACGGATTGGTTGACCTGTTGGTACCATCCGTTGGCACTACTCAGACTTAACGTCTAGAACCGATGAGAGGTCGGTTCCGCGTTCGGACTTGAAAGGTTTAAAATCATTACAAATGGCGCCCAACGTGGGGCCTAAAACATCCTAAGGGGGAAAGAACTTCGCGTCTTCTGACGAGTCGGTCCTTTACGGAGGATGTAAGGTACTTTGGTACTCGAGTCCCACTATCAGGAGCAGTGGAGTTGTGTGATACACACTAGAAGTCGCTTCACGCGAGTTGTATCTTCCGCTCTCCTTTGGTTGATTTTTTTTTTTCGCGACAGAATCCTTCCAATGTGTTGTCCCAGGTTAACCCCTGTAAGGACCTTCTATTTTCTTGATGGAACGGCCAGTCTGATGGGTTTACCTATCAGCATGGACTCTCAAGAAAATAGAAGGCTACCTTGCCTTTATGTCGCGGAAGGATTCTAATTATTTCGTATGCGTGATAGACGAGTGGTATCGGTTCAACGTTCGGTGGCGTATGCTGGAGTTGCGAAGCCCGGAATGCTTCCACGCGTCGGGAATTTTGACCGCGTACAAAATCATTACGGTAGCTCTACCACTTGTCTCGTCGAGTCACTTTAACGTAGTTTAGAGACGGTTTTTTTTGTAATGTATGTGGGTTAGGGGATATAATTTCGTAAATCGACCAAAAGCACCCTTTCTTCGGCAGATTACCACGCACTCTCATTTCCCGTTGAAGGAGTCGACTACTGGAAAGGAAAGTGACTGGCAAATATTTTTTTTTTTTTCCCACTATTATTAGCTCGCCACTATCGGCCACTAATTTAGTTTTAATTTTTAATCATACTTAATGAGTTAAAAAAATTTAATTTAAGATCGATTTCTATTGCTTTAGCATTAATGTAATTAAATAGGAATGATAAATTGGAATCAATAATACGACGATTAAAATGGAAGAGAACCTTAATTGTGTGAAGATGATTGGTATGCAAGGAGCCGTAGGCGGTGAAGTTCCGGCCGCAAGTGTCGTGTCCGAGGAGACACCCATGCCTTCCGCTCACTCCATTGACACCCTCGTGGTGTTGATGAGAGATATGTCGGAGAGGATTGGCAACCAGGAGGGAAAGCTCCAGAATCTCCCTATGAGCCAACCACCCAGTCGCGTGAGAACTCCGCTTGGCTGGGAGCCCAATCCCAGTGTGGCGATGCCCCCCTCCCGACAATCCGAGCAATGGGTCCCACCTCCAAGGAACTCGGGAATGGATCCCAGAGCTCCCGAATATAGACCACGACACAGTACCGGACCTCCGTTGGTACCTCCAGCCCCCGAGGCCGTTCAGTACAACAGGTCAACAGAGGATGTGATTCCCCCCGGGAACGCATTGACACCTTTTCGAGACCCGACGCCTCGTATCATGGAGAGTTGGCGCCTGAACTTTACAGGGTTCAACGATATGATATCGGCGGACCGGTTCCTTTTCCGGATCCAGGCGTTGGTATCCAGCACCCTGGGAGGTGATTCCTCGGCCTCCCTCCGGCATGCACATCTTTTGTTCAGCGGCGACGCTGCCGACTGGTACTGGAGCTTTAAAGAATCAACGCCACGTCCCACTTGGCACTCTTTCAGTGCAGCCTTCCGCAATTGATTTGAGGATGGCTTCACTGAGAGAGAGCTAAGGGAGCAAATAAAGAAACGGAAACAAGGTGCTCACGAACCGTTCGACCAGTACTACACAAGTATAGTGAGATTGAGCACTCGCTTGCGAAATACCATGCCCGAGGACGAACTGGTAGAAATTATCAGAGAGAATATGCGCTGGGATCTCCAGAACAGCCTTCTACATTTTCCAATCAACACCATACAGGGACTGCGCCTTCATGCCCGTAGAGAAGAACACTTGGATGAGCGGCGAGGTACCTTCCGTCCACAACCTCGTATAACGGGACCAACTCCCCGAAATCATCACACCGCGGAGTTGATGGCAGCTGACCACCTGCTTGCTGATCCAGTACCAGTACCGAGGAGCGGAGCACCACCGGAGTTTGAGGACCCAGCCTTGAATGATCGGCCCTCCCTTGAAGCAATTACAAGCCCGACGGTCTGTTGGAACTGCCGACAACCGGGACATCGGTTCTATGCATGTCCAGCGGAGCCAACGCTTTTCTGCTACCGATGCGGGAAGGCCGACACATACGCACCAGACTGTGCTAATTGCAAAGGACGAAAAAACTTGCCACCGAGTGCCGCGACCACCCGTCGGCACTCCTAAACCCCGGACGAACCAATCCAGACCCTATCACTAGCTATGACCAAGCTCACAACATGACTCCAACTCTGCTGACTCGCACCGCTAACCACAGTTCTCCCGAAGTTCCACAACCGACGTCGTCCTTCGCCGAGGCCAACGCGCAAGGGAATGATAGCGAGGCGAAAGTTCCTTGGCATGTAAAACCTTTTCATGTCATGAGGAGTTGGCCACAAATGTCCCACCGCGAAGCAAGCGAACCACGCGTCGGATGCGGAGCTTCTGGAGAAAAGTCAGGCAGTCGAGGAAAGTGTTGAAGGACATATACTTAGACGAATTATTGAGGGATGATGTTCGGCCATATGCGTCAGTACACCTCCTGCAAAAACGAGTGTCAGGCTTAGTCGATACGGGAGCCAGTGTGAATTGCATATCTGCCGAGTTTGCAGGGGAGGTACTGGCAAGGCACGCGGACCAAATCCGTCATTTCACCTCCTGGTTAAGCACGGCGGACGGAACTCGTCACTCTGTAGTGGGAAAAATTATGACGGATGTCACCTTTAAAGGAGTAACTAAACCCATGGAATTTTTCATCATACCTCAGTTAACCCAGAATCTTTACCTAGGAGTGGATTTTGTTCGAAAATTTAACTTGGCCCCGGCACTATTTTCCGGTTCGACCCTGGAGTCCGTCACCACAGCTCCTGACCAATCTCAACCCACTAACTTATTACGGCATACACTGGATGTAACTCAGCAACTGCGTCTTGACTCGGCTATATCGGCTTTTCCATCGCATGAGAAGGAAGGTCTCGGGCGGACTGCCCTGGTGTTCCACACTATAGATATGGGGGATGCTAAACCCATAAAACAGAGACATTTCGCCATATCTCCGGCGAAGGAAAAATCGTTATATGCCGAAGTGGATCGAATGCTAGCATTAGGCGTCATCGAAGAATCACAGAGCGCGTGGGCTTCCCCAGTCACCTTAGTTGTCAAGCCGAACAAGGTCCGGTTATGCTTAGATGCCAGACGCTTGAACGCCGTCACAGTCAAGGACGCATACCCTCTACCGTTGATCGAAGGCATTTTGAGTCGGTTGCCTAAAGCCCATTTCATCACGAGCTTAGACCTCAAGGACGCCTTCTGGCAAAGTCCTTTAGACCCCGGTTCAAAGGAGAAAACAGCCTTCACAGTCCCAGGTCGGCCCCTATACCAATTCGTGACCATGCCATTCGGATTGTGCAATGCCCCCCAAACAATGACGCGCCTTATGGATAAGGTGATACCACCTCATTTGCGGCACCAAGTTTTCGTTTACTTGGACGATCTGTTGCTTATAACCGAGACCTTTGACGAACACATCGACCTGCTTCAGGAGGTGGCTCTACACATCCGGAGGGCAAGATTAACCATCAACATAAGGAAGAGTCAGTTCGTGATGACGGAGGTGAAGTATTTAGGTCACATCATTGGGCATGGCCACATCAAGACCGATCCGGAAAAGACTCAAGCGATTGACGTTTTTCCATTACCCAAGACCACCAAACAATTACGCCGGTTCTTAGGTTTATGCGGATGGTACCAGCGTTTTGTACGTGACTATGCCACCATAACCACTCCTTTGACCGACATGCTGCGTAAGGGACGTAAATTCGTCTGGGAAGAGCCCAGCTTGCGAGCCTTTGAAAAGCTAAAGTCTGACTACGCCCCCGTACTGCACAGCCCGGACTTTGACAAACCGTTCTCAATCCATTGTGACGCCAGTCAACATGGGGTGGGAGCAGTCTTAGTCCAGGTTGCACAAGACGGCGAGGAGAGACCTATAGCCTTCATGTCTCACAAGCTGAACCCAGCCCAGCGAAATTACACGGTCTCCGAGCAGGAATGTTTAGCTGCGGTGTTGGCAGTGAAACGCTTCCGAGCCTATGTGGAGGGACACACCTTTGAAATCGTTACGGATCACGCTTCTCTGAAATGGCTAATGAGCCAGACTGATCTCAACGGCAGATTGGCCAGGTGGGCACTGAAACTACAGGCATTTGACTTCACAATTCGCCACCGAAAAGGAAGCCAGCATGTAGTCCTCGACACCCTATCCAGAATGTTCGCCCCTGAAGGAGCCGAGTTGGTCCAAGAGGACGACAGCCCCCAATTGATCGATCTGGACCATCCTGCCTTCAAGTCAGCAACCTACACACAACTGATTCACACTATCCAGAATCAACTGTCCCAGCTTCCTGAACTGCGGTTGACGGATGGATTTATTTATAAGCGGATGGGACACGCCTCCGGAGACCCCATACAAAAAGAAGAACAGTGGAAGTTATGGGTGCCCGAAGAATTAACCGCTGATCTTATCAGACGGACCCATGACCACCCGTCAAGTGCGCACGGCGGTTACGGTCATACAATTAGGCGGTTGAAAACCTGTTTCTTTTGGCCTAAGATGGCACAACAGATAAAAGCGTACGTAGCCTCTTGTGAGCTATGCAAGTGCACTAAAGCGCCCAACACCATTCTTCGGCCACCCATGGGTAAGGTTGAGATCCCCGAACGCGTGTTCCAGCGCTTGTACATTGATCTTATCGGTCCTTACCCTCGATCTGCTTCTGGTCACACGGGAGCTGTCGTGGTCCTGGACCAGCTCTCTAAATTTCCTATCATAGAACCACTACGTAACATGCACACTGGACCTATAATCAGCTTCTTGGAGACCCGAGTCTTTCACATGTTTGGAGTTCCGGAGAAACTTGTCTCCGACAATGGGGTCCAGTTCACCTCCAGCAAGTTCCGAGACCTAATGTCCAAATACGGCATCATCCACCAGCGAACTGCCGTCTATTCACCACAAGCCAACGCATCCGAACGACTGAATCGTACGCTCATAGCGGCCATCCGCGCCTATGTCCACCCGAATCAGAAGGACTGGGATCGCAAATTGTCCGCCATCACTAGTGCGCTGCGCTCGTCGTACCACGCCACCACCGGCATTTCGCCGTATTTCGCATTGTTCGGTCAGTACATGATCTGTCATGGGAGCGCTTACCGGCTATTGCGGCAACTGAAATCGCTAGAGGACCCAATCGTGGTTCTGGAACCGCACGAAAAGCTCCAACTTCTGCGAGAGCAATTGCGGGAGAAGATTGAAGAAAGTCGACGGATGGGAGAGGAGCGGTACAACTTGCGATCTCATCCTTCTGGCTTTAAGGCAGGCGACGAGATATACCGTCGAAACTTCCGGCAGAGCGATGCCACCCGACATTACAATGCCAAACTAGACAAGAAATTCGTGAAATGTCGAGTCCTACAAGTAATAAGCCCCACCCGATACCTCATCGCGGACATGACTGGTAAAACCCTGGGAATTTACCACGCAAAAGACCTTAGACGATGAAGTACAACTATTTCACACGAAAAACCTTGGCTTACCTAAATCTCTGCCTAGACGAAGACCTCCGAATAACACCTGACTCCCTACTATATAGTCACTGTCGAGTCTTCACGAACATGGTTGTAGCCTATTCCTCGAAACCGACCTTCGACCCGCCACGGCCCTAACCAAGACCTTTTACATAGGAGGCGGGATCGTAATTACTTCGATTTTAGGGGGGGGGAATGTGTAATGTGACGCCTACGCCCGGGAATCGAAGTGATTCCGATCCCGAACCCTTGCAACCGGCCAGATGGGTATGTCCTCGAAGTGCCAGCGGACTTCATCTGTCGTGCGGATATCGTTGCGCAGAAAATATTTCTTTTCTGTCCAAATATTTAGATCTGTGGATATAAATATTCGAAATATAAAATTAATCCAAACCCCGACACATTTCGAGACATATCCATCTGGAAATGCCCCTCCACTGTGGCCATCGAAAAACTATGCCACTGGCGACAGATGGAGAGGCACATTGCCGCCATGTGGCGTGCCATTCCACACACATCTGTTTTGTCGGATGTTGTCAGATTGACAGTCCGACGGAACGTGGAATAGAAAACACGCGGGAGGAAAGTGCTATATCTGTATTTTTCGTTATCCCCCCGTAATCTTGGTGTTCTGGAGGAAGGCCGAAAATATTAACTAACAGCGGTGGAAAAATAAACGCGTCACTCTGTAGCGGGGGATCAATATCATGGTTTGCGTCAACCATTATGGTAAGTTATCGACGATGAAATCAGTTATCTGAATGCGACATTTACAGCTACAATCCTGATTTGAATTCAGATCCATACGGAGAGCCAGGATGCTTCTGGGCGTTCAATTATTTCTTCTACAACAAGAAGTTGAAACGCATTGTGTTCTACACTTGTCGTGCAGTCAACTCATTATATAGTGGAGACTCTGGAATATCGTCAGACATGTCCATGGAAGAAGATACTTGCTGCTATTAAGACAGGAATAATGCCAGGCCAAATTAGTTCCAGCTGATACACCCAAAAAAAAAAGAACGCCAAAGAGAACTCGTGGTTCAATGTCACTTGAATCGAATAGTCCATCAACAACCCCACCGCCTACATCGAACAACAAGCGCCGAAGAATTTAAAATTCGTCTAATGCGGTAATGTACACATCCAGAAGCACTATACTAAAATTTTAATCAGGAAAAAAATGGTACGTGAGATGATAAATCTGTAGAACTGTTAAACATGATAAACCAAATTCAATTATATAATAGCACAAATTAATCTAATATATAAAGGGGATTGTAGCATGTGGGCCTGATTGAAAAATGCATCTCATGCCATCCAATACTCTCCAAGGGCCTCTGCTTTTATAGTACGTAAGATTTGGAAAGCAGCAGAAAAGATGCCCCTGTTTGTGTTTTGAATATAAATTCTTTCCTACGTCAAATATGTATTTCCTAAAAAAAAATCATCATGCATATATTTACGGATCATATCGTGTCTGAGGTCACAATTCATTAATAATAAAAAAATAACTATTCGGGCACTAACAGTATCTTGGTACACTCGGTTTGATAGGGCAGTGTCGTATTTTGCGTTTGACTCTCAGCAAAATCAGCGATGCTTTACTGCATGCGAGAACTATTTAATTGACTGTACTTTATTTTTAACAATTCATAACATAGATATTTCTTTTAAATTTAATTTTTTATATATTTCTTTTTAACAATTCATAACATAGATATTTCTTTTAAATTTAATTTTTTATATATTTCTTTTTAACAATTCATAACATAGATATTTCTTTTAAATTTAATTTTTTATATAAATGTTTATCCCTTATTTTAATTAATTGTGTGGATTAATTTGACTTTGTATTTGATTTGATTTGCGTTTTGAAATTACAAAATCACATTAAAGGGATCAAACCCATGTTGTAATGATATAAATGGAAAAATACGAAAATCAGTAGTTGAAGATGAGATTATTATTTGATAATGAATTTAGTTAGAGCAATAAAATGAATTGTTAAATAATTAACGACTTTCCTTTTCAGTAGTTCTTTCTGTTTCAGCAGGAGGGTGAGTGCATGGTAGGTATGCCGTCGCGAGGGTAGGGTTTCGACAAATCCGCTGAGGTCGGATTCGCGTCGCGCGCGGTACGCGGTACCTTTGATTGTTTCGTCATTTCATTAGAGTAGTTTTCGTCGGTTTGATTTCGAGTAGCATATTTTTCGGTACCGCGTCGGTGATTCGGTAACGCGCCTATGGGACTTTGTAGCTTTTAGGTAAATTTCTCGAGAGAAATTTACCTATTGCGGAGAGCATCATATATATATATATATATATATGGGATATAACGAAATTTGTGACCACGCTAGAGGTTGCAATTTTGCTTCGATTTTCACCAAATTTTCAGGAAAGGTGTATTGGGTAATTATCTCGGTTAAGTTCGTGAACCAGCTATATCGGCCGGGCAAAAACAAAATGGCGGCCATTTTAGACGAAAAATCGTGATTTCTGTTCTGACCAAAGTATAGCTCCGATTTGGATGAAATTTGGTACAAAGGTTCATTGCTGTATGTGATGAATCTCACAATAAAAAATCCAAAGTCGGTACGGCAGAAACAAAATGGCGGCCGCTCAAAGGTCGAAAAACGTGCAAAATTTTGTTGTTGTAATAGTGGTCAAAAGCTTTCAACAGATTTTCATGAAATTTGATAACTTGATAGAAATTTTAAGTATCTAAAGAATTACGTGAAAAAATTGGAGGTCAGGTTGCAAAAAACAAAATGGCGGCCAGTTAAAGGGCAAAATTTCAAAGGCTTTTTAAAGTCGCAATTTTAATCCGACATATACGAAATTCGGTTTCAAGATAGACATTATTTAGGACTACAGTCTTTGATATTTTGGTGATCATGCATGTGCAAATTTCAAAATGGCGGCCGTTTAAATATGCGTTTTTTTCAGGTTTTTGTGGCCCTCTAGCGGTCACATTTTCCGGCGGATTTTGATGAAACTTGAGATTATGGATCTCTGTACTACGTTCTTGTATTATGCAGGAAATTATCAAAATTGAATGAAAAATAAAAAAGTCGAAAATTTAAAGCCTAATATTTTTAGCTGCCATTTTCTTTAAAAATTGAATTATTTTGCCCTGTCTAGAGTGAAACTTCTATTTGAGCGAGATAGTACATTGATTGATGAGTTCCTAGCATACAAAGATTTAAAATAATCCAAAATAAAATGCATGCATTCAAAATGGCGGCCCCCAAAGGTCAGAAGGCAAGCGCAATTCGCTATTTTAGTGCCAACTGAAATAATGAATATTTTTTATGATAACGTTTTAAATGACTTTACTTGATAGAATTTATAAACCAGACCATTTTTAAGATATTGTAAAATCTTTTTAACAATCCCCTAAAAAAATTATAAAATCGCGACTTGTCTGTCTGTCCGTCCGTTTGTTCGTGCGTCAAAACAAGTTTTCTCGCAAACCACATGAGCTAGAATGAGGAAATTTTCTACGTAGGTCAAAAGTGGTGCCTCTTGAAATTTGCAGTGCAAGAAAATATTTTAAGGTATTTTAAGGGGGGTCTCCCCATACAGGGGGGTGGCATACAATTTTTTTTATTTCTGTAGCAGCCAAGATTCTCAACAGATTCCGTTGAAACTTGAAATTACAAGTTATTAACGCAAGTTAATTTAATTTAATTATGCAAATCGAATGACAAATGAAAAAGTCGAAAATTTACAGCTTAATATTTTTAGCAGCCGATTTCAATAAAAATTGAAATGACGGCCCTCATAGTTCAGAAAAAAATTGAAAATGTATATATTAATGGCAACGCAAGTGCTGATTAAACTTTCATGGAAATCTTTTGAAATTAACTATTCGAGCTATTTAAGCCTTTGTGTGGTTACCACTGTGAACTGTGTAAACAGCAAATGCGAGAAGGGCGAAACCGGTATTTATATGTTTACAACAATTTATGATCCGCCGATTTTCAATATGTAATCCATACGAATGCAACTCAATTTAATTAGCAAAATATTTGCGCCCCGATAAAAGGTCTCTAAGAACGAACGTGGCCAGATTTTTTTTTATGTTAATAAATACCCATGTGGTACTACGAAAATTGCAGAAAGAAGTTGAGTAGTAGGCAAGCCAAATTTTTTTTCGAAGCTTTATGCTACATACGAGAAATTTACCTTTCCGGCTGGTGCTGCCAACGGGGATTTTTTGATTTGAGATCTGTGGAGAGATCACATCCAGAATTAACGTAACGTAGGTTTCCCGTTCTGGATGAGTAATTGTTGACGCGTTTGGAAAACGGGCATATTCATGTGGCTGAAATATTGTAATTGAGCGTAACCCATTCGGAGACCCGCGACCGAAATCCTCTCCGAACTAGCTGGCCGACAAGCAGTCACCGCGTGAATGGGTTACGGTGCACGGATTGGTTGACCTGTTGGTACCATCCGTTGGCACTACTCAGACTTAACGTCTAGAACCGATGAGAGGTCGGTTCCGCGTTCGGACTTGAAAGGTTTAAAATCATTACACAGTGATTTCATTCTGATTGTTAATTTTTTGGCATTAAGTCTCTTAATCTCGAAATTAGTTAATTTATTTTCAGCTGCCAATAGCCGAACCGTATCCTTTCCGCTTTGACACATTAATTGGCGGAACTTTCTCTGTATTTTTTGGCAGCTTTTTGAGGAGGTCCAGCAGAACTGCAAGCTGATTTCTTCTCCTTATTTTTATTTTTTAAGTAAAGGATAAAATTATCATTGTTATCTTGATTAACATTACCTTTAATACTTTCTTCAACGTCCATTTCCTGTTAGAGTCCGTCCAACGCTGCATAGTAGTTTTGGCTGTCGTTAGCGCTTCCAGCACTTAGTATTTCTTCTGGGATGACTTGTTTAACACCTTTTTTGGCATTAGTTTCCGTATTTATTTGCCTTACCGGTTTTGCATTTTGAGTTTGCTTCCCTTTCTTGTACATATCTTCGAACGTTTTTAGTCGTAGTCTCAATTCCAGAATATCTGCTAGTATTCGACTCACTTCTTGTTTGTCTTCGACTAATTGAGTTTTACGCCCGCCATCTGTGGAGTCCTGGTTACTCGGGTGTCTTCTTTTATTGACGCTTGTCGCCAATTTCGTATTGCTTCTTTGCCCGGGGCCCCCCAACGGAGGGAAGCCGTCGGGCTCCTGCATACAGCAGTCCCAAGTTAGTCTTTGGTTTATTTGCTTTTGTTGATTTATTGAAGTAAAATAATATTCGATATGATTTCGTGGGTCAATACCTTTGACGGTAAATGCTTTTCCCAATAAAATCAAAATTTGCTTACGACTGACTTAAATATAAAAAATTAATTTAATTTTTTGAAACTGACTTTTGTGAATAATTAATTAATTTTTAAAATTAATGATAGGAGCCATTAAAAACACGTCTACACGCAGCATAAATCGAGGTTTGACCCTGTCCCATCCGCGTTTGGACAAACGCGAAGAATTGATTTATTCAGTTTCATACAACTCAGTCGATTGATGTAGAAATTGCAAGATAAATTACTTTAGTGAAAACGATTTGAATGGGCTTTTAATATTGATTCGTAAGAAAGATTTTGCTTCAGTATCTTATGGTGAGATAATTGAGATCGTGTAGCCATGTCGGGTGATTTTGATGTAAGCGTTTGAGATAAGTCGAAAGTTAATCTCAGAACTGGAGCATTACCTGAGGTGGTGGTTCTTGATTAACAGTAACATCGACAATTCCCTACGGCGTAAATAGCTTAGAAGTATTCCCCAGAAACATCTAAATAGAAGTGGAAATAGCATGGTCTGCAGTAATCACTTTCATCCCGATCAAATTATTCTCGAGGATATTTTGTTTTCTGATTTGTTACCTGTTAAGAAAGGCCGACGCGCTTTGGAAGAATATTGCTGGGATTTGATGATTTTTCTAGACGTAATTGAATACGAAAACACTTTTGAAGGGAGAAGATATGCAGGATGCGTAAATTGAAAATTAAAGTTCGACGTTTATATTTCTGAAATTACTTCTAAAGCTTCTCGCATTTCTGGCTTGATCTTAAGCAATTCCTATATTTTTTCCGATCCTTTGTCGTGGGTTAAATTATATTCTAGTTTGATTCGTCCCATCCTTGAGTACTGTTTGACAGTTTGGTTGGTTTGGCCAGTTTTTTTGGAAATGAAAGTGAAGTATTACAATGAATAAGTTAGCGCTGATACCTATTTAAGGTAATTAAAATTCACGAAAAAGTGATTAAAAAATTAGCAAATGCTTGAGTTCAAGCTGATTGTTGCCTGTTTAAAAAAAAAATATTTAAATCAAAGTTAAATTTTTAATATAACAATACTTTATTTACATGTGCCCCGCTCTTATTTGGGGGCCGTAAGTATACATGGTAAAGACAAGATCCTCTCAAGTCTCACCTGCATTCGCCAGGCTTGTGTCATTTTGCTTTGGCAATACATCCGTTCAGTAAGGTACCTCGACCTCGGCAATGTCGAAACGAGTCCTACGACCATTCAATTCGTAGTGGACTGTGGGGCTGGAGAAAAGAACCCGCCCCATGACACCGCAATGCCAGCCTGCCAGCGCACTCACTCCCCCTCAGACAAGGCCAATTCTGGTGCCCTCAGACAAGGCCAATTTTGCTGCAGTCCTTTATGGACGTTTAATATTCCTCTAAAATCACTACAAGAGTTTCTTTCATAAGTACATAACAGGTGCCATTTTATTACAGCTTAAATAATTTTTCTTAATACTTAGCCAATTGAACATGTTCAAATTAAACACTATTACTTCTATTTTCATGAAAACCCGAAGAGAATAAGAGTACCTAGGGCAATTTGAAATAAATATCTACCATCAACACGTCTATTATTGTTGTAATTCCATACAATTGATATGGCTTAACACACAAAACCAGATCGATCATGTTCTGATCCAACAACGTTGGGCCTCGAGCATACTTGACGTCCGTACATACAGAGGAGCCAATTGTAACTCAGATCATTACTTGATCAAATTAAACTATCGATGTCGTATGTCAATGGCATATTCGGCGAAGACCAGCCCGCTACAAAAATTTGACATCGAAAGGCTCCAAACGGTGTTTGTGGTCGAAAATTTCACGGAGACCCTCGACAACCAGCTGGCTCCAATCTTATCAGACGCATCGTTAAAGACAAGCAACGAGCTCTGGATGGAAGTGAAAGCGGCTATTAGGACCATGGCAGACCAGACGATCGGACATCAAGCCCGGCGCATGAGGAATGATTGGTTCGATGATGAGTGCCAGAATGCGTTAGATAAAAAGAATCAGGCGTACAAAGAATACTTAGGTAGGAAAACCAGGACGAGGAGAGAATACTATGAAAATCTCAGAAGAGTAGCGAATAAGATAATTAGGATTAAGAAAAGAAAGTACTATGACGACCAATTGAGAAGTATAGATGTAAGTTTAGCGAGCAATAACACAAGACAAGCATACAAAGTAATGAAAAGCCTGAAACATGGTTATCAGCCCAAAAACACGCTCTGTCGTGATGACAGCGGCAATACCATCGCTGATGAAATCAAGATTAAGGAAAGATGGGCATCATATTTCAAGAACCTCCTTAATCCTCCGCACAGCTCCAGAACATCGGAGCCTATAATGTCTGCGGAGAGCTTCTATTGGCCCCACCAACTCTGGATGAAGTTTGTTCCATCATCAAAGCCCAAAAGAATGATAAAGCGCCGTGCATTGATGAGATTCCAGTGGAGCTCATTAAATATGGTGGCAGTAGTGTTCATCAAGCTATTCACAAAGTCATCCAGTACATTTGGCAACAAGAACACATCCCGAAAGAGTGGAGCCAATTAATTATATTCCCTATCCACAAAATAGGTGACAAGCTACAGTGCGAAAATTATAGAGGCATATCACTACTTTGAACGGCGTACAAAATATTTTCAAAAATCTTAGAAAATAAAATCGGGTCATACGCCAACAGTATTATTGGGGAGTATCAAGATGGTTTTAGAGCAGGTAGACCAACAATAGACCAATTGTTCACAGTCAAGCAGATACTTGAAAAATGCTGGGAGTTCAACATAGAGGTACACCAAATTTTCGTTGATTTCAAGCAAGCATACAACTTGATCGTAACGTACTGCACCAAATAATGCTTTGGTTTTGGCATCCCAGCCAAATTAGTCCGTCTTACCAAAATGACAATGACATCGACAACCTCCCAAGTCCGCATCAATAATCAACTCACCGATGCCTTTGACACAAATATCGGACTAAAGCCCCATTGCTATTCAATTTGGCTCTGGAGTACTTCATACGGAAGCTACCTGTCGATACGCGAGGTACATTACTAGACAAGTCGAGCCAGGTAGTGGCCTATGCGGACGACATCAACATTCTGTCACGGTCACTAATAACTGCCAAAGAACTCTTCCTGAAACTCGACAGTGAAGCAAAACTAGTAGGGCTACAAATCAACGAAAATAAAACAAAGCTCATGACGCAGTCGAGGAAGAATACCCCAAAAACACAAAATATCACTCTTGGTAAATACAGTATCGAAAATGTTAGCGAATTTGTGTATTTAGACGCCAAAATAATGAAAACGGGCAATGAAAGAGACGAAATACGCCGAAGAATACAGCTCGTGAATAAAATATTTTATTCAGTATTGACGATCTTGAAGAGCACCTGGATACACAGGAAAACAAAGCTCCAAGTATACAAATCTGTGATAAGACCTGTGTCATGCTATGGGTGTGTAACATGGACCCTAACCCAAGCATCCGCAAATATATTGAACGCCTTTGAGCGACGGGTCCTGAGACGAATAATCGGAGCGAAGCTAGACGGGCACCAATGGCGAATTCGATACAACCATGAGCTGCATGAAATTTTTGACGAACCGGAGGTCTCAAGGATTGTAAGACTGCGGAAGCGGAATCGTATGGACGAACAACGGATACCCAAGAAGGTATTCGTTGGGAGAACTGAAGGGCGGCGGCCAGTGGGGAAACCGAGGAAACGCTGGTCTGACGCGGTCGACGAAGACAGTACTTCGCTGCTCGGATTACGGAATTGGATGACGCGGTCAACGGACCGAGACAGTTAGAGGCGCTGTTTGCAGGAAGCGAAGGGCCGGGAGGGGCTGTAGTGCTTAGAAGAAGAAGCAGATATGGCTATAGCTCACTTGATTCTGATCCGATTCGCATAAAATTTTGTAGCCATAAGAATCTTATATTAATCCAAATAGCTGTAAGATTTTAAAACGATTAAGGGTAGCGTTTTGATTTTATGTGAGAAAACGTAAAATTTACTAATCATACTATTAATAAATTTGAGTAATGGTTTATTTCTTCGGTATTTGTTGCCCTTGTACTCATAAAGACCTACTTTCATGATTTTTTCAGATTTTCGGTTCGAATGTGTCCATTTGCGAGGGGAGGGGCCACAAATATTTTTCGTACATTCTGCCTCCCCCTGGACCTCTAATGCAACACATTTTCAGATTCTGAACGTGCAAACGCCTTTTATTTGATACCCTACTCGACGACATTTGATGAAAAAAAAAATGTTTAAGGTCCACTTCGTTGTAAGGAGGACCCCCCATTTAAAAACTCTGAAATATTTGATGTTTCTGAAGAAATTTCATGACAGATTGGATAGACGGACAGATGAACGGGTGAATGGACAGACAGACAGGACGTAAAACTAGTATGTTTTTATAAAATTTATTTCTCAAAGCCCTAAGAATGATAGACGTACATCCAATAACAAATAACTTAGAGGTTGAAATTCATTGAACTTTGCTAATAATAGTAGGATTTGACATTTTCGTCAGTTAAACTGTATTAGTATCATTAAATTGGATGAAATCAGCCATTTAAGCAGTTCTTTAAAAAATCTTTGCATTCTATACTTTTCAATAAAATTTACAGAAGTCATAGCCATTTGAATTTCCTCCGATTACAACAATTCTATACGATTTTTCTTCAACATGGGCTTTCCATCGCAACGGATACTTAACTTTTTATGGGACCTTTTTCAAATAAAAAAAAATACATTAAAGATTTTGGTCAGTCAATGATTTCAGCAATATGGGAACAAAATGTTGGCTGGTTAAAGTGGAGTTCTATTTAAGCAAGAATATATTAGTTGCGCATGTCATAAAAGCTACTCCTGAATTAAATCTTTCTACACATCCGGATATTTTATGTTAAGTACAAAACCCTTCTGACATGAGCGTAGTTCTGTTTACCCAACTTGTTCTCAAAATAATTTTTATCACAGAATACTCTTGTCCTTAATTGTGCTCTACTTAACGAAAGTTTATCGAAAACAGCTAATTTTGAGGGCACCGCCTTAATATTTATTCATTCTTGTTTGAATCAATAATTTAGCGCTACATAGTTTACATGTAATTTTATACACATCTTAAGAATTTTCGGGTTGATTTTGACTTCACAAACTCTGTACATATCCATGATATCCAAGTGGTCAATACCTATGGCTGACCAACGCATCCGCAGGCAAGGTAAACCCATTGACATGGTTAATGTTGATGATCGACCACAACATACGGAAAGCTTTCTATCATACCTGGCCAACATACCTACGTTGAGTTGAGCAGGTCTTCTGTTGCGGCTTTCTTGAAGACACGAACCGAATCTCCAATACTCGAATGCTCCGCTGGAAGGGAATGCGTGATTTAGAACGAGGTCAGATGAGGAGCATCCGGCCTACCGCCCTGTCTCTCACCCAGCGCCGAGAAAGTGGATTTACGACAATTTGCATGCGATCAAGACAACATTCTTTCGATTGTATTAAATTTCGGTAGGGGCCAAATGCTTACCTAAGAGATGAGTTTTGTTGGTTGCAGGGCTGTGACAAAGGTGAGATTCATGTATCGAGCACACATCTTGTCTGAAGTTGAATAATAATTTTGGCACCTCATTTCAATAAAATTAAAATATTAAAAGAAATTTTGATGTCATCAGAGAGTCGGTTGTAGCAAAATTTAAAATTTATAGTCCATTTCGGCAACCAATTTTAGCAAAAATAACAATATCGCTCGCTTAACCGATGCTAGATCCTGCCCTTACCACCTTTCCAAAATCGCATCCCACCACCGCGACCAGAAACGCTAAGAAATTTTGTTTATTATTTTTTCAACTCGAGCAGATTGAGGTCAATCTGAGTCTGAGAAATGCGCTTATCATTTAGATTCAGATTCAGACCCACAGATTTCAGATTTCTCGCAGATAAGAGTGGAGTGGAATGAAAGTGCTGACGATGATGATGATGATGGTTGTAGTGATGCTGACTCTTATGTTGGCGATAAAATTGCACGATTTCAAGAGGAGACGTAATGTCCGCTATTTTTTGGTGGAAAAATGATTCAAAAACTTTCGGTCTTATTGGCCTAATTTTGCCATGTTTACGGTTTCGCGAGATGGCAAGATATTTTTTTGTGTGTTGCACGAGTGCTGCTCATTTGAAGCTGGTAAAAACTTCAGCAGGTAGAGATAAGCCCCCGCATCTTCTAATAGATTTCGATTTTTAATTTTGCTTTCAGTCAGACACATTTTTTGGAGATAATTTGCACGGTGTGCTTGTTTGGTATGAGTAATTGCTATAAATCCGACGTGCATAAGATACGAGTAGATACCTGTTCTTTTTGGAGCATCTTTCGAATTGGGGTACGATAAGATATTTTTTACAAATACATTTTTGGGTGAAATTATACTTTAGATGATTGCCTTGAGCTTATACTCAATGAAAAGGAAATTATTTTATGAATGTGAGGATGCTCTTATTTCATAGCATTCGATCGAAATCCAAACAATTCATCAAGATCATACTCCGCAATAACTTACTTGAGTAGCGACAAAAAACTAACAGGTGATTTAAGGGACTACTATCCTGTAGAATGGTGAAAATAGTACATTTTTAAATCTTTTTTTTCAATGAATTTATTATTTAATCAATTCTAATTTTTTGTATAAAATTAAGAATACATCGAAGTTTACAAAAAAAATTTTTTTTTTCATTTTCTACATTTTAATAGATGGCGCTCGAAGTTGGGTAGTTTAAAAAAACATGACTCCATGGCGAAACGGCTAGTCTGAAACAAAAAAATCAAAATTCATGTTAAAAAGAAAAGTATTTCACAAGACAATTTACCACATTTAGTAAAAAATCGGTAAAAAATGGCGGACTTTTGGAAAAAAAAGTTAAAAAAAGTGAATTTTTTTCAGCTTATTTATTCTATAAAATTTTTTTTATGTATTTTTCTGCAATTTTCTGGTAAATTGTCTTGCGGCAGACTCTAACAAACAAAACAAACCCAGGTTTATGTAAATCGGTTTAGCCAATCCCGAGATTAACTGTCCGCCATTTCAAAAAATGTTGTTTTGAGAAAAACGCGTTCAAAGTTTTTTTATACTATAATAATCTGAATATCATACAAAAATTTTTGTTTAACGCTTACAAATAATCAATCAGCAATTCCTGGACCATACAAAAGTATTCCAGAGTCTATAAATTCCTGCTCTTCTTCCTGCTGCAGATGTTTTCTTCGCAAGCGGGCTTCCTTGCTCGCTGCAGTAGTCGCTATCTCCGCCATTTGGATCCTTTCTTCATCTTTTTTTTTGGGCATACTGAAAAGAATTATAACCGATGGGGCAGCCCATTATCTCCATCATTTTTAAAATGCTCATTCGACCTTCATTAAAAACTGATAATGAAATATCGACCGCCAATTCCACAACTTCTTGACCTGCGTACGAATGTTTAGGAACGATCGCCCAAAGAGTTTTATTATAACACTCATTATTATTTTGAGTGTTTTTCCCTAAACATCGTGTGAGTAACTCTTTGTCGGTCAATTTTTCAAATATCGGATAAACGTATTCCTGGGCTTGTTCACTCAGAGCTGGCTTATGGGTAAATGGCTTGTTGTCTGCTTTGGCCTGCAGGTACTTGCACCATTCTGCATTAGGGTTCGGCCACATTGCGATTTTCCTGTCGTAACCAGCGATTTTGAGACGCAAATACGAACACACTGCGACAAGATTTGCCAAGGAACTTCAGGCATGCGCAGAACTAATATGATCATTTGAAGGTATGTCTTTGCCAAAAACACATGCGCTAACTCATCTGTGCACTATGCAAGAAACTTCCGTGCACGTCAGCGTCAAATGCCCAAATGATGTGCGCCTGCGCGAGAATCACAAAAACTACCTACTAAACTGCTTTTCGGAAAAATCGCGAATTCCTGCGATTGCCGACCTGGACAAAATTGTCGAAAATCGCAGTGTGCGGGCTTCCATTTAACCATGTGTAACTTGCGACAGAAGTGCGGCTAAATAGTCGTAGTTTGATGCTGTGCTGCCAGGTATACGGAATTTTCCGTATTATACGGAATTTTCGGTCCTCTAAAAAATTATACGGAATATTATACGGATATTTTAAAAAATACGGATTTATACGGAATTTTAAAGAAAACGGTAAAATTTAATATAATACTGTTATTGCAGCGTTTATTATCATATTTGGAATATATTCAAAAAAACACCGACTTGGCACTCAAAGTGTTAACTATCATTATGTCAACATCGC
Source organism: Odontomyia ornata (assembly GCA_963969285.1). Classification (NCBI taxonomy): domain Eukaryota; kingdom Metazoa; phylum Arthropoda; class Insecta; order Diptera; family Stratiomyidae; genus Odontomyia; species Odontomyia ornata. The sequence goes on along the minus strand of OZ017739.1, from coordinate 97,023,221 downwards.
CTGGGTACATAAAGTGTTAACTGAGTGTGTGTATGATGCAATATGCATTTCAGAAGCTGTCAAGGTCAAGTATCGTGTTTCGTGTGCACTGCATGTCATTTCTCGTTTCCAGTTTTGTCCAGTCGTGTCGTGTATAGATTGGTTGATGTGTATAGCACAAATACAGTTATTTGAGAGCCAAAGATTTAGATTAAACGTTTTATTTCGGTGAAAAAAGTGAATTTGTGTTTTGTTTTCGGTGCTCCTAAATATATCCAGGAGCAGTTTAACAATAACATTGAAGTAATCGTAATGAGCAGTTCCAAAGAATCTGTATCGGCATCTGAATCTGATCCAGATTCTTGTGAATCTGATCCAGATTCTTGTGAAAAAACAAGGTATGTTTTAGAAATGATAGTGTTTTTAGGAAGATTTGACATTTGGAATTCATAACATATTAACAATTTCAGAGAAAATAAGGAAAATTTTTGCGTCGTGCGGCCTGAGTGGTGCCTCATAGGGCGCAAGTTAGGGTAACTGTAGAGTTATCCCTTAAAAAAACACAAAGTTTTAATTTAAAATCAACGATTTATTTTGGGCATAGCTTTCGAAAAATAACTGTGTCTTACAATCTTGTACATTTCTATTTATTTAGAAAAAGTGCTTACGCTTTTAAATTACATTTCCAAGAATAAGTGAATTTAACTTTAGCGAAAGGTGCAAATGAAATGTCTAAGAATTATGTTACATGATGAATAAAAGTAGAATTTGGAAAAATGCAAATAACATGTCTGGGATTTACGTTACATTGAAGGTTATGAGGCATGTGTTGGTTACTTATGGTGTTGTTAGGCGGATAGTGCCGTAACTCGCGCAATTCTTCTCACTACGCTGGATTGATTTGCATTAAAATTACGCTTCACCTAAGTAATCGTAATCTTGCCGTGTTTTCTCATACAATCATCACATTTCTTTGATCTTTAAATTTACTTGCCAATGTAATTGTTTTCCAGAAATATAAAAATCATACAAAAAAAGCAAACCCGTACCCGCACTGGAAAAGGGATAGTACGCAAAAAAAGAGCTTCGATTCATAAAAACTTCAGGTGGATATTTAAGAGTTTTCTTTTTTCATTTTTTTCTTCTTATTACCATTCCATTATCGATTAACCTTTTACTCTGCACTTTCCATAATGGTTGTCTATTTTTGATATTTTGTAAGAAAGGGATATGAAAATCTCTATCAAGCGTTTTATTCAAAAGTGATCTAAGTCCATTTTTTATAATTTTGGGACAGAATGGCAATTCTATAGAGCAAAGCAAAGTTAATTAAAAAGAAATTAACAGCGAAGTGATAACAAATGATGAAGTACTCTCGGAACACTATTTACATTACTTATTCTCCTTCTTCTTCTTCTTGGTAGCACTACAGCCTCTCTCGGGATTTCGCTTGCTGCAAACAGCGCCTCCAACTGTCTCGGTCCATAGATCGCGTCCTCCAGTTTCGAAAACCGACCAGCGATGAACTGTGTTCGTCGATAGAGTCGGACCAGCGTTTCCTTGGTTTCCCCACTGGTCTCGGCCCTTCGGTTCTCCCAACGAGTACTTTTTTAGGTACCCGTTCGTCCATTTGATTCACGTGGCCAGCCCATTGCAGCTTCCGCATTTTAATAAACTTCGAGACCTCCGGCTTGTCAAACATTTCATACAGCTCACGGTTGTATCGCATTCGCCATTGGTCCGCTCCAATTATTCACCTTAGGACCCGCCTTTCGAAGGCGTTCAATATGTTTGCGGATGCTTGGGTGAGGGTCCATGTTTCACACCCATAGTATAGCATAGGTCTTATCACAGATTTGTATACTTGGAACTTTGTTTTCCTGTGTATGCAGCTGGTCTTCAAGATCGTCAGGACAAAGTAAAATGTTTTATTAGCGAGCTGTATTCTTCGGCGTATTTCGTCTACTTCGTTGCAGCTCTTTGTTATTTTGGTGCCTAAATACACAAATTCTCCAACGTTTTCGATAGTGTACTCGCCAAGTGTTGTATTTTGCATGTTGTGGGTATTTTTTCTCGACTGCGTCATCATTTTTGTTTTGGATTCATTTATTTGCAGCCCTACTTGTTTCGCTTCGTTGTCGAGTCTTAGAATGAGTTCTTTTGCGGTTGTCAGTGAGCGTGGCTAGATGTTGATGTCATCCGCATAAGCTACTACTTGGCTGGACTTGTATAGTAGTGTGCCTCTTGTGTTAACGGGCAACTTTCTTATGACATATTCCAGAGCCAGGTTGAATAATACTGGGGCCACTAGATATCCCAAAATTTTCGCAAAGTGTACTTATACCACTTTTAAATAAAATAGCGTATGTATAGATACTTTGAAAAAATTGATAATAAAGTTAATTCAAATGAGTTTTTATTTTGAATGCAAAAATTTTATGTGACAGAGCAGATTATTTAAAAGGAATTTAAAATAAAAATATATGAATAAATTAAAAATGCATGATACCGTTTGAATTTCAGACCTTTGCAAAAGTACAAACAAGAATGGAGCAGTAGATTTGTATGGTCTCGTAAATCACACATAAGTGAGAGTTATACAAATTCGAATTGATAGTTAAAGCATGTTTTATTCGTATTACGTTTCAGGTGACTATCAGCACCATTGTAAATACTGCAAAGTAGATAGGAAATGTGAGCAAGATGGTTTGGGAGCTTTGAAAAAGCACGAACTAGGAAAGAACCACAAAAAAGCTGCATATTCAATGCTTTCATCACAAAATATATTTCAAATGTGTCAGACTCACACTGACACAAAAACCAGAGCGAAGAAAGTAGAAGCGCTAGCAACACTATTTTTAATTAAAAAAAACATCCCAGTAGCAGATATGGATGATCTGATTGAACTGCTCAAGATAGTTGATATTGACAAACCTATTCAAAAACAGCTGTCGTGTGGCCGTACAAAATGTACTGGCATAATTAAGAATGTTATTGGCCAACATACACTTAATCAGCTAGTGAAAACGCTTCAAACGAATTATTTCTCTCTGATAATCGATGAATCTACAGACGTTGCAGTTAAAAAGCAGCTTGTTTTGTGCGTACGATATTTCTCGCCATCGGAGCAAAAGATCCATGATCAGTTCTTGGCTTGTTTGGAGGTAAACACATTCTATCATAATTTAAATCATTCGTTTCTTATACTTTTCATGTATTTTGCATATATGAATTTTTTGAAAGTTTATTGCAAAGATTCTAGACTTTAAATTTTACGCTTAAGTTAAATGAGCAATTTGTTAAAGAAATAATAACATTCAAATTCGTTCTTCGAAGGTAGAAAAAAATGCACATTAAAACATGTATTACAGGTTGAAGATGGAACACACAAGGGGCAACACAAATTGATAGTGGACTTTTTTCATCGATTTAAAATCCCCTATCAAAAACTGATGGTCAGATTTGCTGCTGATGGTGCCAACGTGAATTTTGGACAAGAGCATTCTATCTCAAAGCTTTTACAAAGCGAAGTCCCAAGTATATTCGTTTTGAAATGTGTCTGCCATTCTCTGGCATTAGGAGTGTCCCATGCCATCAAAGAAATTCCACGAGAGATAGAAGAGTTTTTATCAAATACGTACCGCTACCTTAAGCATAGCAGCAAAAGACAGCTGTTTTTACATTCGATCCAAATTGAGCTCGATCTTCCGGAACTTAAGCTCCTTCAGTATAAGAAGGTCAGGTGGCTATCACTTCACTCTGCAGTTGCCCGTTGTTTAGAACAATATGACGCCTGATTTAAATTCTTCGAGCACGAATCGACTTTACGAAACAGCAACAAAGATTCTGAAAAAAGTAGACGGATTAGCGCCAAAACGATTTTCGACAGAATGAAAATTTTGTGGACAAAACTTTACCTTCATTTCTTTGATTTCATATTACCAATCATCAATGAGAAAAACCTTCTATTTCAATCTGAGCAACCCAGAATTCATCAACTCCATGGTAAAATGACACATTTATTTCAAACGATTGCCAGAATGTATCTTAAAGAAAATTACGTCGACCGAGTTGACATTGAAGACTTGGATTTTTCCCTCGGAAAGCAAAATGAGGAGAATATCGAACCATTACGTAATTTGGATTTGGGTCCCATTGTTACAACAGAGTTGATGAAATTATCCACGAAAATTTCTCTTACAGAGATTGACGATTTTCGAGCGAACTGCAGGAATTTTATGTACGTTTTTCTTGGACAATTGTACGACCGATTTCCATTCAAGGAAAGAAGTGTTAGGTTAATAAGGGAACTTGGATTTATTGAGCCGGCCAACTTGATAAACACGAAGAACATTTACTACGTTCCTGATTTCTTGAAGCTGAATTCAATTGAAGTTCATGAAGAGTTTCGAAAACTTCGAAACTTCGAAAGTGACGTTCAAACATTCTGGACCAAAGTTCAAGCCGAAGTTCGTGCGGATGGTTCGCCGGAATTTCCACATTATCTTGACATTGTACGTCGAGTAATGACTCTGCCTCATACATCAGCCGACGTAGAACGAGTATTCTCGATGATAAACCCTAACAAGACAAAACAGAGAAACAGCATGGACAATGATCTCCACACCGGAATTTTGCACGGCAAAGAATTTATAAAAAACAAACAGCTGTCGGAAATAGAAGTCACACCTCTTTTGTCCTACATGAATCAAGATATCAATAAATTATCTTGATTTCTATTTTAATGTGATGTGTTTAGAATACTTTTAGTTTACAATGAATGTGATTTTATTTTCTCTTTATTTTAAAGCGTTATGAAATAAATATATAAATGAAATTCTTTTCTTTGATTTCTTTCTTTTATTTTCTTTTGAAGTTTAAGTAATCTTTTTACAATTCTTCAACTAAAAATTATAAACTGTATGTTTATACACTAGGGGTTCTGTAGTTTTCCCTATTGTCTAGAAATCATTAAATTAATAATGTTTTTAAACCACGTTTTAAAAAGTATAACAAAATTTAAAATCTGACCATAAAATATAATTAAATAAAAAAAACTAAAAAACATAAAATATTGTTTTGCATATTCACAATCTTTCGGTTCGCGTAGTTAATTAATACTAGATTTTTTTAATTGCTTCTAGCTTCATACACATTTTAAAATCCGTGCTGATTCCTACTCCATATAGATAATCTTAAAAAGGTTTGACTATACATTTAAAAAGTAAATAAAAATACATCTAAAATTTAAAAAGTATAATCACATACTTTTAAAATTATCTATATGGGGTTAGGAATATTTTTCGCATTTATTACTGATGGTGAGTGCAAGCAAAGATCCTCTACTTACTAAAGTTAATTTTCTCAGTTCAAATTAAAACAAAATAATATCAGTGGGCTAATATTATCTTCATTTATCGGTTCTTAAATTCGTCTATAATTTTCTAGTTCATGAAGTATAGTTACAAGTGATACGGAAATATACGGAATTTTCCACTGACAACTTCACCTTTTTCTTGGACACATACGGATTTTCAGCAATCGAGACCTGGCAGCACTGGTTTGATGCATCCCTTACAGTACTCGTGTTTCAGTGCATCGTTAGTAGATATCTTGTGGTAATAACCTGCCCATATTTCTTTCTTCATAGCATCTACTGAATCAAAATTTCGCTGTATAGCAACCTGAATATTTGCAATGAAAAAGCAAATATCAGAATCAAATTGCTCTACTTTTGTGATGTTTTTATTTTCGAGAAAGGTATATTCAACATATTAGTCTAAAATCACAGGGAACAATTTCCAGCAGTTCCAAAGTAGACACAATTAGTTGTGTTGGAGAATGGTTCTTCTAAAAGAGGTTTGTGCCCTAACGTTTTAATTATATCTCTGATGGTATCTAAAATTTAACTATATCTATGCTTCCATTACGCGGAAGTTAAGTCTATCTATCGAACCCTTCAAACTGTGTACGCTTTCATCGCTCACAACCTCTCGATAGTGATGTTTCAGTTTAAAAACTGTTTCCAAAACTTCTTCGCAAGACAATTTATTTGATACAGAACTTGACTAGATTCAGCAACCATTTTTATGGCTCTCCATGCAGGGAATTTTCTTTAAAAACATTTTCAGCCACACTTTTGTGCAAACAATGTTTGGATTAAAACTTTGTAATAAATATTTTAACTAGTCCCCATAAAAACTTAAAAATGCGAGAAAAAGTATTCACAAAGCAACGCTTCCAAGGAATGTGGTGGTAAGTTTTCTAACCACTGTGACGGTTATCGAAAATTAGTATTTTATAAAACTGCTCAAAGGTTCAAATCTCGTTGGGAGCAACGTGATTTGGTTCAGGGGATTTTTCGGACAGATATGAGTGTTCACTCAGTGGTGATATGTACTGATTTAATCAGATCATATCATAGCTGACCAGACATACGGGAGCATGGTACTGACCAAACCAACTTCCGAAAAAATCAATACGGTCATGAAAATGAGATACTCTAACTATCTCTAAGCGAAGGCCCGAGAGGGGCTGTAGTGCTACAAAGAAGAAGAAGAAGAAGTTCAAGGAAAGGTCCTTATTGTCTGGAAGTTTGAATAAAGTTAAATCGCATTCACGGAAGTTATAGTAATTTGTAAACTCTCCGAGTACAACAAGAAACAATGTACGGTTTTTATACCGTTCGGGTTTTCCATCGAGCCAGACACTGCACTTTTAATTAGATCTTCTGATATCAAGATAAAATGAATAATTGAAAATATCTTTTAGGTTTCATTCGGTGAATGGCTGTTAGTGATATTGCAACAAAATGGCAGCAAGTTAAAATTGTATAGTAACGGTTTCTCTTTTAAAAGGTGTATGTATTTGTTGTAGATGTCGTTAAAATTTTTCTCGAGTTTATTCATTATTGGTATCTGCATATCGTAGGCTGAGTACAAAATCCTTCTGATGTGAGAGTAGTTCTGTCTACTCAACTTGCTTCATTATTGGATCGGTGCCCACTGTGGTCTATAATAGACCGTTGCCCCGTGTACTGTGTGGCGAAGTCTTTCAAATTTTGAAACCAAATTGTCACTGCTACAGTTATTGAATTTAATAATCAATCACTGCCACCTATCTCTTATTCACGGCACGTCATAAAGGTCATATAGCTGAAAATGATGGAAATTTCAGTTTGTGCCGTTTATTTTTTAGACTAACTACTACATTTAGAGATATCTGGCTTAGTTTTCATATTATTTTTAGTTTTTATAAACAATTTTTTTTACAAAGACCTACGGGTTTCGCGACCTGTCCGTCCGTCTGTCCATCTATCCGTGCGCCACAGCAAGTTTCCTCAGAAACTATAAAGGCTAGAAAGCTCAAATTTTTTGAAAAGGTAAGAACTGAGGGTCTCTCAAAAGTATAGGTTTTACCAAACCTTTCAAAATTTTTTAAGGGTGGTCCCCCCTTAGAACGAAGTAGCCTTAAAAAATTGGTTTTAATCAAAGGTAACATAGTCGAGTGGGGTATCAAATGAAAGGTCTTGATTAGAACTTTTAGAATCTGAAACAAAAAAGTCATTTTATAAATCAGGGGGTCCAGGGGGAGGCACAATGTACGAACATTTTATGTCCCTTCTCCCTCGCGATTGGATACCTTTGGGCTGAAAAATCTGAAAATAATCACGGGGTGGGTCTTTCTGAGTACAAGGGCAACAAATACCTCACAAATCAAAATTTATTCAACTTTGTTAATAATAGTATGATTTGTAGATTTTATATTTTCACTCATAAAATCCAAAGTTTAAGGCTACAGCCCTTAAACTTTTTGAAATTTTCCGAATGTATAGATTGAAATAAGATCTTTATACTGAAATCAAATTCTAATCAAGGGAGTTAGAGCCATTCCAATTGAATGTAATTATAACGACAATAACACGTATCGATGGTTGGTACATATTTCAGATTGATCTAGGCACTTTTGCTTTCTTCCAATTTTCATGAAAATTTAGTTAAAAGTGTTTAATTTGAATATGTTCAATCGCCGGAGCATTTAGAAAAATTATTTAAGCTGGATCAAGATGGCAGCTGCAATGTGCTTATGAAAGGAACTCTGCATCTTTTGCATAAATTTGAACGAATTATTATCTAACTATTGGGTGAATAGTACAAGTTATCGATTCACCCTATTAGAAAACTTGTTTCGAACCCTAGGATGGTTACAAAGACCTTCTGGTAGGAGCACTCTGCTGCCTCCTGAACTTGTTACTACATACATACCTTTCTCTCCAATTGAAATTCCCCGCCTTTCAGGCCACTAAAGTATCCATACACTCAAGTGGCTCTCTAGATTTTCTCACTAAAATTCTTCTACTCTTATGCTTTGACCACTGAATTGTCTACGAAAACTCAACCATATCATTGAAAACATATGATTCATGAAAATTCAACAGCTGACGAAAAACATGTTTTCAGGTTGAATTTGAATTATTGATCAGAACATAAAAGAAAAAAACCTGTTGAATGTACTACAAAAGTGTCGCGAAAGTGATAATACATTAAACTGAAAATTTTGAAAGTGATCGCAGATTTTGTTGTGTTGGAGATAGAAAAATTAAGTGATGTGTGTGGGATTGTAAAAACAGTTATTGAAAGTATGCTAGGGGCATATCTTTCGTAGAGCAAGTCATCTTGGATCTGTTATTTCGTTTAAATTAGAATTGCCACACGGAAAATAGATTTAGTTCAAGATGCGAAATTTTGTGGGAGACGTCACGTCTAACTCATTTGAAATTCAAATTAGAACAGCTGATAACATGCCAAGCTCACATCGATTCTCCCTGACATCAATTGTCGAAAACGAAGTAGGCCTTCCGTTTCTCAACGAAAAAAATATTGAAATCACCCCGCATTACAACCTCAGTTGAAATAAACGTCAGCACTTTACAATTCACTTTGACTTTTCTCCAAAATAACTCAAAATCTACTATTCACGCGCATTGACCACAATATTGTGCATTTTGTTTTTAAAAAAGATAACCCCTTTTGACTGAAATTTTTTGATACTAAGCACTTTGAACTGTTCAAACTTCTAGAGTATTTTGAAAATACATAAATAGAGTGCATTATAGAGTGCTGAAGATTTTTTTTTTGCAATTAGGGTCGTAATTAGGGGGTGATTTTTATAATTTTTTCGCTAGAAAATACAGGGCCAACCTTATTTTTGCCATAACTTGCTTAGGTTTGATACTAAAGACTTCGATGAGGAACAAAAATAGAGTTCTGGAAATATATATATATATATATATATATATATATATATATATATATATATATATATATATATATATATATATATATATATATATATATATATATTTGTAAAGAGATAGTCCTTGATTTGAGTGATAGTTATAACAATACTAACTAAACAAGTTACAAATCTGGGGTTAATTAATCTACTTTTTATTAGTAGTGGTGTTTACTAGCTGCAAATATATAAATGTGCCCTGAAAGTTTGCCTTTCATAACTTGATGGTAGTAATTTCCGATGTAATGAGATCTCGGCTATAGCAAACTTAATATACAGGGTGCGTACGATATTTGAGGACATGCATAAATGTGACTATAACTTCGCGATTTATTTTTTTTATATTTTTTCCTTTTCAGATAAGAAATGGCGGACTACAACATCACCGAAGAAATGAAGAGACATGCTGTCATCGTCGCTGTATGTGCGAACCATACAGATTTAAAGATCTCTGATTTTCTTAATTGCACCCGTTCATTCGTGCATAATGTTCGCTATGAATTGGAAGCATCAGGAGGCTATACAGAATCGGTTGCAAAATGCAAAAAGTACGTACAACGTTCTGACACTGTCCGATCTGCAGAATTTTTACGGCATGTGCAAGCGATCATAGACGAGGACCCTTCAAAATCAATGAGGGTCCTTGCGAGTGAGCATCATGTTGTCCACGAAGATCTTCGGTATAAGTCTTACGTGATCCGCAGAGGACAGTTCATGTCGAAACGAACACGCGAATAGAGACTTCTCCAATCAAAACGTCTTTTAAACAAAATCGAACACCCTGAGGCGCCCAAAATGTTATGGTTTTTTCCGACAAAATCCTACGGAGGTTCCTGTTGTTATGCACACAAAATTTCCAGCCACTGTTATGGTTTTAGGTGTTGTCAGCAACGAAGGACATGTAATGCCACCACACTTTTTTACTCAAGGACTTCGAGTGGAATCTGCTGCGTACATCGAGGTTTTGGAGACGGCAGTGAAACCCTGGATAGACAATGTAAGCGGAAGCAGACCATACATTTTTCAACACGACTGCTCCTTCACACAAAGCGATGACGACACAAGATTGGATGGCCGAAAATTTTCATGACCAGATAACACCGAGCCTATGGCCACCTAGCTCCTCAGAACTTTATCCTTTGGGTTATTACGTATGGGGCGTAGTTGAGCGTGAGGCCAATAAGCGTGGTCATAATACCACTTCTTCGCTGAAGATTGCTATCAATGCCGTTATGGTTCATATGAACAAGGAGCATTGGATTCGGGCATGTAATCGTTTCTGGACCCGGATCGAAGAGGTTATTGCTGCTAATGGCGATTTTATTGAATAACTTTATAGCCATACATTAATTAAACGTTGTATAAAAAATTCCTGAAATTTCATTAAATTTTGTTAAAAATACAAGCTAATTAATTTTACTCTCAAGTTGTCCTCAAATACCCTACGCACCCTTTATGTACAGGATTTTCCAATAAGAGGTGTTATTTTGATATTAAAAGAAAAATGCTATTTTTAATAATAGGGGTACCGGTTAATTCGTGCTGTTTTCTAACAGATGGCGTAACTTGATCTTTATTCGAGTGATTCACCTTTTCAAATATGTGCTGGAATGCTACTGTCATATAGTTATAGAATCAGTTTGCGTCATTTAGCTGAAGCGTAAACAACAATACTTTTTTTATTCTGAAAATGTCGAATTTAGTGCCGAATAAAGTGTTTTTGCGGGAAGTACTTCTTCATTGAAGAAAAAGGCTGCCGAAAGTCATCGTATTTTGGTTGAAGTGTATGGTGTATGCTCTAGCCGAGTGTACGTGCCAGAAGTGGTTTGCACGGTTTAAAAGTGGCAATTTTGACTTGGAGGACGATGAACGGCCCGGACAGCCAAAAAGGTTTGAAGATGAAGAATTGGAGACATTGCGCGACCAAGATCCATCCCAAACTTGCGAAATCACTTGGCGTTGCTCAACAAATCATTTCCGATCGTCTAAAAGCAATCAATCGGTACCCCTATTATAAATGATCGGATGTTTATTTCATTATAAAGAAGAAGGTATGCCATTAATAGTGAAAATAACATCAGGCAAATGAATCCTTTTCATAAAATTTGCGAGAATTTTGCTTGTTGACGAAGCCACCGAGGTGGAAATGGGCCTCAGATGATTTTTCGATGGAATTCCGGATCATTTTCATGCATTTCAAGGACCCAATCGGCAAAGGCATGACGTTGTTCATGATTGAGCGGCTCTTTGTGCAAAATACGGTGTAATGACGTTTGTGGAGTGTCTAATTTCAAAGAATGACGAGGAAATGACAAACCTGGGGTTTCTTCAACACTTTCGGCTACATCAGCAATATTATTCTTCACAGCACTAAGTTGTCCCAACAACTCGAATTTTCCACCAATTTCTATATTGCGGTCCGACAAGGTGCTTCACGACGACCCAAAAGTGTTCGAGTTTTCCGAACTATCTCTGCCTAATTTTCACCATTTTTATAGTGAATTTTAATAATTTCAATGCATTGTTGAAATTTTTATTAATGGCGTAGTTTTTACTTGTCAAATATCAAAAATGACAGCTTCAAAATTGACATCTACCGAAATAGCGTGCTATTCAAAATAACACCTCTTATTGGAAAACCCTTTATTATCTATGAATTTCACTATAAGCTTGTTACATTGTATTATCAAAAGTTTAACCCTTTTTATACAAACACAATTTTATAGCACTTTAAATCCATATATGCTGATTGAATACGGCGAATTCCAATAGTAAAAACATAAATGACGCCATATTTTTATTTTTCGTTTGCATCGTGTGCTCCACATCGTCCTTCCTTACTCCACCATCCTTTGGTCGGAAAATTCATAGTGAGCACAAAAATAATGTAAGCAAATAGATGAATTAATTTCAAGCAGGTTTATAGCAAATTTATGGATATGAGATAGGACGGAAAACTTTTCAGTCCAGTCGGGTGTGAACGGGTAAAAACATTTAAGTTTTCCTTATCAATAGATTTTTTATGATCTTTCTATGATTTGTCCTTTGTACTCTATTCTAGAGAAGGTAGATCTAGATTTTACCGAACATATAGTATACCACATATTAATTTTTACTTAAAGTAAAAAAACACGAATCTGAATTATCTTATAATTAATTTTTGCAAAAATTTCGTAGGGGTCCTCCTATTGAAATTCGTTGATCGCACTCATTGCGGTTTAGTTCAAGTTTGACACATTGCATTGGTATGTGTGTGCTGGTATGATTCGGCTGGCTCACTCAATATGTCAGAGTCACTTTCATTTTCAACAGCGAACCTATAAACACGCTGAACTCGGCTTTTCACTATATTGCATCGAACACCGGCATTCGTATCTTTATTTGTTATTTTCCACCATGAATTTCCAGAAAACATTCGATGGCAAAACCAATTCGCTCAAAAATGTGCCGTTTGTGATTTTCGAGTGAACTTTTAGAGCCGTACGGTAAATTTGAACGTTCGAATTTGTGCAATTTGGAAAAAACATTCTTGAACGAAAAGCGCGTGGTATTGCATGGCAAGTAAGGGTGAGCGAATGTGTCAATTTGTTTTGGTGGTTGTTTTTTGGCTTCGAGAAGCATCGTTGTATGCCGTGCGTTGAGAGAATCATCGTCTTATGAAAGTGGACCACCGTTTTTTTTGAGGCACAGTCAGTTCGAGTGAAAATAAATAAAATATTTTCATCGATTGAATTTTGAATCTTCGATTCGGTAGATTCGGTGCCCAACGACAAAAGGCGAATGTTGTGATTTTCTTCTGGAATTTTGATATAAATTCAAAGCAAAACAAAATAGATAGCGATCGAGTGAACATAAAAAACTGGAAGGCGGCGGCAATCAGCTGACATGGAAATTTTGAATGCTCCCAGTGCTCGAGGCCAGTGAATTGTTCAACACAGGGAATGGCACAGATTCAAAGCCACCAATTGCAGACAAATATTATGCAACAAAGATTGCGTCATGGGAAAAGAATGATGCCAAGGCGAGACGTGCAATTTCAACGGCGTGTTAAAAAGCAGCCATTGCTGCAAATTATAAATTATGAAACGGCATTTGTGATGTGAACGACGCTCAAAAGTACATATGAGCCGCATCAAAATCAAATGTTTTGCTTTTACAACAAAAATATTACAGTTTCGCAAAGGAGCTAGATGATGATGTTGCAACGTGTATTTCGAAGCTTATGGAAGTTGTGCAGTGATTAAAGGACCAAAAAGAGGACATTTCTGACACGATGATTATGACAAAGTTCCTAATGTCTTTGTCAGCAGAATATAACCATGTTCACAGAGCGTGGGAATCGGCGAGTGTGGAAAATCAAAATATTTGCGTGCGCAATTAATGGCAGAGGAGCTTCGATTGAAATCGCAGGGCCAGGTTGAAAGTGTGGCAGCGTCGATAGCCAAGCAACGTTTTTCGAAGAAAAACAATTTTAATTCGAAAAAGTGTCATTCGTCGGGGCAGAGTAGCAAAGGAAAGATGACGGGCGGAAACAGCAAGTCAAAAGATGTTTGTTTTTCATGCGGCGAAAGTGCACGATTGTAAACAGAAAAGGAAGAAAAATTCGGACAGCAACAAAAACAGGAAAATGCACCGGCGGATGTATTCGTGTGTCATGGCTCAACATCGACTGGAGACAGAGTCTCTCGTGTGTTGGATATAAGAGCTAGTGACCACATGTTTCATTAACGTGAATGGTTCAAGAACTTTGTGGAGGCAGGGTCACACATAACGATTGGAAATGGCGAAAAAATCATGTCTCGAGGAAGGGGTGACATCAATCTTTTTGTATTTGGTGGGAATCAATGGATTCGCAGTCGCATGGTGAATGTATTGTATGTGCTAGAAATTCATGTTAATTTGGATCGTGGTTATCGATTGCAGTCGAATAACAAGCACTGCGAATTGCTGGAAGGTAGAAGCATTTTTGCAGTGAAAGGCTATTTTAAATGCTGTTCAAAGTTGAGGAATCATTGGATGTTGATGTAGCTATTGCAAATATGGCGATCAAAAAAATGTCGATTGGCAGTACGAGGTTTTTTGCTTCTTAAAGACAATTTTTCACATTACCGTCTTGGAGATTTTCTGAAGCAAAAATCGGAAGTCACAGCAAAAGTCAAGGAAGCGGTGATGCACATCCAACAAGAGGACGGACAAAAGGTGCGTTATTTTCGATCAGACAACAGAGCTGAATCCATTAATGGTGAGCTAAAGAATTTTTTCGCTAAGATGGCCATTGTACATGAACGAACTGTACCGTACACGCTGGAGCAGAATGGTTGCGTGGAACGCGTTAATCGTACGATCGTCGAGTCAGCGCGAACAATGATTCATTCAAACAAAATGAATTATAAATTCTGGGCAGGCGCTGTCAATTTGGTAGTGCATGTGCTGAATTGAACTGGGGCGAGCACTGTTGAATTGTGGTACGGCAAGATGGCGAAAATTGATCATTTGCATATTTTTGGGTCTGAGGTTTCCATACTAATTCCGAGGGAGAGGTGACAAAAGCTCGATCCGAAGGCAGTCAAGTGTGTGTTCGTTAGATATGACAATTATTCGAAATCGTATCGAGTGTGGAGTCCGTTGGCGAACAAAATTAAGGTGGATCATAATGTGACATTTCTGTTGGAAAAATCAATGGCCACACTTGACATTGGTGATGGTGAGCAAAAGGTCGATGAAAACGCGAACGTGACGGATGGTGAATTGAAGGCGGACGATGTGTTTTCGCATCGATCGTGGTGCAATATACAATCTCGATAAACGGAATATTATCGAAAGGCGTTTGCGCGATCGAAACGAAATTGTGGCGGCACGACGTTTATTATATATTGCATCGGCTGCTCATGTTGCCATATTAGCAATCAGCGACACCGTGTTGGCAATCAGCAAAGAGCCAAGATCATACATACGAACAGTCAATTAAATCGGGCGATCACAAGCAGTGAGAGCAAACGATGAACGAAGAGTCCAATTCAATCATAGAGAAAATTTGGTCAATCCACCAAAAGACCAAAAGGTAATTGATAATTGTTGGCTCTTCAAATTGAAGCAGAATCTAGATGGGAGTATTGATCAATACAAAGCACGATTGGTAGTGCGGGGATTCACACAGGAATACGACATCGATTCTGAAGAGACGTTCAGCCCTATGGTCAGATTTACATCGATTTAGATGATTTTGGCACTGGTGGCATCAAAGTGAATGCAACTACAACAGTTCGATGTGAAGACAACTTTTCTCAACGGCAATTTAGAAGAAAGCAGAGGAAAAAGGATCCATTTTACCGGTAATTAAGCGTTCGCCCATGGAGTTCGAAGTGAAAATGTTGGAGCTCAATTGTTTCTTGGGGCTTGAAATAAATTATCGATCGGACGGATCGATTCATGTGAATCAGCAGGCGTATGTGTAAAAAGTACTCAACCATTTTGACATGACAAACTACAATTCTGTGGCAATGCCATTGGACGGAGCACAAAATCTTGGGGATTTTGATGCGGACGAAGAAACAAATTTTCCCTGTCGTAAGGCAGTCGGTGGCTTAATGTATTTGGTGGTGGCGACACGACAAGACATCAGTTTTGCTGTTGGCAATGCAAGTCTACACTAGGAAAAATCGGTCGCGGTGCACGTGACCGTGGTCAGCGCTTTTTAAAATATATTAAGGGAACAACGAACATGGGCATCCGATTCGAAAGTAGCATCAAGTAGGATCTGTGCGGGTATAACGATGCAGATTATGCAGAAGACATCGAAACCAGGCGATCAACGTCCGTACATGTATTCATGTTTGGCAACTGTATTATAAGTTGGTGCTCGAAGCGTCAAAAGTCAGTGGCGCTATCAACAATAGAGCCCAAATACATGGTGGCGGCGCATCCGATAAAAGAATTGGTGTGGCTCCATCGACTATTGTCCGAAATGTTATCGACGGATTTGGATAACCCAAAGTTTCTTATGGACAATCAAAGTGCGATTAGAATCGTAAAGAATCTGGAGTTCCATAAAAGGATAAAGCATATTCATCCGAGAGAAACACGAATACGGGATCTTCGATTTGGAATATGTGGTAACGGATGAACAGGTGGCCGATGTAAATACGAAGGCTTTGCAAAAGAATAAGCATCAATATTTTCGAAAATTAATGGGTCTTGTGTCAAAGAATAATAATAATTAACGTAGTTTGGCAATTAAGTAAAGTAACTTATAATTAAAAGTGGGAGTACTGAAATTCGTTGAACACAATCATTGTGGTTAGTTTAACACATTGCATTAGTATGTGTGTGCGGGTATGACTCAACTGGTTCACTCAAAATGTCAGAGTCACTTTCATTTTTAACAGCGAACAAATAAACACGCTGAATTCAGTTTTTCACTGTATTGCATTACACACCGGCATTCGTACCTTTATTTGTTATCTCCCACAGCGAACAAACAGTGAACAGAATAAATTCAACACAATCTAGTTGCAAATGTGAAATAGGATTTTCTGAGCATGAAGGCACAGAATCGTTCTAAGGCCATTCAGACGAGGTGGGAAGCACACAAAAAGTTTCGGGTGAGGGTGATTTACAATTTGGAAGTTCACGGGGGTTGTGATGCGGCTGGCTGTTATTAGATTCTTAGCACTTCAGCTGAAAACTGTCCATGAACAAGGACTAATTATTTGACTCTTACGTTTCGTCAAGCCCTTCATTAGCGCTTCCTTCTGACGATGTATACTTTTACATTGAAGTTGGCTGTCAGCAACCATCTGATAATTGTTTGTCTCTGGTGGCTCATCGAATATACTTTTCATACACACATATTCACTCGAACCGTTCAATTATTTGAGTTCTGACGGGAGTTTGATCGAATATATCAAACACTAGAACTATACAAAAAGTTTATGGTTTTTACAAATTGCTCCTGTCAACGTGTCCCTTTGAAACTTCCCTGGTGGAAACGTTGAGTAGTATAGCTGCACACGTCGATGGCAAATTTATGTGGCGCAAAATAAATTTCAAATTCGAAATTTATTTTGCGTGACATAAATTATTTTCAATTTTTGTTTGTATCGAAGGATGGAATTTATTTAGATTTTATTTTAGTAAAACAAAAATAAGCATAAATTTATATTGAAGTAAGCTCAATGATTTCCTTGCAATAATATAAATTTTTTGCAAATAATTTTGATAATACTCTGCTTAAAACTTAGCCCGATTTATTTAAGAGTGTGGCGAATAAATTAATAAATTATATGATATGTTGCAAGAGTTAGATGTCAGCGTTGAAAGAAATTCCCAGCGTTATATAAAAGCTAAACGTTATGGAACGAATTCCATGCAAGCATTCCTCGCGACTTTTTGTGCAACGTAATCAATCACCTATTGACTATTTCTGATAGTCAAATAACATAGTTAATTTGAATTGATTATTTTTTGACTGAGCGACATCATATAATGCATGATACGAATGCTGACCGTTTTATCGAAGCTCATTCAAACACATCAAATATCTGATAATTTGCCATGAGTATTATAACATAAGGCAAATTTATATCTTTCAGCTTATTTAGAATTACAAGCGACATTAATTAGCTTTTATTGCGGTTGCGGGACACCACATCTCACATGCCATCTATGAGCATAGTCAAATTTCGGTAAAAAGTTGATTCGAAAGTGATCTGACAAGGTCGCAAAAATTCATTTTTTTTTCTTCAGCATTTCTAAATGGTCTGTTGAAATTGGATAATTTCAGCCAAATTTAAAATTCCGAATAGTAAAGCTTTAGACCGATCCATCTATCATTTAGTTGGTTGTCGTCATTCGTCAAGGTAAAAGCTCAATATTAACATTAGTGAAAGTTTGAGTGCTATAAATTAGCATCGATAGCATATAAAATAACGCTACTTCCACTTTCTCCTAGATGATTTTGCTGAAAGAACTCTCCATATCTGAAAGAATGTCTGTCTGAATTAATTTGCACAGCTTAAACGTGACAAAAAATCAGATTGCTAACTTGTTGATTAATCGTCGACGCAGATCCACTGAATTTCAAATTCGATCTTAATTTGTTCATTTTTTTCATGGATTTTTTTCTAAGGCAAGATTATACCTTTCTTAGTGGAACAATAAAGAAAACTAATAACACATGAGAGATAAGAACAAACTACGTAAACGTTCTTTAGAAGGTAAAAAAAAAAATATAACAATGAGTTGAAATAACCGGCAGCAATAACAGGTCTTAGATATGTGTTCAATCCTTATCGTTTTCATCTTGTACGAGTATATTGTTCTTATCAACTTTTCATCGTAAGTTATCTTTCTAATTCTAGGTAAGTATGTTGCTATTATTTTGAAGAAGAAAATAAAACAAAAGTATGAAACACGTACCTATTCTGATAATTCCGGGGATTCGGGAAGGTTGCGATATACAATTTGATTCCAATAATTTATTTTTATTAATTACGAATTCAATTTAATTTGAAAGGGATATAAATATGTAACGTACTATCAAAATCTTTTGGCGGCGAATTGGTGCACGTCAAAGAAAAGTAAAATTAATTTATAGTGGCTATTTATACTCGTCAGTTTTGATGGCTTGGTATTTATTCGTTCTGATTAAAAACACTTGATAGCTTCTAAAGTCAAATCTCGGATAAGCATGGTATTTCGAGTTCTGGATATGAAGTAGAAAAGTAGCTTGAATATATATTTATGTTTCACTTCAATTATTTAAAACACTTTAAATAACTCCATCGCCGCTTATCATTTAGGGACGTTAGAACTTTATCGGAAGAAGGTTGATAGGGAAACCATTTAATAGCATAACTATATTATATATATAGTCGATATAGTCTTTATAATTTTTTGGACTAAACATACAGAATAGTAATAGCTTTCTGGAGCCGTCAAGGAGAAACTAGTCGTGGAAGTAACTACAGCCAAAATTTAAACTCTTGAATCGTGGAAAAGTAGGCAAATAGAAAATGCAAATCGGAATAAATGATTCGAATCAGCGTTGTAAATCTTTTTGTATAGTCAATCGGGCATATAACTTATTCTAATACAACCAAAACATCACATACTAGCTGAGGATGCAAGACACGTTTTAGGAATGCTTCAGAGGAGAACTATTTCAGACGAAGTCCCACTTGAGCAGGACGCTTATCGTTAAAGTCTGGAGGTACGAACTAACTAGAGGTCCTCAATTTGACCCTAGCATCTTTGATAATAGCATTTTTTATTATCTGCATTATTAAAAGAGCTTAGGAATAGCTCTTACTGGCCACAACACCAATAACACTGTGCGACAGTGAATTTTGGGAGTCAATGTTTCCACTTCAGGGTGAAAGTACTAGACCAGTATAGTAAAACCCCCAAAGGGTTTGACGTTGTCAGACCAAAATTTTTCTTTATCGCCTTTTAAAGTTTTTACTCATCAATCGAGGTCTTGGATTTCCGTTTCACCAGTTTTAGGGCTATGCAAGGGTAGTTTTAGAGAAAAGTAGGTATAGATGTCCGTGAAGAACTGCAGCGACGGTCTGCTACCTCAGCGAAGGAAGATGTTGATATCCGCCGAGAATGCCCTTGTCTGGAGATGCTGGCGGGCTAGCATTGCGGTGTCGTGGGGCGGGTTCATTCCCCCAGCACAAAAAAAGACCGGCGTTCTAACCTAAAATTCCATTATTATTGTTTTCATTCTTTCCATGCAAACTCAACAAACATGGTTCTCTAATTATTGTAATACAATTTCAGTTGTTTTAATTTTAAAGCAAATAAAAAACAATTTATATAGGCAATATAAAGCAATATATATATATATATATATATATATATATATATATATATATATATATATATATATATATATATATATATATATATCTATATATATATATATATATATATATATATATATATATATATATATATATATATAACAAATTTAAAAGCAATAGCAAGCAATGTTTATAAAAGAAAATGTAAAGGCAATAACAAGCAATATATATATAACAAATTTAAAAGTAAAAGCAAGCAATGTTTATAACAGAAAATTTAAAGGCAATCAAAAGCAATATATATAAAAAATTTAAAGGCAATAAAAGGGTACTTACCCATCCTCCTCGACGAGCGCTTGTTGATGGAGTGGGCAGTCCTGAAAGCTAACTTTTGTGAAATTTCTTTTTTCCTTTTTTTTGATTTATAAACTAATTCATCCGATCAAAGATTTGCTGCACAATGATCACAAAATACTCCATAGTTTAATCAATCATCCAATAAATTTAAAAATTCGTCAATGTGATTATTTTCAAGGAGGGATCGAACCACAGTATGCCCCGTCGTGGGTAATGTGTTAGAAGTCTCTTCCGTCAAGCTCAGATTGTATAATAGATATGAAACCTTATCGGTGTTTAAGCTTGCATTCCGTTATTGCCAATTATATCAAAGTCTATAGTACTTGGCTTTCCATGCTGGTGGAAACTTTGTTCAATACCATAACAGAGAGAATACCCCTTCACTCTTTGTATGTATTCAGGCCGTAAAAGATTTTCTCAGGCCTTGAATCACCCATATAAGGACGTTCAATTCCAGGTGGCGAAGGGGAACTGTAAGTTACGACATGATTGTTTACTTCACTAATGAAATGCAATTATGTGCCGGGGTCTGTGTCACACAATAACTATTACAATAGAAGTAAAAAGCGAAGGTGGAATTTATTGAAAAATAAATGAAGACTATCCGGTTAACCCTAAAAATGCACTTCTCGCCGTAAATAATTATATTTGCAAGTGTCTTGTCTACAGACTTAATCTTGGATAACAATTGCGTATTTCATCGTTATCCACTTGATAAGCAAACAATGCTCATTGAAAGTTTATTCTATAATATCACTCCAAAACTGTTCCCAGATAAAATTTACCATCTTTGATTTTGATCATTTGAAAAATGCTCTGCTCGAATAAACTACGTGGCTAAATTCCTTGATCAGTACTGTCGCACGTCACCATTCGATCAATTTACACAATTTTTGTTGGTACTTATTGCAGCATATATTACATGTATGGATTCACCAACTTTTCATTTTCGTTGGCCACATAGGGAAACGCGAGAAGATTCGAAAAGATATTTTTCGGTCAAACGCGTATTTATTTTGTTTGGGTTGCCATTTTTTCTTCAGGGACTTGCTCTCTGATCCTTTATTCATTCATTTCACCCTAAGTATGCACCATACAAACACAGAACGTATTCCATGCAAGTGTCCTGTGTACTTCTGTGAAACGTTCCATTTTGTTTGTATTCCTACAATTCATCTTTATGTACACGTTTCTTCTAACAAGTATTGTGAGGCGTTTCCGAACTTGTATTGAATCATGCACGGTATTTTCACACCAACGATTCCACGCGAACCGGATTCCCTAATCGATGAAACGAAGTAGCATCACAGCATTTCGACAAAAGAGCTAAGTGTTAATTGCAAATTCTTTGCACATTACGTGCATTGAGTAACTAATTGTTACTAGATTCGGAGGCAAATCAAAGATGCCTTCTGTAATTATCGTTTCACCGCTACGGTTTACTTAATTTACACACTTGCAAATTGTTTCTCCATTTCATATCTCCTTTGGGGACCTGATTTTTTCTGGGAGCTAAAGAATAACTTTTCGACACATGTTTCAAGGGAGGGAGGAACCTTTGCACACCCAAGCAAAAACACTTCCACCATACATTTTGACGGAGCACGTGTTTTATTCCACTTTTCACTAACCCACACGACTAACGAAGTGTTCACACTTATGTTTCTTCTTAAAATATTTTTTTTATGTCTCTTCTAAAATATTTTTGAAGACTGTGATACCAAATAATCAATATTGCAAGTGTGACGAGGGCGGTCCCAAAAGTACCCAATCCAACAAAGAAAACAGTAAAAAAATTGCGAAAATGTTTTCTATTTTTCAACATATTCTCCTTTCAGCTCGACACACTTTTCCCAACGATGTTCAATAGTTTCGATACCCGCTTTATAGTAGGAACCGTCAAGCTCTACCTCTTCATTGTTGGCAAATTTTTTACCGCCAAGCCATTTTTTTTCAAATTCGAAAAAGAAAATAATCCGAGGGAGCCAGATCTGGCGAATGGGATGCGTGGGGAAGCAATTCGAAATTCATTGATTTTAGCCATTGCAATGACGCACGTGTGAACTGGTGCGTTGTCGTGATGAAACAAGACATTCTTTTTCGTCAGATGGGGTCATTTTTTCTTGGTTTCATCACTCAAACGCTGCGATAAGTGTGGATAATACGCGCCGCTGATTGTTTTTCCTTTTTGGAGATAATCAATAAATATAATTCCACGCGCATCCCAGAAAACGGATGCCATGACCTTGCCAGCTGACTGAACTCTCTTTGCTTTCTTTGGAGCCGGTTCTCCCTTTTCAGTCCACCGCTTTGACTGCTCCTTGGTCTCAGGTGTAAAATGATGGACCCATGTTTCGCTCATGGCTATGAATCGACGCAAAAACTCGGCTTTACTGTTGCAAAACATTTTCAAACACTCGATGGAAACATCCTCACGTTGCTGTTTGTGCTCCATTGTGGGCAAACGTGGCACCCATCTTGCGCACAGCTTTCTCATGCCCAAATTTTCAGTCAAAATGCGATGCACAGCTCTTTTTGAAATGCCTGGCCTGTCGGAAATATTGCAATTTTCTTCACATTTTCTGACGTAGTCATTTCACTTGGTCAACCACTGTGGTGTTCATCTTGGCAGCTCGTACGACCTCGCTTAAACTCAGCTACCTAATATTTGATCATTGTAAACGTAGGAGCAGACTTCCCCAGAGTAGCATCGTATTACATAACGATGCACGATTTTTTCCATATTTACGAATTCACTGAGAGCGTTCACTTTGGATGTCTGTAAAAAAAATAATATTAAACGTACCATTATGAATTTTTCACATTAAGTTGTTGAAAGGTAGTATTGTCAATCGCAGTAATTGTTTTTTTAAACTACCTGTGTTCATAGTTAGGTCGGGTACTTTTGGGACTATGTAGTAATCAAGCAGTTATACTAGCAAACTGCTCGAAAACCTTCCTATTCCTTCACTCTGGCAGCAAATGACAACCGATTATCAAGCGCCAACATATAAAAATATCCAGCCTTTCAAAAAATTCAGTATGCCTAGAAGTAGAAAGAGTCCCAGTTATCAAAACACCAGGACACCGAAATGGCTAAAAGCTATGAGAGGTTGGATCTCTGTAGACGAAAAGCAAAGTTTATGGTTGTGAAGATCACTTTTGATATGTAGAATCAACGGTGCTATTTTAGTCAATAAGTCTAGTTTAGTGAGCTAAATACATAAAGATAGATAGAAAAAACGTATCAAATAATCAACGCAGAAGCAATCAAACTCGATCGATCATACAACACCCTGATTGCATTAAACATCGCAAAATAAATAGTAAAAGATAAAGAGGGAAGAGTTAGTTCGAGGCCTAAACAAGAGAAAAATTCTTGCAAAAGACAAATCCCATTGAAAAATGCCTAGATATTATAATACGGCCAATTACCATAATAAATTTAGCACAACCACACAACAGAACCCTTCGAATCATTACCCACATCAACCAAAGCAACATGTATTGCAGCAGCACATGTATTGTAGCAGCAACATGTATTGCAGTAGCAACATGTATTGCAGCAGCAACATACAATGCAGCCGCAACATGTATTGCAGTAGAAACATGAAATGAGAGGGATAAAGAACGCAAGAAGAATGCCGGTGGAGAACGAGGGCGAAGGGATTGGGACTTGATTCCGTAGCAGGGAGTCCGGTTTGGTGGGCCACGGAGTGCACATCGTGGAAAAATCGTCGCATACGCGGGGAGATAGTCCGCTGCACGTTCCTTAAACATGGCCATAGATTGATTCGCGAGGGATCTTTTTATTCAGTTTTTAATTTCATTTGGGACGAGAGAAATAAAAAAATTTATTACAAATGCTGAAAAATTAAGTTGAGCGTGTTTAATCAGATGAAATATTAGAAAAATTGCATCATTTCTCCAATTGGTCAAGATTTTCTAGCAAGAACTCTTTAATAACTACAAATTACTTAAGTAAAAATATAAAAAAATCAATTTAAAAGCAAGCCAAAATGTTTTTCATCAAAAATTAATAAGAACCTATAGCTTTTATTTGTGAAATTTCTACTTTTCATTGAGATTTTATAATTTTTCATTCAAATTATGTATTTGATTCAACCTGATATAATTTTAAGAATTAAAATATATATCTATTTACATAGACTCTAAGTCTTTTTTATGTTTATGGTCCGAATACATCATTGCCAATACCATCATCATTATCACTGGCCAAATCTTCTTCTTCGTCTGCATTGTTTTTGTCCTCAAAGACATGCTTACTTCACCAGCATTTTTCTGCAAGAATTGCAGCCGGAGAACTTTTGTTTATCTGATTCGGTGGCGAATTGTTTGCTAAAATAGTCCAAATGATAATGCAAGTAGTGAATTTGTAAAGACATATGCACTCCAATTTTAGAGAAAGCTGATAAGATTTTGCTGACCGAAACTGCATAGCTGCTGGAACGATGCTTACCTAATCAGCCCCCAATTACTTCTTTGATAGCGTTCCAT
The DNA here is from genome assembly GCA_963969285.1 of Odontomyia ornata. Taxonomy (NCBI): domain Eukaryota; kingdom Metazoa; phylum Arthropoda; class Insecta; order Diptera; family Stratiomyidae; genus Odontomyia; species Odontomyia ornata. The sequence continues at coordinate 96,998,268 of OZ017739.1, read as the reverse complement.
TCCTCCGATTCAACACTAATTAAAGTTGGGTTGAATGCATCACTTTTCATCAGCTCCCGTATGTCGTGCCCATTAAGTACACCTGAAATGAAAAAAATTTACTATTGCTTTGAAATATGATCAACATAAGTTTAAAAATTTTATTTGCCATCAATCGAGCTCAGACAAAAGAAAACTTCATCTCTTTTGGCAACAGTTTTGACAAAACTCTTGTCACGGATACCCTTTGCGCTCTTCCATGCGGTCGTGAAAATTTCGCCCAAGCCAAGGTTATTACGTTAAAATAAAAATTTGAAAATAAAAACAAACAAAAAGAAAAAGAAAAAAGTCAAATGATTAGATTAAACAAGAAAAAAAAAATAGTTGAATAAAATAGAATAGATAGTTGAATAAAATAGATTCTTCGAGAAGTTGGAGATTGGTTGAAGAATAAAATGAATACATCTCCAAATGTCATTTCTAACACCTCACAACTACGCAACAGTTCGAAGTCACAGAGATATCGAAAGATTCTTAAAGAAACTCAGACGAAAATGGAAATACCAAAGAACTTCTGAATTCACTCCGCTAACGCCTACTAGGCTGAAGCTACCATTGATGCCACTAAATTGTGAAATGATGTTGATTTACGTTTCTATCTACACAATAAGTACGGTGAAGGTTTTATGACGATTTGTGGAGTATCACCTGGTGCCTATATTCAAATGGCCCTACAACTAGTATATTACCGAGACGCTAAGCGTTTTTCATTAACATATGAAGCTTCAATGACTTGATGGTATCGTGAATGTTGAATGGAAACTGTTCGTCCGTGTACTACGGAATCCTGCGAATGGGTTAAGTCGATAGATGATCCTAATGCTTCGACCAATAAACGAATAGCTTTATTGCATAGGGCTTGTCAACAACATCATCTTCTATACCAAGATGCCTTGTGTGGAAGATCGGCATCTATTCTGATTGTACGTCGTTTCAAAATATCTCGAAGTCGAATCACGATTCCTGAATGAAGTCCTTAGCGAGCCTTAGCGTCTATCTACCAGTCAAATACCCCATCGTCAAACACCGAAAATGTATTTGAAGAAAAACCCTAACTTTATCAGTCCAGGTGGTGGTTTCAGACCTGTTGCTGATGACGGTTATGGCGTTTCGTATATAATCACTGAAGAGAATTTGATATTCTTCCATATTCCTTCAAAACTGAGCGGTTCGACGACGAGCCCCGAACGCTTCACACACAATGTCGAGAAAGCTCTAGGTGCCATCCAATCTCTTCTCGAAGATTGGCGTACCATTAGGAACAAAGTATCAAATGGAACATCTAAATGAATATCGAGTCGGACGCACAGTCATACTCCCTCTTAACGTTTTCAACATGTCCCGAGCAATGTGGCTTAGTGACTAAAGAAGTAATTTAAATTAATTTTAAGTTAAAAAGTGGAAAGCAAAAGTGTTCGAAGACACAGAATTGAATACAATATTTTGTTATGATGAAGCTGATCTCCTCGAGTCAGCGTATAATCTCGTTTAGACGGTTTGAGAATTGTTAATTTTGTGAGCATTTATGTCAATAGTTATAAATGTCTGGTGCAAATGACTGTAGATATTTATAAAGCATTCATTTTTCATATACCTGATTATATCTTACCGGAATTCAATCAATTGCTTATCGAGATGATAACGCATATGTTGGCGCCAAATCACTTATGTGCAGACTTAATTGAATAGATGCTGGAATCACAACTTGACCACCCCCCACAAAGCTTGAAAATACCGCATGATAAAGTTGCTTCAAATGGTACAGTCAACTCGTTTGAAAGCGAAGACTCCGTCGATGATAAAAAAATGAATAAAAAAATCAAAACAAAACACAATACTGACAGAGTTTCAGTCACTTTGGTATTTACACCTGATGGATGAATGTACTAGTTGAAGAGAAATTCGGATTTCAATTGCCCGGTGAACACCAGTTGGGGGATCGCTGATCCAAGCCCGCACCGCAATTAAACGTTAAATCGCCCCGAAGGAGAACTTCGTGACGCGAGTTACTGCGGAGGCCTTCAAATAGGAACAGTAGACGTAAATTAAGGATTTATATTTATATCACTAATGATCACTAGGTCCATAAAACCAATAATCTATCTCCTAATTGCTACACATGAGCTATGCTACAATCCTTTTCACAGCCCATCAAAAACATAATGGATAGTTTGGGAAAGCACCCAGTTGCATTTTATAACCGACGGAGTTCTTTTCACGGACCCTTATAAAAATAAATTTTATGGTACAGGAATGTTACTTTTTGTCCGAAAAAGGACATTCGCTACGTACCTTCTAGAAAAATTCTAGGAACTCTGGAAAAACCTGAATAAAATACATAATGCTAATGAAAAATGGTAATGTGTTATTGAAAAGTACAAATTTTACAAATAAAAGTTTTTAATTCTCATTCGTTTTTGTTGAGAATTATTTTTGCTAGTTGTTAAATAAATTTTTTTTGTTTTTCAATTACAGAAATTTTTAGTTATTTAAGAGTTATCAAATGGAGAAAAAGGCAATTTTCTTATATTTCATCTGGTAAGACACGCTCAACTTAATTTTTCGGCATTGATATCTGAATAAAAATTCTTTATCTTAGTCTCTTCTAAAATATTATTGAAGACTATGAAACCAGATAATCAATATTGCAAGAGTTATGGCCCTTAAATTGATGAAATGAAAATCCAAGACGTTTAAAAGGCGATAAAAAAATGTTGACCAGACAACGTCAAACTCTTTGGGAGTTTTACTATCATTGACCCCCCAGACAACGACGCTGAAATTGTCACACAGTGTAATCACTCGTGTGAAACAAGCGAGACTGTGTCAGGGGACATTTTCACATGCGCTCCTACAAGCAAGACCCTCGCGAGCTAAAGTTAATATTTATCACGCCAGCCAGACTGAAAAAGAATGGGCAACGTAATTTTTTGAAATTAAATATTTTCAATTGTAATTTTCTGGGCATATGTATTGGCTAGACTAAGTAGATTCTAAGCGGAATAACCATACTTCGCCCTCACAAGGATATATCAATAGCGGCGATTCAGGAGAGACAATGCAAATGCCAAATGAGCATAAGCAGCGGAATGCCAAATCATTGTGCCTCTATACAACGGTGCGTACAAAGCTTCAAATACTAATGGAGGACTCCGATTTGAATTTGAAATATTTGGGATTGGCGAAAACGACTGAGGAAAGTGAAGATATATTGAAAAAATATTTAGAGGAAGCTGATTCGGAGACGAAACCCATTCCAGAATTTAAAGAAGATCTCGACAGGTTTAATGTTACTGAGCCGTTAACATTTACGGAATCGCTTAAAGGCAAAGTAGTTGTTCTGGATTTCTTCACATATTGCTGCATCAATTTTATTCATATACTACCTGATTTGAAGAAACTCGAGAAAAGTTCATCGTTTAAGATGGTTTGGTGGTTGTAGGGGTCCACAGCTCTAAATTTGACAGTGGGAAAAGAAAGTGCCACCATTGTATCTGCAGTGCAAATATATGGTATTACACATCCGGTAATAAATGCTTCAACCCCTTCTATGTGGATTGACTTGAACATAAAATGTTGGCCCACGCTTCTTATTCTTGGCACAAATGCCAACCCCATATTTGTGATAATGGGAGAAGGGCATTATGATGGACTAGAAAAATATGTTGGGATGGCGCTGAAACATTATAAAAGCCAAGGGAAAATATATACTTCATTCCCATTGAACCCGTCAATGGAATTGTTGATGTGGCCAAAGCTGAAGTTTCCCGGGAAGATCACTTGTTCAAAGTCATCATTCGATACCGACTATGCTGAATCATATGCTATCTCGGATTCAGGGAACAATCGTATACTCATTGCAATGGCTGGAACACATCGAATTCGGGGGTTATTTTTAAACGATGCACGACACAAATTTATAGAAACGTAGGGTTCGGTACATTTTATCGCTCATACTCTACACGATTGATTATGAATCTATCATATCAGGCAATACTTACAATTTTTTTCCAAAATATGTTAAATAATCAAAGAAAATATAATCCTCTAGTTCATATGGTTGCTGCCTCTGCATTTACTACACCACTAGATGCTGTGAAAACATTGCTTAATACTCAGGAAACCGGTTTTACGAAAGAAATGAAAGAAGTGATAAAAAAGATTTACAGAGTGGCCGGACCACTCGGCTTCTTCAAAGGCTTCGGTGCTCGAGTCTTTTATTCAATGTCTGCGACAGCAACCTACGAATTCTCCAAATTCGCATTATGCGGGAAAAGTTGTGAAGACTATGAATCTTCGATATCTGGGAAAAATACATTACAACAGAAAGATACAAAATTAACACTAATTACGTAGTGATGATATGATTAATAACAATAGGATTAGTGGTGTAAGATATGTTCTACCAGTGGCTAATATGAATGCAGCTGAAACTTAAACAGATATACCCAGTTGTGTGCAGGAAACACCACCCATCAAAGCTGTCTGTGAGCCCAGTGCAGTATCAGGAATTAATGCACTAAATCTAAATATAGTGTATAACGTTGTTAAGCGAAATTACGATCAAAGATTTAGTAGTCCTCAAAATCATTCAATTGCGTTGTGGATTTGAACAATATTTCTTTTACCAATCCGATTTTGTCTCAATGTGTGTATAGTTCCACTCCCAATCTATATGTTTGAATCGACAAATGTTATTTAAATGATCACATTTTGATGAATTTCAATGTCAGGTGTGTTGTGCAGCAGCAAAGCAAGAAAATGATGACAGTAGTCAAACGAGATGCCCGATGGTAGATGTGGAAGCTACAAGGCGTTAATGCAGTGAGGCATTGCCATATTGCCGGTTGCGAAGCTTAGAAAACATCGTAAGTTTGTTGCACGATAGGGGACCGTGTCTCTCCGAGGCTATAAAAGACCCCGGAGTACAAGGAAAAGCTCTCTTTTCTCTCATTGATTTGGAAGAATTGGACGAGAAAACAAACGGCGACGAAATTCAGCAAGTGGCGATAAGGAATTGATGGGAAGGCAAATCATTGAAGGAAGGAAGGAAGAAAAGAAATGGTACGAGCTGGGCAGGAGGATGACGAGCAGTTTGTGCTACAAATCTCAACACGCCAAGGAAAGAGCAATCAAAACCATTGAGCAAATTAGGGGCTCAAGCAAATTAGGGGGAAACAAGGGCAGCGATAGGTAGTAAGTAGTTAATGTTCTTTTTGAATTTTAAAAATATTTGAAATTTATATATAGTGAGTGGCAATAAATTCGGTGGAATAAGTGCATTTATTTGGTGGAATAAATGTCTCTAGTTGAAAGTGCAAAGTTTTACTCGCGCGTTTACTTGTAGAGTTATTGCGACAGGGGCGAGACTTTGGGGTGGTTTACATCTGCCGTATGGAAGTGTTCCCGAGTATCACCTCTGGGGTAAGAGCGCGAGGCGCGCTAAAGTACGGGGCGAAGTTAGGAGTTTTATCCAGGGTGCGGTGGGATTTGGTCGTCCGCGAAAAATTAAATTGAGGGTTAGGCCGGTGCGAACCTCCCGACTCGGTCGCGTTCTCGCTTAGTGACCTCATTTGGGGCCCATTGGCAAAGCCAGTGGCAAACGACCCCTCTTCGCCGGGCTTACCGGGTCCCAGGGCCTCAGTTGGAGATCTTTGACGGAGTACCGTAAAATAGAGAGGGTATCAACAGATGCAGTCAAAATCTTTTCTGGACACTCAAAACAGATATTTCGTGCATCAAAGTTAGTAAGAAATACTCTTCATTTCAAAATACGTAGGATCTGGGACCCAAAACTGAAAAACGGACGTTAATTTCAAAAGGACAAAGTTACAGTAAGCCTTTGCCAGATGAATTGTAAAAAAGATCAAACCTTACGTCTAGTATTCATTGTGTATATACGTGTTTTACGATAGCCCCTGTCACAATTAAAAAATGAAATTAATTTTCTAAACTTTGATTGAAAAATAATCTTTTTATGGAAAATGATGATTGTCTGTCGCATTATATAAAAGTTGATTCATCGCTTAGAATTATTCTTCTTCTTAGAACGACAGCCCCTCTCGGGCCTTCGCTTCCTGCAATAGTGCCTCGAACTGTCTCGGTCTGTTGACCGCGACCTCCACTTTCGAAATCCGAGCAGCGATAAACTGTCTTCATCGAACAAGTCAGACCAGCGTTTCCTCGGTTTCCTCACTGGTCTCCGGCCTTCAGTTCTCCCAACGAGTACCTTTTTGTTTATCTGTTGCTCGTCCATACGATTCAGGTGGCCAGCCCATTACAGCTTCCGCAGTCTTACAATCGTTGAGACCGCCGGTTCGTCAAAAATTTCACACATGTATTGAGTTCACTATTGATCCCCGTTCAGCTTCACTCCGATCATTTGCCTGAGGACCTGACGCTCAAAGGCGTTCAATATATTTGCGGATGCTTGAGTTAGGGTCCATGTTTCACACATATAGCATAACATAGATCTTATCACAGTTTTGTATACTTAGAGCTTTATTTTCCTGTGTATGCAGCTGGTCTACAAGATCGTCAAAACTGAATAAACAACTATTCGCAAGCTGTATTCGTCAGCGTATTTTGTCTTCTTCATCACCCGTTTTCATTATTTAGGCACCTAAATACACAGATTCGCTCACATTTTCGATACAATATTCGCCAAGTGTGAAAATATCTCGAATTTGAGGTATTTTTCCTCAACTGCGTCATGAGCTTTGTTTTATTTTCGTTGATTTGAAACCCTATTAGCTTTGCCTCACTGCCGAGTTTCAGGATTTGCTCTTTGGCAGTTGTTAATGACCGTGAAAAAATGTTGATGTTGTCCGCATACATACATACTACTTGGCTCGACTTGTATAGTAATGTACCTCACGTATCGACAGGTAGTTTCCGTATGACGTGCTTCAGAGCCAAATCAAATAGAAATAGGGCCAGCCCATCTCCCTGCTTTAGTTTGATATTTGTATCAAAGGCATCGGTGAGTTGGTTATTGATGCGGACTTGGGACGAAGGACTAATTTGGCAGGGATACCAAAGCAAAGCATTATTTGGTACAGTACGTCACGATCAACACTGTCGTCTGCTTGCTTAAAGTCGATGAAAATTTGATGTACGTCAATTTTGAACTCCCAGCATTTTTCAAGTACTTGCTTAACTGTGAATGATTGGTCTACTGTTGATCTTCAAGTACTTGCTTGACTGTGAAAAATTGGTCTACTGTCGATCTACCTGCTCTAAAACCACCTTGATACTCCTCAATAATACTGTTGGCGCGTGATCCGATTTTCTATGATTTTAGAAAATATTTTGTACGCCGTACAAAGTAGTGATATGCCTCTATAATTTTCGCACCGTAGCTTGTCACCATCTTTGTGGATAGGGAATATAATTGATTGGCTCCAATCTTATGTTCATATGTTCTTGTTGCAAATGTGCTGGATGACTTTGTGAATAGCTTGATTAACACTATTGCCACCATATTTGATGAGCTCTACTAGAATCTCATCGATGCCCGGCGCTTTATCATTCTTTTGGGCTTTGATGGCGGAACAAACATCATCCAGAGTTAGTGGGACCAATGGAAGCTCTCCGCAGACATGTATAGGCTCCAATGTTCTGGAGCTGGGCGGAGAATTAAGGAGGCTCTTGTAATACGATGCCCATCTTTCCTTAATCTTGGTTTCATCAGCGATGATTTTGCTGATGTGATCACAATAGAGCGTGGTTTTGGGCTGATAAGCAAGTTTCAGGCTTTTCACTACTTTGTACGCTTGTCTTGAGTTTTGCTCGCTAAACTTACATCTTTACTTCTCAATTGGTCATCGTAGTGTTTTCTTTTCTTAATTTGAACTGAGATTTTCACAGTGTTCGCTCTTCGTCCTGGTTTCCTACCTGAGTATTCTTTGTACGCCTGATTCTTTTTATGTAACGCATTCTGGCACTCATCATCGAACCAATCATTCCTCATGCGCCGGGCTTGATGTCCGATCGTCTGTTCTGCCACGGTCTTAATAGCCGTTTTCACTTCCATCTAGAGAAACATTAGCTAACTAGTATTCAATTGGTAACGCGACGATAGTTCACGTACACTCAAAGGCAAATATTTGGTAATGTTTTTCATTTTGCAAACAGTCTTAGTGTGCTTGATAATAACTTCTGCTTGTAGTCATGACGACAATGCTAGTATGAGGTGGCAATGATTTTGGGTGTATCTTAATCTGCTTTTTGCGTTTTCCTTTTACAAACTTATGGGCTTGATTTGCTATCGTTATTGTCTTCACTTTATACTTTTTCATGCTTTTACCTTCGTTATCTTCATCGCCGTCGTTATCACTGCCGGAATTTCGTTCGGCTTTGGATGTTGAATCGCCTTCATTATCTTTGGCAGCATGTAATACTAATATCAGACATGATATTCATTATCGTAATCGATCGGTACATTTAGGCAATTCGTTTTGTTAATGCGTTGTCTGCATCTAAATGATGTTAAACCCAGGTGCACGTTTGTTAAACGGTATCGTAGATCGCGTAGAACAGTCGTTTAATACTCAAACCTAACTTAAATTGGTAGTCTCCATTGTCTGTCGTACTTGATGTGGTAGCATTTGAGCTTGCGAAAATATACTCCCTGTTTAAGGATGAATGTTGCCGGGCCAGCGGTTCAAAACATTTCTTCCCAATTATGTTGTTGCTCAGTTACTGCTGGATTTGATGAAGCATACACCTTCACGGAAGCCTATCTATCCACCAACACTGGTTTTTCGTTTAAATTGTCACTACGAGTAGGTACAGTCAAAAAATTATGAATACAATCAAATTCCATTTTATTATCTCGTTTAAGCATAACACGATTGATATGGTAGTGTTCGGAGTGAGGTAGTATCAATACCGCTCTATTCCGCCTGTAACATGGCCACCGTTTACTGGTATTCATAAGGTGTGATCAGCATCGACTAGCTGGAGAAGGGAACAAGTTGCGTAGACAGACCTACGCTCGTGTCAGTTTTGTACTCAACTTACAAAATGAAGTCACCAGCAACGAATAAAATCAAGAAACATGTCAAAGAGATTTGCTCGTTTAAAATAAATCCATTGTTTCCCCATTTTCAACTGACAAAAATCACTCAAATCATAAAATCCCGAAAGCATTTATGTCATCGATCTTATCTGAAAATTTCAAGAACATCAAATCAAAACTGCGGTGTCTGATTCGATGGAAAGTCCATAAAATATCAAAATAGTGTGTTATTGATGTTGTAATTAGAGGAATTTCAAATGGATATAACTTCCGTGAATATGATATGAATTTTATCAAACTTACAGAGTATTAGGATCTTATATAAAGCTACTTAAAGATCGAGTTTGGTTGGGTTTAAAGGCATCCATACGATTTTATTGAAGAAAATGTGAAATTCGAAGATTATACTGTTATTTACAAAGTTGAACGAATTTCGACTTCTGAGGTTTTTGTTATCGTTATACTCACAAATATCTCCCTTGATCATTTTTTCAGATTTTTTTTATCACAGGTGTCCAATCGCGAAGGGGGAACACATTTTTTGTGTATTTCTCCCTCCCCCTGTACCCCCACTGAAGCAAAACCTGTCAATTGAAGAACTGTTTTGAAAAGCTCTCATAAATAACTTTCATTTGATATTCAAATCGGCTATCTTTGATGAAATTTTATTTTCAGGGACCACTTCCCTATACTGTAATCATCGATTCTTGGTCTATTTTTTTCGAACCTTAGGATAGTTTGAAAGCCCTCTTGTTAGGAGCTCTCTTCTGCCTCCTTGACTTGTTTGACGTATGAGTACTGATTGTAGGTACTCATCCTAATTTATTCATTCAATTGAATCAAATGATAAAAGCATGCACCTTAAGTTGGGAAAATAACTCAAAATTATTCAATCTTCGCATTTAAAACAGCCACCATTTTGTTTTACAACCACTGATGCCACTAGCTGAACCAATTCTCAAAGATATTCATGATACCTATCATTCCTGAAATTTTTCTGCAAATCCTAGCAAAGCTATAGTGTCTGAGTCGGTAAAAAGCGCATGTTGTTCCATAGCCACATTTTTCCATAATAACACAAGAAAATTAAAATCACTATAACTTCGTTAAATACAATTTGATCCTTGTGAAACTTGCAGGACAGAATCCTATTTTACTAAATTTAATGGTACCGTTAAGATTTCATTCGTAACGTAAAATCGATAGATCATACTATTACTAACAAAGTTGAGTGAATTTCGACTTCTCATGTATTTGTTGATGTTGTGCTCATAAAGGCCTACATTTATGATTTTTTCAAATTTTTCGGATGAAAAGTGTCCAATCGCGAGGGGGGTACGCGAAAAGTTCGTACATTTCACTTTCCCCTGCCCCCCCGGTGCCGATAACGCAATTTTAAGGCTTGTTTTGAAAAGATCTGGTTAAGACCTTTCCAATTACACCCTACTCGACTACTAGTGGTGAAAAAAATTTTTTTGAAGGGTCACCTCCCTATATGGAACTCCTTCGAAAAAAATTCCACTATAAAGCTTTCAAGAAGTCACCACTTCTGACCGTTCCACCAAGTTTCATGGCTGTAGCTTCTATAGTTTCGGAGAAAAATAGCTGTGACATACAGACAGACGGATGGATGGACGGGCGGACGGACACAGATTGTGATTACAATAGGGTTTTGTATTTTAGTACAAAACCCTAAAAACGGTCATAGGGCTTTACTATGTCGAATTATTGGGCCGACTCGACGCCGAATTGCAGAAAAAATGTCCCATTTGGCGAGAAAAATATACTCTTCCATCATGACAACGCATCGATTCACACCTTCGCCCTCGCCTCCACCAAATTGGTTGAATTGGGCTACGAGCTATTACCCCATCCACCGTTTTCTCCAGATTTAGCCCCGTGCGACTTTTTTTTGTTTCAAACTTGAAAAAGTAACTTACCTTGCAGAAATTTGAGTCAAATTAGGAGGTCATCGCCGCCAAGGAGGCCTGGTTTGCAGACCTCGAGAAAAGGTATTTATCAGACGGTTTAAAGAAGTTGGCGCATTGCTGAGTCGAGTGCATCGAGCCAAGAGAAGATTATGTTGAGGAATAAATAGCCGCTTTTCCGAAATTTTCGTTTTTCTTTTGTATGCTAAGTACTTATCGGATCACCCTCATACATAGTCAAATAAAATGTTAAAGTTAATGCGTCTCCTCCAAAGACATATAAAGTAATGGACGCGAAATGAGCTTATTTTCATCCAAACGTGAGTGAAGTACTTTTACTACATACATGCCTTCCTCTCGCATGCGAATTGAAATCCCCCTACCTTTCACGCCGCTAGAGAATCCACATACTTAAGTGGCTCTCTAGTTGCTCTCCCGAAAATCCCACTCCTCTTACACTTTAACCCCCGAATTGTCAACAAAATATCAACCATATGATTGAAAACATGCCTAATCAAGTTGAATTTGAAATTGTACACAAAACAATTTTTTAAGATAAACCGTGTTGAATCTAGTGCAAAAGCGTTGCAAATGTGATAATTTATCAAACTTAAAAGTTTGTTGCGGATCGCGAGTGTTTTTTGTGTCGAAAAACGAAAAATGTAGTGACGTGTGTGGGATTCTAAAAACAGCTCTAGGAAGCATGTTAGGGACGTATCCTTCGTAGGGTAAGTCATGCTCAATCTTTTACATCGTTCAAGTTAGAATACCCGCACGGAAAATTGATTTAGTTCAAGATGCGAAAAATAGTGGGAGACGTCACGTCAAATTTATTTGAAATTCGAATCAATAGCAAATAACGCGCCAACTTCACGCTACATGATAAAGTGCTTCAATTCTCTCGATGCATTTCGTATCCATTCTCTCTGAGATCTATGGTCTCCTCCAATTTAGTGATAGCTCACCTTAACACGGTATATTGTAGACAGAATCTAATCATATATTGTTTCTTCATTCGTAGATGCACCGGAGCCTTTTGTAGATAGTCCTTTGAATGCCTTTAAATGCAATTGCTACCAAATTGATGAGAATTCTTGAAATTTGATCCAAGTTTGGATATTTAATGTTGTTATGGTTTCTAATAGTGATAGAGTTTTGGCTTCCCCCTGATGTTGAAATTATATCATATGTATGTTGCAGAAAAGATGATGGACTTGCTGTTTGATCATTAAATATAAATCTTCAAATTTCATTTTTATAATTCCAAAGCTCATAAGCTATACCATTTTTCCCTAAAATCAGCATATTCAGATGTATCTTCAAATATTTAATATTGTTTCAGTTTCCTGCGCTGCCTACTCCATGAATGCGATGCACCCAAATAATTATTTCATCCAGAACTTTTTCTTCATTGTGATCTCATTCCATACGTAATGCACTAATTCTCATCAAATTATTCTCGAATTGTACGTAAGCTGTTAACGGGCTAAGAACTTATATCCGTTAATACAGACCAGTGAAAAGCAGACATTTTATTCGGAAGATCATTTCATTAGTACAAAAATTAAATAGTTTACTGTATCTTTTTTTAAACCACCTGCAGCATCAGTATTCGCTTTAAACCATCAAACGACCTTTTCGAATTTCTCTCGACACATGTTCAGAAAAGGTGGGAATAACTTCTTTTGATGAGACTCGTTGGTATAGAAGTTTACCATGTAGGCCTTTCTCCATTTCATAAAAAGAAGATGTGCTTTGCCGTGCTGTGAAAGAGCAAAAGAAATGCTTTAAAATCTAAGTAGATATTTCATTTCTTTTAATTGTGTAAATGCATATAGTGTTACCATTATAAAATAGAAATTACTTGGTTTTGTAGTTCATTTCTTGTAAATTCCATTTTTGAACTTTTGGCAGGGATTATATAACAAAACCTTTTCAGGAGGAACTTAAGATCAACAGAATCAGATTTTCATAAAATTAACAGTATTGGTTTCAATACTAAATTTGTAAATACAGTGACAAATTCATGATTGAAGTTAGTTTCGTCAAGAAACTCGAAACTATAAGCATAATTGGTGAACATTTTCTCAAAATGTTCAATGCAATCGACCAATAACAATCCCATCCTCCAGTTACGGTACCACTTACCATCCTAACCTGGCTTTGGAATTGTTAATCAACCCAAAAAATCTTGGTTCGATCTTAAACTCAACATTCGGTACGTTAAAGCACGCAACCGTTGCAAAGTAAATCCACACGAAATTCTGTTAGCGCTTTTACACACTGACCCACACACGCATGTTTTATTGCGCGAACTTAACAGTAAAAGCTGCCATATGATCCGCCAGAAAGCAGAAGATCAAGAAAAGAAGCAAGAAGACCCGAAAGACGATGCCAGTCGTCAAGCCCAAGAAAGCATTCCCGCTCCAAGACGGAGAAATGTGTGTGAAGATGCATGGATTTGTGTAGCTGTATACCTCATAAAAGCGTAAAAGTGCTTGCCAGGTGCGAATGCAGATGAACTCATTGACTGAGTTTCTCTTTTCAGCCGCGTGTTAATTGCAAGAATAGTGACGTATTTTTTTCAATGATTCTGTTGGTAAAAAAAATGGTTTAGAAGAAGCGTTAAATATGATACTGTTCTATGTATGGCCTGTTTAAGATTTGGGTGCTACGATTGCTGCTAACGAAATGGAGAGACGTTCTGAAATTGGCCGGAGAAATTGGATCACTTTCGAATTTCTCTTGTAAGAATCGCATTAACAATTTGATACAGATAACTATCTGAAAGATATAACGATTGTGCGATAATTGATTATGGTGTAACGAGATCCAATATTAGAAAGAACGCTGAGTGGTAGGAAAAGCAAGTGCAAGCTCAGAATAGTTAAAAGGGCTGATGCCCTGCTTCTGGACAGATTTGGCTTTCCTCCTTGATTCAATTTTATCCGATGAGTAAATTAAACGAGCTTAATCGTTTTCTCCCGATTCTTTTCTAATTTGGACGTGAAAACCTTATTTTGCCCTTTCCTCATCTTAAGAAGTATGTTTCTCGTTAATTTTTGTTGACTACCCAAAGAATGCTCTTCCAGTCTCGTAGGACTATATGTTTAAATATCATTGGTCAACCAAATTCAACAAGAATCATACTGATTAACTTTGAAATATGTAACGACCCTCATGCTAAAACCATACCTACTCTTTTTTTGGTTTGATCAGGTCTAGTTTTTGTGTTAGAAACACCACCAAAAAATGTGCACATAGAGTATTTTACATTTGGCGAAGTGTTTGTTTTTCATGTGACAAGAACACTAATAGGATATATGAGCGTAGCAAGGCCAAAAAGGGAAGACAAGTTTTGTAAATACAGAGATTCAAGGTGGGGCCGAATTATTAAACTTTGACGGTTCTTATAACCCGTTCCAAAAGTGAGACCGAATAATAAAATCCAGTGAGTACTGTCTTAACAAAGTGTTGAACATTTAAAAATTGTTGCTCTTCTTATAGGACTTTACATTTGACATCCCAAATTTTGTTATATTATCTGTGAATGAGACCGATAGGACTAGATCAATAACTATAGCAAGGAAGACTCATAAGACCCCGGCAGCAGGCACTGCTCGTAAAGCCCCAAGATAGCCGATCCTACGCAGAGGTACTGCGGGACATCAGGGGAACGTAAGGCCCGAAGACACCAATACTACCATAAAAGTAATGCGACCAACGCGGTCGGGCCACATACTGGTCGAATTCGGAGCAGAGGCGGGCAGTAAGGAAGGATTCTGTGACGCAGTAAAGAAAGTCCTCGGCAAAAGCGCAACTATACCCCCACTGGAGCCGATGGCAACGATCGAAATACGAGACATTGACTGCGTGACGGATTTGGCCGAGGTAGAAGAGGCCATCAAAAAGGAGTTCCCTAGCGTGGGAAGGATCAAAGCGAGACTGACACCAGAAAACAACAGGGGACAACGCATGGCCATAGTTGACTTGACCGAAAAGGACGCCGAACAATTCCTGAACAAGGGCAAAGTACGAATAGGGTGGGTTGTCTGTAGGATACGGCGAAGAGCAACGACTCTCCAATGTTTCAAATGCCTTGGTTATGGTCACACCACACAAGTATGCAAAGGTCCCGATAGGAGTTCCCTATGTTACAAATGCGGTGAAATGGGACATAAAAGAAAAGAGTGTACGAAGGAGGCACACTGTATTCTTTGCAAGGACGCTGATCCAAAACCTGATATTGGACACGTCTTGGGATCAGGAAAATGCCGGTCGTCCCAGGACTCTAGCCAAGGCGAAATCAGAACTCCGATGACCCACATCCTGCAGCTAAATCTACACCGCAGTTCAACTGCCCAAAATCTGCTTGAGCAGTTTGCGAGGGACATGAAAGCCGACTTCTTGCTGCTGAGTGAGCAACACCATAATAAAAGTTCCGCATTATGGTATTCTGACAAAACTGGTACTGCCGCCATCTGGGTTCGGAACAGTGGCTTTCAAGCGGAGAGTTGTGGATGGGGGGATGGTTTCGTGTGGGTTCGGTACTCTCGGACCACCTTCTTTAGTATGTATCTAACGCCGAACGAATCGATATCATCTTTCCAAGCCAAGTTTAATGCTCTGGAGGGCGCTGGCTCTAACGCAGAGGGCAACGTGCTCGTTGGGGGCAACTTCAACGCTAAAGCAGTCGAATGGGGCATGCCTCAAACGGATCCGCGGGGAAAACAAATCCTGGAAATGGCGGCCAGACGGCCCTCGTCATACTAAACTCCGGAAATATGCCGACTTTCCGCCGTATTTGCTGTGAGGGAACCAAACGGGAAGTGACATTCGCCTCGGAGTCCTTAGTACAGAGGATACACAATTGGAGAGTATTAGAGGACTACTCAGCCAGTGATCATCAGTACATTCTGCTTGAGATAAGTGATGTTGTCTCCCGACGTCCGTGCTTTCGGCTTTCTACAACTGGATGGAACATCGGATGGATGGATGTCGAAAGGTTCGTCGAGGTGCTCACAGCAGGTGAGCCGCTGCAGGGAGCTTCGGAGGGGACGGAAGACCTGGTAGCTCAAGACGTGGTGAACTCTACTATGAGCATCATCACGACTGCTTGCTGCGCTTCTATGCCCCGTCAAAAACCCCGGCACGGCAAGCCCCCAGTGTACTGGTGGTCAACTGAAATCGCTGAAAAGCGAAGGGAGTGTCACAAGCTTCGACGTGAGGCTCAACGGGCGCGGAACCGTGACGAGGCATGCAACTGGGTGCTAGCATATAAGTCAGCCAGGAAATGCCTTCGCAAATTGATCAACAGTAGCAAGGCTTGCTGCTGGCAAGACCTAGTGGACAATGTGAATATAGATCCGTGGGGCCTTGGCTACAAGCTAGTTATACCGAAGCCTGGTGCCCTACGGAAGCCTTGTATACATGAAGCGGAAAAGATGGACGCGATATGGCGGGGACTCTTCCCCGCTCATCGCGCCCATCCAGCCCGTGTTGACGCTGTCCATAGTAAAACAGTAGTCGAGTGTCCACTCTTCACACAGCCGGAACTGGAGGAGGCAGTCCTTTCATTGAAAACGAGGAAGGTTCCAGGTCCAAATGGTGTTGCGGCTCGTCTATCACCATTGTCCTGACTTGCTGCTCAGCACATTCAACGCTTGCCTACGGGAAGGGGTTTCCCTGAACCGCCGTCTGCATACCGCCCGTTATGCATGCTAGACACGGCTGGGAAATTGCTAGAGAAACTCATCAAGGGAAGACTCACTGACGCGATTTGTACTGCTGGGGACCTATCTCCTCGGCAGTATGGCTTCAGAGCAGGACGTTCTACCATTGATACGATTGCAGAGGTGGTGAACGCAGTCCAAAAGGTAGAGGCATATAGTCGCACCAAGCAACGGATCGTCCTGTTGGTGACACTCGACGTCAAAAACGCCTTCAACTATACGCTGTAAAACTCTTGTCAAGTTCCAGAATATCTAATGCGGCTTTTGAGGAACTACCTAAAGGACCGAAGCCTGCTCTACGACACGACACAGGGCCAACAAAGGATGGAAATTACATCGGGTGTTGCCCAGAGATATACCCTTGGTCCGGACCTGTGGAACGTGTCTTACGACGGGCTACTGAGACTGGAGATGCCAGATGAGTTGCGCATGGTCGGCTATGCGGATGATGTTACGGCTCTGGTCGCTGGACGCACCGTTGAATAGGCGCAACTTAGGCTAGGTATGCTAATGCGCCGAGTGAGGGACTGGATGATTGTTCGCGGGCTCAGTTTAGCACTGGAGAAAACCGAAGTGGTCATCTTGACAAAAAAGAGAATCTCTAGAGTAAGGATGATCAGTATTGGAGACGTACAAATCGAATCGAAGCCAGCGGTGAAGTATCTGGGGCTACTGATCGACTCGAAGATGAGTTTCTCTGAGCAAATCAGGGCAACGGCTGAGAAGGCTGCTTCGGGATTATAGGCTCTTAGTCGACTTATGGCCTACGTAGGGGGACCTAGCCCATCAAGAAGACGCCTCTTGATGAGTGCTGTAGGGTCAGTGCTACTGTACGGGGCAGAAGTAAGAGGCCAGGAGGTATACCGAAAACGTTTGGCACAGGTACAGAAAAGAGGAGCACTGAGAATCGCATCTTCGTATCCGACAGTCTCTGATCTAGTGGTGAGAGTTATTGCAGGCGGGATACCTGTCGCCCTCCTTGCTAGCGAGCGCCGCGCTATTTCCCTGCACTGAAACGAGCACTCGAGTAAGATGGTTGTCCGCGAGGAGAGACAACGCTCGCTCAACGATTGGCAGCAGTCTTGGGTGAATCGCACGAAGGGAAGGTGGACTGCGCTTCTCATCCCGGATGTGAGACCGTGGCTAAATCGAAGGCATGGTGAGACTGACTTCTATCTGAACCAGCTTTTGAGCGGGCATGGGTGTTTTCAGTCTTACCTGCACAAGATTGGTAAGTCACGGTCCCCCGATTGTCGGTTTTGCCCAGGAGCGGAGGACAATGCCTGCCACACATTTTTTGCGTGCACAAAATGGGTCAGGCTGCGAAGGGAACTCTACAGGGAGACGGGAGAGCTCATCCCGGATAATATAGTTGTGGTGATGCTCGAATCGGTTGACAAATGGAACCAGGTGACACATTATGGTCGGGCAGTCCTAAAATATAAAAGGGACTCACAGCAGCCGGGGGCGCTGGGGCCGGGGGATCACTTTTCTGACACTTCCTGTTCCCCCCTCCCCTCCCGCTAGGAAAGGGATCCCCAGCTTGAAGGCGTAACAAAACAAGACCTGGCCCGAAGTTATGTGTCAAACGGTTCTAGGCTGGGTTCTCAGGTTGACAGGGGAGGTGTTTAGCGGGTGCATATTAACAAGACACAGGACCAAAGACATTGAAAATCAAAATATATACCTGCAATGCACGATCAAACGACTGACAAACATCAGAATTGTCGTATAGGATTAATCTATTTAGATAGGAAAAATTCAATGAATTGTTAGTTACATACATATTTTAAAATAATTACACTAAATTTAGAATAATTCCAACTACCAGCATCACCTTCGAATCGCACAATTCTAGATATAATTGTAAACGTCAAATTTTTAATATATATATATATTTATATATATATATATATATATATATATATATATATATATATATATATATATATATATATATATATATATATATATATATATATATATATATATTTTAAATACCTCCATTCCCTACCACTGTCTCCATCACTCTTTCATCGTCGCAGTTCGTCAGTTCCTACGTATGCCTCCGGGATATGCTAAAACATCGGTATAACGTGCCCCTTTCCTGCTAGTCTAGTCCGATTCGTGAAACGTTCTCAGAGATATAAAAAAATATAATACGACGCAGTAAAAAAAACTCTGAGTTTATAAAAACTAGCTGTCTTTATGTATCTCGACGTTAGGGACTAAAATGCCCTAAGATACTGCATTTTCAATCTTCCGGACTTATTATTAATCTGAATTTATTAGTTGTTCCTTAAGTCTTTTCTTAAAAACCAATAAGTTTACGTTTTTCACTGTTTCTGGAAGATTGTTGTATATACGCAGAGCATCATTCGTTGCATCGTTCTTTAGTCGATCAGTTCTAGCGTAAGGTATTACAAAATTGTTGGCATTTCTTGAATTATATGGATTTATTTGTGATACTTTTATTGAGGGGCTTCGTTCCGATTCACTGGAAATTAGACATTTGAAGATAAACTTCGCTTTCTCCATAGTAATGATTTGACTGAAGGTGAGTGCATTTGTCCGTTGATACACTAATTTTGTTGGAGTGAGAACTGCAAGGTTAAGAATATTTTTATAGGATTTATTTAGTATTCTGGATATAATATTAAGGTTTTGTTTTGACGATTAACTCCAAATGACCACCGCATAATGTAGCTTTGTCAGTACAAATGCATTTAATACAAGTTTCTGCATATGCATTGGAAAACCTCCATATCTTCTCAACATTCCTATCATTGGTGCTAGTTGTCTCCTCAAATTATTTATGTCTAGCAACTATGTCAAACGATGATCTATAGTAAGACCGAGATATATTTAATTTCAAATACTCTTTGCAAGTTTTCGTCGTTAATTTTTAGGTCAATTTCTATGTCTTCCTTATTCTTCTGTTTAAAAATAATTTATGTTGCTTTGTAATATTCAATGCTAGCTTGTTTTCGATAAGCTATGAATGATATTTATCTAGATCCTCGTTGACGACATTCTCCATGGCAACTTTATCATGTCCTGAATAAAGAAGTACAGTATCATCAGCATATAATGTGTGTTGAGCTTTCAGTTTACATATATTCAAATTGTTAGTGTATAGCAAAAACAAGGTTGGCCCAAGTATGGATCCTTGAGGAACCCCCGATTTCATAGGTGCTTGATTGTTCAAGAAATTATTAATTGATATTCTTCGGAATCTTCCTTCCAAATAACTTTTAAAATTTGTTTCGGTTTTCATTGTTTACAATACGATTCAAGTTTTTGAAGTAACTGGTCATGATCAACCGTATCAAAAGCTTTTTTTAGGTCCACAAAAATTGCAATAACATAATCTCTTTTATCAAGACTTTCATTGATGTAACGTGAGACAGAAAGTAACGCATCGAAAGCCCTCTTGCTCTTTTGAAAGCAAAATCGCTTCGGATTGATGATGGAATTGTCCATTAAGAAAGATTTTAAACGATTATTTGCAACAGGGGAGTAATTATTCGTATCCAGATTATCTCCTCCTTTGAATATTGGATTTATTTTTGCCAGTTTCTCTTGGTCTGGAAATGTTCCATTTCTAATATGCTTGTTTATAAAATTTCCCAGTGGTTCAGCTACCTCCTCTTTGACTAGAATAATTTCATGTGTGACGATGTTGTCAATACCTGGTGCTGCATTTCTTTTCAAATTTTCGATTGTATTTAAAACTTCTCTTTTCGTCGTTTGAGGAATGTGAAAGACAGACTTAGGTAGGCGTTTTTCAATATTGAAATAGCTAGTTGACTTTTCACCAAGTTCCCTGGTAATTTTTTTACCAATTGTTTGAAAAAAATGGTTTAGCGAGTTTTCTGTTCCACATAGGCGTGCTGCATTGTTAGAGTCCATGTCAAAAAATTCAGCATTTGATGACATGATCCAGGGTGATGAATTATCGTTTACTTCATTTATTATTTTCCATATTTCGTGTGAGTTGTCTCCCGCTGTTTCCACTCTTCTGGAGTAATATGAAAATTTAGCTTCTTTTATAAGATGTTTTGATTCTTTTAGGGCTTGGTTAGACAGATATTTAAGTGCGTGATCTTCAGCGTTCTTTTTGAATTTTTTAATAAGCCTTCATTTTGTTAATACAAGCTTCAATAATTTTCTTTGTTATCCATGTATGTTGTCGACATCTGATCTTTTTCTGAACGGTAGAATCATGCTTGGACTCTGTAATCATATTTTTGAGCTCCATAAGGTTTTCACGTTTTTGGTTTGTTAGCAACTGTTGAAATTTCGATTTGAAATACTTGAAATTTCGATTTGAAATCCTTGATCCTTGTCTAAATATCTGAATATTTTGTGAGTAGGTTTTTGCTTACTGAGACTCTGACCATGGTTGACAATTTTTAGAACACGACGTTCTAACTCCGGCCAGTCTTCAAGGGTGAATTTAATATTTTCAGCAATTTTTCTTTCATTTGTTGCTGTGTGATCTAGGCAGGTACTTGAAGCCGGGCGAGCAATTTTGATCTTATTGACAAAGATGGCTTCGTTTGTTTCAAGGGTATCCTTTTACATCCTTGATTCTGGAGATTCTGCAATCAGGTCTATGTTTGTGTCAGCAACTATGATTAGATTTTTTTCAGTAGAGTATATTGCATATATTACTGTGCAGAAGTCCTGCGTATTGAGACGGTTGGGATTATAGTAAGTGCCAATTTTTAGTTTTTTACCTGCGCATGTTATTTCAATTATTATTAAATTATATATGTCCAATGTTTATCTCTTTGTTACGAAATTAATTGTATTTTTTATACAAATTGCTGTACTACCTCTTCTTCCGGGCCTGCAGGAGAATACGGAGCTATATCCCGGAATATTGTAATACTTTGCTTCTTCAGGATAGATCCAAACTTCGTTTAGTATAATCAGATCAGTTGCAGGATTTTGCTGGAGATAAATTTGAATACCATTCAAATTGTGTCGTAGGCTTCTTATATTGGCATAAAAGACAGTTAATTTGTCGCTTGATTGATCATCATTGAAATTGTAGTCAGTACTCCTCCTAGCAATTGCAACCCTTCTTTGATACTCTGGGCACTCCCACGAGTCTGCTCTGTGTGAGTGATCAGCATTCTTATTATTACCCATGCAACTGTAATAGGCCTCATGTGTGCTTTTGCATTCCTTGAGCTGATGCTTTCCTCCACATTTCACACAGATTTGTTCTCCTTCGCATTTCGACGTTTTATTGTTATATTTTTGGCTCTTAGAGCATCTCGTTATGTTAAAGTCTTCCTTCGCAAAATATGACCCATAATCAATGTTGACGTATTTGTTAGCTAATCTTGTATACATGCTTCCATTAACCTCAATAATGTGTAACCATTTTCCGTTTTTTGTCTGTCTGGCATGAACGAGCTCCATTTTTTTTCTATTTCCAACATCAAGGTTTAGCGTCTGTATTTCCTTTCGAAGGTCTTCCAGCCCATTTATAACCAGTCAGTTGACGCATTTTTGTCTTGGTCCCGCATGTTATCCATGGTTAATCGGTATAGCTAAGACGCGTTGGCGTTGGTCGTTGTTTTAGTTACCACCCCACCATTGCGAATAGGCCGTAGCAGTTGAAGAGGAATCTTGCATTTTGACCGTCTTACCCTAGACTTAAAATCGGCAAGCGTTTTATCTGATGATGTATGCTTTTTTGGATTGATTATGATCCCTTTCTGGGACATGACATCTGATCGGAGTTCAGTTTGAGGCGTCCTATAGTTTCTTATCACCTGTGCATATATTGGTTTGTGCGTAGCTGCCGTCTTATCAATTAAAGAACTGACATTCGTCTTTAATTATTTAATGTTACTTTAGTTTTCGTTAGCAGAAAAAGTTGTTCCTCCTTGGATTTTTGATGTAACAGCTTACGCGTGGGACACATCCATATAATATAATCCGATATCTCCTTGATGGTCTTGAATCTCTCTTCCGCCATCTTTATACATTTGAAATGAAACCACTTAAAACATATCCCACCACAGCCTTTCGCTGAGTGAGCGTCTTCTACAGGTTTCCTGCATTTACCACATTTCTCCTTCGATGTTTTTGTGGCCATTACTGGGTTCATTACCCGCGATTATATTAAATTTATATATATTTCCTCGGATGCACAAATTTTTTCTCTCCGATTTCACTTCACGATAGATCCTTAAATTTTCCTTTTATTAATTTATTAATATTTAAAAAAAAAACTTCATCAAAAAAAAATTTTTTTTTATTTGTTTATATTGAAATGTATGGAAAAATATATTCATTTTGAAATCACGTTTTATTTAAAATCAAAAGTGAAGTTAACAAATTTCACTCTACTACACGAGAATCCTTCTCCTCGTAGAATGAAGACAATGAATATAATAGGTAGAAAACAACCGTTAATTTATTGTTCGAACAAAAAATGTAAAGAAGCCTGCACTTAGCTCTAACTACTTATCGTCAATTTTTTCGAAACACCAGTGCAGCTCCCTTCTCATTTCACTTCATAAATCACTGTTTAATTAAAATTAACCACCACTCCGATCAATTTCAATTCATGAACGACTTCGTACAGCTTGTTATATTTCACAGTGGCATCGAATGATATGAGGATGCAATCCTCAGTGCTCTTTGTACCTGTGGCAAGCAAAAGCGCTTTCGAGACAGCTCCTTGTTGAGAGCCCCGCCCAATATTTCTGCTCCGTACAGCAGCTTCACGAAACTCATCAAAAGGTATCTTCTTGATGAGTTGGGTCCCCATACGTTGGCCAAAAGTCAACGCAGAGCCGATACGCCCATAGCAGCCTTCTCAGCCATTGCTCTGTATTGCTCAGCGTGACAAATCTGCGATTTCCAGCTATAGTAGCCCATTGCAAGACACGGTCACTTCGTCTGTACGAAGGATAGATCCATGAGCGATTTCTCTCCTTTGTTGGCCCTATGTCGTGTTATAAAGCAGGCTTCGGTCATTTAGGTAGTCCCTCAAAAGCTCCATGAAATATTCTGAAAGTGTTTTCCAGCGTATCCAGAATATCCACCCATTTAGCTGAGTTTAAAGCGTTCTTAACATCGAGTGTCACCAAAAGAACGACCCGTTACTTTGTGCGGCTATATGTCAGCACCTCTGCAATCACATTAATGGTGGAAACTCTAGCTCTGAAGCCGTACTGCCGAGGAGATATGTCTTCAGCAGCACAAAGTACGTCAGTGAGTCAATTTCCCTTCCCTTTGCTGATTAGCATGTGCCACGTAGACAAGCGTTCAGTTTGCTAAGCAGCAAGTCAAGACAATGGTGCTAGATAAGTTGTAATGCCCTATCTCAAACACTATCTGGGCCTAGAGCCTTCTTTGCTTTCAGTGATAGAACTGTTTCTCCAAGTTCCCGCTATATGAAGAGTGGGTAGTCGATTGCTGTTTTATCGTGGACAGCATCAACAAGTACGGACGGGGAAAAGTGCCTTCATTATCTCGTCCATCTTTTTGACTTCATGTATGCATGGCATCTGCAGGGCACCAACTTTCCACATAGTTAGCTTGTAGGCAAGGCCTTACGGACCGTTGTCTATAGTGTCCACTAGATCTTGCCAGCAGAGAGCCTTATCTGTTAATCAGTTTGCGAAGGCGATTAAGCCAACTCATATGCTGCTACCCGGTTGATTACCTCATCACGCTTGTTTACCTGTTTATCCTAACACCGAAACTTAGCATTTGGTTGACTTTGGTCACCCAGCATCAGCACAATGAGGACTTACCTTGCTGGAGTTTTCGATGGGGTATAGAAGTGCTTCAAGCGGTCATTATGATGTCCATAATTGACTTCAATACATCTTGAGTTGCCAGTTCTTCTGTCCCCTCTGAATCACACTGCAGCAAAGCACCTGCCGTGTGCAGCTCGATGAATCTCTCAACGTACATCCTTTCAATGTTTGTCGCAAGAAATCATCATGGATCCCAAGCAGAATATACTGATGATCACTGGCTGAGTAGGCCTTTAATACTCTCCAATCATTTTTCCTCCATACTAAGGGCTCCGTGGCGAATGTCACATGAGGTGTGGTTCCCTAACAGCCGATATGGTGGAAAGTCGGTATATTTCAGCTTTTGTTGAGACCTCCAGCTCATGAAAAATTTCATATAATCTTTATATCATCAACATATGCTACCAATTTCGTGGACTTGAACATTAGTGAACCGGAGGTTTCAGCATTAGGGAAAGTGCATCCCTTTGATTTAAGCCTGATTCCATTTTGAAGCCCAGGTTGGTTGCTGGCAGTATTTTTTGTGCACCGGGTTCCTGTTTTCAACCATTTCCTTGTATTCTTCGTCGTACTAGTCGTTCCTACTTTTCTTTGGCTGGTGCTCCTACACCTCTTCGGCCGCATTCCTTATCGCTTCCAGATCGTGTTGATGTCATCATTACCTTATCCACCCTGTGGGATAAATTGATGCGATTTTCCAGCACTGAGGGGGAAGGGGGCTGGTCTTCATTGTTTACAGCTCTTGAAGATTGGAAGAACTTGACCCTTATAAGGTAGCTGTCTGAATTACCGATAGTATGTGGAATGAGTGCGTGTTGAGAATACGGGTGGTCGCTCATTATTGTGTGAGAAAATGGTTAATCTGGTTGAATGTGTGACCCTCTTGGGATGCCCACGTTTTCTTGTAGATTTCTTGATTCGTAAAGTGTGTGGAGTTTACTGTGAAGCCTCTGCTGGTAACGATGTCTACCAGACGTTGTCCATTGTAGCTAGTTTGTGAAGGCTGTGCCCTCCACTTGTTGCTCTATGCACTGTTTTTGGCAAATTTTTGCACTGAAGCCACTAAGAAAAATTTTAATGTCATTTGACGGCAATGCATGGATAATGTGTTCCAGGGTACTGTAAAATTCGGTCTTTAATTGACTCCTCATTGTCTTCTGTGGGCGTGTGACTGGTGACTAGCCGGAAATAGAAAAATTTGGCCTTGTTTCGAATCGCGCAGGTCCTTTTGTTGATGGGCTTGAAGTTGGGTGATCATTTGTTTAAACGCGCTGTCGACAATGAAAGCCACTTCAAACTCACGCTTCCTTGCAGTTTTCCACTTTTAAACACGGTTTGAGTTCAAATGTCAAATGTGTCTTCACCGTGTTATTTGGTTTCTTCAACTGCGGGATGTTGATTCTATATTTTTTTATTTCATCAAGAAATTGTCGCAATGCACTTGGTTTGTTCAATGAGCTTGCATTCCAAGTTCCAAAAGAATAGTTGCGATTTATTTAATCCGATCCATGGCTGTTCTTCTGGTTCCATAACAAGTAAATACTAAATGGAGCGTTGTCAGCGCTTCAACCTAATCGGTATGGGTCCGTGAGTGGTATTTTATTTCCCATATACCCGGTTAGAGCACCCTCTATCCGGCACCTGAGGGCACGTCCGATGGGGGACCGAAAGTTTAACACGGATTTTCCTATTACTACCTGTTTTTTTTTTGATTCCTGTTCATTTCGGTCAGTGATTTGTCTTCCTTTCGCAGCTCTTTTTTCACAATTTCTAGGTGCGGTTCATTCTGGTGTCCTTACCGTGATTTTGATAGCAGCCGCTGGAGTGAACAAGTGAAATCGCAAATAGCAAGTTTTGTGCAATTGGTCACGGTCGAGATAGTAGAAAAATAAAATTCGTTAGGGAATGTTTGAAGAGCGAATCAATAATTAAAATTCGAAAGCCATGCGCCATGTTTGAGGCAATTCTCTGACGTTTCTTGCCATTTGTTTTTACGGCAAGAAGTGTCACTTAAATGGTGGACTTATGCGGGGCCCTGTTGTGTTAAAAATAATATTATGTTTCATATACGCTGAAGAAATTTTCTTCCGATCCAATTTTTGATCCGCGAAATGATAAAAAAGGTAAACAACAGTGTTGAACCATGTCAAGAACGAGAAGCAGTTTTATATTTCAAGACAAAGACATTTTTACTTTGAGATTACTTAGTTTGCTCTCACCAAAAACTACCATACGTGATCTTGTAACATTTTAATCGACGCAATACCGAGCCGCACTCAACAAAATTTTTGTGATGATGTAATATTGTAACCCAGGGAAGAAAATACATGTTTAATTTGTAAAACTACTAATTGTTACATCATTAAAAGCAGGGCCAGGTAATATATTTATCTTTAAATACCATACAAATAAACTTAGCAAAGTAAGTTGTTTCCAATTCACATGCCACATCATAGACAACGTTAGCAGTAAAAATCACCGAAAGCAACATAGTCTTAAGCAGGCTTGGTATGCACTCAAATCATCTGGAGAAGTCAAAAAGTTGTTGGGTAGGAAGCCGATAAGGCTTCGATATCACTATAATATATACAGTTCACTAACAAAACGACTATCACACGATTAGCCTCGTCAGATACGAAAAGAATTGCCAGCACGGTGGGTCTACTACTTATCTAATTTGTGACTACTAAGCAAACTTATTCAAAGCAAGTGTTTTTATCACTCATAACGAACAACAACAATAAAATGATTCAATATCTTTTGTCGTTAGGTTGATAGTTTTGTTGCAAACTCAATTTGAACCATCACTAACGAGATTATGTATACAATAATCGAACTTGGACATCTTGACTCCCTTCCTGGCTGAGTGGCAACATCGTGCCGCTGCACGTCACTACCGGATTATTTATTACGTATTGATTCTTCGCCACTGCAGGTGTCAACATTTTTTTTGCGGAATTTTTGCACTGTCAAAGAGGGGATTGTATACGGAAAAGATCAAATCCGTAATGGCCCTAACCACGGTCGATGAGAAGGAAGAATTACAAACTCTAGGTAATCACTACGAGCAATATAGTATGATGGAGCAAAGAAATATCAATGCACATCAATGATGAAATTTTCTAAAAAATCTTAATGCCAAGGTTCATATCGGACTAGTATGGGACGATTACTATTATTACCATTAATTCGTGCCAATATTTCAAACAAATACTACTGACAGATCGCGATAGTCAACCGCATTAGCACATTCAGCTCGTAGTTGGCTCTATTTCACAAGAGAAGTTGCCGGGTAAAATCTACTTTCAGTAGAACCAAAGCGAAGGGAACTACCTCCGCGAGTGGAAAAAACCACTCGTGGAGGATGCTGAACATTCCAAGAGGTACTTTGGAGATAAACAAGCCGAGCGGTGAGTAACGGATAAACTTTCAACGAGTACAAGAGTGCAAGTTTATAGTACGTCGACGAGCGGGGTCGAGGCAAAAGTGAAGGAGCACGCTAGTAGGTGGACAATTGGATACGATTTTGAAAATTGGATGAGACGACGTTGGAAAAGTTCTTACAAGAGGGAAAGATTGGCGGAGGCTGCAGTAGAAGCGGGAAAATGGGCCCCTGGTTAGCATAGGGCGTAGAATAAAGTAACTGACTCTCATTTATTTTTTTAAACAGACAATTGTATGTCAAGGATTCCCTTTGTTTAACATAAAAGAAAATAGAACAATCGCAACGTAGAGTTTGCTTTGAAATTTTGATTTTTGTAACTATATAAACTTTGAATTTTCCGCTTGTCAAGAGTGAAGCTTGGGAGAATATTTCCTGGATTGCTTATCAGGTGAAGAAAGCCTGAGTTTCGTGAATGAAGTGGTAGTGTTCAGAAAGGCGAAGAAATTCCGATTATATCATTTGCCCGTGAAAGTGGAAGTGCTAGGGCTATTATTTAATAATGTGGTGATAGAAGTGAAGAAGAGTGGTGCAGAGATTTATGGACTACACGGAAAGGGTGCAAGTGATATAAGGATACCCATCTATTTGACTTTTCTTGTATGTCAATTATATTCGGGGTTTTAACTTTATTCGGGTCAGTAGCGTTCTCATTTGGGCAACTTTGGGAGGCTTAGGTGAACCAAATGAGTGGCATTCACTCCCATCTTTGGGTGAGTTGGGTGCCTCAGCTAGAGTAGCTTCAATAAAATTATTTTTGGAGAAAGAAAACATTAATCAAACGAATTGTTAGAAATTAATCCTTCGGTCTTTTTATTTTCAATTTAATACGGGCATGAGACCCACTACGATTACTGGCTCTCTTTCTGCGCAGACAGGCATCGGGCTGTAGTTCATTTTTACTTGTAGGAGCCCTTGCTGGGATGGGGATTCATTGCACCATCAGGACTTAAGGTCAAGTTGGGAGGAGTGGAAGGAGGCGTCAGTCACATCGGGATGCCCAACCTATTGAAGTGGGCCACAACCTCCCTTATCAATGACACCTGATCACTTTCGGTGGAAATAAGGGAAGTAGAAGAAACTCTGGTAGCTTCACTTTAGTTCTGGCCTCAACCTTATCTTTTGGTCCCGTTTGCTGGTGGAGCGATTTAATCGTGCGCGCAAATTGAAAAGTGACGGTGATAGGAGCAGGAGTTGCCCGAAATTGCGAGATCCCACTCCGAACAACGGCGGGCGGATATTTACCACAGGCATCAGCTGTATCCACTCCAGAAGCTGAAAGACGTCTTTCTTGAATGAGCAGAACATCTTGCTTTTCACACTTCACAATCATTGCACATATCCGAATGGACGGAAAAGTGACGCACAAATGAAAATAGCTTAAGAAATCTGTGAACCGTCATCCTACGGACACTCATCCACCCAGTCGCCATGAGTAAGCAATCAACAAGAACGCTCCAATTCTTGCGCACTTCTCCCCTGACTGACTGTCGCTCTTGCTAGCGGATTTGTTTGCAATCAAAAATGTTTAATAGTCAAAAATCAAAATATCGCGTGTTCGCGACAGCACTTTGACAGCTGCGAGTGGGATTGAGCAAGGTTGTAAATTATTTTTGTTTGCAATGGTCGTGATTGCCGGTAGCCAACCGTGAGCTGGGTGTGATGAATGTCAAGCGGAATATGCGGAAAATATTGACATCAAATCTTTGTACAATGAATGTTTATTTTGTCTGCAACTTGTAGTGCGCGGCGTTGTTTAATTTATAGAAAACTATTTACCAATTCCAAGTAATTTCAATCGGCTACTGAGCGTTTAAGTTGGACGTAAACAAATGGAAGAAAAGTCTCAAGATAAAAGAAAAATGAATCGCACATTGGACAATCTCAAACGACTTTCAGGTGAGGAGCTGCAACAGCGCTTATAAAAAAGGCATGCTAAAGAAAGAGGGTGATGTGCTCCTGTAGATAAAATACCAATTTATTCAAGCTGCAGGTATAAAGAGGACATTGAAATACGGTTGGCATTTCAAGAACGGTGATGATTGCAAATTATATCTTTTCTGAAGACTGGAACTTATTTGAGTATTAGTGCATGTGTCATCTTTCGGGTAGACGCATATAGTGGTGTTACTTTTTTAATTTAATGAATGGAGTGCTTGAGAATTCAGCAACAGGGAAACAGCGAGTTAAAAAGGACAAAGTTTAGCATCGATTCGGGTCGTCTTGTAGAGCAAGCGTTGGACGTATACGCGTATGTATATTGATTTAGGTGTCGTGAAAGAATACTTTATTTTCATGTTAATTAACTTTAAAGATAAAGATTCTTTATGTTGCTAAAATCGTAAAATTTACACGCAAATGTGACATTGAACCAATATAAAGTTGGCGGAAATGATATATGATCGACAATCTTTTTGACACATAAGAGGAACTCACGTGATTTAGGTACGATGATTATGTTTGTGGCACATGCTTATATTTAAACTATGTTTTCCGTTCAATCAACCTCCACTAAGTAGCGTTGCAACTTCAGACCTCCCAACTGAGTGCCTTGACATGACTACTCAGTGCATCAACTCCATGCGAATACAAATTCAAAAAGAAATTGATGCGTCATTTACGTACTTGTCCATGGGAGCTTATTTCTTGCCTGATACCATTAACCGTCTAGATTTTGCGGAAACCTTCTTCAAGGCTGCCAGTGAAGAGCGTGAGCATGCTCGACATTTAATTGATTATCTGTCGATCCACCGTCAACTAACTGATTCGGTTACAATTTCATTAAATGAGAAAATAAAATCTGTATTTTTTTCAAAGAAATTTTTCATTGTTTGAAAAATCATATTTTCAAAATTCACTTTTTGAACGATTGAATTCACCAACATAGTTTTTTAGGTCTTTGTAAAAAAAACCTACCTACCTACCTACTAGTTTTGCGACCTCTCTGTCCGCCCGTCCGTCTGTCCGTCTATCCGTGCGTCACAGCTAGTTTCCTCAGAAACTATAAAAGCTAGAACGCTCAAACTTTGTGAAAAGGTCAGAAGTGATGGTCTTTCAAAAGTTAAGGTCTTCCCAAAAATTTAAAATTTTTTTCAGGGGGTCCCCCCTAATCGCTTTTCATAGTGTGTTCGGGTTTCTGCGGACTTACTTTCCACTGCAGCTGTGTGGGCTTGTCAGCACGGATTGGAGATGCAATTATTACAAACTCTGGAACATACTGGTTTTGCAGTCGTTGTCGTTCATCACCAATGTCGCATTTTGTGGACAAACTGAAGGTGGCAAAACCAGCTTTGGAAACTACTTTAAAACAAGCTACATCTATGCTGCACTCTGTGCAATCTGCTCTGCAAGATGTCGATAAAATATTCTTAACGGACAACTCATCTTTTGAAGAAAATGCTACTAATGGAGCAAATGCAGTTGCCTCTTGCGTGCTGGCTGGTCCTTCGTCACCTTCACATACGGGGGTTAAAACGCGCCAAAAACAAAAAGGTAAACAACAGGAAAAAATTGCAAAATCACCCCCTACAAAAGTCGTCAATACTGTTGTGCAGGCAAAAACTGCAAAATCACCCCCCACAAAGGTCGTCGACACTGTCGTCAACGATGGAAATATCATTCTTACTTCCGACAATGCCTTTCTACATCATCGCTCAATGAATACATTGGCCGAACAGCACAGCCATCATCAACCTGTATTGACTGCATCTTCTGACGTTATTTTAGTGGATTCTGGACCTCATGATGTCCCAGCCACCTTGTTTCAAACTGGATCAATTCGGCAGAGTTTAGCAAAATCGGAGGTACAGGTACAAGGTGCCATTTGTGTTCCATCGATTGCAACACTTGATCAACCGCCAATGCCTCTAACCACATCACTATCATCGATTTCTGAGTCTCAGAGTTATCTTCCGCTGCTCGAAATTATCGCTCCACCGACTCAAATTTTTATCTCGCGTTTGAACTATCATACAAAGCCAGAATTGATCAGGAGTTACATCGGGGCAAAGTTAGGATATGAACCTGCTTTGCTGATAGTCAAGAAACTAACTCCAGAAAATCTCGACTCACCAACGATTTCTTCATTCCGCATCACCACCAGATCGGATATTAAAGCCCCACTTAAATCTAATTTCTGACCTCATGGTGTTTTTGTTAAGGAGTTTGTAAGTCAACCACGGAAAAATTTTCGGTCGGGTGTTCGTCGGAGAGACAGAATATGAGTAATCCTCTTAATTTATATTATCAAAATGTTCGCGGTCTAAGAACCAAGACCAATGAATTCCAACTTTCTTCTATTGTTTCTCTTGATGACATCGTGTGTTTATCGGAATCATGGCTGACTGAGGATATATTGCATGTTGAAGTTCTTCCTTCTCATTTAATGTTTCGTAAAGATCGTAACCGTTTAAACTCTGGCAAGTCTGACGGAGGCGGTGTGTTGATAGGAATTCGTAAAGAGACTTTAATAGCTTCCGTATGTAATTTCAAGACGTCACCTCCAGTAGAATGTATTGCTGTGTCTGTTACCTTGTCCTCAGTTACAACCTTACTGATTTTGTCTGTATATATTCCCTGTGGAAGTTCCGTTCTTATTTATGAAACATTCTTTTCAGAAATTTTTTCATACATTTTTAGCAGCTTTCCCTCTTCATTGCTTTTAATTTGTGGGGATTTCAACTTACCCCATGTTGTTTGGAATAGCACATTTTCCGAAATTCTATCTTTTGACAATTACTCTGTTACCCTTTCCTCCTTCCTTTCTTTTCGTTCACTTTCACAATTAAATGATATCCCAAACGTTAACAGTAAAGCTCTGGATTTAGTTCTGTCTAATATACCGAAATCTTGTGTCTTCCTGCAGGCTGCCCTTACCCCCTACGTAAAACTTGATCCTCATCATCCTCCGCTTCATTTGCTGATTGTTCTGGCTCGTGATCTTGTCCAAAAAAAAGTTATCCCTTCTAGCTATAATTTTCTAAAAGCCAAATATTCTGATATGGAGTTAGAATTAAATTCTGTTAATTGGTTTTCTTTTTTTCGAAACTTAAGTGTTGCTGCAGCGCTTCAAAAGTTTTATATTTTTCTTGAATCCGTGATAACCAGTTATACACCGCTCTATGCCCGTAGAAGGTTAAAAGATGGACCTTGGTTTAATAACAACATCGCTTCAGTCTTAAATGCCAAGGACGCTGCCCGCAGGAAATATCACTTGATGGGTTCTGAGGTGCACCTACGTTGTTATAAAGGTCTAAGAACTGAAGCCAATAGTTTAATTAAAAGTACTAAAAGCCATTATATTGATCACGTGGAGGGCTCCATAAGGTTGAGTGCTAAAAAGCCTTTCTGGGCCTATATAAATTCGCTTAAAAAGTCCTGCGATATGCCTTACTCAATGAATTCTGATGGAATCACATCTTCTGATAATGGGGAAATTTGTGAACTCTTTGCGCAACATTTTTCTTCTTTTAGTAGTAAGACAAGTGCTGCAGCATCTTCATTCATCGATGGTCCAACCATGAATTTGCCATTTGCATATGTGAACCCTGTTGAAGTTGAATGCCTATTACATAGTCTAGATGGCAGCATTGGTTATGGCTCAGATGGAATTCCCAATATATTTGTTAAATCTTTGTCGTCTTCGCTGTGTGTTCCTTTGTCCATCTTATTTAACCAAAGTCTCGCAGATGGTTGTTTTCCTGCACGCTGGAAAAGAGCTAATGTCTTTCCCATTTTCAAATCTGGAGATAAAGCAAGCGTGTCCAATTACCGCCCCATTTCACTTCTTCCCTGTTTTAGCAAAGTTCTGGAAAGAATTGTATTCAAACAAATTTATCCTTTGTTGCTTCCGTTTTTTGCCAATGAACAGCATGGGTTCATCAAAGGTAGATCAACTCTTACCAACCTTTTATCTTTAACAAATAAGATTGCTGCTGAGTTTGATAAGGTGAACCAAGTAGACGTTATCTACACAGACTTCTCTTAGGCCTTTGATTCAGTTGATCACCTGATTCTTATCCAAAAATTTAGTAATTTCGGCTTAGGCAGTTCTATTGTACATTGGTTCTGTTCTTATGTTGCTGATCGGAGTTGTGTTGTGACCATTAATGCCCATAAATCCTCTTCATTTTATCCCTGTTCTGGAGTTCCACAAGGCTCTATTCTTGGTCCTCTGTTGTTGTATTTATCAATGATATTCCTTCCCTACTCAACTCCCGCGCACTGATGTATGCAGATGATTTGAAAATATTCAGGGTGATCGAATCTGTCAATGATTGTATTATTCTGGAGAAAGACCTGGATATACTAGCTAGCTGGAGTGCAACTAATCAGCTGAAGTTAAATGTAAACCAATGCTTCAAGATGACTTACTCCCTTAAAAAGTCTTCTTTTGATTATAACTATGCGATTGCTAATGTTTCTTTGAGGGCTGTGGTGTCCCACAAGGACTTGGGAGTATTTTTTGATACCAAGCTTCATTTTGGACAGCATATAACTCATCTAGTATCTAAAGCATCTCGTATGTCAGGTTTTATCCTCAGATCCACAAAAGATTTTAAAGATATTTCATCGTATGTTTGTTTATTCTTTTCTCTCTTTTTTTATTAGAGTATTGTTCGCAAATATGGAGTCCGCATCAACGTTACCTAAGAGATGCTATTGAAGATTGTCAACGTAGGTTTACTCGGTTCCTTTTTTTTAAATTCCGTATCCCGTATTGCGCTTATAGTGATCGCCTGTCTTTTCTGCGCATTCCTTCATTAGTCTCTCGCAGAGTTTTTCTCGATGAATGCCTTCTTTTCAAGCTTTATCACAATTTGCTTCCTATAGGCCTTGGCATTGAAATTTCCTCCTTCAATACCGGACGTCCAACTAGATCCTCGGTAGTCTTCAATGTTCCCTTTGCTCGCACTGATATTTTATTTTTTTCGCCTGCTGTACGACTCCCACGTAATCATAACGCGCTTGGTCTTGGTTTAATACCGCCGTCTTTTGCTAAATTCGAAAAAAAAACTTAAGGAATCGGTTCTTCTGTTTAACGTCGAAGAATAATTTTTCTATTTCTAATTAATTTATTGTATTTTGTACGTAGTTTCCTTTTTCATTTAATTTTTTATTATCCTTTTTGGTTATATTGATTGTATGTATAAACTTTGTTTTATTTTTTGTTTGTCTATAATGTAATTGGATTATATCTGTTTTATAGATTAAAATTAATAAATAAATAACGAATTAGCCCTTTAAATTTTTTTTAATCAAACGAAGATGAGTGGGATATCAAATGAAAGGTCTTGATTAGAACTTTTAGAATATGAAATGAAAAAATCATTTTATGAATTCGGGGGTCCAGGGAAAGGAAAAAGGTACCAAAAACTTATTTCTAACCCAAGGATGTTTACGAGGACCTTCTGGTAGGAGCACTCTTCTGTTTACTCAACTTGTTTTATATATTAAAGTTGTTTGTCTCCTTAGGCTGTGATATTGTTGAGGCCATTATTTAAAGAAAAAACAAACCAAAATTAATTTCCTAAATCTTGCAGTACGCATATTGTGATTTATTTTCTTATTGTTTCACTACATTTATGAGTGCCATTCCATTGCAATAATCACATTTTTATACGTTAACATTTATTCAAAGACTGTAATGTTTAATTTAGATGAACAAGAAAAATATGTAGCCAAGGATCGACTACTTATTAAAAATTTTTGAAGAATTAGAAATTTTAATCTTTCTTCTCGGATGAGATAGTTAATATGGAAAGTTTTTTTATGTGTCAATTCAAAAAAATAAAACTTTATTTGTTAAGTAAATTAAATTAATGTAACTAATAGACGAATAATAATATAATGACATTATTTTTACCATTAAACACATTTCATAGAAAACAGGATAATAATTGTGAAGAATTAGATGATTAGAAAAGAATTCATCTATGCAACAATTCAATAAGGATAGTAGCGTTAAGTTGATTTAAAGACAATTTTGATAAAGTTTAAGGTCGATAGTTCTACATTAAATTTTAATTAATCATTCATGCAATTTGTTTAGCTTTTGTTTTTTTCTTAAAAATGAGATCAAGACTTTTCGAATTAACTGTGCGAATATTTTAGCAAATCATTCGATATTTCACGTCACATCAATAAAAAGTTAAGCACTGAGTTAATAAAATTATTTGAAAAAAAAAATTATTTTAAATACCGCTTTCATCTGGATGCCCCTCTCTTATTTCTGGGCTATAAGTATCGTCGGTAACTACAAAGCATAGTATACTCAACTAGTACCCACACCTTTCATTTACCCTGTGTTGCACACTTTTTGAATTTTCTCAGGGGCACGTCAGCTGATCCGGGGCATGAGAGCTGATCCCATGTTTGGCGCGCTCAAGAAACAAAGCAAAATGCAAATAAAATTTCCGACGCACGTGTTCTTTTACGCATTTCAGAACATGGGAGTGCTACCACATCCTAATAAAAAACTAAAAGATTGCATGGAACGGATTTGTTTTTCTGCAAAGTTATTGATTTTTTGAGATATGGTAATCCTAAAATATCTCATCGAAGCATATGTTTATATTCGCGCCAATCCTCGCATCAGTATTTACCTACATACCTGCTACCGAAGATTTATGGCTCGCTGTTCGGCTTGTGTTCGAATTTTTCCGGAGGGTTGATGGAGTGTGGTTACTAGTTGAGTATACTATGCTACAAAGTCTCCGCCAGTCCGTCCGTTTTTGCCCGGCCCAATTTGTTCTTCTTGTTGTTCGCATTGCAACCCTTAGTAGGTTACCTCGGCCTCGACACCAGTCGATCGGCATTTTTCCATGTTTTATTCGTGAGCGCGAAATTTTTTTATAGTGGGTCCTTGTGCTAGGGGGTAGGAACCCGCCCCAAAATAACGCAACGCTAGCCTGCCAACGCATTCACGTGTCCCCAGACAACCTCCTCTTTTGCCGAGGCAGCAGACCACCCCTGAAGTCCTCCACGGACATCTTACCTACCTACTTTCACAACACATCCAACTCGACTATCTTTGGTGAAAAAAATATTTAAGGGATTACATCTTTACTATGAAACTTTCATGAAGCAGAAACTTCTGAGCTGTTCAAAAAATTTGACGCTTCTAGCTTATCTGGTTTCTCAGGAATCTTGCTGTGGTGCACTGAAGGACGAACGGGCGGACAGAGACACAGGTGCTGACTTAATAGCGTATTGTAAAAAAACTGCAGTCCGGTGTCAAGTTTAGTTTCGGAGGCTGAAATTACATCTACCTGTATAGATGTAGATTTCTTCCTTGTTTCAGTATGGGGGTTCTATTTGGTAGTTTGTACTATGGATATCTATGAGTATCTCTAAAAAAAATTTCAATAACTTCGAAAGATTTTTGAACCATGAAATCCATAATATCCATTTATACTAAAATTTCATCATTAAATGATTTCTGAATTTGCCGAAACTATGAATAGTTTTTATTTCAAAATTTCAACGGATGAGTCTTATCATATTCAAATAGTTCAGAAACAATCATCATCTGTGGTAACTGTTGTATAAAGCGTAACAGAAACAATTGATTAATTTTCAAAAATCAATTTTGCGAAATCAGTTGATAAGGATTTCAATACCAACCCTACATATTTGTGCTTTCTTTCACCATGCACAAATATTAGGTAATTAAAAAGAGAAAACCCAAGAACGACTCAAAATCACTCTTAATCTGTTCAAATTCTTCTCTATCATCATCCATCATACCTAACTTCACTGATTTCTATTTCACTGGATTCCATTATTTGGCTACAGTAACCACCATTACAAGCTCTATTACAATTACAATCACGAAAAGGTAACTACAAACAAATCTGCATAGGTACTGGCCTCAAGCGAGCGCTTCACCATCTTCGGATTCCGTTTGGGATGGAGCTGCGGCTGATAAACAAAAGTACGAAATCGTATAAGCTCCCAAACGTTGCAAACTATCTATATCACAATACTATCTTCATTCCCCTCCGCCAAAGAAAGTTAATCGTCGCGCCCGCGGTCGTCGCGATTGTGGAGTTTTATCTGTATCTCACCTTATTCATTGAAGAAAATACTACAGTGCCAAGATCGCGGTGCGACAGTAGCAGCGGGGCTCAAGCAACCACGAACCAGGTATTCTACGTGCCATTCTTCCATCTGCACTTATAACTGATACGAATTGGTTTGGCTGAATGAAATCTTCTGGTTACCTTCGATAATTCTCATCCAGTTCCATCCGACTCCCATTTCCCATCAGCGCGAATGGATCTTTGATTGAACCGGCCAGCTCTGAATCGGTTTGGAGAAAGGCCACTTCCATTTCCCCGGTTCCCAGCCAGCAACGGTCTCCGACTGAAGAAGAAATCTCGAAGACGTTGGTTGAGTCAAGCTAAGACTTTTAGCCAAGAAAGTTGCCCACCTGAGGTCGCGTGTTTAGAAATGGTGAAGAAGTCTTTACTATCGGAAATTCAGTTCTCGTGTATCACAAGTTCGAGTGCTCGCTAAATGTGCGACACCTTCAGCCAGAATCGTACCTGTCGTAAAATTGTGCGCTTACTCGAAGCTCGATAGTAAACGGATTGGTGAAATTTCTTCGAAGAAAGTTTTACTGGTGCGCGATCGAGAACCAATTGGTGGAGCTTAGAACTTAGAAAAGTGAAAATGACCTGGAGCAGGACACCAAAGGACATGGATAAACTTATACAGTGCGTCTAGTGAATTTCGTGTGCTTAGAAACATACATTATGAATCTGAAGTGAATTATCATAGATGATAGTGATAAAACTTAGTGAATTAAATAATAAAGGAAAGGAAATATTCCTTTGAAATCTGTCCAATCTTAAGTTCCCTGAGACATCGAAAATGGAATCTAAAGCTGAGACACAGTTAGTGATAAAGAAATCGATACTGAATCGGTGTGATTGATAAAAACAAGTCATTTTTGGAAAACAAAGTACAGGAAACTCAAATGGATTATTTACAAGGGTAATTGTTTCATTGTACCCGCATCGACTTCTCTCAGCTTTGTCTTACCCCTATTACAAAACTGTGTCAAATTCAGATTAATTCTCCGTATCTGGGAGCTGAATTGATCGTAACCGCCACAACCGTTGTAAGCTTTCGTGTTTTCACGTATTTCTTGTCGCGGCCGCAACTATTCTAACCTCATTCTTAGAAAGTCGTGCTAGTGCGGTACCGCGCGAATCGCTCTAAGGTAGTTACTGTGTTATTTAGAACAATTTCTCTTTGCAAAGAGACGTAACTGTAAAATAACGTAAATGTAAACGGAAAACAGTGAAAAACCAAGTGAACAGCTAAGAAAAAGAAGAACAGTGCTTGTGATTGAGAAGAGGAAGACCTCGAGTTTGAAAAAGAAGAAAAAATAGAAGTAGAAGTTGTTAAAGAAGAGGCAGTTTCACGATTAAAGTAACTGAAGAAGAAAGTTCGGGCTTTTCACATTTTCATGTGTAAAATACGTTAGTGGTTGTGACTTGCACGTACGCTAGTGTGTGAATGAATGTTGCATGCATGTATGTCGCGTATTTCTTGTTGTTTTCGCGATTCACATGTGTACCTACTACTCCCGAGTGATCTTTTATCGGATGGCCTAAAATTATCCACCGCCACCTTGTTGCCCCTTGCTTATGTACATTCTTGGAACCTACTGAAATCTTATCATCTATATAACTCCATACAAATCTTAATGGATAATTAGCAGCTAATTGGACCGATTTTTTGTGTATGTACATTACGGTTGAACCTTATCATATATTATTATCTCAGGTGCGTCGTATTCACGTTTTCTGTGGAGAAACAACAATCAATGCATTGAAAGAAATTCAGGCAATACTATTTTGATTTGAGCCTATCGCGATTTTGACTGGAAAGTGAACTTAAGAAAAAAAGTTGAATTGGATTAAAAAAATAAATAATTGTGTTATTAAACATATTCAAAGTAAATAGGCGAACGAATGATCGGTCCGAAACAAATCGTATCGGAGCGAATCGCCAAAAACTCTTAAGGAATACAGCCAAACGATGATGACGAATGTTTTTATCAAGAAGATGGCACAATCACAACCAAATTGCCAATATACGACGAGATATTGTTGTAAGTAGATACTTAGTATTGATTTAGTGTAATCAAGAGTTATCGTTCAATTTCCAGCTGGGATAGTGCATGTGTGATAGTATTTCATGTGTGCAGATTTAAGCGAGGGTGTAGTGGGTGTAAAATTTTCAAATCTAATCGAGAATGGTTTGGATTAAATTTCTAATATCATAAATTTTGTCTATCTTATTATCTAGCCTCCTCCCTCTAATCAATCACGAAGCCCCTCCCTTCAGATAGCTAGTTTAGAAAACTATGGTGGTAGTATCATCAAAGAACTTTCTCGCAAGGAAAAGTTGTTCTCCCCACTGCCAAATGCACATAGATGCAAAGGGGATTGGAATTGTATGGGTTCAATATCAAGTATTTTCCATGACCTGCAAATGGCCTTCACAGATTTCTTACATATTGATCAAGCCTTTTAGGGCAAAAAAGTATAGTCTTTTATGAAGTATTCCAGTCTTGCGAAAAGGTTTAATTGGCTATGACTTTTGCTGAAAGTTTCTGTTGGATAAATATTTTTTTTTTTTTTTTGAAAATTTGAAGTTTTTCCTTATAATTTATGACACGTTTAAAAATAAAGATTAGCTTTTAGGGCAGATTTTATTTTCTGGCGATTCATTTTTTTAAACATGCCAGGACATTTCCGAGGCTGACTTAGAAACATTCTAGACCCCAGGTCCTAACAGAGGGGAAGAAATTTTCAGGTTGAAAAAATTATAAAAAAATCTTATGGCCCACTTTTTTAATGTTTCTGTTTGAAGCTACAATGCAAAAAAATACGGAAATGCGTTAAATTTTTATAACCTAACCTTAAACTATGTCATACCCAATTTATAGTTTAAGCGATCAACATGGCAAAATCCCACAAAGCAAAAAGTCAAGAGTGGGATAGCAAAAGCATTGTCAATTTTCAAAAATTTAAAAAAGTTTGGTATACCCATTGAGGCCCAATAAGTTTCTAAAATATCAAAGACCTCAATTATTTTTGTTATCAACAAAATATCGCTCACCCCACTTTATTTGGTTTGACAATTCGTTCATCTTGGTCGGGTTGAATAATCGACCGCAGAATAGCCTTGACTGAACCATGGTGATGGCATTTGTTAAAGCATCTCACTGAGTGACTCTATTGGTACATGAGGAATCGATATCACTATTGATTATGCAATTTCAACTTGATCTTTGAATAATTATGATCAGGACCACAATACATAATAAAATCTCCGTAAATATTTTTGAAACCAGAAATTTTCATCTGAGTTATGCCTTTAAATGGGAAAATACGAGCTATAGAAAATGAGTTCCACGTTGTGAGATGCATCAAAAGTAACGTCAAGTTACCGAAAAAAGGATTTTGCTGGGTAGTTGTTTCCCTTATTAAAAATTGGTCCAATAATTTGTTTTCAGGAATGCCAAATTTTGATAGGCTTTACAAATAATTTACCTCTAAGAATTATTATTATTATTATTCCTGCTCGAATTATTATTAGTTAAATTGATTTGACAGAGCTCAAAAAGTACTTGCAATAGTAAAAGGGACATCATATTCGGTCCACAAAATTACAGGAAGTCGATATTGGTGTCACTTATGTGAACCTCAGCATAAGCAACAAGCGTTCTAATCTTGTCACAGCTGGAACAATGGCCGGCAATTTCATTTACGTTCTTAAAACGTGTCTTATAAGAAGACTGGTGTCAAGTTCTTAAGAAAGATAAAGCCAATTTTAAGGTGAAGCCTGAAAGAAAGTGGTCACATCATGAAAGATTTGTCTTCAGGATGTTCTTCAAACTTGCCTCATAAGAAGACTGATACCAAGTTCTTAAGAAAGATAAGGCCAATTTTAAGGTGAAGCCTGAAAGAAAGTGGTCACATCATGAATGATTGGTCTTTAGAATTGTTGAAAAAAGATGGAAAGAGAGATATGCCAACATTTTTATTTGGGCTCTTTTTAATCACGTGATAGAGAACTTTTAACAAATTTGCGTAACATTACTTTTAGCAAATACACGTAACATTACATGGAGTAAACTTTTGTTTGTTTCCAATTAATTGACCAGATTTGACAACCTGATGTTGATCTTAAGATTTAAGATTACGTGCAATTATATTCAAAATTGTAATTCTTTCGGCCTACTCCTTGAGGTGCGATAGTCGAATCTGTTTCTTAGCCTTCAGTGCTCCTGTCATCGCAGTTCTATAACCTAGTTTGTGGTTTGCTATTCCTAGTATGTTACTGCTACCAGCTTCGATCGAGTCGTCCCAGCGCTTTCTCGATCTTTTAGTTGTACTCTGTTGTATCCTCTAACGTTCTTCTGGATAACTGATGCCCTTTCGATGCTTGTAAGTGTACCGCCTATTGTTTTTTACATAATTATACACAAAAGTAAACAGATAAGTCATCATACATGTCATTCAACTCATCGTTGCAAGGAAGCTTCCACCCGATTTTTCTCTTATTGGGTCATAAACTGTTTTCAGTATTTTGGCCTCGAATACGTATAAAGCCTTTTTAGAACTGCTCGTAAGGATCCGCACTTTGCATCCAGACGTTAACGCAAGTTTGATTGATGACTTGTAAATGCGAGGCTAATTTTTAATGTGTATATCTCTGGACCTTGGTATACGGAGT
Organism: Odontomyia ornata; assembly: GCA_963969285.1. Lineage (NCBI taxonomy): Eukaryota > Metazoa > Arthropoda > Insecta > Diptera > Stratiomyidae > Odontomyia > Odontomyia ornata. The sequence continues at coordinate 96,955,555 of OZ017739.1, read as the reverse complement.
ATGGATAATGAGGTTTGTTTGAAGAGCTTACTCTTTGCCAGGTCTATTCTTTTTCGATACATTTTTGGTCAAGATGAACTCCTAAGCACTTGAGGTTATCCACATTTTTGAGGTTATAGCCAAATGAGGTCAAATTTTGTCGTATCAGTTAAAAATATACCGATTCGACAAAATTTGACCTTATTTGGCTGCAACCTTAAAAATGTGGAAGAAGAGTATGTTGTCAGTTTCACACATATAATTTTGTTGTTATTTTTTTATGTATGACTGATCATCTGTTTTCGCCGAAGTGTTGGGTTTGCTCTTCGTTAGTTTCCATTTGAAGGGTATGGTAATCGAATAATGGGAAAGGACATTTTCAGGTAAAACTAAGAAAAGCCAGACTTTCCCGCAGATTTTGCGACATAACTGATGGATGCATGTTCAGATTTTCATCATTGGTATTGCATATGATGGACAACATTAGATACTAAACCGGGTATGCGATGGAATTAGAATCCATTCACAGACTCCGGAGATACCAATAGTAACATTTCTTTTTCTGAGATAAAAAACTGAATTTTAACCCAACTTCATACAAAAATATGATCAACTTTTGAACCGAGTCTATAGCTGAGTTAATTTTTAATTTGGTTATATTTCATTTTTTAATACTTTTTCATTTTTACATATGTCTGAGCATAAGTTTTTAATTGAGATGGATAGAGACTATTGTGGTGATTTTCGGCATAAATGATCGATGCATATTGAGAGTTTTTAATAGTGGTTACATATTACAAACAACATCTTGGATTAAAATGGAACGAAACAGAACTTAAATCCCATAGAGTCTGCAGGCTTTATCAGTTCTTATGCATTACATTTAAATATGCGTTCACATGAAATGTACGCACTAGTTTTGCATATTGTAAAGATTTGATGCTATAATTTCCGTATATAATGTCTGCATCATGCATGAAAATTATACCATCTTTGCTCATGGTTGAATGTAGTCAATAAATTAAATTTTAATAGATTTTATGTCAAAAAATTTGCCAGAAAACTGACTTCAGAGTCTTCTAGAAAGAATAAAATACATTTTACGGTAGCGAACCCATATCCATTTTTCGCTGTTTCTTATACTTTGGTGAACATGTTGGTAGTTTATATGATGAAACGGAGAAATCTTTTTGGCACCCAGAAGTCGATTTTCATTTTCTTGATTGGGTAATGAGTTTAGTTTTCATTTCATTGAATGGTTTTGATTCTGTTTTAAGGTTTAAAAAGGATTTTTTAGCACCTAGAATTGACCGAGCCATGATATTGACATCGTCAAAAAATGCTATGAGTAGCGTGCCCGTAGCGTCTGCCGATGTCTTTCTGACGACATGTTCTAGAGAAATAGTAAACAGCATTGGAGCAACTTTATGTGCTTGTATTAGGCCTAATCCCAGCATAATCCTTCTTCAGAGATATGTTATTTCAATGTAAGAATAAGTTGAATAGGCATTAATTGATTGAATAATGTCTCAATTCTCATGAAAACTCAATTAAATCCTTGGATATAGGTTAAATTCACATAACTGTAACTTTCTTCAATATCAATTTGAAACATGCAGAGTATGATAAAATTATAGATAGCCAATTGAATGTAAAATTAAATTTCATATGGTTACCCTTTTTATTTTATGCAGGAGAACCTAAAATTGATAATATTAATTGAGATAGTTCTATACAAATCTAATCTTCATAGTCTCGACTTCTTCGCACACATTTCTTTAGATATTGTTGTTATGTGATGATATAAAAAGATCTTGCCAAATCCTATAATTTGATGCTTTACTCGATTATGCTTGAAGACATTTTTTTGTGAGAGATTATGGGTTTGCATGAGCTCCTTTCAAACCCTTGAATCTTTTTTCAACAGCAAAACTTCCATTAAAATACCACCTCTGCCCTTCTCATGGGTTTTGATGATTTAAGCTTCTATAGCTTTTTCATTTTTCCAATGGATATTCTTTTAGATATCCGGTGTTCGTTTGTACGAGTTGCGTGAACCTCTTATCGTAGCTTCAGTTATTTCATCATTAATGAGGCTTCCAGGTCGTCACATAATACATGGGCTGAGAATCTTGATTTTTAATGAAAACATGCGATTTTTGGTTAGAGTTAAATTTGTTCCTCACATAGTTACCTTCGAAGACATACATTTGAATAAGCGATTTTCTAGTATTTTGACGTCCAAACCTTCGAAATACACCTGCATATTTGCGATGACTACTGCATTTGATCTAAATCTTATTCCCTGAAGCCACCACTGGAGGTTTGGGAAAAAGTAATAGTCACTAAAAGGCAAGTCTGGAGAAAATGGTGGGTGAGCACCCAATTTGAATCATAATTGGTCCAATTTGGCCATCACTTTCAAGGACCTGTGTGACGCTGCGTGATAGTGATGATACAGAATCCCATATGATGAAGAAAACTTCATCATAAAGAACCGCTTTTTCTTTGATTTAGTTGGTCCAATAACGCTGCATAATACTCTCTTGTGACCGTTCTTCCCTTCTGCATTTAATCGATGAAGATTATTCCATGCGCATCCCAAAAAATTGAGACCATCAGGTTCTCGGCGGAGTGTTGATTTTTTGGCCACTTTGTTCGGTTTCCAGCCACTCTGCAGACTGCCTAGTGTAGTAGACTCACGTTTCATCTTCACGACCAAACGTTGAAAAGGTCTGCTCGATTAGGCTTCAACAACGCCAAATTGGCAGTTGAATCAATCTTTTGCATCACGCCGATAGATTTTTTATCTCTAAAATATCGTACATAATGTATTCCGCTCACTCTTTTGAAATTTCCATGGCCTCAGCCAACTCGAGCAATTTCACTTTACGATCACTCAAAACTATTCGATCCCCTTGCCTTACGATTTCCGCATTCTAAGCCTCTTTTGGCCTTTCAGAGCGAGGTGCGCCTTTGGTGAATGTATTCATATAACCTATTTTAAATTCACTAAACAACCGATAAACTATTTTTTTCAAAGAGCCGGATGAGGATTATCTTTTCTCTATCCATTACAATGATAGTTTTGAAGTTTTTCCCATCAAGAAACAATGTTTGATCAGGAGGCGATATTCCTGTTTTTCTATTTTTCACGAAAAAGAAAGAAGCGTAACTCTAACGACTGTAGAAGTAAATGTCATAAAAATTAATACACTTACTATCAATGGATAAGCCTCTTGAAATGAGTCATGTTCATTTTCTTGTGTCACCACTTATTGAAAAATCCCGGGACTTATCAGCCCATGTTTTGTGATATTTCATTCAACACATGGTTGTACCTTATTTGCTTTTGGTCCCTTCTACCATCGCTGGGTACCATAGTGTGTTATGTGTGGATGTCAAGTATGAATAAAATTCGAGACCTGGGTGAAGAAAATAGCTTTCCAGAGAGATGTTGAATTCAAGTTGGTAGTATGTTTGCAGGATTTCTGTGATTAAATGATTGTAGTTATCACCACTTCTGTGCCATAAAAATGAATGTTCTACTCCCATCAGAACTTTCCGTGCTTCTTTCTCTTCCAAAAGTAAGATGAACGTATGATACTTTAAAAGTTGACGTTTTAATTGCCCAACAACGATGCCTTCCTTGACATTTCATCACATAATGAATGAAATTTTTCCCTGGGGTATTGAAAAGCTTTGCCTTCTTTGGAAAAATTCCTGATTAAACCCAATTAAATATATATGGTTGGAATAGAACATTTTTTGGATCCACAAGCAGCTCGGCAATGACATTTTCCTCTCTAAAGCTAAGATTTTGTGCAAGCTTATCTACTTGAATAGAATGAAAACATACATAATCTAGTTTCAAATGGCTAGGCTGTTTGTGTTTTGGAAGTGAATAGGTGTGCCAATGTAAAAAAAATATCTGAAAAGGTAAAATATAGAACTCGTAACTCTAAAACAAGAGTAAGTTGGTACTTTTTCGTGTAATTTTTGAATTCATTAGGTGATAATACTTGAAAATGGGCTACTTCTGTGTTCAAAATATTTTCATTGCTGTGCAGTGCTATGAATACATAATTGTTCAAGGTGCGCTCCAAAATAAACGAGACTTTTGTCATAAAATTTTTTTTGGCGGCGCCATCTATTATTGAAAAATTAGCGGTTTATTCATATAGTGCGTTGGGAAGTAACATCCCTCCCTGATTTCTAGTGAAAGTTTGGTGACATTTGGTTAAGTGGAAGCGAAGTTATTGCGTCATTCGGTTCAGTGGAAGCGTAGTTATTGCGTCTAAAGTGACATATATTTGTGCCATCGGTACAAAAATGAGTTTCATACAAAGAGCCAATATCAAATTTTATTTTAAAATCGGTTAAACGTTTACCGAAACATTTGAATTGATGAAAAAAGTTTATGGCGATTGTTGTCTATCTCGTGCTAGAATTCATGAGTGGTTTACACGTTTCAGAGATGGTCGTGAGGACATAAATGACGATGAACATACGGGCCGCCCAAAATCAGTGATCACCAAAAGCTCTATCGAAATTGGGTGTAAATTTATCAAAAATGATCCGAAATCATCATTGAAGGTTATGGAATCGGAGTTGAATATCTCCAAAATATCGGTTTATCGCATTTTGACCGATCATTTGGGGTTACAAAAGGTCTGTGCACGTTTTATTTCAAAATAAACGAGACTTTCGTCATAAAAATCCACTCTTTTAATTGATTTTTTGACTAGAAATCGCATTTTAACCAACACTAACTCACCGTGTTCGCCTGGTATGGCTTCCTGTGACTTCTACCTATTCGGGAAATTGGGTTTGGCCATGAAAGGAAACCGCTTTGCGCCCATAAAGGGCATGCAGCAACATCCTGAAGGACATTCCGGTCAATGACCTGAAACACTCTATCGAAAAGCTTTTGGATCGGGCAAAACAGTGTATTGAGGCTGGAGGAGACTATTTTGAATAAATAAATTCGAATTTATCAGCACAAAGCTCCTGTTGTTTCTATTTTAGCTCAGTCTCGTTTATTTTGAAACACTCCTTTTATATGCGAATTAATGTCGGATAAATGTTCATTCATTCCAGTACCAGTCCTGAGGTTTGACTGGAATCCAACATGCATACACAAAGAAATGAACCTGTGTGAAATAGTGCAAAACTCGAATAAAGTTTAAATAAGTCATTAGGTATTTTTGGGTCTCCATATCATCTACAATGAGTTGACTTGAATAATTTATATTATAATAGATACACAGATAAATCGCCCAAAATGATGTGCAATCACCCTACCAATCCCTCAACTTTGAAAAGATAATCTTGCAATTATTATGAAGGCGTTGTGTCAATTATAGTAACACTTTCTCATACCGTACTACTGACTTATTGTAAAACCACAATGCTATATTTGATGGAATACTTAATTAATCAATAACCATTCATATAAATTTTATGGAATAGTTATTGACTTAATTACATATTTCTTAGAATTTTGGCCAGAATTGAACCCTTGCATCACATTTCACTAGACTGAAATAACACAACTTTCCCTCAAATAAATCATTGAGGATACTCAACTATTTTCTTTTCGCGAATGTGTGATGCCATATATAATACTCGTACAATGAGTATTGTATATATGGCTGATTACCTTAATATGGGATGCCCTTTCAAGAGCTTGAGAACTATAAGTTGAAATAAAACATTCAAAATTATTTGGATAATTTATTTTTATTTATGAAAGTAAATCGAATACCTCTTTATAATACAAAAGGATTTTTGGTAAATGGCCACCATGACTAGCAGTTACAAAGCACGTTCGATCATAACAGTTCTTAAACAATTTTTCCAATAAATCTGGTCTTATTTCGTCAATAGCACGTCAATTATTTTCATCCAATGCATCCAATGTTGTTGGTTTGTTAGTATAAGCCAATGATTTAATATTCCAAAAAAAAAACTGAAGGCGTTAAATCGCGTGATCCTAGAAACTAATTTACTGGATGATTTCGTGAAATAATGTTGTCTCCAAAATTTGTTTTCAATAAGTCGATTGTTTGGATTGCTGTGTGGGATGTAGTGCTATCCTGATGGGACAATATGTTTTCGATGCTCATCCCAATAACTTTTGAAAACAAAAATTCGTTGAGGATGTTGTGATAACATCCACCATTTGCCGTAACGGCTGCTTCTTCCACATTTCGAAAGAAATATGGACCGATGCTACCATTAGCCTGTACACCTCACAATTTCAATGGATGTAGTGGAGCTTCAAGGTTTTATCTTGGATTATTCTCTCTCGATATACTGCAATTTTGCTAGTTGATATATCCAATTAACCAAAAATGAGCTTAGTCTAAATTTTTCACGAATTGAACTTTGACTTTGAAAATAAATTTTCTCAATTTGGAAGTCTTGCTCGCGTTTTAAACAATTCATGATTAACTGGAAAACCTTACCGAATACAAATATCATACGATTGTCAATTTCGCATACGTCATACACAATGTATCACTATTGAAAGATCTCATGCACCTAAAAGAAACCTTATAGCTTAGTATAGTCTGCATGTTTTTCTGTAGTTTTGCCTAGTTTAATTTCGTTAAATTTCTCTAAACATCCGTGTGATTTTCCCTAATGTACGTATGACGTTCATAGCTCTAAAGAATGAAATCTTCCTAAATCAACTTGGATGATCTTATCATTACCATTGCGTTATTAGACACCTCACCTTCCCTACGCAGAATCATGGACATCAAGCACATTCGAATATTCGATTTTTTGGGTGGTTTTTATCATATGAATGATTGCTTTACTAGTCTAGTATAATTTACACAGTTTTCATGTATATTTGGCCAAGCTCAATTTGTTATAATTTGCCTAATGTGATATAGCTACGAGTACTTATGATTTTACCGAAAGCAATGAATAATCATCATAATTAGAATGAAGAAAAATTTACCTGGCTTAACCGATTTGCACTCTTAATGCATACAAATGCAGGTGGATGGTCATGTATACCAACCGACCCACTATCAATGCAACTCTTTCCTCCGAGCCATCCTTCACTCCATTGAAAGTTTTCCTGATTATTTTATGATCCAATTCTTGTGGGATCTTTATCAATAGTTAATACGAGTTCAGACTTTGCCTTAATACAACAGCCATACTTTTTGAGCTTTCAAGTACATGCAAAGTTTATTTTGCCTGTGCATATTTCTAGATCTTGAGACCAGAAGTAAAGAGAAATTGGCGTTGCTTCTGCCATTCGACATCTATCAAATCTTATCCTTGTCAAGAAACCATCATGTCTTGCAATTAACTCACTACTCTTTAATAAGAACAACTTTCCACAATACAAAATCAGGATAAATTATCCTTAAATAAATATTTGCCCATGATTCATAGACTACAAAACAAAAAAATAAAACCCTACAAATTTACTCATGTGAACATGTGTAGCTATTAAATATTTAATTTTTTTTATAGTTTATACAAACAAACTTGATTGTTCTTATCCGTATTTCCAGATCTAATTTTAGTATGTTCTACGATTTTTTTCCTTTTTACTTTTATCAGAGCAATAGCAGCTATTCTGATAGCATTTAGATTGGCTTTTGTAGTCTTATCTCTTGATCTCTTCTATTCAGTCAGCAATGACATCTGTACACAAACTCTTCACGTGTAGAATTTTATGATTATATTTTATAAGCTGGTTAAATATTTTCAGACATTTCAACAGACAAATATGCGTGTTGTATTCATACTAAATAAAATTATTGTATTTGATTGTTTGTTAACTCTTATATATCCATCGAGTGTTTTGATTGTTTGATTTGTTTTATTTTTATAATTCCTAGGAAACGATGAATTTCAATTTTTTTCGAGGATTTTTTTTGCTAAAAATTGAGGGTCTTTATTTTATATTAAACAATTTATCAGTTTTTTGATCTCACATTTTTTTATCAGATAATTTTGGATAATTTAACCAAACCTAATTTAATGCAATGTCTTGTTGACAAATGTCCCTTTCGCTTGATATCACTAAAAAATTTAAGCTAGTGCATAAAAACTGTGCTAATCTGATCATATATAGGGTTTTCCATTAGGGGCATCACAATTTCGTATCTATATATGAACGCATCTTTAGACTTTTGAATAAACTGGCAATTTCAAAACGTTAGTTAAAGTCAACATTTTTATTATAGTAAAGTTCACGAACCAGCAACGTGTAGAAATTATTAACAATTACTACCGAACCTCTGAGTCGGTAGTCGAAACTTTAAGAGCACTTACTTCAATTTTCGGTCGTAATAATCGTCCCATCCGACAGGCTGTGCGTACCCTAATGGATAAGTTCGAAACCAAATTTTCATTATTGGACGTTCCGGTGCTAAAAGGACATCGTACTGCTCAAAGCGATGGAAATATCATAGCCGTAAGTGCATCGATTCAAATCAGTCCATTCCAGGTCGTTCTCAAGAATTGGGCATCGCTCAAACGAGAATGTGGCGTATTTTGCGAAAAGATCTTGGCCTACATGGTCACAAGATCAAATTGACTCAAGAACTAAAGCCACTTGATCATTCAAAACGCCGACACAACCCCTGTTGGGCTTGGCAAAGCTTAAAGAAAATGAAAAATTTCATCGAAAAATCATCTTCAGCGATGAAGCTCATTTCTGGCTCAATGGTTTTGTTAATAGGCAAAATACGCATTATTGGTCAGCAACAAACCCCAATGTGCTTCTTGACACACCCATGCATCTGCAAAAAATTTCTGTTTGGTACGATTTTCATGCCGGAGGTGTAATTGGACCGTTTTTTTCGTGGATGAAAACGACCGTCATGTTACCATCAATGGAGATCGCTATCGTGTTATATTGGAAGATGATTTGAAGGCAGAGTCGAATGAACTTGACATCAACGATATGTGGTTTCAGCGAGGCGGTGCCACTAGCTACACACAAAGCCTCACAATCGATTTGTTGAGAGGCAAATTTGGTGTTATTTCGAGAAATTGCCCGGTTGAACAATGGATTTTCTATTAAACGTGCACATCTCTTTGGCATGTTTCTTGACTTTATTCGTTGCTGGTGACTGAATTTCGGAGAAGTTTGGTACAAAACCCTTCTGATATGAGCGTCGGTCTGTCTATCTAGCTTGTTTCTATGCAATGTCCTCGTGGTCCATGTGCGCTATCCTGAATTTGTTGGTCTGAGCTCCTGGAGTTTTGGGATTTGATTTGAACTGGAGCATTTAGTCACTTAAAGTTTTTAAGTGATTCAGAATGATAATGGCCATATATTTATAATAAAGCCTTACTTTTAAACATGGACTTTCACTTAAACTTAGGCGAGTATACTGGATGTTTTTGAAAGGCGGATTCAGGGGTAAATCATTGGACCTAATTTTATTAATAAGAAGGGAATATCTATAATAACGAGGCATTGAGAGCAACAATAAGCTGGCTGTGTAAAATTTTAGCCTACTTCAACGATTTTCATCTCATTTTAATACTCCGACAACTTCTGAAGCCTGAACAAGCTACGATTAAAAACTGAAAGAAACTTACACATACGAGGGTCATTCAACAAGTACTTAGCCTACAGAAGAAAAACGAAAATTTTGGAAAGGTGGCAATTTATTTTTCCACATAATCTTCTTCAAGCTCGACACACTTGGCCCAGCGATGCTCTAACTTTTTCAACCCGTCCAAAAAATACATTTTGTCGAGGGCTGCAAAATAGGCCACCGTGGCGGCGATGACCTCCTCATTCGACCTTAATCTATTCCCGGCGAGTGATTTTATCATGTTTGGAAATAAAAAGGAGTCACAGGGGGCCAAATCTGGAGAGTACGGTGGATGGGGCAGCAATTCGTAGCGCAATTCGACCAATTTGGCCATGGCGACGGTGGAGGTGTGAGCCGGCGTGTTGTCGTGGTGGAACAGCACTTTTTCTTCGCCAAGCGGGGCCGCTTTTTCTTCAATTCGACATCATATCGGCCCAATAAGTCTGCATAGTAGCGCCCCGTGATTGTTTTACCCTTCTCGAGGTAATCGATGAGGGTCACACCTTGTGAATCCCAGAAACGGTGGCCATCACCTTTCCGGCCGATCGAACAGTCTTCGCCTTCTTCGGAGCACGCTCGCCGGGTGAAGTCCACTGTTTCGACTGTTCCTTGGTCTCTAGTGTGTACCAGTGAATCCATGTTTCGTCAACGGTCACAAAACGACGCAAGGACTCCGCCGGATTGCGCTGAAACAGCGCCAAACACGTCGCCGATGTGGTCTCATGGTTGCGTTTGTTTTCCGGTGTGAGCAAACGCGGCACCCATCGCACCAACAGCTTTCTCATGCTCAGTTCTTCGTGTAGAATATGATGCACCGTTCCTTCTGCGATGCCCACAGTCTCAGTTATCTCGCAAAACTTCAATCGACGGTCTGCCAACACGAACCAATTCTTGACGGTCGCCATCGAAGGAGAAGAGTCACCGTACGCAGCATCCAAGCGATTTTTAATTTTGCTGCGCATTTTCCCTTCCAAAAACAAGAATCTAATCACTGAACGATATTGTTCTTTTTCCATTTTTGTACAACCGACCGACACGCTAGCTTTCAAAGGCTATCAAAACAAAACTAATGAAGGGAATTGACTGAAACTTTGACAGTAGGCTACTAAAAGAATGTACTGCACGATGGTCAAACTCTTTTGTAATAGCAGTGCCATCGGGCGGTGAGGCTAAGTGCTTGTTGAATGACCCTCGTACATTCAACAAAGTCGATTGCAAGTCTCATGCAAAGTTCAACTTAGATGGGTCGGTTCAAAAAATAGATTGATCGAATATAATGGGTTGGTCGTTAACTAATGTCTTTTTTTTCATGTTCTTCGAAGTAAATTTATTTATATTAACAACAAACATTAATCAATGATATATTGACCATTTTGTTGAATGACCTTTTGCCATCTTTCGGTAAGTTGAAAAATTCCACGTTCGAAGAAGCCTTGGTTTTTAGAAGCGAAGAACTGGTTCAACTTATTTTCAACAGCCTGATTGGACTCGAAAGTTTTACCGTTCAAATGGGTTTGAAGGGAGCGAAACGATAGTCTGATGGTGCTAAATCAGGGCATCAGTTTCCAATTGAGCTCCATTAATTGTTGACAGGTTATCACAGAGGTGTGTTGTCTGGCGTTATCATGATGGACATAACGCCTTTGCTATTCGCTGGTTCAAGGCATTTTTACTTGAGTTCTGCACTCAATTTTGATAGTTGATGACAGTAGACATTTGAATCAATATTTTGCAGTCTTGGAAGTAGCTTAAAGTAGGCTATACCCTTGTAATCCCACGGCACATAAAACATAATCTTCTTTTGGTGAATATTGGTTTTGGATGTCGATTGTTTGGGCTCGTCTTGCTTGATCCATGATCATTTTTAGACTCATGTACGTCATGTTTCTTACGTCTCTTATGTTTAATTGTAGCCCAGCGGTAAGCTTATGCAGATTCTTTTTATCCCTGAATAAACACAAAATAATGAGCGTTTGTTAAGCATAGCATCGCTGTAGATGGCCTACGGTTGCCCTATGATGCCAAAAAATACTGCCTTACAGAAGTGTTCTTCAGTATTGATATTCTGTAGGCTGCTTAAAAGAAAATAATAAAACAAAGTGCAAAGTCCCGATAGAATAAATCAGATTGATGACATTATTTTAGGATAGAGCTCATTCCCAGTGACATTGAACTACTAACTGCAGAATAAATATAGACAGAAGGTAAGCTTTGCGTCTCATTGTAAGTTAAAATCATTTGCATTGTTTCATGCATATTCGATTTAATTTGTTTATTCGTAAAGTTAACAATTATAACAACTATATGTATGGGATTTTGTCAGACCATAACCCATCCGCGCAGTCTCACGTACGTCAAGATCCTCGGGTAACTTGACCGATTTTTTTTTCTTTTAGACCTTTTTCATGCCAATATGTCAATCTTATCTGTTCAAGATAGGCAAGGTTAAAAAAAAACTTAAAAAGTAATGTGAAGGCTACAGTCGATGCCGTGAAATATATATTCTTGGTCTGTCAAAATAAATTGAGCACGCATAGATCCAGAATTTTTTCAATTTCAGAATTAACTGCTGAGAATCATCTAGTTGCATTGGATTGCCTTTCTTTCTATATAGCCTTCTTTTTCAATTATTAATATTACTACCTTTAAACTCCATCATATAGAATGAACATTTTTTCTGATATTTACAACTAACAGAAAATTAAGTCTTCCTGCTCGTACCACTGATATTTAATATTAAATTTTTATTGATTCTATGGAAAATGGGACGGTATCTAATAGAAAAGCTATCTCTAAAGTAATGGTCATAATAATTAGAAATAGTCTGATAACCATCAATTCTATGTTCTTTATGACGTATTCCAAACTTAAAATATTGTCCAAATTTTCAATAAATTTTATCAATGTCATTCACTAAGTTATCAGTCATCAACCCCAATATTTATAGTTGCATACATTTTTTTTCTACTGTTTCTCTGTTTAGAAATGCAGTCTGGTAGTATTAAAAGTTCTTAAAAATATCAATGAATAAGTCAGGATATAATGAAAGAACTTTAAGCTGTAGATTAATTATCATCAAGCTAGCTACCGATAGAACAGAAATATTGATGGTAAAATGCATTAGAAATTATTTTTTATCAATTATTTAAAGATATAGTAACTACTAGATTACTAATTTCTCTGCATTGAATATGAAATTTTATGGAATTAATTTGATTTTTTGAAATTTGGTCGAATTAATGTTTGAATCGCTCAGTAAATGTAGATAAGAGCTATGGGTATTTCTAGATAGAAATTTTAGGAACAATTTCTCAGAGCTATGAGTGGGCTGTTACAGAATTCAAATAGATATCAATACAGGAGTTATGTAGAAAATACTTCAAATTCAAGTATTAACAGCATTTACATTTGCCACGAAGTTCTTTCAAATCCATTCAGCTATCTTAAAAAATTTTGAGCATAATGTATTCTGCATATCAGAAAGTAAAAAGCAAAATCGAAAAAACCAAGATTTTTTGATTTGTTATTTTAACATTTGGCCCAATCTTATACAATTTTAAAACTATTTCAGCGTGCGAAAGTTAAAAAGAGGTTTATCTTTTGATTCAAATTCAAAATGCATCCTTGAAAATATTATCAATTTATTTTAATGGAATTAAATTGTAAAATTATAAACTTAAGTATGCCTGAAAATTTGAAACTTTTGTGAAACGAGGTTTATGATTTCTGTAAAGAAACTACATAATAGGAGCAATAAAATTTTATTTCAATTTGTAGTTCCTTATTTTTGGGGTTTGTCTCATCGAAGTTACTTTTGAGTAAGCTACATTGAAGTCACAAAGTCAATCTCTTTCCCTTTAACGATTTCGCTATGTTCTGATTTCTTAAATAAAAAAATTATCCTCCATCAATATTATTCTTACGATGTACGAGTATGTCTTATCTTTAAAAATCGCATTTAGTTCTACTAACTTTTAAACACTTGCTCTCAACCTCTAACTAATAACCTCTCACTTTTACATTTCAAAAATTAAATAATATGTCTAACTTATTTAGGTACTTTCATTTTTCGACACTATCAGATAACATACTGTACTGCTTCAAAAGCAATTTCACATGCTGGTAAACGCGGAATTTTTTCAAGCACTTGTTGTAAATTAAGTATGAAGTATTCAATTGATACCAAGAGCAGATACTATGTTTTGTTGCTTCTTAGTATTTTGCAGCAATTTCTTATTCCCTCGAACTTGTAATTTATATCCAATATGCAGTTGATTTCTTTGAAACTTACTGCTTGTTCTCTTACTTGGTCACAGGCTTCTATGCAATACGTACAGTAACAACGTCTAGAGTACTTTCTTGTCTTATTTTTCCTATTTCACATCGTTCTACTTTCTTTTCAAACATTAATTGAAGAGAGTGTGAAGATAGGATACTGTGCATACGAGCACTGAGCAAAATTTGTTTCTGGTTTTGATAAAAATGCATTTAAGATTTAGCTTCTTTGTTAATTTTTGAATAGTCAAGAGAATTATTATAGAAAAGGATTTATTTCAATCTGCACGATACCTACTCGTTAGATTACATAAGAGAATTCATAATTTAATTATTTTTAAAGTTGAATGATAATCGAAAACTTAAAAACATTAGTTTAAAAACGATTCCTACTAATTATAACAACCGAAGAATTTGAATTTTTACTAAGGATGATTTATTTATTAATAAAGGTCTTGGCTTTGCAAAACAAATTTTAATGCATTTATGGATATTACAATTTGTGATCTACGTGACGCAATGCTTCGAAGACTCAGTTCTTTTGCTATGACTCTCCGATTTAAATAATGCAATTTGGGTTAAGAAATTAGATGTTCTTACATATTTCAACCATACCAACCCAGACTTTTAAATGGTCTAATACTACAATATAAGTTTGGATAATCTAGGGCAAACTCCTACCATGAGGTTTTCGTAACCAATCTATTGTAGCAGTTTCTAAACAATTTGTAAAAACTGGTACGTAAAAATAACACATTTCCATATTTTTGGCATTCATTTAAATCAGCCACTATATGTGTCTTTTTTGCTTTTTTGAAATCCATATCCCAATAAATTACTTGAGGACATTCATTAGTTACATCTTCTATGAACTTTTCAACAAAACTCCGCCAAAACTACAGCGACTATATCCAAATCCATCATGATGTTGTAATGATGATTTGAATGGCTGTAACTCTTTCAAACATTATTTGATTTTTGTGGAACGTTCACGGCAAATCTTACAGGAGATCACGCAAAATCGATACAACATGCTATAATTGTATAAGTGAGTGTAAAGTAAAATCAGCATAACTCCAAAACTGACAGTTTTTAACAAATTTAGGTGAAATTACCTTTGAATCGAATTCTTCCTGATGAGTGTAAGAAAACTTTTAAATAACGCCCTGTGCATGCATTTTCTGGGCTCCCAGATGGTTTTTCGGTGTTGTATATTACATCCTATTTTGGTTCTTTGCTTGTAGAATGTCTCATTATCATGGCCGTATGTATCGGCAGTCGAGAAGAAAATATGGTCGGTATCACGCTTTGACCGTGTGCTTTCAACAAGTACGTATCATCTCAAAACCACTGAATGAGGTTATAATCCGCTTAAAGAATCACTCGAAACGCATCTCTTTTTGACCAACGGGGTTGAGCCAGGGACCTAGGACTTACTGGGTGAGCGCTCTAGCCATTACACAGCACGGACTCCCTGGTATTGCATTGAGTGGAAAAACAGTATAACTTCACTCAATGCGTTGCTCTTTTCACTAATAGAAATTAATGTGCCTAATCATATTTATCGTTTAATATATTTACTAAGCCAAAGGAAGTATCGGTGGTTAATTTCAAGTATTTGATTACAAGATATAAAATATCAACATCAAACTAGGTATGCCAGTGCACCGGGTGAGAGATTGGTTGACTGTTCGCAGGTTCAGTCTAGCGCTGGAGAAAACCAAAGTGGTCACTCCGACAAAGCAGAGAATCCCCAGAGTAGGCACAATCAGTATTGGGAAACTACTGGTGGAACGGAAACCTACTGATCAAATCAAATATGGATTTCTCTGAGCAAATCAGGACACCGGCTGATAAACATGCTTCAGGCGAGTCGGTTCTGAGTTGACTTGTGGCCATCATAGAGGGACCCAATCCATCAAGAAGATGACTTTTGATGAGGTCCGTAGACTCGGTACTACTACGCAAAGCAGAAATATCGGACGACGCTTCCAGCAAGGAGCTGTACCGCAAACGCTTGGTACAGGTGCAGAAAATATGAGCACTGAGGATTGCATCTTCGTACCTGAAAGTCTCTGATTCTTTTTATTTCAGGCGTGGAAACTATCACCCTCCTTGCTACGTAGCGCCATACTATAGGGTTTTCCAATAACGACTTCTTTCTTGGGAGCCACGTGAAAGAGAAAGTCAACGCCAACCGCCCAGCGGCGATTCAAGGCCTCAAAGATGGAATTCGTGAAGCTTTCGAGGACATTGGGCAGCCACTTTGCGATTTGGTTATGGAAAATGTCATGAAAAGGATATGGTCCTGTAAGCGTGGTCGTGGTAGTCATTTACCTGATGTTATTTTTCACTATTAACAGCTTAATTTTTTTTTATAATGAAATAAACATCCGATCATTTATATTAAAAAATGGCATTTTCTCTTTAATATCGAAATAACACCTCTTATTGGAAAACCCTGTATCTACCTGGGTCAAAACGAAGACATGTAGGAGACAGTTACTTGCAAGGAGAAACAACGTCCACTGATTGATTGTTAGCAGTCTTGGGTGAACAGCACGAAAGGAAGATGGACTGGGCACATCATCTCTGATCTGAGACCGTGGATTAGTCGAATGCATGGTCAGACTGGCTTCTACCTGAGCCAGCTCTTGAGCGAACATGTGTATTTCAATTTTTAGGGTTTTGTAAAATAATTTTACAAAACCCTTCTAAAATCGCGTCCTGTCTGTCCGTCTGTCTGTCTGTCCGTCCGTCCGTCCGTCTGTCCGTCCGTCCGTGTGTCACAGCAGTTTTTCTCGGAAACTACTTAAGCTAGAAGCATCAAATTTTGTATATAGGTGTAAAGTGGTGATCTCTTCAAAGTTCAACAATTAAAAATTTTTATAAGGTATTTAAGGGGGGTCTCCCCATGTAGGGGAGTGACCCCCCGAAAAAAAAATTTCATTGAAGGTAGCCGATATGGGTATCAAATGAAAGGTCTGATGAGAACTTTTCAAAACAGGTCTTAGTTTGGCAAAGTTTGCTTCGAGGGGCGCACAGGGAGGGGAAATACACGAAAAATTTGTGTCCCCCCCCCCTCGGGATTGGACACCTTCCATCCGAAAAATCTGAAAAAAAATCAGGAATGTAGGCCTTGATGAGTACAACAACAACAAATACGGGAGAAGTCGCAATTCACTCAACTTTGTTAGTAATAGTATGATTTATCGATTTTATGTTTTCTTGAATAAAATCTTAATGGTACCTTTGAATTCAATGAAATTCTGTACACGGATGTTTATTTATAAGATTGATCAACCCTGCAAGTTTCATAAAGATTGAATCATATTTAGCGAAGTTATAGCGGTTTGATTTTTCCTGTATTGCTATGGAACAATATGCGCTGCATGTAATACTATGGCAACATATGGCTATGGAATAAGATGCGCTTTTTACCGACTCAGACACTACAGTTTTGCTAGGATTTGCATGAAAATTTCAGGAATGATAGGTGTCATGAATAACTTTGAGAATCAGTTCAGTTAGTGGTATCAGTAATAGTAAAACCAAATAGTGGCTGTTTTAAATGCGAAGGTTGAATAACTTTGAGTTATTTTTTCCCAACTTCAACGTTTAAGGTGCATGCTTTGAACACTTGATTCAATTTAATTAATGACTGAAGCTGAGTACTACAATTAATACTCATAAGTGAAACAAGTCAAGGAGGTGCGAGGGAGCTTCTAACAAAAGGGCTTTGTAACAACTCTAGGATTCGAAAAAATTGGCCATTAATCGATGATAACAGTACAGGAGAGTGGCCCTGAAAAAAAATTCATCAAACGTAGCCGATATGAGTATGAAATGATAGCTTTCATGGGAGCTTTTCAAAACAGTTCTTAAACTGTCAGTTTTTGCTTCAGTGGGGGCACAGGGGGGAAATACATGAAAAATGTGTTTCCTCCCTCGCGAATGGACATCTGAAATAATTATCAAGGGAGATATTTATGAGTAGAACAATAACAAAAACCTCAGAAGTCGAAATTCTTTCAACTTTGTTAATAATAGTATGGTCTTCGAATTTCATAGTTTCTCCAATAAAATCGTCATTGACATGCTTCTTGACTTTATTCAATCTGGTGACTGCATTTTGAAAATTGAATACAAAACCCTTCTGACATGAGCGTAGGTCTGTTTACCCAACTTGTTACTTACACAAAATTGGTAAAATTGAATCGTGAAGAACTTTTAGAGTTTGGGCAAAAATAAGAAGAGTTGCTTAGGAGTGAAACTAGGAAAGCGAAATTTCAGGAAAATCGTTTGTGGAAGAGAGAAAGACGATGCTTGTCACACATTTTTTGAATGAAAAAGATGGCACAAGCTGCGTTGGAATCTCTACAGGGAAACAGGAAAGCTCTCCTCAAATAGTTGAATAGAGAAGATGCTTGGATCAGTTGATAAATGGAATCACGTGGCATATTATGTTCGGGTAGTCCTAAGAGATAAACGGGGCTCACTTGAGCATCCAGGGATGTCAGAGTAGGGGCATCACTGTTCTAGCAATCCCTCTTCTTCCCTCTCCTCCTGCTAGACGAGGGTCCCCCAGCTTGGGGGCACCATATTGCATAGCAATACAAGGCTTTGCCCGAAATAATGTGTCAAACGGTTCCAGGCTAAGCTTTCTTCTTGACAGAGGAGGTATTCACAGGGTAGTGCAGGCGTCTTGTGCACCTACGAGCCCCATATTCATCTACCAATCACAAAAAAAATTTCAATTCATTTACGGCTATTAAGTCAATCAAATATCAGAATACTATCAACTTTTACTAGATGGACTACCTGAGTCGTACCAAATTCTTGAAGAATATTGCATAATTCGTTTTCTATGATCTCATAAACTCTTTTCCCTTGAAAATTTTAGTGCATTATTGAGATTCTATCCGGGTGCTTAAGCGAAAAAAAAAATAAGTTACCAAGGAAGGTGGAAGGTGTGATGGCAGATTTTTCTTAGTTCCCCAAAAAGAAGATTTAGTGACACATACGAGTGTAATAATTAGAATTAAACTTTGATTTTTATAACACTTCCTTTTCTATTAACACTACGTGCTTCGCTACTTCTTGCCAGTACTATCAAGTATGATTATCAAACAGGGCGGATTTGAAAATATTTGCTGGGTCATTTAGGACCATAAAGTCATCATCTTTAACGTGTCTATATATTTCCAATGCTTCCAGTGTCTTTAGTTTATGGGACTTTGGGATTGTGTGAAGCATTTGTAAATTATCAATGGAATGTGGTTAGTTTCTATGAAATGATTAGCGAAATTTAAACTATTTTTATTGCTAATACTTTCATAAAGACTAACCACACCTTCCCCTTCATTGATAATTTACAAATCCTTCACATGGTCCCAAAAGACTTAAGATATTGTACTTGAAGCATTGGAAATAGATAGACACGTAAAAAATAATGGCTTTATGATCCTTAATGACCAAACCAATATTTTAAAATCCCTCCTATTTGATGTTCTAGACTGAGTGATTAGGAAGATTATGCGAGGTAATTAGCTGGCATTTTCATAAGGCAAAATACTGTTAGTATAAACAAGGATTTTGGAAAACTTATGTCACACTTGAAATTGCAGGCAAGATCTAGCGAAACGCGTATTGTTAATAAGAAGGAAAGTGATACAAAAAGCAAAGTTTAATTCTAATGATTATATTTTTCAGACTGTATTAAGAAGCAAGGAAAGAATTCATCAGTTTATTAATGGCACATACGTGCTGGAAGCCAATACTATTTTTGCAGGAGATGTGATTTGGACCCACTGTACCAACAGCGATTCACAGATATGAAAAACTAGAAAAAAAAATTTAACTTATAAAGCCGCTGGGCCTTGCTTTTTTGAGCACTGAAGATGATTCTAAGGAGTCGCAATAAATTTTCTCAATAAAAAAAGCAAGGCATAATGGATTTTCAAAATTAAAAATAAAGAGATTTGAGCTGCGGACATCAAACAAACGAAACAATTGATTGCATATAAAATGTTCAAAAAATTAATACCTATAAAATATTCAATATATCAATTACATATTGTCTTAAGACTTTTAACATTTTCCGGGTTTCATTATTTGTCGTATGAACAATTAGTATCAATAGCCAGTCGATGGGCTGCATCTAAAGTATAAAGGGAAGTAGTAGCTCCCAATTTTTCAGATAATGATCATTTTCGACTCAATTATGTCAAAATAAATAGGAATTTTCCACTTAAAGTCTAAGAACATAGCCCTGAGGTCAGTGCATGGCTATAACTTACTTCCAAACATAGTGTTCTACCCCTGAAAGTCCATATCTTGATTACTAATTTGTTTCCAAAAAAAAGTTTAAAGTTGTTTCAAAATGGAACAAAAGAAGGCTGAAGTATCCACTTACCAGAAAGCTTTTGTATTCGACCAATGAAACGCAGATACTTGTTTTTGTCAATAAATGAATAAAACTAAGCAACATTTCGATGTAATGTAATATAAATAATCAGTATAAAGAAAAATGTGAAAATTATAGAGGCGTCACTGTGCTGTGCACGTCTTACAAAGTGGTCTCCAAAATCATAAAAAGAAGATTAAAGCCGTAGTATGAAAGCATTATTGGATAGTATCAGTGAGGCTTTCGAAGTGAATGGTCTACAGTAGACCAAATATTCTCAGTTAAACAGGTGCTCGAAAAATGCTGGGGATATAGCATCAATGTGCACCAACTCTTTGTAGTCTTCAAGCAAAGCATACGGCAGTGTCGAGAGACATGCGCTGAACAAAATAATGCTTGAGTTTGGCGTTCCAACAAAACTAGTGCGTATGGTTAAGGTAACGATGCTAAACACAGATTCCTAGGTCAAGGAAAATGGTGAATTAACGGATAGCTTCATAATGGAATCAGGTTTAAAATAAGGGGATGGACCTGTCCCAATATGCTTTAATATTACGTGGGAACAAGTCATCAGGAATATATCAGCTAAAACCTCGTGCACGCTAAAGTTCAAGTCCACACAATTGGTAGCATATGCTGTTGATGCCAATATTATGACATGTTCAATTTCAGATGTCAAAAAAATATTTTTGAGGCTAAAATCTGAAGCAAACCGAATTGGCATATGAGTTAATGAAACTAAACTAAATTAATGGCTCAAAAGGGAAGAACTCTTTATTGCGACGAAACCTGGCCATAGGAGACTATAATTTTGGAAGTGTGGATAACTTCATATATCTTGGGGCCAACCTGAATAGAAGAGGCGTCGAAAAGGACAATATTGGACGCTACAAATAAAGCTTATTATTCCTTACTTGCGACTCTTAGGTCTAGAGTGGTGTACAGACAAAATAAGCTCCGCATTTACAAATCACTAGTTAAGCTTGTGTTCTTTTATGTACGTGAAATACAGACCGAGATGAGCGAATCTGAAAAGATAGTGGATATATTTGAACGTAAAGTTCTCTGAAAAATCTACAGCCCAGTGAAAAAAGGAACAAAGTCGAGGCTATGATGCAACGATAAGTTGTATGAACTTTTTGAAGATTCACCTGTTCCCTCTTGCGTAAAGTTACGTAAATTGCAATGGGAAGCCGGCTAACCAAAATAACGTTGATGGGTAGAGCATGAAGTTGTATGAACTTTGATGGGAAGACATGACAGAAGCTTGTAGTGATTTTAAGTCTCATTCGTTCGTTTTATTTTACCCTTTCTTATTCCAAAAGGTAAGCCATTTTTTAAAGCTATTTGTGATACTCTAAAGAATTCAACCGCATTGACTGGTGAACAAATCGTGAACTGCTACAATGTTTTTAGATGACTGAAGTATTCTGAATATAGAATTCTAGTTTGGCAATTCTCGGCGGCATTTTTTTAAAGAGGTGGACAAGTCTTTTGAAAACTAGTATCGAGCTATTAACAATAGAAATTAATTTAAATAAACTATTCCTAACTCCCCATTTGACATCAACGCTACAATAAATCCATCTACGCCAATTTCTTTAGCTGTCTCGGAAAACAGAAACTCAAAGCCGAAACAACTGAACATATAGCCAAAAATAGCACAGTTACATCTCACTCCCCTCATTTAACTTCAATAATGCAAATAACTTTCCAGCTCTTCATCTTCTCAAGTAAACGCCAATGTTTAGATGAGCTCGTATGGCCTTGCAAGCTAAAAATCGAATCGACACGACATTTTGGGATATCACCAGTTATTTTCGTACCGACGCATTCTACATTCTTTAAGAGAAGTCCCTACCTGAAGCCCTTTTCAACTTCTTCTGCAGTCTTGCGATCGATAAATAAGCTTGAATTATCGCGCTACATATAAATTATTTACAATCTCATGTCACGTTGCAAAATATCTAGAACAAACCTGCGTAAGCTTTATTGATCACTGTTTTCCCAGCTTTTGGCACACTTAATTACTTTGTCAGTTTACTGTTAACTTAACAATAGACTTTACACTTAAATTAAAAATTGGAATTCTTAAGATTCTAGAGCACACGTGCCCGAACACCTTTTTTGACCGACCATTGTCCACTCCTCACAAATGTCAGTCGCAGAGATTTGTCATCCAACCTTATTAGCTAGTTGGGAAATTTGTATAGGGATGACATATCTCTGTGGGGTATTGATCCGCGGGATTGGCGGTTATTACAAGCTGATGGCAGATCCTTGTTGGGAGTTAACAACTGATGGACAAGATTGCGGAACCGTGATGATTGGAGAAGATTAATCCTACAGGCTAAAGCCTGGCACCATAGGTCATAATGATAAAAAAATATTTATTGGTATTTCAAGTACCGTGTTGCTATAGTACTGCTGATTAGATTAACGAAGGGATTTGAATACTGGGAACTGCGTTTTAGGACCTTATTCGAAAAGCTCTCATCATGAGCTGTAATTTGACACCCCACAAGACTTTGTTTGGGCAAAATAGTTTTCAAGAGCTGTCTCCTAATATAAGGAGACTTTTGAAATTGTTTGATACTCAGGCTTTCAAAACACTATCACTTTTATTCCCTTTAAAAAGTATGGTAATTGTAGCTCCTAAAATTTTAGAGTAAATCTGATGGACGGATTAATGAACGGCCGCATGTCCAGCAGCTTGCGAACGCGCTTTTTATATATTATTTTTTTAAAGGAATTTTCTGTCGGTACTTCATACTAATGACTGGACCATTATTTTGAAGAAAATTTTCCCATCAGTGATGAAAAATAATGAAACGGCAAAAAAAAATAATTTTTTTAAATACACACAAAGAAGTCATTTTGCCGTATCTGTGTCCCCCAATTGATACAAGACCTATTTGATACATATAGAGTCATGAGCTTATTTTCTTTTTTCAAAAAGAGTCATCCGTCGTTCATTTTAAAGATTTCTTTAAAATTTAGACTGAATTTAAGCGCTTTTTATAAATATAAAAAAAAAAATCAACTTATGAAACAAGTCAATTTCGTCACGGTCGTATCCTCTCAAAGATACAAATGGATTGGATAAATATTAAACCGGGTGCATTTACAACCTACCCAACACTGAAAACACTAGTACTCGTATTATGCAAAGTATCTACGTTTGTCATTAGCTATCAGGGAGCATCCATATTGTTCGCTCATATTTCATGCACAAACACGGGGCTGTATGGACACAGCCTATTTCAATAATGAGCGTACAAATGTTTTATCGTATGATGATTTTTTATAAACGTCATCTGAAATCTCTAATGCATGCGAGATGTATTCGATACATATTGTAACATGATTGCGTTGCTTTCATTCTTCCATTCATTAACCGTTATTCATTTTAAGGATTTCTTAAAATTTAGAGCTTAATTTAAACATTCTATAAAAAAAAACAAAACTACAAAAATCCACTTATGTCCTTTTGATTAGTAGACTGACACGACTGTTCACAACACTGTATGTAGTCAACCACTTTGTAGAAATTTAACTGGGTATGACTTACATGTTGAGCTTGTTTCCCCATGCATTTGGTCGAGCTAGGCTGAGGGTGATGAGCTGTGGGAACTTCTGATGAGGTGGGTCCATCATCCATGCCAAAACAGTAGTTTATCGAAGGCACAAGCACTTTTGCTCCAAACTTTGGCCTCCATTGGACCAATTAACGTGCTATTATATTGATACCTGATATAAACAGCTCCTCTTGGGCCTTCGCTTCCTGGAGATAGCACCTCCAACAGGTCACGTCCTCCGATTTCGAAATCCGAGAAGGCAATGAACTGTCTTCTCGACCGAGTTAGACCAGCATTTCCTCGGTTTCCTCACTGGTCTCTGGTGCCCACTGGTTATTTGCCTCAGAAGCTGCCCGCCGAAGACATTCAATTTGTTGGCGGATCCATGCTTCATACCCATAGCAAAGCACAGGTCTTATCACAGATTTTCGTGTGTATACAGCAGGTCTTCAAGATCATCAAAACTGAGTAAAATATTTTATTTATGAGCTGTATTCTTCAAAGTATTTCGTCTCTTTCATTACTAGTTCTCGTTAATTAGGCGCTTAAATACACAAATTCGGCTACATTTTCAATATTATATTCGCCAAGTGTGATATTTTGGGTACTTGAGGTATTTTTCCTTGACTGCGTCATGAGCTTTCTTTTATTTTCATTGATTTGTAGCCCTACTAGTTTTGATTCGCTGTCGAGTTTCAGGAAGAGTTATTTTTCAGTTGTTAATGATCGTGACAAAATGTTGATATCACCCACATAGGCTACCACTTGGCTTGACTTGTATAGTAATGTACCTCGTGTATCGACAGGTAGCTTTCTTATGACGTACTCTAGAGCTGAACTGAATAGCGATGGAGCCAGCCCATTTCCCGGCTATAGTCCGATATTTGTGGCATAGGGATTGATGAGTTGGTTATTGATGCGGACTTGGCAGTTCGTCAACGTGATTACCATTTTGGTAAGTTGGGCTAATTTGGCAGGGATGCTAAAGCAAAGCATTTGTTTGTATAGTACGTTACGATCAATACTGTCATATGTTTGCTGCGACAAATTACCTACTTTTAATTAGAAGATATATATTTAGGATAGAAGTTATGTCCTTCTTTAGAAAGTGAAAGTTGATACAAATCATTACAAATAACAATGACTTAACAGAAATGCAAAACATTCTTAACGTATATGCTGGCAAATGGCAACAGCTTGTACATTACCTTATGATCCCAAACAAGTACTATCCATAACTAATACTGCTTGATATCGATGAAATTCAGAGAACTGTTATGCAAAAAACATTATACAGATGGATGAAAAATGATTTCTTTGGCAAAATTGTGTGGGTCAAGTCATAATTTAGCCATAGTTGCAAGAATTTTAGACACACGAAGGGAGAGGTCCCCTGAAAAATGTATATTAAAGGACTTAAAGAAATCCTGTTTCCAATTTTGTGCCAATATTTCGATAACGGTGTGTAGCAGACAAAAAATAATTGAGACTAAAAGTAAAGCTCATTGAGTTCCCTGCAGCGCACAGGGTGCATCAATAAAATCCGGAGAAAATTCACAATAGCAGCCTCAGACAGTATTTATCGCACCTTTATTATGTAGGACGTGTACCTCAGGTCCTCTTCGGCAATTTGACGCATGGGAACTTCACTTATTTCCAAACTGGCCGCCATTTTCCTGAGCGAGCTCACACGATCCTCCAAAATGAGGTCTTGGGCTCTTCGAACAGCTTTCGAGGTCCTTGCCATCTTCTCCTTCGCATGAGTTTTTCTTGCTAGACTAGAAGAACCTTCCTTACAATTTTGCGCAGCCCCACACATCTGAGAAATATCGTAAACTGTGGATTTCGGATACCCGAAAATTCTTTTAATTTCTGTTGATGACCGTCTAGCGCAAAGACTTTCAATAATCGCCGCTCTTCAATTGTATTCCGCACTCGATTGTCCTAACTCCGCCATTTAGAATTCATGCACGAATGCACACAGTAGTACTCAGTTGAAACTAAAACAAATGACTTCTGTCGTTAAGATCCACTACAGCGACAACACAATGTTAAATTTCTCCTGATTTTGATGACGTACTCTGTAGTATACTCCCTTTTGCCCTTTTGAGTTCCCTCTAAAATATATGACCCATAAATAATGTGGATTTAGAATACTATTTCCGCTGAAAAGGTACTCTGTTTCCAGTCGCAAGACTCATCTAACATATTCAGTGGGAAGTTAACAAGCTTACATCACTCTAAAATGTGTAAAAAAATTAATAAATTTTTCTCTGTTTATTGAGTAATAAATTTAATAGTGATAAACAAATATTTCGACATTATTTTGTTTATTTGAAATACGCAGGACTTTATTCTTTAGCAGCCATTTAGCCTTGTTTTTCGAGTTGCTGGCTCAAAAAAGCATGGCCTGACGGCTTTTCAAAAAGGAAATACAATATATATTATGACTTTTGAGCTTATACTTGAAGCAAACGTTTGATGTTACTTAAAAGATACTTTTATTTGTCTTAGGACAACACTTTAAAATATTTTGCTTTGTTATTGTAGGAAAAAAAATAAATTTATGAAGCCGGTGCAAAATGTTTCTCCCATGATTAATGAGAATTTAGTCGATAGTCAAAGGATTCAAAAGCCAGAATATTATCTGGCACTGTTTTATTATTCCGACCAGAATAAAAGTAAAGATTGGTTCAAGCATCCCAAATGGCAAAACTATCAAGTATTTTTATCATCCATCAAATATGACGGTATAAAATCCCCCAAAAAATTTAGCGTTTTTAACATCAATTGTTCGAAAACTATTTATTCAGTTTACATTGCAATATGCTACTTTTTGTATGTAGTCTCCATAGGTAAAATTAACACTTTGGTCTCTTACTAGTGAGGAGAGATTGGCGTGATAGTCCATAAACTGAAATTTTTCTAATGGGAATCTTCCTTTTTACTAACATGCAAACTAAATGATAGATTTTAATCTAAAGTCGATCTAGTGCTTTGATTAAAACAGAATCGTTGACAATTCCTCATCCAAAATTTTTTTATAAATTTGTAAAACAACACTATACATATGGACGCTAATGATAGCATTCTCCCACGGTAATCGACTAAAAATCAACCTTCTTAAGAACATTAAAAAACTGAATAAATCATCCTCATATGACTATTAAAGTGAATACAATGATGAGTTTTTATAGAATCTTCAAATTTCAATGAAACTCGTATTATCTTTGACTTGATTGATAAAATATTCATTCAATAGTTTGAATACATAAAAAAATTAAAGGATTTCTTAAGGATTTTTTGCACCAACTTTATCTTGTGTAGTTGAAAAACTCACCAAATAAAAATTTTGAAGTTCCTATCGATTTTTGTTGCATATTTTTATTTTCAATAGATGCCTCACAAAGTCAAAGAGATATTTTCGATTGTTATAAGTAAAAAACATTTTTAAAAATCGAAGCGAATGGCCACTATAAAACAAGTTTCATTGGATTTCGCTTACTCAAATCAACTTATTAACACAGTCTTCTGGCAGATGCTCTGTATCCAAACTATAGTACGTCATCATTATATTGGTGCCCTGAATAACTTTAGAGTTTTACACAGAAAGACATAAATCGATCGTAAAAATATGATTACATCCTTTTTGAAGGGAAAATGTTTTTTAAGTACACTTTTATACCAACTTCATTTACGAGTATATATAATAATCGATGATTTATATAATTTGAAAACAAAAAATGTATCAGAAAAGTTAAAATTAACTAGCGTTGCGTCACACTTTCAAACAGAATTTTTCTAATTTAAAATAAAGCTCCGCTGATGTCAAGCGGAATTACTATTAATTTATTCACATAGAGATTCTTCAAATGTAGGGTGCCAAAACGTTCAAAATATTCCATCGTCATCGCGTCAATCCTTTCGAAGAGACTCATCCAGTTGCCGATCGATTTAATGAATAAACTCGTTGTGGTTTCAAAAATGTGTCGATCATATTGAATACATTTTGAGCATTATTCCTTCCTGTTTTGTGGACTATTTCCTGATCATACAATTTGTGGTTCCGTGAACCGAAATCGATATACAGACACCCGTTGATTTTAGTCTTTTAAATTTGGTGTAATACTTTTCTTTTATATTCAAAAAATTCGAGCTTTATTCATTTCTTTCTTTTAGCTCATTCTGTCCGCCTTTCATTCAAAGTATATTCATTTGTTTAAAACCTCAAACGTACTTTGATTAAATGGAATTGCGGTTCAGCAATGTATTATCACAATTATACATTTGAAGATGTTCCTGATACTCATTAAAATGAAATATGAAACGTACGAATGTGTAGAAAACTTTCATTGCATATCGAGATGATGATCCGTGTCTGCTTCGGTCAATCTTAAAGTAACATCAATCTAGTTAGTTCCTACCTTACATCTTCGTTTAACTTGAATAATGGCTGTTTTGAGTTGAATATACAGATTTAATTGAAGCATTTAATAACAGCACTATATATATTTAGTGCCTGTTAAAACGTTTTGTTCATTTGTTTTTTTTTTAACGTTCATCCTACAGTACTTTATAGATGAGAAATTTTCAGTTTGTTTTAATGTAGTTTAAGCAGGGAAGAGAAATTTCCCAAATATTATACGGTTTATTTGCTTTGCACGGAAGCTATGTTTATTGTTTTGATTTCGGGTTGGTAGATGCAACATAAACTTTACATGGGGTCTTGAAAAGAGCGTGGCTAAAACAACTTGTTTCTGGTAAACTGTAGGAATTGCTTTGATATATGCGAATAAGCTCTCTTTAAATTAAAAATGAACTATAGGTGCAGCTTTCACTCGAAGAGGCTTAATACTATTTGTGTTGAATTGCAACTATTCAACTTATTTGTAATTTCCATCCTACAAAACATAGGTAACTTCAATGTAATCCTATGTTGGTTCATTTTAGCAATCAAATTTAAAACCATTTATGCAGTTTTGAGATTGAAAGATTTATAGAAGAATGAATTGATAATTAATGATTGGCTTCATACTCTCAGTTATGAATCATCAATCTTCAAATGTGAAATTCATCCAAATAACCTCGGATCAATATTTTCATTGATCTCAATGAAAGTTTTGGGTTATTTATGAAATAGATTGAAATTTGTTTATACAGAAACAATGAAATGTCGTTATTTTAAAATGAATTATTTAACTTTGTTCTCACAGCGTTTGCTCAGCTAATGTTTACTCTTATTTATCTACATATTTTCCAAAGCTCAATAAATCGTAGTGTTAGTGACGAATCTATCATTGAATTTCCAAATATCCAAGCTTTATTAAAAACTCCAAGGCCTCTACACTATTTTAAAGAAACAAATGAAATCAGGATAGCCAGGTAAACAGTTTTAATCGTTTTTATTACAATTACGCTGTATTGAAATATCCCGATGCCTTACAAGAAAATTTTAATATTCTCTTATTTACACAAATTGATATCTTTGGGTGTCCTTTCTTCCGCCATGCGCAATGCATGAACAGAAAATTTTGACTTGTGCAGTTTTTTTCAATTTTTTTGGGAATATCCGGATTTTCAACTCTTTGAAAAAAGATTATATGGGATTAACATCGTAATTATTATCATCTAGGGCATAGCACAACGTTTCACCGGTTAGACGCTTCGAATCATTGTAGTTTTACTACCTCACTTGCCAGTTTGAAATTACTTTCAAGGATATTTTGTCAATTTCTACGCATTTCTCCCGCTTCCCTAACATACACATCCAATAACCACTGCCACTCATTTACCTGAGCAATCGATGTTCTTCCATACTTTCCATATTTTCAGCTCATTGCAGCTTGAATAGGAAGTAAAGAACAATTTACTTAGTTTTTGGTGCTTACTCTTCGTCAGTTCACCTCCTTGTTCATTGCAGGAACTCATCCTTTTCAGACTTATTGTGCTCCCATTCTTATTGAAATACCTAGAGCTCCTCAATCAGGCCCATTTCTCATAGAAAGTTTATAGGCTCCGGATTTCCGCGATGCTCTGTAGCTAAACAGTAAACAGTCTTCTCCTCCGAAACAGAGCCTTGTAGTATGTCAGAAGATGTTCTGGTATTTCATCTGCAAACATGAAGAACCTGCACTTGCCATTCTCCTTGATAACCATTTTCTTACAAAAATATGGCCACGAAGTTTACAATGTTCTATGAGAAATTCGGTGAGGCTCCTGAGTTGATTCTTTCCTAGTTTGATGCATGATTTAAATTGTTATCATAGAATTTAAGGAACATTTTCGGTCTTTTGAGCCGTGGATAACTTCTCTAGAGTTTAACGTGTCTTTCAAGTGCCTTATAACAAAGAGCTTTTTTAGTGCACTCAAGGGTTCAGGACTGTTAAATGACTCTTGATTCTTCTCTCGCTATGTGGCCTGCTTGTTCATTACTCACCACACCTCTGTACCATCGCATCGAGTATAGAGTATCCTTGTTGTTCTCACCCAGTACAACAGTTTGGAACAATCTTCGATGTTATTGCTGATCATTTTAAGGCTTTGATAGCTGTTTGGCTGTCAGATAAGATTGTTATCGGTTTTTTTTTTATATTCTTAATCTATTCAAGGTTGTGCACTTACTGCAATAGAATAGACCTCCACCAAGAACATGCTTGTCATTGTTCCCAGCAATTCATAGTGTTGAGTGCAAGGCCCAAACATCCCAGTTACTATTCTTCGGCAGTTTTAGACTCATCTGTGTACCACTTGATTACACGTAGCTCTATGAAGTACTCACTAAGCTCAGAGCTCAAACCCTTCTTGTTACTCAGCTTAGTACAAACGTTTCTTCCTTTCTTTGCCCTTTCAATTAAGATTAACCCATATGCCTGATAAGCTACCCACACATTCAAAGTTATTACTTCCAAAGCTCAAGTTTTTTTGGATCTATTATCTGTAAGTTAAATTTATTAACGGTAAGTTACATTGACAAAGAGGTTGGTGACTCTAGATTGTAGCTTGCACATAGAGTGTCTTAAACAATGTCAAAAAGTGTATTGTGCAATCTTGATCAGATTTATCGCCAAAAACGAAGCGAAGAAAATGAAAGATGTAATACACATACATATATATATATATATATATATATATATATATATATATATATATATATATATATATATATATATATATATGTATATATATATAAGTACATGCAAACAGTACATCGTGTTCCAATCGGTCCCCGACAAAATACTGTCCATGGTTAGTACCGCTTAACTTTGATGGTCTATCGAGGACTAGTATGACCAGTATAATTGACTATAAATGTGGGAAGTCTACTTTTATTTTGTGGAAGGAAGGTGAAGGTGATTTATCCCCTTAGTTTGGTACTCCCAGATGTGCAAAGCCTTTGGACTACCCACTAAAGACCACCTATGTCAACCTTAGAACCTATCCTGGTGCTATTTTCCACATACTTTACACTTTTACTCTTCATACATTACCCCTCCACCCTTGACGCCTCCTAGCACTTAATCGTTTCTTTTTAAGCTATCAAGAAGTAATGTGCCACATGGTTTAAGCATCTCTCCGAATAGACTATCTGGAGAGAATTCGCCTGTTTTGTATATGAGGCCACCACGCTGCTTATTCCATCTTTTGCACGCTTCTCTCCTATGCAAAGTATGCAGTCCAGGGACTTTGACTTACCAATTTTGTGAAAACTTGTATGCCCACTCATGAGCTGGGTCAAGTAGCAGTCAGTCTCACGATGAACTCAATCCACGGCTCCAAAATGTACGAGACTACAGGCTACCTACTAAACTCGTCCCCTGTCACTGGAGAGCCTCGCGTGGAACCGTTTAACACATTACTTTGGACAAGTTCTCGTTTTCATATACATAGAGACGCTTTCAGATAACAGAAATTTCTTTTTTGGTGGGAAAAAGGTGAGGGAGGAGAAGAGAAAAGAGAGGGAAATGGTACCGTCCACTTTGAATCTATTTTGTTACTCTTCAATTATGTTTTTATATAGAAGCTTGAGACATTTTGCTGATTTTTTAATCGCATCTTCTGTCAGTCTCCACGTTATTTCTACCAAAGCTGTCATATACCATATTTACGAGTAGCTCCTGACTTGTTATCGATGAATTTCATTATTTCGGGCAGTTAGAGACGTTATATTAGAATCTTACATTAGGCAGCTAATGGTCTGATTCACAGTCAGCGCCTTGGAATGAATATATTGCAAAAGATGATGAAAGTTTATTTTTCTAGAAAAATGTCGTGGATTCGGTCATTGGTGCACTTGTAGGAGGCTACCGATGTTTTTTTGTTATGTTTCAGTGTAGGATACAGGTGGAGTAAAATTATTTAAATAATTTATCTTTTATATTTTTCAAGTTTGTTTCAAAATATAAACTTGCTAGTGACCGGAAGACACTTACAATCACTTTCTTTCTTTTTGTTGTAATATTTGATATTCTGAAAAGTATGGAGCCTTTATTGTCACTAGATGGTGTTCGTTGTCATATATCGGGTGATACTAATCAGATTGAGTCAAACTGACATACGTTTGAAAGGTGATATTCCAGTCTTCAATTTTAATATGAAAAATTTTTGCATTTCGTCATTCGTGTCGAAAGTTGTATTCATTTAAAAAATGAGTGAAATTCCTGAAAAAATTCGTTATATTTTACGATATCACTACGATCAAGGCGAGAATGCACCACAGGCTCATGAAAAAATTTAAGGAGTCTACGGTCAAGATATTTTATCAAAAGCCACAGCCAAGAGATGGTTCACTCGCTTTCGTTCTGGAAATTTTGATGTCAAAGATGCGCTTCGCTCACGTCGACCAATCACTGAAAAAGTAGATGAAATCTTACAAAAAATTGAAGAAGACCGACACATAAGAAACCATTGGGTGCCGCATGAATTAACACAAAAAAATTTGATCGACTTAATTTCCATTTGCGAAATGCTAATAAAACGCAACGAAATCGAGCCATTTTTGTAGAAAATCATTATGGGCGATGAAAAATGGGTAAGATACGAGAATGTCGTTTAAAAAAGATCATGGTCAAAAAAAAGTGAATCAACACAAACGACTTCAAAGCCAGGATTGACTCCAAATAAGGTTATGCTGTGTGTATGGTGGGATCAGAAGGGAATTGTATATCATGAGGTGCTAGAACCAGTCCAAACACTCAATTCGGCTCTGTACTGTCAGCAATTAACTAAACTGTAGCAAGCAATTCACTAAAACTGGCCAGAATTGATCAATAGGAAGGCCGTTGTCTTCCATCATGACAATGCAAAACCACATACGAGTTCATTTTTGATGACCCGGCAAAAATTGACAGAGCTTGGCTGGGAAGTTTTGATGCATTCTCCGTATAGTCCAGACCTTTTACCATCAGACTACCATCTGTTTCGTTCTCTGCAAAACTTCCTTAATGAAAAGAAATTCACTTTAAAAAGGGACTGTGAAAATCACTTGGCCAAGTTTTTCGCCGATAAACCACAGAAGTTGAATTTTTTGCACAGTCAAAGACCAGGTTGACCTTAAAACAATCTAGGAGGCATTTTATTTCTCAGGTGAATATTTCCATTTAGTTGCATTTCATTGGTGTTAGTTTGTTGAGGAGCACTTTGAATGGAAGCTGCATTGTGGGAAGCTTGTAAACTTTTCAACATTCCTGTCATGAAAGTGAAAAGAGTATACTCCACTGCAGACCCTACAGCTATGCCACAAGCTGATCAGATTGTATCCTTGACCCTCAGTATCTGCTTGAAAATAATTCCCTCCTGTTGTTTTTCTGTCAGCATTCTTCTAGCCAATTTAAGTGTTGAAGTCTCCTATACAAATTTTGGCACAATATTGATCGATTCGGGGTGCAATTCGCTATAGGTCACCTCAACGTGATGCTGTGATATTATGTTGGTTAGCGATATCAAAACTATTTTTTTTTTAACTTTGGTAACATCATTCAATATGAGGAATATAAATGACAGAAATATGGTAGGTTTCAGATGGACATGCCTATCTTGTTTACGTATCCTGCCCTTAATAAATCATTAAGAAAAGTAGTTTGTGTAATATTCGCCTGTTTTGTTCACAAGTATTTATTTGTTTTCCGGGCTAATTTGCCAAATTGAATCTATAGCACTTTCGTGTTCGTCTTCAGCATAATACAACGTAGAACCATTACAAAACATATTTATTTACTTGACTTTTTTCTTAGACCAAGACCGTTTTCAATGAAAATTTAGCTTAATTATTTTTAAATAACCCGCAATAAACTTCGTTTATTTCTTTTGTGTCCTTTTTTTCATTCATTGTATTTTTGGTAGTTGTTATTTTGAGAGCCTGCAATATCAGCCTCTATTTGTAGCTACGCTCCTCTCCTACTACTTTTGTATGCAGGATTGTGTCCGGTTTGTTCGCAGTGTGTCAACAGCAACCAAATAGCACTAACGAACTACTGCGTACAAACCGGGCCCACCCATGACTTTGTGCATACAAAAGCGGTAGGGGAAGAATGCAACTACAAAAAGAGGCTGATATTGGAGGCTCTCAAAATAACAACAACAAAGAATAAAATGAGTAGAAAAATCGACTCAGAAAGTCTAAATGAAGTTTATTGCTGGTTAGTAAAAAATTATCAAGCTAAATTTTTATTGAAAACGGTCTTGCACTAAGAACCAAGTCAAGTGTATAAATATAAATGTATTGTAATGGTTCTATTGATATTACTCGTATTGTGAAGATGATCACGAAAGCGGTCAAAAAGTAAATATAAAACATATTTTTTCTTAAAGTATGCTAGTTTTAATTTGGTCAAACAGCCCGGAAAACAAATAAATATTAAAAAAATTAAGAAACTTTACTCATAAATATGAAGATATTCTAAATTAAAACAGTTCGTATTACCCGGTAAACTGCCAAATATTCCCAAAAATATTATGACATTTTATAATTTCTTGGCACTTATGCATCATAGAAATGTGTCGGCTGCTGACCGCTGAATATATAGCTCCGTTAAGAATGATTTGAAAAAAATTAATTGTAGCCTTTTAGCCCAGACTCACTGTGAAGACGGACACACGAAAAAGTGAAAAAAATTTAACTAAGCTATTCAGCTACATATAAGCAATTGAGCGTGAAAAATAAATCGATCTCGGGATACAGTTGACAAATGTTACCAAATTGTTGCGGGAAATACGTAGTGGAGAATTGGTGTAAGCTTCCTGTATAGAACGCGCAAGATCTTTTTTAGCTGCGTATAAGTTTGATTGGTTGTACAGGATGCTCAAATTTATAGCAATTTTTAAAAGGAAGCGAAACTTTTAAATTCCAATGGAATTTAAGAAAACTTTTTTTGGCAATTGGGATGCATCACATGGCAATTAAAATTTCAAAATTAAAGTAAAGTGGACTTTTTTTTTATGTTTTTGGCAACTCAGTTATACAGTTGAGCTTAAATCTTGCCAATAACCTGGACTATATCAATATTAAGATCTTTTCTTTTTATGGTATTGATGTGTAGTCTATTATTGCCCAGGGTTTTGGACTCTCAAAAATACAAGGCTTCTGGACTATCCACTTTACACCTCTGTTTATTGACCTGCGAACTTAGCTTGGGATTGTTTTCTGATTATTTTGGGCAAGGCTTCATTTAGCTACGCTATAAAGCACCGTCGATCTGTAGGAATCTCTTTTTTAACAGCAAGTAAGAGAAATCGCTGTAAAAATGATCTTTTAAATGTTAGAGCAGTACTGAAAATGATCCAAATCATGTAATTTATTAAACACATTTCTTTACAAATCAACAATGTTCAAAATAAAGTCCGCCGTTTTTTTTGCATTGCGCTATTATTTTTTATTTTTTTTAAAATTGATATACCTTACCTTTTAAATCTCTGTTGAAAATTAATGGATTTGAATGCATCTTACATGTTTAAAAACTGGCGCTTGGTTGGAAAGACGCTGTATTCATTTTTTCCCCGACTCCTACTATGGGAACAAGTCTCAGTTTATAGATTAACAACTCCTGTTGAACCAGGTGATTAATCTGGTGGAGGTGGGACAGGACCTCTAGTTTCAGCTGGTGGTCAAATTTGTGTAGCCGACAGCTATTGCTCTGATAGGTATTCTCGTTCTTTGTAAGGTACATAGGGAGATGGTTTTTGGTCGATTTTTTCACCATGATATACGTGTAGACTGGCCTGAAGTGAATTTATAGATCTTTGGGCAATAGAAGGACTCAGTATTAAAATCAACGAGTTTTGGCTGCGTTTTCGAAAAGAAAATTTATATGTCTTTTGAATTCTTTGGCAGAGCGGTTATGTAGAGGATTTTGAACTTACAAAAATCTGTTAAAAATGGTTAACTTTCCTAGAGAAATTTTTTTTGCGGCAATGCTTCCATATAATTCCTACAGTAAAACATATAATAAATAATGCAACTTTAAGCGCCATAGCACATCCTAATTCTTGGGACGCATCAGTCAATAAAGTATCAAACGTTATGTGCCATTTGTAGTTGTTTCTTTCGGTCTCAAGTTCGTAAAAAACCTGCTGGGTTATTTTATTGTCAAAATGGTGAGTTAAGCATTCAAATTCAGCTGGTATCAGTTGCGGCTCAACATCAATTACAATCGTTGTCTTCTTACTCAGGCCCATAAGGCAATCAATTAACGTACCTGACGTCACTTCGCGTACCGGCAACAGGTGCTAAGTAGCCCTAAATTTCCGAAAACAGCTGCCCAGAATACTTGAAAGCAGTATCTCAGTAGGCCGAAAGTAGGCTTTTGAGTTTGTCAAATATAACATTTCTCGGATGAAATTTTGCCAAAATGAACCAAACGAGGAGGAAATACATATGTATATTTGCGCGCTAATGTCTCCAATGCCTCACATCTAAAATAAATCGTTGACATAGTACTGCTAAAAATTTAAGCTACAGTCATATGTACTGTCAAAAATCTTTGGAAAATTTGTTTGATTTAAACAGAACTAAATGGCGCTGATGAGGCTACTTGAAGACGCGACGTGACGTCGTGTTTCCGTTTTCGGGCCTTAGTAAGAAGGTAACGTTACAATGCATCAGAAGTGAGAATGAAAAAGTCAACTGTTTATAAAACATGCGCCTCAAACTTTCAAAGTCACCCAGATGATCTCATTTATATCCGATAAAACTAGGCTTTTCTGCTCCTGCACATTCTCACATTCTATGTCTAAATAGTAGCATGGATGGCTTCAATAAACCATACTATACATTCATTCATTCTTCTATTATACCTCAAATTTTGAAACAAATTTTCTATGATTCCATACCAAAAACTGGTTTTCCTTTTTTAGGCTGAACTATAAAACTTTTTGAAATCAGGACCTGATTCTATCTTTCTGTCCGTCTGCGTATCAAAGCAGTTTTTCTCAGAAATTATTGAAGCTAATAACACCAACTTTGTGTTTGGGGAAGCTGGGATGACGTAATGAATGATGAATATTTTCCTTCTAGAAGCTTTTATGCGAAGGAGGTGACCCTTAAACAGACTTTTCATGAAAGTTAGTGATGTAGAGTCTTAAAATTTCGCTATAAATGTTGAACGATGTAGGAATGAGGGGAATGTACATGATATTGATACAAAATGTTTTTTAAAAGATATGCAATGAATGGTTTAAGATGAGTTTTTACATTTGTTAAGTTTGGTACAAAACTTTTCTGGTAGGAACGCATACCTGCCAGCCCAACTGGTTTGAAGTATTATTACTGAAATTAAAAGCCAGATTCTATCCTTACAATTATTTTTTAAGTGCACTGAATGAAATTAGTCTTGCTTCCCCATACTTCCTTTATTAGGCAACATAGGCAAAACAGTCCTTATTAAAGAGGGTAACATGGGGAATCAATATTTTTTTCCGTTTAGGAGTCTGTTTTGAATACAGTAATAAGGACAAGACAAAAGCCATTCATGGGGTTTTCATTTAGGCTCAAAAGTCTATTTATGTGAACAAATTTTGGGAAAACGACACGGATACGTTTGACAAGTCACTGATTTTGCTTTCTGTTTTCTCCCGATATAGGGTGGCGAATCTTAAAAAGATTGATACCAAAGATTGTCAAATAAAGGGTCTTGACAAGAACTATTCAAAAACAGGTCTTAAAACACCCACCCAGCACTTCTAAAAAGGCTCAGCAGATTTACATTGTGTTTTCAATGCACTCGAGAGTATTAACGGAATACTTCTGATAAGTCCTAATCATTTTGTCATTGCAGTCATTTTTCAATTGATTACATCCATGATAAATAATTTTGCTCGACCAGTGTGTCGAAGAGATATCATTTAAAAAATCAGCTATCAGTGTTCTTACAGTACTAGAGGAGTTGGGCTAGTATCATCCACCTCCGTGAAGTTTGGAAACTCAAAGTTTAATTTTACAGTGAAGAGCGTTTCAAAAGCAACGAGAATTGCCAATTGGCACGAGGAGTTCATTTGATGCTGCTGATCGTAGCAGTTGGTATTTTTGACGCATGAATCCATGATTGTAAAATTGCTATATTTGTAGTGTATGACAGCAATACAATTATTGGTGATTACGTTCTTGCGTTAAGGGATATGTTATTTTCCACGGGACAAGAACGAGAGATATGTAGAATTATAATGTTTTGTAAAGCCTATCATAAGTGATCGATGATATATATGTACCGTACGTAACATGTAGCCTCGCATACATCTAGCCTCACCTTTCTATAGATCACCGTCACCAATTGTGTGAACAGCACTAATGTTTTTGTTGACATTGTTGTAACCATCATTAGAATCATTATCGCTATCTTGAATTGGATAGTGCGGTGTTCTGTTTCGAGTGTTTGATTTCTCTATATCTATGGCTTTTCGATTATAAATTATGAGACCAATTCTCTAGAGTATAACAACAACAAATACCTTTGAATTCGAAATTCACTCAACTTTGTTAATAAAAGAAGGATTTATGGATTTCACGTTTTGCCCAATAGAACTGTATGGATGCCCTTAAATTTAATAAAATTTCATATCTGAGTTCATTAATACCATGTTATTATAAAATTCTAAGCATATTTTGCGAAATGATAGGCATTGAATTTTCTTGTACTACAAAAACAATAATACTCATTTTTCGTACCATATTGGCTTTTGCTCAAATCAGACCCTAGATTTTCGATTACATTTTCTTAAAAATTACAGAAAAAATAAATAACTTGAACATCTTTAAGGTTTTATTTACTGAATGATATTTGAATAAATGTAACAAAATGGTGGCCACTAAAATTGAAGTAAAGGAGGTTTTTCTTTAAATGTATATATTATTTAATATGCGTATATCTTAGAAACAGTTTTTGAAGATTTTCATCCGATGCGTAGCGAAATATCAAATATTGAGTAAAACATGCTATACTTCTGTCTACTTGACTCGTTTTTTTTGTAATTATTGGATTGCTTTTGGTGCTGATTGAATTTTGCTATGAACATTCTTTGAATATTATTTATTCTTCACCTTTAAAATTAAAAAGTATTTCTAAGACATTAGAACTCGGCCTTTGACGAACAAGATTTTGGTTTATTTGATCAAAACGTTGAATACACTCTTATCTCGTCAATTTTCATTTAATTTCTAAAGCTAATAAAAACATTTTTTATTTCCAACATTTCAAAATTCTCACGTATCTTAAATTTATCGTTTTAAACTCTTTTATTACCTTATTTCAATTATTGCTTCTTTTTGGCGCCAGTATATCTTGCTTTAACTTTATCACTCAAATCAAAATCTAGAATCATTCTTTAGTATTTATCAACAAAGTTCAATGTACACAAATGCGCTAAGCTCGGTTATTTGCAAAATTTATTTACTTACGTTAAATACCCAATAATCTTGATTATCATTTTAACACCTTCAAATAATATCCATTTAATTGATTTGTTTGCCTAGTGGTAGTTAAACAAATAGCACAACATTCAGGAAATACCAAATAAACATTAATAATTAGAAAAAAAAATTTTTTTAAGTCCCATATAACATTTTTATCGGATCACATTGAATGTCGAACGTTCTAACATGTAAAAGAAAGATCATTGCCGAATATTTTTTTCCTTCGATGCCAAATTGACTGCATGTATGGCGTATTTAAGGCATACGTGCC
Organism: Odontomyia ornata; assembly: GCA_963969285.1. Classification (NCBI taxonomy): domain Eukaryota; kingdom Metazoa; phylum Arthropoda; class Insecta; order Diptera; family Stratiomyidae; genus Odontomyia; species Odontomyia ornata. The sequence goes on along the minus strand of OZ017739.1, from coordinate 96,915,564 downwards.
GATATTGATAATGACATAACACTACTTAGAATAGAACAATTTATGCAGATAATAATCTGATATGTAGTTGATATGAGGGAGTCGTTATCAATTCGCATGGGTAATTAATCTTGAAACCATTTGTCACATTTGTCGCATTGTAAGGTAAACTTGCATGTATGTTTATTTGAAATTTCAATGAAATGTGTTTCTTTTACATTCATGTTTTTTTTTGCGTTTTTCATGGTAAGTTGGTTGAAATATGCTATTCCTGTTGCATTGAAACAGCTTGAAAATAGTTAATTTGCTTCAATTTGATAATTTTTCAATTGTTCATTGACTGTGCTTTATTATTTAATTATTCCTAAGCGAGATAACCTTCGCCAAAATGATAATTGCCTTTGGATCTTGACCTATTAAGAACGTAATCTAATAATATCTTTCATTTTATGAGATAATTCATGATTCATTTGCTCCTATTTAAATATTTTTTGCTCGAGATGACGATTGTAATCAGTCTTGATTTTTGCATTTGATATAGGAGGTCTTTTCACAAAAAATACGTAGACTGTATTACTGTCTCGGCTCCAGTTAGTTTTTTATTTGCAAGTGGAAGTTACAAAGTGTGGGTCACCGATTTCGATAAAATTTGGAGAAATGAACGCTCCTCCTATCAGGATCTCATTTTTCAAGCCGTTAAATACACTTTTCAATCGTTTTCAAGAAAATTGAGTTCAAGGCCTAAATTCTGCTCTGGCGTGATATTAATATTCATGGTTAGCCGAGCCATTAAGGCTTAACCCAATATTGTAGTCCAGGAGCGTGAGCTCCATTTTCCTCGTAATGCTTTACTTTCTCACTAATATTATAGGCAAAAAAGAATTTTTTAACAGTAACTAGCATGTCAATATATAAAATTTGCTTAAAAAACTTATTATATTCTATCTTTCAATGAATTTTATACCCTTTACAATAATTGAGATGTGAAACTGTTAAAACATACTGTGTTTTCCTCAAGGTTGATGGACACTTTTCAGGAGCTGCCACAGTCCACCAGTCTCGGTGTAATTCTGCCGCATGGTACCAAGGCAGAGAGTGGTGGAACTTTTATAGGTATGTGTGAACATGCTCAACATGCAAGTCATATCCGAACTAAAGTTCCACAAAGACTGGTTTTGCACGTACAGTGTTGAGAATAATAGTGCCAGTCTCCTAAGTGAAAGAACAACTTATCATTCACCCAGGCTATCTTGGCTATCAATATCTTTGCAAGATGTTCCGCTTTCTGCAACTTGCCAACACTGGAACCTCCTTCCCAAAATTTGGATGCTCAAGGCTGGGCATTCGCCCAAGATACAGTGATGCTTCTGTATCCGTTTGAAAAAGTCACTACAATTTTACGTGAAGAAAAGTATCCATCACTATTATCTTTTATACTTCTTTTATTTGATCTGAAGAATAATATAAACAGCAAAACCTCAAAAAAAAAAAAAAAACTGGTAAGTACTTACAAAGAGTTCTCACCAATACAATTGACAAACGACTTAACGTTTATGAGACTACGATAATAGCAGCAAACGTATCTTTTCTTGATCCATGATTTAAACCCAAAGCGTTTATTCAGAGTCAACCTTTGGGCCTTGTTTCTTCTACTTCTAAAGAAGATGGAATTTGGGGTATCTTAGACCGAAAAGTATTGGGAGCTGTTGGTCAGTCAAACTTTACTATATTTTCTTCAGCAACTAAGATATTAAAATTGTACATCAAGTTGCCGTATTTGGACAAAAACAAGTTAGTTTCTAATTCTGGGCTGAAAAAAACTCTACTTCCAACATTATTTAACATAGTGCATAACTACCTCTATATACCGACAACTTTGGTGCCAAATCCAAACGGCTCTTTATTAAAGCGGGTATTTTGTGTAATGATCGAAAAAAACGACTTAATGAAATACACTTTATTAAATATAATTTTTAAGTCGAAATAAGTGTAGTTAGTTTTAAGTACTTCAGAGTAGTTCTGCAAATCCATCATCTATGGCGTGAGAGCCCAAAGCTTAGCCTTTGCTGCCAGGATTAATTTCCTCCAATCATCACGGTTTCGCCACCTCATCCGCCAGGTGTTTACTTCTAACAAGGATCTGCTGTCAGCTTCTATTGTATTTTTGCATCAAGTCCTCGGTCTTCTCACTGGATTTCTACCTTGTGCTCTACACATCAGTGTTCTTTCGTGTAACCGGTTAATTTTCATTCTTTCTACTTGGCCCACCCATTGCAATTTATGTAGCTTTATGCTAGAGGAAACAGGTAGATCATCATTGTAATGAAGTCTCTCTCTGTTCTTTTCTGGAGCACTTTACGTTCAAATAAGTCCAATTTTTTTTTTCAAATTTGCTCGTCAGACTCCATGTTGGACCTTGGAATGTGAAGTATGGAGTAATGGGCTCTTTTGTGGCATTTATGGGGTGTCCAATTTAGTCCTTTTTGGCGCTTTTTCTTTTTAAATTGACTCCAACATAAACAAAGTTATCCACACTTTCAAGATTGTAGTCGTCCACGGTCAAGTTTTGTCAAACTGGGATTTTCTTCCTCGTTTGAGTCATAAATTTAGTTTTCGTTTCATTAGCTCGTAGGCAAATTTGGTTTGTTTCAGATTCTAGTCCACGCTTCTGTCCACTAGTTCACCGTTTACCTTGACTTGGGACTCTGTGTTTCACATCGTGACCTTGACCATGCGGACTGGTTTAGTTGGGACGCCAAAGTCAAGCATTATTTTGTACAGCGTATTTCTGTCGACACTGTCATATGTTTGCTTGCAGTCTACAAAGAGTTGGTGCACATTGTATTATATCCTTAGCACTTTTCGAGCACCTATTTGACTGAGAATATTTGGTCTATTGTAGATCGTCCACTTCGAAAGCCTCCCTGATACTCTCCCATAATATTTTCATAGCACGGCCTTAATTTTCTTTCTATGATTTCGGAGAGCACTTTATAAGACGTGCACAGTAGAGCAATGCCTCTATAATTTACATACCTTAATTTGTTCCCCTTTTTGTATACGGTACATATTTTACTTTGCCACCAGTCCCTCTGGCAACTCTGCTGGTATTCCATTTATTCCAGGAGGCTTATTTTTCTGAGGCTCCGTACTGCTGCCTATAATTTCTCTCTGGTTGGTGGCGAGACTGGGATCTCTTGCCCTGTTTCTGGAATGTTCACTGCTTCAGTCGTAGTTAGGAACGCTGTTGATAGCTTCTTGAAATATTGCAGCCATCTGTGTTAAATATAAACTGGGTCGCGTATGATTGCTCCTTGTGCACTTTTGCAAGGACTTGTTTGTGGATTGAAGCCGTCTTTTAGTTGTTTGATAGAAGCATGCACCGATCTGAATTGACTAGGGTGATGTTTTCGTTTATCTGTTGTTTCTTTCTTCGGCATATTTTTTCAGTTTGATGTCGAAGGGTTTTATATTGTTCTTCTTTGGCCCGAGTTGGTCGCTGAATGTATCTTTTGTGCGCCTGGTAACTATTTGAGTCACTTTCTTACATTCTTCGTCGTACCAGGCATTCCTACGTTTCTTTGATTGGTGCCCCCAAGACCTTCTGTCACCGCATATCTTACTGTCTTCCACATGGTTTTGATGTCATTATTACTTTCTCCTGCCTGGCGGGATATGTTGGTGTAATTTTCCAGCGCTGGCATGTATGTGGACGTTACTGAGCTATCAGTTAGCTTGTGTATCTGGTACCTTAGAATAACTGATGCTCCTTGTTTACAGCTGTTGTAGATGCGGTATCGGAGCTTGTAGGTGGTGTTCCAGATCAAAGATAGCGCAGCGGAACGAGTGAATATCGAGAATGCAGAGGCGGCTCGTTTTTGTATGAGAACATGGTCGATCTGGTTGAATGTGCGACAGTCTGGGGATGCCCACGTTCTCTTATGGATGTCTCGATGTAGAAAGCCTATGGGCCTTACTGAGAAGTCTCTACTGTTAGCGAAGTCTATCAGCCGTTGTCTGCTGGCCTCTATATGGAGGCTGTGTCCTCCAGTTGTTCCTCTTTGTGCCGTTTATCTACTGATTTTTGCATTGAAGTCACCCAGAACAATTTTAATGTCGTTTGACAGCAATGCATGCATAGTGCATTCTAGGGAGTTTTTCTAATTACTATACAATTTTTGATGCTTTGTAGGGTACTTAAAAATATCTACTCTATTTCAAAATCATTCAGGAATCACAATATTTTTATTTAATTAGTGTACTTTCCAAAACTGCGGTTTAGTCGTTACTCAATTGTTTGTTCTATATTATATGTTTGAAATACAATCCTCACATTGTGAATATGTAAACTTTTTAGTACATTTGTTACCTATTCTAAAAAAATATTGATTTGATGAATAATTTATTTTTTCGTATACTTGAAAAAACGAATCGAAAATTGTATTAAGTATACGTTTTTGTTGTATCTCAATGCTCTGTTCCTACGATTTGTATTTTAAATTATTAAGATCAATTCTTTTCTGAATTGTAATTAGTATTATTTACGATAATAATTGTTTTAATAATCAATGCCCTATGTAACCTTGAACAAAGAAAAGAGTGATTGGACTCATTATTATCCCAAAGTACTCAAAAACCCATTCAATTTAAATCGATATGCCAAATATGAGTACGAGAGCATTGCAGTTTTCGTATTTAACTCGATTCGGTAAGCTCAGGTTGAACTTGGCTCAGCCAAATTTTAAACTCGGTTAACTCAACTTGGGATAAAACCGAGTTCGCCCATTACTAACAAGGAGTGTTCCAAGGTTTTGCAATATTTTTAAGTGCTGTAACTCAAGGATATATGCAATCTTGATTGCTTGGGCATGCAGAAATATTCTGGGATCTAGGAAATTAAGGAGAATTTTAGGGGTTTCTCCACGGGCGGTGCTGAATGCTTTCATTTTAGACAAAAACTTTGTGTCCTGCAGATATTAGAGTGAGTTTTAAATCTACCATACGTAAATTGCGCCCAAAATTTTCGACTTTTTCAGAAGATTTTTTAGCTCAGAGACATCCTGACACATTCCAAAATGTAATAATTTTTTAGTTTTAAGATCAATTTTGAAAGATTCTTTCATTTGACATACTACATGGTAGTTTTGAATGGAATTAAACATTTCGGATCCCTTTACAATATATGTATTGAAAAATTTTTAATGAAGTTTAGTGAAATGAAGTTGTAAATTCTGAACTCCCACAAAATTTGATAATCGTAGCTTTTATAGTTAATACAACTTACAGCTTACTATTTGCATGGATGGATAAAACAGGATAAGTTAAAAAACCATCATCATTTGCGTACTACCCATATATCCCAATTTAGGCATTGATGCGTTTTGTCTAAACACTTCCTAATTTATTCAGAGATGGGGTTTGCCTAAACAGTTCCTAAACACAAGCTACTTTCTTGGCAAATTCAACACATAAGATATAAGTTTGTTCATAATACTTGCCATTCCATTCACTTCGCAAAATAAAGGGCTTTCCATTAAGGGTATAACAATAAATAAATTTCAATAAATCGATTGTGAGGCGTGCTGTGTGGCTAGTGGCACCGCCTAGTTGAAACTACATACCGTTGATGTCAAGTCCATCCAATTCTGGCCACTAATAACCTTCCAACAAAACACGATAGCGCTCTCGATTGACGGTAACATGATGATCATTTTCATCAACGAAGAAATACGGCTGAATCACACGTTTGGCATGATAACCGCACCAAACAGTAAATTTTTGCGAATGTAATGGTATCTCAAGAAGCACACATGAGTTTATTGCTGACCAATTACGCAAATTTTGGTTATAACAAAAATATTGAGCCAGAGATGAGGTTCGTCGCTGAAAATGATTTTACGATAATAGTAATTAAAAGTGAATTCTAATAATTTATAAACACTGCTGGTTCGTAAATTTTACCATAATGAAAATGTTGACTTAACTACCGTTTTGACATTAAAAGTTTATTTATTGAAAAAGTTTAAGGATACGTTCATATAAAGTTACAAAATTGTTATGGCTCTAATGCAAAATCTTATTATTACCGATTCTCACATTTTTCAAGAAAATCCATTACGATAAACCCATACATATTTATATACATATATATATAATCTCAACAACACAGCTCTGGTGGAAACTATATGCAGTGAAATATTTTGATTTAATTTAGGCATTCCGAATTAGGGCCCCATTAGGCATGCCTAACTTGGGAAAAAGTAATTAACTCCTCATCACATCTGAACTTAAATGTATTTAAAGCCATGCATTCTCGTTCAATCTCTAAATCGCACCTTAGCACATCTTACTTTTGCTTCTCCTCCATAATTTAACTTCTTCAAAGCAAACTACGAAACTCTGGCCTCCAAACTGAACTCGGTTGATAGGCTGGAACTCTGAGTAAGTTTTATAATTACGCAATGAGTTGATCAAGCGTTTCACACCTTTACAAGCTCTTCGCAAAGTAAAGCAGAAACAGTGGCTAACTAAGCAAGTACTTTGTGCCTTAAATGCTAAAAGTAAAGCACACCGCCGTTTCAAGCGTTGTGGTACTGAAGAATCCAGAGGCAGTTCTTGTTATCTGCGTGGCGTAGCAAAAAAGAGCTAAAGACTGCAATGAAAAACTACTTCAGTAGTTTGAAAACTTCACTTATGGTGAATAATGCGAAACCCTTCAGGTCATACATTAGATCCTTCAACAACTCCTCTTCTGTCCCTCCTTCTGTCTACTGGAATAATATCTTTACCTCTTCTTCACAAGATGTTTCCAATTATTCTCTCAGTTCTTCTCGTCAACTTTTATTCCTTCTTCATATGTCTTCTATCCAGTTAATATACCTGTACTTCACTCCATTGACATTTCTTCACTTTTCACTGACTATATTGAAGTTGAATTTACTTAATCCTGATATTTCACCTTGTCCTGATGGTTTACCGAATATTTTTGTAAAGTCATTAGCGTCTGGTACTTTCCCCACTTGTTGGAAAAGAGCAAACGTTGTTCCTATTCTTAAAAATGGTGATCTTTCTTCTGTGCCCAATTATCATCCTATTACATTAATCTCCTGTTTTCCGAAATTACTCGACCGTCTGGTACATAACTGGCTTACAGTTTTATTGACCCCTATCTTGTTGAAGGAACAACATGCATTCCTCAAAGATCGCTCTGCGACCTCAAATTTAATTGAATTCACCGATTGCATTGCGAAAGCCCTAGACAATCGATTGCAGGTTGATGTCTTCTTCACTAATTACTCCAAGGTATTTGAGATTGTCAATCATCAACTACTCTATCACAAACTGAAAGCTTTTGCGGTTGCTGGTTGGATGGATGGATTCTTACCTGTCTTCTTATATATGTTGTGTTCGTTACTGCGGAATTACTTCTATGCCATTTTATCTGTCCTCTGATGTTCCTCAAGGTTTCATTTCAGGTCCCCTCCTATTCCTATTGTTTATGAATGATATTTCTTTAGTTATTGCCTCCAATTGCCAACTGAATGACGATGATTTCAAAGTATTTCGAGCTATCAGATCTGTACAAGATTGTCAATACCTTCAGAAAGACCTGATTACACTAAGTAATCAGCTCTCCTAAACATATTGGTGTTACTTTAATATATACGAGTATTAGGACTAATTTTCAGACATATTTACAAGTTTAACAATATATCCACCCCAGTCCGCTAGTTTATCTGTATTGTCCGTCCTATCCTGAATATTGTTCTGTAGTTTGGTCTCCACGACACTCCTACCTCATTAACTCGTTACAAAATGTCCAGCGAAAATTTACTCGAATCTTGTTTTACAAATTCAAAATCCCATATCAACACTATGAATGTCGTTTATCCTTCATACGTCTTCCTACTCAGTCGTTCTGTTGCATCTGCCTAGATCAGTATTTTCTATATCAACTCTGCCACAATAAAATTTCATCAACATTGTATGCCGACTCACGTTTTCACCAACCATCACATTCTTCGCGGGCAAACAATTTTTTCCTACTACCGTATGCCTGTACAAATTTATCTTTTCATTTTTCCATTATACGATTGGTAAGAAAACATGATAAGCTTGAACTTGGTCCTTTTTCCGACTTATACCTTGTTTTTAAATTGAGATTAACAAGCCTGATCCTTACAACTCAATTGGATTAAATATTCAACTTCTTTGTGCTTTAATTTAATTTTACATGTATTTTGCTCAACTTAGAACGGACTGTTTTTAATATCGTTGAAAGAATATCAATGATATTAAAAACAAAAAAAATTATATTAACTTTTTTACTTAATTCTAATTTTCATTAATTTTTATTCTTTTTTTTTTGTTCTATTTCGCAATTACATGGTGTTTAATCGGTTAAATGGAATTTAAATAAATGAATAAATTCTCACCTTCTACGTATATTTGTAATTTATCACCAAGAAATTTTATTTTGTTTCGATTTTACACAACAAGAAATTTTCTGTTTGGGCAAGCGTCATTACTACCTAAATTAGGAACTTTTTCGGAAAGCCCCATCACCACTTAAACTAGGAAATTTTTAAGGCATGCTTATCACTGCCTAAGCTAGAAACTGTTTAGGCAAGCCTTATCACTTTATTTGTAAAGTGAAGAAAATGTTTGCCCAGGAAACGGATTTTTGTTAGCAAACCGTATAACGATCGTAAACCTATAATATAACTCTCATGGAAATATCGTAACATACTTATAGAATTATCGTAAAAATTTCGTAAAGCGGTCGTATGTAGTACCATTGTAAAATCATTATATAATTATTTATCTATTTATCGCAAAACTTTAGCAAAACTGTCATTAAACTACCCTGAAACTATCTTAAAATTACCATACAACTATCGTAATAGTATCGTCAAACTATCATTAAATTGTCGTAAAACTATCGCAAAACTATCGTTTTTGACTAATACTCGTAAAACTGTCGTTTTTCACAAATCTTCGTAAAACCATCGTTTTTGACGAATTTTTGTAAAACTATTGTTTTCGACGAATGTTCGTAAAATGCTAAGTTCTTACTAAGAAATTTTAGTACAGCTATTGTTTTTGACGAATGTCCGTAGAACTTTCGTTTTTGACGATTGTTGTAAAACAATATTTTTTGACGAATGTTCTTAAAACTTTTGTTTTTGATGAATGTTCGTAAAACTACCTTTTTTGACGAATGTTCGTAAGACTAACGTTTTTAACGAATTTTCATAAAACTATCGTATTCGACGAATGTTCGTAAAATGCTAAGTTCTTACCAAGAAGTTTCAGTATTGTTTACATTTTTTTCACAACAAAGATTTTTCTCTTTAGAAATTGTTTAAGGAAACCCCATTAGGCTCTAATGCGAAAAGCCCCATCAGTGCCTAAAGACGTTGTGTTATGTAATTGATGGGGTAATGCGGTACGTTCAGATTTAGGGCCTAATGTGTTTTTCCTAAACGAATCTTAACTTGAAAAAGCTTAGCCATGCCTAATTAGGCTCTCATTAAACCCACATTAGGTATGCCTAACTTAGGCTTGCCTCATTAGGTCCACATTAGACATGAGTAAACTGACAAAAAATGAAAAATCGCTAATCTGACTTTAAATTGCAACATTTTTATTTGATCGTTTTTGTCGTTCTTTACGTTAAGTAAAATGAAAACTTTTCAAAATTGCTTAACTTAGGCAAGCCCCACTGTTTCCGCTTTAGGCCCTAATGCGCGTATAGGCATGTCTAAACTGATTTCTACATGGAAATCTGTCTCTAAAAATTTATTTCCTTCACTCACAATTTGATTTTTTTCATCTAATTGTGGTGATGAAAGTGACGAACATGGTTAATAGTTGGTTAATAGTATATACCAGTAGTAGGGCTGTCAAATTGAAGGACACTAACAGTTCATCTGATATCATCTGTGAATTTTCCCCAATTTATCTACTAGTTCTCCGGCATTTTTAACGGACCATGTTTCATTTTGAAGAGCCGGAGGTCTCAACGATTGCAGGACTGTGGAAGCTGCAACGGGCTGGCCACATGAATCGTATGGACGAACAACGGATACCCAAAAAAGGTATTCGTTATGAGAACTGAAGGCCGAAGATCAGTGGGAAAACCGAGGAAACGCTGGTCTGACTCGGTCGACGAAGACAGTTCGTCGCTGCACGGATTTCGAAATTGAAGGACGCGGTCAATATACTGAGACAATTGGAGGCGGTATTTGCAGGCAGCGAAGGCCCGAGAGGGGCTGTAGTGCTAAGGAGAAGAAGATGTTTCATTGACTACTCCCAGCTTTTTGCATTCTGCTACCAACCTTTTCGCTATTTTATATATCGGTGAATTTGAGTTAAGAGTAGCGATAATCTCACGCATTTTGCTTCCTATTTTATATACCTGAAGTTGGTATTTGATTCTTGATAAAGATGCGTTTGCCATCCTTAAGTTGCTGGCATCTCCTAAAATCTCTCTCCCGATTCAATTTTTTTCCATACTTGTTGGTCAGAGTGCACTTCGTCTATAATTCCGTCTTGATAGTATGTAAGATAGATATTTTCCCAGTATTTTCGCTGTTTCCGATCTGATTTGCTCTTTGCCATCATTACTTAAGAACATTAATTAATGCAAGCTTACATAGGCACTCCTTTATAGTTTAAAAGCCTTATTTTTCAGGTATCAATTAAATTGCATAGAAATGCATCTCCTTGGTAGATTAAGATAATTATATTCCAAATATTTTCTTCAGAAGTAACAAACGCCCACTAAAGCTAAAACCTATCTAATAAAACTTTATACTACTGCTGAATTGATAGCTCAGAAGTTACCGATAAATTCATAGCTCTATAATCGAGAATTAAAATGTAAACCTCTCCATCTTCCAACTAATTACTAATGCATCTCTTATCCACTATAAATACCATCCATCTGCTGACATCTTAAGAATTTAGCTTATTCAAACAGGTGGAGAAAGTAAACTTTCATCTGAAACGTCTGCCAAAATTTCGATATGTAGGCAGATAATACCGTACGGTCGGAGTGTATTCGTAATTGACCGTGACACCTTTTTCTATCTATCTTTCACCTGCTGAAGATTGAAACTTTACAAATTCAGAGAAAAAAATAAAATAAAGCAGAAACCATAAAAACTCCAACAATAATCCAAACATCACATCAAGAAAGAAAAATCTTTATGACTATCTATCTTAATTTTTCGTCGTTTATAATCATCTGCGACTTTTTAAGTCGAACGAAGCACATCCCAAAAAAAAATTTTGCGTAAATCTTCAGGAGGCAAGAAGATATACTAGATAGATCCATAAAACACATTCACTCACACATGCGGTTGTATTGGAAAAGATACTTTCTTCAGGCTCCAAATAATATTTAGCACACTTTTCGTTAAGCGATATTTCATTTTAAGTAGATTTTGTCAACTAATTTCATTCATCTGGAATGGCACGAGTACAAGTGGAGTAGATACATGTTAAAATATATGCCGAAAAAAATATTTAATTGGAAGATTTCGGTGAAAGTGTTACCGTTTGAATTTCACCACTCAGTAAAGTGAGAGAGGAATAAGAAGTAGAAAAAAAATTGACAAGCCAAGACAAGAAGCCAATCAACCAGTTAGGATTTATTTAGATTTAGAAAGCTTTTGCGGTCTTTGGTAGTTTATTGACCATCATAAGTATTAATAGATATATCTTGTTTCTGAATGGAACGGATAATAAGATACAATGATTATTCTTTATATTCACGACTGGTTGAAAGAGAATTTTAAATACTTTTGTTGTAAAAGCGAAATGAAAATGGATAAGTATGCCATGAATATTGAAAGTTAGAAGATATAAAAGTGGGCATGTGTTTATCAAATTACGAAAACTATGGAGAAGAAATCAGTAACATTATCGCCAACCGGAATTTCGTTTGATTTTTTAAGTAATAATAAATACTTATGTGCATATATGTTGATTGAATACTGCTTTTATTTAAAGAAAGAGTTTGTCTCTTGTTTAAGACCCACATCTAAGTAACGAAAGCTTATCACGATTTTTCATTAATCAGTAAGGGCATTTTCAATAAATTTTAATACACTTAAACAAGATATATGTAGCAAACCGAATCCAATCGTGTTCGGAAATCGGCTGCGCAATTTGAAACAAAATTCTTTAAAAAGACTATATAATGTGTATTTTTTATAATTGTGAAAACTCATAAAAAAAATTCTTACGATTTATGATTTGAACCGTTGCCTTCTTACTCAGACCCATAAAAAATCAATTAACATACCTGACGTCACTTCGCGTACCGGAAACACTGCTCAGTAGTCCTAAATTTCCGAAAACAGTGGTCCAGAAGGCTTAAGGGCAGCATCCCAGTAGGCTGAAAGTTGGCTTTCGAGCTTGTCGAATAAGAAATTTCTCAGGTGACATTTCTCAGATGACATCTAGCCGAAATGATACAAACAAGAAGGAAATATATTTGCGCGCTGATGACTTCGATGGCTCAAATCTAAAATAAATCGTTAACATTGTACTGATAAAATGTCAGACATACTGTCATATGTACTGTCAAATTTTTTTTTTGATTTGAACAGCACTAGATGGCGCTGATGCGCATGCTCCAATCCCAGATGCCCTAGAGGTCACATCCCTACATAGACCGCTATGGTTTTCCTTGAGGTGTTTTACCGCCATTTTATTTCATTTAATCTAGTAGAGTGATGTTCGGGTGAGGTGAATCCGAGAAAATTGGTGTCTTACGATTAGTATCAGTACCTCCAAAGTGCTCGCCATCAGGCACGAAGGGTTACAGGTGGGCATCCTCTTTCATTTTGTGAATTTGGTACGGTAAAGTGTGGAAATTTTTGGTGGAAAAACAAAAAAAGTGTAAGTGACAATGAAATAAATGCTAACAAAAAGAAAAGAAGCAGAACAAATGCTGGGCACGAACGGGTCCCAAGCAAAGGGGAGAAAAAAGATTTTAAACTTAACACCTATACGTCTGCCATAGCATTCAAATTCACACCGCCCACACCATTAAGGAAGAACAATAACGTAACAATCGATAATGAGGCAAATGCGACTAAGGAAAGGTCAATCCCACCAACACAGGACAAACCGTTCAAGTACGATATGAAAAAATGAAAAAATTTTTCCAGTTATTATGGAATGGCGAAGCAATGGTAATCCCGTAAGATCAACACTTATGAGATTCTTTATGATCAATAAAGATGCAAAATCGAACGTAACAAATACTAAACAAAATGGGCTTAGCCTAAAGTTTTCTTTGAAAAACCTAAAGAAGCCAATAATTCGGCGGATAGCATAGTACTGAAAGAAAAAAACGTTAGTGCATTTATTCTAGGCAGTTTCACCTGCAGGTATGGGGTAATTCGTGATGTCGGATTAGACTTTGACCTGAAGGAGTTGATTGAGATTGCTAGAACCTCTAACAAGATGGGGTTACTTCTAGAACACATCAAACTTATCAACGCTACAAGACTAAACAGAAGACATCCTGAAAAGGTAGATAAGTTCATCCCAACCAAATAAGTGAAGATAAAGGCCTCAGGCAGCACCCTGCTGGACTTTCTAAAAATTGCATACCTTAAAGCCTAAGTGGATTGCTTTAAATTTCGACCCAGACAATGCAGAAACTGCAGCAGGTTAGGACATGCCACTCCCATCTGCAAGGAAAAGACGCCCAGATGCCTTAAATGCAGCTCAACCGAATGCAAGGGATCTTGCAAGGAGACAAAATGTTTACTTTGCAATAGTAAAGATTATACAGCTACAGACCACTCATGCCCTTAATGGGTGAAGTAAAAGCACGAGGTGCTAACAAAGTTTGCTAAATTTTGACTTCGGAAGCATTTGTTGCCTTTGGACGCATAAAGACCAATATCTTTGATTTTTTTAGATTTTTTTTGTTCAAAGATGTTCAATCGCGAGCGGGACCTAAATTTTTGGATCTACTTTGCTCTCCTTAACTACGCCACTACTCTTTAAATACTTGATCCAGAAAGTCCTCGGTAATATCTTTTATTTGATATCCATGTAGGTTAGCTTTGGTAAAAATAAATTTTAAGGTGTAACTTTCGTAAGCGGGAGGCTCTCCCCTTATAAAGCCAAAAAAATTTTTAATGCAGAAATGTTGCCACTTTTGATCGACCTAAAAAGCTTCATAACTGTAGCCGTTGTAATTTTCGAGACAAAATGCTGTGACGCACAGATGGACAGACGGATAATCGGACAGAAAGGACGCAAAAATTATAGGGTTTTGTAAAGATCGACTTCAATATAAGTATCATTGCCACGAGAATAAACTTTAAATTTTTTCGATCTCCTCTCATGCCAAATTTATTACCAAGCAAGTTGGGTAGACAGAAGTATGCTCCTGTTAGTAGGATATTTTATTGTGCTTAACCCATAATATGTAGTTACCAATTGTGAATTAAATCAACAAAAATTTCATCAACATGTACGTCTAAAGCCTGTTTGAAAAAAATTCATTACTACGCCATTTTAAGCGGCCGCCATCTTATTTTGGGTATCACTAGTATTATTGATCGAATATGATTTCAAAAACACACAAGCTATATATCTTATCTGAAAAACAAGGGAAGATCTAATGAAAATTAAAATATCTGTTGTTGAGAATTTTGATTTCTAAGGTATTTGTTGTTGCTACAATCACTCCCTCCAAGATTTTTCAAGCCACAGGTGTCCAATCGCCAAGACGCAAAATTTTCATTCACTTTCTCCCTCCTGCACACCCTGAAGCAAGCTCTGCAGTGATCACATTTGATTTTCTTATCAAATGATCATAGCATGCATCGATACTTGCTGATATTGTGAATCTATTCACCTCTCAATATGCGTGTTCCTGTCGTTTATAAATGGTAATCAACGTTTCTCAAAGGTTTGCTGTCAGATATTTTCAATTACCAGCCACATAATCGTTGTTTTTGTAATCAAGTAAGCGCAAATGATGTCATTCGTGTTTTGAATACCCGCCTGTACTTATTGTTGTTGTAACGGCGTAAACAGATGACATGATCAGTTTGACTAATTTTCCTTAAAGGTTTATTCAATATCCTCAAGAGTAGGTAAGTTAGATTTATAAAAATGACGCATAAATACAATTTCACGAATATCAGGTTTAAATCATGCATGAAGAAACCTTCACTTTCAAACTAAACGTATGATTTATTTTCGAGAACTTTTAAGTGAATGAAAAATCATCATTTAGAAAGTTGAGCTAAAGAAGTGGTTCCTTTTTTCATGGTCTTAGTAACGTAAGCCTTCTCAACTAGCTCCAATCAACTCCTCTGCCCTCTCCTTAGACTGAAACTATTTGATACAGTACTTTCTATTTTTTTACCAAACTGAATATATCAGACATTTATCGAGACTTCTCCTAGATCTCTAAAGATATTAAACAACTCCTTGACCAATTTTGTTCTCAAAAAATGTGTAGTAGACATTGTCTGTCTCTTCTCTGCAAAATATGCAATGAGTGGACTATGACTGGGTTAGTTAGAAATCAGCCTCTCCGGCCTCTGGTCTTTCATGATCCTCCCGGTCTATATACTATGGCCTCGTTTTCCCTTAATTGTTCTCTGTCACTGAGAATACGAAATCTGTCATCGTGAGTAATATTTATGTTTCTATCATAAAACAGTTCGAATCCCGACGATAAATTCAATCCACTCATCGCATGGATTGAATTTATTCCTGACATAAAATATTAACCCAAAATTGATAAATGAAGGAATCTGCCTTTAAAGATGTACAATGGATCAAAAATAAAAAAAAAATACTTCGAGAATCGTTGCAAGCGTAAGGAGTTTTTGCTTAACTATTTGTATCAAACTTATGTGGGTGTGAGTGTATCATGGATTACACTCATATTTAATTACTATGCAATAAAAAAGCTTAGATTTATCAATTTGTCTTTTTTTATCAACTATATGATTGGAATAATGAATGTCGGACCTTTTTAGGGGGTTTTAAATTTTTTTTTACAAAGACCTACTAGTTTCGCGTCCTGTCAGTCCGTCTGTCCGTGCATCACAGCAAGTTTTCTCAGAAACGATCTATCTTATCAAACATTTCTAAATATTTTGAGGGGGTCCCCCTTATGCTGGTGACCCTTAAAAAACGTTTTTATCAAATGTGGTCGAGTAGGGTATCAAATGAAAGGTCAGTTTCAGAATCTGAAACAAATCTCATTTTATATAGGGTGATTCATTATGAGGTTTGGTTTTTGATCTCAAATAAAATGCATAAAGCTGAAATTTTATTATGAATCGAAATTTTATTGTGAATCAAAAGAACAATCTATGACATTTACTTTTTTAAGATTGTCTTGTTTAGATGTTGACCGCACTACGCCGTAAATGGTCCATCCAGAGTGTCCAATTTTGGATGACGCGTTCAGGCATAGTGACTGGGTCTCGCAAACAACACGAGTAATGTTGGCTTCCAAAGCGTCGATTGAAGCTGTATTATCCCTGAAGACCAGAGACTTCATATAACCACAAAGAAAATAATCTGAAGGTGTAATATCACACGATTTAGGATGATATTGGCTATAGTGCAGACGGTATTGACCATAGTGGTTTCGGTAGGTCGACGATGCACACCATAAGTTTGTCAAAGAGCATGGAAAACATTTCTTACAGAACGCTGATTTTCGTAATACAGCTGAACAATTTGGATACGTTGTTGTGGTGTAAGTCTTTCTATGGTGATTTGCCAAACAATATTGAATAGAAATTACATTAAAGTTTGACAGGAATTTCGCGTGATCTGTCAAAAACAGCCTATTGAAAATCGAATCTCATAATGAATTACCCTTTATATCAGGGGGCGGCAAAATCTTCGCAAAATTTGTGCTTCCCCTTCGCGATTGGACATCTTTGAGCCGGAAAATCTGGAAAAAATCACGGAGGTATGTTTTTATTGGTACAAGGGCAACAAATACCAAAGAACTATAAGTTCGCTCACTTTTGTTAATAATAGTTGGATTTGTCATTTTTACGTTACCCTTATGATCTTTATGCTTGCAAAGTTTTGTAGAAATCAAATCATAATCAAATGAGTTATAGCCATTTCAATTGTATAGAACTATTGTACAACAACAATAATACGTGTTGATAGTTGATACATATGTAGGTATTTCAAATCGACCTAGGTACCTAGATACTACTTTCTTCGAATTTTCATGAAAATTTGAGGAATGGAGTTCAATTTGAATACGAGGTGTGTTCAAAAAGTAAGGTGACTTTGTATTTTTAGGAAAAAATATTTATCTATTCGTCAATATTTATGTTGTCCCCTTCTAAGTAATCAATTTACTTGTGCCAACGCTTTTTTCAATCCTCGAAGCACTTTTCATCAGCACTCTTCGGTATATCCTTGAGCTCTTCCAGCGATGCAGTCTTTATCTCCCCAATTGTTGCAAGTCTTCGTCCTTTCAAAGGTCTCTTCAATTTTGGGAACAAGACAAAGTCATTTGGGGTCAAACCCGGTGAATATGGTGGCTGAGACATGATTGTGGTGATATTTTTAGGCAAAAAATTCTTGATTTTTGATCCATTTTTTTCGATAGCAAAAAATCGCTGATTACGCAAAATACGAGTACTTCTAACCGTTATGCCTCTCACAAACAAACTAAACATATTATATAGCTGAAACTATAAATATATGTTTGTGACGAGTAACGAAATTGTGGCTGGTATGTGCTTATGAAAGAAACTCAGTAGCTTTTGGATAAATTTAAAGGATTTCTTATACATGTACTGTATATTCAAGGCATTGATTCATCTGGAAACTTGTTTAGAACCCTAGGTTACGTACAATGCCCTTCTGGTAGAAACACTCTCCTGCTAACTCGGCTTGTTTGTAAGTGATTCATTAGTATAAGTCTACATATTTACTGTTACGTTCAGAAAGTGTATAAGTGGAATAGAAGTCAAAATGACGTTGCATTCATTATTCAAAGTGTCAAAATTGAAGAGGTGAACAAAAACCCTCTTCGTATTGTACTCCTCGTTCAAGCCTAGCCCACTTTTGTGTGTCGATATTGCTTTGCTCTTATCGTCTGACATGGTCTACGCACCGTAACTTGGAGTGAGGTTGATCCAGTAGTCACACCTATAGTTTTCGGTGTTCTAGAAGCTACGTGAATAGCTGGTGAAAGGTCATTGCAATAAGAAAAATTTAACCCTCTGAATTTAGATTATTTGGCAAAAATGCCCAAATGGTTGAAATATTGAATTTTGAAAAAAAAAGAACTCATATGATGGAAAATATAGAAAAAAACGTTATTTACTTACGTTCCAGTCGTTTCAAGGCCTAACGTCGTGGTCACCAAGAGACCAAAATTGGTGCAATGTCTCAATCAGTGCCCTGTGCCTAGAAGAATGTGGTCTGAAGATACCCCCGTTCACAATAACTGCAACACAACCGGTGTGTGCTCAAGAAGTTGCTGTTACAATCACGGAAGTCTTCGCAGTTGCAGACATTAATATTTGACAGAGGATTACATATCCCAGGGTGGCCGGTTAGCACCCAGTCGTGTTATGGGTCATTTCGGGGTATCCTTTGCCCAAGCTGGATCACCTTACATAAGCAAATGAAAACTAGCACATAAAGGAAAAGGAAAGGAATGAGAAGAGAAAAAAATAAATATATTTTACAACATAATAACCGTTTTATTTAATATCAAACAAAAATAATTCAATGGAATACGAAGAAATAATGGAATGTAGAAATCAAACAAGGTAAATAAGCAAATTAAACCCAATTTTAATTAAAATAAAATCGAAGCCGATCATTAAAATTAAATAAATCAAAAACAATCATACGAAATTCCGTTCAAAACTTTAAATGTAAATCCAAAGAATAAATCAGAAATATCTTCTTTGATTCATATAGAAAAATTACTCCCCCCTTTTATGCTGCTGATCACTCTTCAACTGGAAGCATATGGGGTGGGGGGGGGGGAGTAGGATTTACTCCGAAAATTAGTTTTTTTCTTTTTTACAATTTGAGTTAGATCAAAAAAAAATCTAACCGCCGCTACTCCACGTGCTAGCACCTCGAAATCACTCAAACTCAAAAGTAAATTGTTATTATCTTTCTTTAAATAGTCCAGTCACTGCACTCATATTGTCTGTTATCGTCTTGAAAAACTGAAATCGTCCTTTTTCACAATAATTCAATGATTGAAAACTAGTCCTTAGAAAAATTAATATTATTTCACTTTTTTCATGTTTTTATAGCTTAGGAATTCCGACACTTGATTGTTTGGATATTGCTGTGTTTTATACCGAAAAGTCCATTTATTCATTTTTTTCTATTAATTATTCACAGTGGATTTAATTAGCATTTATTTTAACTGTAACACACTTTTTACATTAATTTTTATATTTTCATCACAATGCTGTTGTTTAGATTTTAACAGGTATCTTAAACTGTCGTTAGTATTTATTTCACTTCTTTTAATTTTGAAAACATCCACTGTAGCTTTTGATTTTATTTTTTCTTTCTTTTAACGTACTTATCACATTATGAGCACAATATTAATATTTTTATAACTTCACCCGCCAGTTTAGTTCTTTCAATCCAACCGAACTTCTTTTTGCACCTTTTTAACTCGCCGTCCTAAGCAAATTTTGTTCCAACTTGACTCCCCTAATCACCTGATTTTAATTCCACAACCCTTTGTTCTCGAAAACCCCGCTGTCGTTCAGATTGAATGGTGTTTAAGTTCATTATGATTCAACCCCGCTCCCTCTGTTAATTTTTCAAACTTTCGCCGAATGCAATATTTCCGATTGCATGTATGGTGATTTACATATAACCATAATAGTTTCCACTCAGAAATATTTATATTTGATAAAACTAAAAAGATTTTCGCCCCAGAGAAAATTATAACCAACGGTCCCAGTAGAGCCCCACGTTGGGAGTCCAGTATGCTACCACTCATACTACGCAACCGTTGATGAGAAGGTGAATATTGGCACCATTTGCTGACATGATCAAGTTCTAATTAGTTTCATGCAATAAATGTTTGCAACATCATAATTGTAATGGACTAATTGTTAAACGCATGAGCTGGTACAAGCATCATAAAGGAATTAGATGGTATTGATTTCTTTTTGATTGCTGTCTCATTGCAATGAATAAATGGGAATAAGTACTATGGAGAAAATTGAATTTACTATTAGAGAGAGGAACGTTAAGTTTTGTTGATGAAAAATATAAAATATAATAGAAACAAATTGAAATTTATTTGAAAGAAAGGAAAAGTTATGATTTTTGTTAACATAAATAATAGGGGAAATTTATAAGCGATGATAACAAGGGATTGAGGGAGGGAAATCATTAAATATTTTAAAATAAACATGTGCCCATGGAACTCAGAACTTAAAATTAATGAAGTTGAGTTTCAATTAATATGACATTGCCTAGTTTTTTGCTAAGCCACACATACTTTCTCATGTAGCGGGTGAGAATAACCTGTCATGACAAATCAAACCTCTGGTTGGCCTTTTGGGACGCGTTTTTTTGCCTTACTTCTTGGCATTTCCTATCAAGACAGTTATCATCAATATATTAGAGAATTCGTCTAAGAATAAACAACTGGTAATGCATAATAAATTTTTGTGAAATTTTAAATTTCCCCCAACTTATTGAAAGTTCACCTTGATGAAAATGCTACTCTAAATAGCAATTCCTTCTAATCATTTATTCATATATTGTTCAATTGTTGATAAGACGTTATTGTCGAAATCCGAATTCTATTTACCTAACAATATTCCTATTTTAGTTTCCTATATCATACTCTTAACGTTCTTGAAAAACAATTTATATTTTTATCACCGTTGTATAGGTAGGATTGTTCTTATCGAACTTCTTCTTATATATAGACTAGCTAGCATTAATACGTTTTATTGTGATTTTAAGCTTTTATTGTGTCTCATTCTATTCGTCTCAGTGGAGTATTTTTGATGTTGGTTATTATCAGTATTATCAGCTTCTATTATACTTCGGTTCACTTTGTTGCCTTATATTAATCGTAAAACAGTTGACAAAAAAATAAAACACAATACATTCCTTAAGAGCATATTTAAGTATGATTAAGAAATGGAACGAGAACCTTTCATTCTATCGCGTTATTCATATCTACCAATAATAAAACAAAACGGATTAAAATCTCAAAAAAGTTTAATTATTGTTTAGCGGGTGAATGCGTTTTATTTCTGCCATGATTGTCGATTTCTTATCGAAAAGTTTCGATTTTAACAATGTGAATGATTCTTGATTTTGTTTTGTTTTCTCTGCAACGTGTTTGGTAAAACCATCATACATGGGCAATTCTGCAAGTATGAAGAATAATTTATCCATGTGTTGAAAGAAGGGTGTCAAGATAGAATTCTCCTATACAAATTAGATGTATAAAAAAAAAACATCGAAAAGAGATTAAAATTCTATCGTTGCAGATTAAAGTATGATTAGTGAAAAATATTGAAAAATGTGTCATACAATGATTTCAGATTTGATATCTGACGCAAATTAATTTGCCAACAAACAATAATAGAGAACGATTGGTACTATTAGTATGATTGATAGACGGCGTTGAATTCTTTACTCTATAAGAGAGGACATTGATAGATTATTTGACTTCTCTACAAAACTTAGAACTTTTCATATACATTCGAGGATATTTCAAATTAACTTCATCCTGGTTGGTAAAATTCAATTTTTTACAGTTTAAATTCACTCTTTCGAAATCAAATGCTTTTATATTTGTATTATACATATAGTATATGCTAAAAAGTTTCAAGCTTGAATTGAATACCGAAGTTTTGAAAGCGCTTTATTTATGTAAGAATTATCAAACTTTATGTTTAAACCTAAAGCATATCAATGGGAAATATTTTCAAGTTGATTACGAAAAAGACATCTCGCAAGTGATAGCTATTTTCTGCTTTATAAATCCGTTCTCTTTCCAGAAAATTTTCCAGAATCTTTCGCGTAATTCAGATATTATTGCCTCAACTTCGTTGTGAATATTTCTTTCAGGGCTTTGTACTAAAATACAAAACCCTATTGAGATTACAACATGTGCCCGTCCGTCTGTAAATCACAGCTGATTTTCTCCAAAACTAGCGAGCTACAGCCATGGAAGTTTGTGGAAAGGTTAGAAGTGATAATTTCTTGAAAATTCTGGGGTGAAAAATTTTTCCCAGACAGTTTTAAGAGGGGTCTCTCCGTATAGGGGTAACCTTTAAACATTTTTTTTTTCATCAAATGTAGTCGAGCGACGCCTGCTTACTCAGGCCCAGAAGGTTAGCAATTAACGAGCACGACGTTACAGCGGGAACTGTCAAAAGCTGTTCAATTGGTCTAAAAGAACAGGTCAATAGGACTATAAATCTGGTACGCATTGTGACGCCATGCTTCCGCTTTTGGGCCTGTGTGAGGAGGCATTGAGTCGAGTAAAGTGTCATATAAAAGGTCTAAATGAGATCATTTCAAAACAGGTCTGAAAATTACCTCGCTGGTGTCGAAAAGGCAAGAGAAGGTGAAAGGTACGAAATCTTTTCAATAATGTGCGCCGTTTCCTTCTACTACCCTTTCTGGCTTATAGAAACGGGTAGTATCAGGTTGATCGTGTACATGAACGCCATTGCTTTATGCTGGTGGGAATGGTTTAAAGTATTGAGAATGACTTTGATGGTATCTGTTGGCTCCCCATACGCCTTAAGTTTCAATTTGCTTCCTGTTTGTATCAGCATAATACCTAGAAATATTAATGTTCTTTCCTTCAGTGTTTCATAGCTGAAACCTAGATCGTTGTGTAACCCGCTGAGTGAAGTTTACAGTAGCCCTAAATCCGGCTTTTTAATAATAGAAAACATGTCGTCAACGATTCTCCATTTTTAGCCTGGACTTGATCATAGCTGTAAGGATGTAACGATAAACGGAGGTAGAGGGTGGTCCATTGGTGCTTCCCTGAGCTATTTGTAAAATTCACTTCTTAACTTAAAATAAATTTCCCCCGCAAATAGCATGGTGAGTTTGATGTATTGTTTTACTTCACTATTCGATTGTATACGATTATCATCATAAACTCAGCCGAGTGGACATCACCATAGACCATGGTGTTACTTTGGACAAAAAAGCATTTATATTACCATCATGTATTCAGCATGGCCAATAATCTCCTTGTCTTCATCAAAACTGAATCTAAAGAATTTCAGAATGCATGGGTTTCAAAGGCATTATGCCTTTCATGAGTGCGCCATCTTCTTGAATATAGCTACAAGGCTCACGTCGACAGTATTGAGCCGTTTTTAAATTAAGGTCATTGTATTATTTGACTCATTTTTTTAGATTTGCCATCATATGAGCATAGACTTTGATTCCTAAATATATCGTCATTTCACGTTTCATGTCATTAGAAGCACCATTAAAATACATTTTCTTGCTGATAGGATCAAAGTGAATGAGGGAGCCTGTAAGCAGCTGTAGCAAAACTTTTATGCACCTAGTACGTTTTACTCTCCACCGATGTGTAATGATTTTCCTCGCTCGGATTACTTCCCGAAAGAAGCTGGAATCGCCCTCTAAATGATTCTCTGACATGATGTCTTGAGCCGCGTCAACGAGCTGTACCGCTAAGATAAACAGGTCCGGGAACTCATAGTCTATTCCGCGGTGGCTGTTTGTCGGCCAGCTAGTTCGGAGAGGAAGACGGTCGTAGGTCTCATTATAAATAGACTCTGCTCGGTCCATTGGTGCTTCTCTGCTCGGTCCATTGGTTTTACGATATTCAGCCATCGTTCGTTTTGCTCATTTTAAAAAGCGTTCAGAAATTTTTCGAACGTAGACTTTTCAAGGTTTCAACATTTACAACAACAATGAACTCGTGCGTCCCAATTTATATACAGACGCGGGTCCTGATATACTCTACTTTTATCTGAACCAAAATAACCCACGCTAACTAAAATCTGCAAAATACAAACTACCACACCGTGAACTGAACCAAAAGCACTGAAAATGCGAGTCACCGATTACCGAAAGCGCTGCCCACTCTACGACAAATCTAATCTACTGAAAGGAAAAAGTTTATTTTAGTTAGAATTTTACATTGTTTAAAACTATGTACGACATGCGAGAATTTGAATTTAGAGCAAACTCTGACTTGTATTGAGTTTATATTTAATGATTGCAAGTAAAGAGGAGATTTAGGATTTGTTGATCATTGCAAAACTTTTATAAGAAAAGGTTTTGGCTCCATTTTACTTCCACTTACATTTTCCTGATACTATATTGTAATTTTCTTGAATATAGAAAATGATAATATACTTTACATAATCAATGGAATTGAAACGAGTTTTATTTTTCAATTTCGCTATACATCTGTTTGTTTTGTACAAAAGTGCAATATTGAATGTTCATTTAATTTCAGGAAATCATGTCTTTTTGTTTCGTTTTGTAAAATAGTATTTCTATTTCTCGTTTTCCTTTGTCTATGTGTGTTTACTTGATTCGATGCAAACTTTTATTTTTCATTTCTGAACTACATTCAACCTTACACTCGTTGGCATCCTTACATGCTTATCACCCCACATGGAAATGACTAGTAATACCCGAACTTTGTTCAACTCCTCGTATCAGGTCTTTACTTTGGGTCAAGGAACTTCTATTTTGCAGTTATGGCGGTGCCAGTTCAGCTTGAGTTGCAAGCTTCCTTAGACCGCTACTTATATCACTATCACAAATTCTGGAGCTCGTCTCCCCTCAGTGGCGACCAGAAGAATTCCTTAGGATGTATGCCTGTGCACCGTATTTCATGATACCATATGTATTGGGTTCTTTGATTCCCGAAGGTAACCAAAAATATTCGAGAAGACTCAAAAAGTTTAAAGGAACATCATTGATACTACCCTTGGTACTCACTTGATAGGTGGCAAGTTCACTACGTTTCTACTTTACACACTTCTTGGAACATACATTGAAACAGCTGCGATTGAGGTTTTGTTGCCACTTTTCCACTCTACCTCTGTTGCAATGAAACTGTAATCATCAAAATCAAGTGTAACAAAAGAGAAGATTTTTCTGTAGTTCTTTACACTCTTCGTGCACTTTAGTTTTGCGTTTAGTTTTTCCACCTAGTTGACAACCATCACTAAATCATTGGGGTTTTCCAATGTCTTCCGTCACCCGTCCCGGGTACGTTCAATGCGTGCAAAATTATTGAGTCTTTTTCAATGTCTTCCGTCCATAATTATTGCAGTGTATAAAAGCTCAATAAATTTGCGTGCATGTATGTATAACACATTTTCGAGTTCCAATTCAAAGCTTCATTATTAAGTCGACGTGTATACTAATTCTCCTTAGGCCATCATTCTTATTAGATACACACCGGTCACTGTAGAGCAAAAAATTATCGTGATGATTTACATTAGGTTGATGTGAAAAGGGTAAAATGGTCGATTTAAAAATAAGGTTTGCAAAGATTTGTGATACAATCGATATCCGCACGAAGTAATAAAAGTTTACTGTAGAGCAAAAGATCATCGTATAGATTTACATCAAATTGATGTAAAAAGGCTTAAATCATCAATCTAAAGTTTAGCAAAGGCAAGGAATAGTCAATTAGAGCCCTTTGACTTTTACATTTAAAAAATGGCAAATAAGCATTTTATTTCTCAACGTAATCTTCTTTTAGCTTAAAAATTTCTATCCACCATTTTATTAATTATGTTTATTCCTTCCAAATAATATGTTTGATCAAGGGCCTCAAAATAAGCGTTTGTTTCCTAGACCACCTCTTCATTCGACCGGGATCTCTTTCCATTGAGCAATATCTCAAGATTTGGAAATAGAAAATAGTTGCAGGAGGCTAAATCTCGAGAAGAAGGTAGACGAGGTAAGAGTTCCTAGTCCAATTCATGGATTTTTGCTATGGTTACGACACATTTGTGCACCCGTGGGTAATTCTATTCTATTAATAGAACAGTGTATTTTCATTCGCTAAATGCGATCGTTTTTGCTTCAAAATAATGTCAAATCGGTCTAAAAGATCTGAATAATGTTTTTTGAGTTGATCGGTGTGAATAACACTGAGTGCTTCCGAAAAACCGGTTGCCATGGCCTTGTTGGCCGACAGGCCCTTTACCTTCTTTGGTGCACGTATACCCAATAAAACCCACTGTCTTGATTGTTCTTTGGTCTCTGGTGTGGTATGCTGGATCCATGTTTCATCTGCGGTAACGAAATCAAACACTCCTTTGAAATCGTTACACAGTTGCGCTTATGGTCAATTATGAGAAATTGCGGCACCCATCGAGCGGTTAGCTTTTTCATATCCATATATTTATGTAAAATGTGATTAACATTCTCAGTTGAGATAAATACAGCCTCAGCTAACTCATACAATCTCTAATCATCTAATATCGTTCCATAGATTTTGTCCCCCACGGTCGCGAGCGACTGGACCAACCACTAAACACCTCCCCTGTCAACTTGAGAACCTAGCCTGGAATAGTTTGATACATTACTTTGGGCCAGGTCTTATTTTGTTACCTTCTCCTCCTTTTTACAAATTTTCTTCGTCTCCTTTTTCTCCAATTTTCAAAATTTAATCAGTATCATAAAACTTTCTGAGTTTATTTCTATAAGCAACCATGTGAAGTTAAAATAAAAACAAGCATATTTTTCTTCCATACTGGAGTGGTCCACCTTAGTGAAAAATTCATTTACAGGAGTAGAGTTTTAGTCCTGATCTACGAGATGTCTGACTTGCTGTCTCGCATGACTTGTTTATTCCTTTTTCAAAAGTTATATCCGCCCTCAAGTCTAGACTGCGGCTAGGCCCTCCAAGTGTAGGCTAGGGATAGTAATAAAAATTTAAATTGGTAAAATTTCTTCCTAAGGTAAATGATTTATGCACAATTTTTTTTAAAAATATGTTATGATGAGCAGACACCAAAATTGATATGTACAAAATTGATATCCCCTCAGACAGGACCAGTTAGCCAGCGTTATCAAATTTGTGTTGAGGTGCGGTTAAAAATTTCCACTAACCTGACTATAAATTACCATGGTTCAAACAAGCCCTAAACAGGACCTAGATATGTTTTTTTAGTAATTTAAAGCCTTAACATGGCCCACAAAATCGATTAAAAAAAAAAAAATTGGCACATAAACCACTCAAAAGCAGCCAAAAACAGAGAAACGAAGATATTAGCCCCAAGTCGGCCTAAAAATACATCATTAGCTTCTTTGTAAGGAAAATATGAGCCATAAATAATCATAATCTAAAAAGGGCTCAAAATATAAACAATATTTACAAAAACATGAAATATACTCGTATACTCAGGGCCTAAAACTGGATCAAACATGACCTAGTTTAATTTCGTGTTCTTAGAGATTTAAATTTCAGTTTAAATGTATACATCAGTAATGTATGCATTACTTGAAGTGTTCTCATATTAAAAAATAACGAGTGCACGTAGCAGGAGAGTCCTCCTACCGGAAGGGTATTGTAATCTAATTCGGTATTCAAACAACGTCTTCTGAATATTTGAACTTGTCTCATACATATATTCTATGAATTGAGCTTGGGAATTTAATATATCTTCTTCTTTTTAGCACTACATCCCCTCTTGGGCATTCACTTAGAGATAGTTAGAGTATCTCATTTTCATGACCATATTGATTTTTTTCGGAAGTTGGTTTGGTCAGTACCATGCTCCCATGTGTCTGCTCAGCTATGGTATGATCTGATTAAATCAGTACATATTACCACTGACTGAACACTCGTAGTCTGTCCGGAAAATCCCCTGAACTAAATCTCTTTTGAATTCTGAGATATTTTTTGACCCCCAAGACCTACTTTCATGATATTTTCAAGGTTTTCCATCGCGAGGGAAAGGATACCAATTTTTTTACATTTTCCCTTACCCTGTATTCACCCTTTTTTGTGGTAAGGAGGTGAATGTCATTTACGCACTGAGTGTGGAACTTCCATACTCGCAAGCGACTAGACTACCCACTAAACACCTCCCCTGTCAACCCGACAACCCAGGCTGGACCCGTTTGCCACATTACTTCGGGCCAGGTCTCGTTTTGTTACGCTGTGAGATGCCTTCAACCTGAGGGATCCCTCTTCTGGCTAGAGGGGAAGAGGAATTGCCAAACTAGTGATCCCCCAGCCCCAATGCTCCCGGCTGCTGTGAGTTCCTTTTATCTATTAGGACTGCCCGAGCATAATGTGCCGACTGGTTCCATTTGTCAACCAACCTCTCCGGTCTCCCTGTAGAGGTCTCTTCACAGCTAGCTCCATTTTGTGCACGCAAAAAACTTGTGGTACGCATTGTCTTTCTCTCCTAGACAAAACCGACAATCGGACGACCGTGACTTACCAACCTTGTACAGGCACGACTGAAAACACCCATGCTCGCTCAAAAACTGGGTCAGATAGTAGTCAGTCTCACCGTGCTTTCGATTTAGCCATGTTCTCACATCCGGGATGAAGCAAGCACTCCACCTTCCGTTCGTGCAATTCACCCAAGACTGTAAATAGCGCGGTGCTCTCTAGCAAGGAGGGCAACAGGTATCATGCATGCAATAACTCTCACCACCGAATCAGAGACTGTTGGATACGAAGATGCAATCCTCAGTGCTCCTCTTTCTGTACCTGTGCCAAGCGTTTTCGGTATACCTCCTTACTGAGAGCATTGCCCCTTATTCCTGGTCCATAGAGTAACCCTAACCCTCCAGTACTCATCAATTGAATTGATATTAATGACGTAGTGCATCTAAATTTGATTAAAGTTGGCTGGAAGGTGATCTGCTATGGGTTGCTCATTTAACTAACTATACGTTTTTTAAATTTACTAATGTTCATAAATTACCATTTTCTATCGATTGATGATTTTGCACAACGGTGAAATCTAACTGCGATCAAGAATTTTTTAAAATCAATAAAAAAAAAATTAATATATACAAAAATTTATAACTTGTGAACAAGCACAACTAAGAAATTTCTGTATGAAAATTGTACTCGTGTTGTTGATTGTTTTGGGCCTTATTTAAGTTCTATTTACACCTCTTTTAAGCAATCTTTCAACATTAGTTTGATCTCTTATAGGCCATCTTTGAATCTTATCTAGGAAAATTTCATTGCAAATTGCGGCTGCCTTTGGTAAATTTTTGGCCTAGTGTGGAACAAATTTCTTGCAAATAGGCCGTGTTTGAGTCATTTCATATTTTGGGCCATATTTGGGCCCTGTATTTGCTAAGTGATTTTTTTACTCAGGGAAATAATTATTTCTTCGAGGTAGTTTCATTGACACGTTTCAATTTTTTCACGACTTGTAACAAAATAAAAAAAGTTCAAAAAATTTATCTGTATATCTATCACCACCTTCCTACACTTTTCGAAAAATTCCCCGTCCGATTGGAAAGCTTATTTCTGCTCGATTATCATACTTAGGGTTTAAAAAAATTTGTAAAGTCCTCTTTTCAAATCGGTTTTTGCTTGTCTAATCATCTATCTCTCAGTTCAACTACCCGTTTCTCGTCTGTTTACCTGAACAAGTTCTCAGGAACTGTAAAAGCTAGAATCCTCGATAGTCGTGATCTGCTGAAAATTTCATAGTACAGAAATTTCCAAGGATTGGAAGAGGATTAGTTTCCCCATATCAAAATTGATATTTAAAATCATTTTTCATCGAAGATAATCATATGTGGAATCAAATGAAAGGATTGTGAACCACGGAAGTTACCGCAGTTGGATACATTAAGTTTCAGCAGAGGATTCGTTAACCCGGGGTGACATACTGAGGCTGGATAGCGCTCAGTCGTTTCGTGGGACTTTCCGAGAAATAAAATAAATTAATTAATAAATTGAATAAATGAGTTCCTAAAGTGATGCTATAAAAACCAACAAAAGTTCTTATACAAAAAGATACAAAAAAAAAAATTGAAATATGCTGAAATTATATTTTAAATAAAATAGAAAGTAAAAATTACTCACCCCTATTGATGCTGCTGAGGATCGGCAGCTGAAATGGGAGGGGGGCACTGAAAACGAGATCCAATTTAAAATATTGATGATGCACAAAAACGAAATTCGAAACGGCCACTTTTCGGAATTAGTAGCCGCTCTCTACAAAACCCTTGCGCTATATTTAACCTTCACAAATCACAAGCAATTGTTCAATCCTGTTGCGAGTTTGATTTTTATGGTGAAATCCAAATGGTGGATTTTTATGGTGAAATCCAAATCGAAGTTCAATACACTTCGATTCCATTTCCCACACATCTTTCGCATTTTAACAAATGCTATAATAACCTTTTCCATATATCCGCATAACCATGATAGCGTTTAGTTATATGCGAATCGTTATACACACAGAAATAATTGTTTTTGCCGAAATTCAAAAGAGTTTCATATGCATGGGGGAACTTGAACCCGGGGTCCCATTGAGCCCCCCGAATGAGAGTCCACGACACAAGCACCGGAGTCACCTTCTGATAATCTCTCACTCATCAAATAACAAGTAAATTTCGCATGCCTACGTGGACGTCGTTCCAGTGGGCAAAATGTAGAGGTTTGTTTATTTTGTTAGTACGATGGAAGGGATGAGATTTTGTTAGGAAAATACAATATATAGTATGAAATTTTGTTAATGGGAAGTAATGAATGAAATTTTTTTAGTGGGGAAGATAAGACTATTATTTTTTTTGTAGGGCAATATAAGATAAGAAACGTAAAATTAATATGACGGAATGAAAAATAAAGGTAAATGATTAAATGTTTTCGTGAAAAAAACATAATAAATAAAAAAATAAAAAAATATGTTGCTCAAAAGAAGGTTGAGATTATAAATAGGCAATTTGAATTTGTGAATGTGAGAATGCCGGTATGGCCGGAACCCGCACCAAGGACTTGATGAGATATTTTAATAACAAGTTTTCAAACTGCATTAGCCACAAAGTTGTGATGGAAGAGAACCTGAAATTCCTGTGCCCCTTTCCTCCTCGTGATTGGACACCTATAAACATACAAATCAAGAAGTTGATGTTTATGTGTACTAGGGCAACGAGTACCATAGACGTCGAAATTCACTCAACTTTTTAATAAAAGTACAAACGTAATAGTATAAACGTTGCTTTTTCCCCAATAAAATCGTTGTGCCACGCTTAAACTCGGTGAAATTCCATGTTTAGATATTCATTTATAAGATGATAATATCCTAAAAGTTTCAAAAGAACCGAATAATATTCAATGAAGTTACGGTCATCTAAATTTTCTTTCTACAGTTTCGTAAATATTTTTACGAAAATTGTAGGAAAAGCTTGTATTATGATTATCTTTTTAAATACTATCAATCAATGATATCCATAATGCAAAAGCAAAATGGCAGTTACTTTACATAGAATATGAGTGAATTTTTGTAGTTTTTCATCACTATGAGCCAAAACTGAGCCTAATATCAAAGTGCTATTTGGGTTTATTCATGTATGGCTAAAGATGATGCGAAAAGTTTCATAAGTATTGTAGGATACATAACTCTTCTGCCTGGAGTATACTGCTACCTACTCAACTTGTTTGAAAAGTTTTCGGTATTCTTTTTAGCTCTGGAACTTTCACAAGATTTTTTGATATATTCAATACTGGAAAATTTGGTTAACTGATTAAATGATAGAAATGGTTTTTAAATAAGCTTTTATTATTTAACCTAAAGTTCGCTCTAAAAATACCATAAAAACAAAATCCGACGACTTAAAAACGGTTTCTCATCATTCCAGAAAGGTTTTGTCATACTTCTTCCAGCGAAACTATAATATATCAATGATCTATTCACTAATTTCGATTTCACAACAATTCGATTCCTAAAACCCCATTTCAGCGGTTTTTATATTGCTAAATATTCGTCTAGAGAGGAATCAAAACAAAAATGAAATCGAAAACAATGTAAGTGATCAGAAAACCAGTTTTGCCGAAATTTCACTTACATATCAAAATCTGTGCCAAAAATTAATTATGGCCACAGCACGCAGCCATTTCCATTTTCATTTCTAACTCAACACTTTAGAAGTTCTTGTCTTACGTTTTTTTTTGTGTTATTTCACTTCTTCTATGTGTTCTACATTTGTTTCATCGGACAAAGAAGTTAAGATAGAATATTATTAGAAAAAAAAAGATTTTAGCAAACGGAGATCTCAAAGAAAAGGAAGATATTTGATGGAACCCTGTTAAATCCGCTAAAATTTGGTAAAGAATTGCGTTAACAGGTTTTCAAAATGAATCATACAGGAATGCCAAGATACAATATATTGTACTAGATAAACCTGAGAACGTGCAATCTCAAGAATGAATTCAAAATTGCTAACCAAAAATAGTAGACGTTCAAATTACGTGAAAAATCAACTTGATTATCATTAGCACCAGATAATGCGTTAATCCAACAGAACCATCGAACAACATACCATCATCATCTTCATGGTTGCTATTATCTTCTTCAGAACAAAATCAACGGTTAGTTCCGTTAACTCGTTCTGAAACGTTAAGTGCTTGGTGAATATCGGGTGCCTTCATATACTATAGCTTTGTGCGATTGTAATACCAAGTAAACTTGGTACTACTGCTTCATCGTGTATAGTGGAACATCAAGAACAAGGGCAAAAGAGAAATTCTTGAAAGTAGGTCAAAGGGTGATCTCACGTTCTTCCCGTGCCCGCGCGTCTTACGAGTGTATGTATGCATGACTTACCTATAAGGTATCTCTTGTGGTTAAATGCTTCGCGATACCTTAAGACTTTTCTGATCTTTTATGTATGGAGTTAGTTATCTTTGGTAGAAAATGACTTTAAGACAAGATTTTTGTATTTAATGTTGAATCATATATGAGCGTAGAGTATTACCAGATAGATTTAACCTTTTGAGCTTTTTTGATTTAAATTTTTGGAGATTCGTTATTCTCAATAAAAAGAATTAATATTATGGAAAATGAAAATATGATTGAGAGCTGAAAAGATGACTTGTATGGTAAAAATAAAGAAATTCAGTGTTTAGTAGAGCCAAACTTCTTTTTCTGGTGGGGAGATGAATGCCATTTACGCACTGAGTGTGGAGCTCTCTTGCTCGCGAGCGACTGGACTACCCACTAAACACCTCCCCTGTCCCGAGAACCCAGCCTGGAACCATTTGACACATTCCTTCGGACCAAACGCGAAACTTAAAAATTTTGGGTTAGGACCGATTTATTTTAGTTCTACCACACCAAGAGCGTAAAAGATAATGGTTTCAAATACATAACATAAAAGAAAATTTTTTTTTGCATCAGAAAAAAGGTAGTTTGATGTACAGAATGCAGCTAACAGCACCATGCTGATATGCTGGAGTATAATATTCATAACATGAAGTTAAGTAAACCATCAATGTATTTCCATATTTAGTAACCTTCTATTATCCAAGAATGGTATGTAAATTTTATTACTCATCTCAGTTAATCAGTATTTTTTCTCACAGTTAGTAGAAAGTTGTTTTTTATATGTGATAGGCTTTTGCGAGATACATATTACCTCAAAAAATAATGCCTCTTCCCCTTGTGCTTCGTTCTTCATCCCATTTTTAAGTTTGAATATTTAGCGTTTCAGTAAATCATTTACAATTGTTTAGTACTTATCGTAGCGAATCAGTTTCTTTTTTAATTTATTTCTCATTGTCCGCTAAAAATATTTTATTCAGATAAACTTTCCGTTATTGTTAATATTAAGGGCGCTAGAAATAAAAAAACACAAAAAATTGTTTTCCGGAGTACTTAAATTTATTTTTGCGGCTATTTTTGCTAAAGTACCTTAAACATTTAAAAAAGTTCAAATCAACTTTTACCTAATATTGTGGACTTTTAAGTGGTCCACTTCATTGATTGTTTGCGCTTGGGATGCTTTCATATATGCCAATTAACTACTCCAAAATAGGAATAATATTCGACAATAAAAATTTTCGATGACATCTTTTGCAAACTTCTACTACAAGGAAACACATCATATGAAGACCTATAATTAAAGCTTTAAGCTTCATTCCAACTTATTTTTTTTTCTAAATTTTAACCAACTTAAAAATGTAATCAAAAACTAAATTTAAATTCTTTAAAACCCATTTTTTGGTGTTTGTTTCTATATGCCTCCCTTAACATTAATTTTTTTGTATATTAATTCTAAAAATTAAAATAAACGCTTTGAGTAATTGAATGCAAACGTTTTATTGCATAATTGCATAAAATAAATATCGATCACCTAAGGACCCACAGTGTCTTGGACTGGTTTAAGCTGGCAGCTGTTTTATTTTTCAGAGTATAAGGAAAGGTCTTTATGCTAGAAATAGGTCTTATAGCTCCCCCGTTCCTTTTATAGACTCATACTTCCATCCACATTTCCTTGAAAATGCCGGTAAACTCTTAATAGGTATTGGTGAGATGCTTCTGACGTTGGAGGTAGTTTTTTGAATTCAAAATAAGATTTCATCGATGACTTGCGGTAGTCAAATAAACTTGAAAGAGCGATGACGATTTTTACTGAGCCCATAAAACCTTTAGAAAAAACTTCTTTCCTTTCTCCAATAATTGGTTGTGAGAATATAATAAAATCAACCGATTTTGTTTTCCCCAAGCCAAAAAACATGAAATGGTGTTAAATTCAGTGACTAGTAAGCAAATAAAAGATGACATCTAACACTTTTGAGTAAATCAATAAGTTTGTATACATTGTCATATACAACTGTTGACCTCCTGCCAAAAACTTCTTTCTGAAAGATTACATGATTGACATGTGGTGCTGGGGCCACAATTAAATCTAACACATTTGTACCAAACCCAACTTCAACTACTAGCTGTTCAATATTTCACTTCAAAGCATGCAAACCTTCACTTGTTTCAGCTTTCACCAAAGGTATTCAATGATTGGGCTTATTACTTTAACTGATTGATCCCTTATTTGTTGCTCTTGCTTGAAAGAATCGCTTATCATTTGCTAATACACGTAATGTTCCTATCAAAGTCTTACGACCCACGAAGAATTCTTGGCTGATTTGATTGATTGTTCTTCTTCCTTCATTGTAGGTTAGAAACGAAATTTGAAGTGCTGATTATTACTCCTATTTCAGAGTAATTGACTTGCATGAAAGTGCTATTTTTGAAGGCCTCTTAAGTGTAAGCAATCAATGCAAGCAAGCAAAGAAACACATCATATTAAGACCCATAATGTAAGCTTATAAGCCTTATTCCAACTAATTTTTAAAAAAATATTTTAAGCACTTTTGAAAACGTAGTCAAAAATTAAAGTTAAATGCTTGAAAGCACTTTTTTGGTATTTGTTTTTGTATGGCTCCCTTAATATTAATTTTTTTTTGTGTATGTACTTTAACGAAAAGTTTAACGGGGGAAAATGGTTTTGAGTGGACACTGACAAACAAATAAACAAGTTGGGTAAACAGACCTACGCTCATGTCAGAAGGGTTTTGTATTCAATTTTCAAAATGCAGTCACCAGATTGAATAAAGTCAAGAAGCATGTCAATGACGATTTTATTGGAGAAACTATGAAACTCGAAGACCATACTATTATTAACAAAGTTGAAAGCATTTCGACTTCTGAGGTTTTTGTTATTGTTCTACTCATAAATATCTCCCTTGATAATTATTTCAGATGTCCATTCGCGACGGAGGAAACACATTTTTCATGTATTTGCCCCCTGTGCCCCCACTGAAGCAAAAACTGACAGTTTAAGAACTGTTTTGAAAAGCTCCCATGAAAGCTATCATTTCATACTCATATCCGCTACGTTTGATGAAGTTTTTTTCAGGTGCCACTCTCCTGTACTGTTATCACCGATTAATAGCCAATTTTTTCGAATCCTAGAGTTGTTACAAAGCCCTTTTGTTAGAAGCTCCCTCCCGCCTCCTTGACTTGTTTCACTTATGAGTATTAAGTGTAGGTACTCAGCTTCAGACATTCATTAAATTGAATCAAGTGTTCAAAGCATGCGCCTTAAACGTTGAAGTTGGGAAAAAATAACTCAAAGTTATTCAATCTTCGCATTTAAAACAGCCACTATTTTGTTTTACGATTACTGATACCACTAGCTGAACCAATTCTCAAAGATATACAAGACACCTATCATTCCTGAAATTTTCATGCAAATCCTAGCAAAACTGTAGTGTCTGAGTCGGTAAAAAGCGCATGTTGTTCCATAGCCATATGTTGCCATAGTAATACATGCAGCGCATATTGTTCCATAGTAATACAGGAAAATTCAAACCGCTATAACTTCGCTAAATATGATGCAATCTTTATGAAACTTGCAGGGTTGGTCAATCTTATAAGTAGACATCTGTGTACTGAATTTCATTGAATTTAAGGGTACCGTTAAGATTTTATTCAAGAAAACAAAAAATCGATAAATCATACTATTACTAACAAAGTTGAGTGAATTGCGACTTCTCACGTATTTGTTGTTGTTGTACTCATCAAGGCCTACATTCGTGATTTTTTTCAGATTTTTCGGATCACAGGTGTCCAACAGCGAGGGGGGGGGGACACAAATTTTTCGTGTATTTCCCCTCCCTGTGCGCCCCTCGAAGCAAACTTTGCCAAACTAAGACCTGTTTTGAAAAGTTCTCATCAAGACCTTTCATTTGATACTCATATCGGCTACCTCCAATGAAATTTTTTTTCGGGGGGTCACTCCCCTACATGGGGAGACCCCCCTTAAATACCTTATAAAATTCTTTAGTAGTTGAACTTTGAAGAGATCACCACTTTACACCTATATACAAAATTTGATGCTTCTAGTCTAAGTAGTTTCCGAGAAAAACTGCTGTGACACACGGACGGACGGACGGACGGACGGACGGACAGACAGACGGACAGACGGACAGACAGGACGCGATTTTAGAAGGGTTTTGTAAAATTATTTTACAAAACCCTAAAAAAGAAATTCATTCCCAATTATAAGTATTGAAGTTATTGTAACTGATTTATTGGAACTCTAGATTTTCAAATTTAAAGAGGCAATGAGGGCCGAACAACAAAGGGGAAACTTGGAGGCTTTTGAGGAAATGCTTAACTCGCAAGGGTACATCACTTATGAAAAACTCAGCTTTGCTCTAATTCGATACATTAATTGTCACTTTTCGGCCTTTACCAACTGCGCTATTTGTAATGGAAGCCCAAGCAAAACGCATATTTTAAGGAAAACTGTATAAATAAAATACAAATATACATATATATATATATATATATATATATATATATATATATATTTATATATATATATACATATATATATATATATATATATAT
The DNA here is from genome assembly GCA_963969285.1 of Odontomyia ornata. Lineage (NCBI taxonomy): Eukaryota > Metazoa > Arthropoda > Insecta > Diptera > Stratiomyidae > Odontomyia > Odontomyia ornata. The sequence goes on along the minus strand of OZ017739.1, from coordinate 96,878,161 downwards.
ATATATATATATATATATATATATATATATATATATATATATATATGTATATATATATATATATATGTATATCATAAAATAATTCCTTTTCCTTTTAATTTGTACTCTGTTTCACAAACTTGGAAAATAGCTATAAAAAAAAATAAAAACTTAAACGGTTGCTTTTATATAAATCAATCACAGCAAAAGTTGTATATTATCCGTTTTGCCCACAAGGCTTGGGTAAAATGGAATTACCACAAAGGCAAAATGGATAGCTTCAAAACTGAAATACTTAGTCCTGACACTCATCACAGATGTAGCTGCCTACTCCAGCATATGATGTGCATTTTTCGTGTGCCCAATTTTTGCATTGGCCACACTGTATCCAATCTTCAATAGCCGGTTCAGTGCATTTTTCAGCACACACCAAACAAAAGAAGTCAGATTTCATATTTTTGTTTTTATTTTGACAGATGTCATTTATTTCTTAGTCTTGCTTAAACCTTTTGATTCAAACATTTTACTCTTTTTTTGTTTGCTTTATCATATTGGTTCACTATTCACCCTGGATGCGATTTTTGAAACACGTTTAATTCTCGTTCAAAATACTTTTTGAGAGGGCCATACATAGCCACATCTAGAGGCTGCATTCGCTCAGTTCTGTATGGCTCGAATGACAAAAAGACAACATTATTTTTTGATGCAAATTCCAAAGCTGAATAGTATTTATGAGGTTCGTTATTATCGAGTAATTGAAAAACCTTTCTCTTTTCATTTGAACCGACTGATTCAGTAAAAAGTTGAAGTCAATTTAAAAAAATCCCCGTTGGCAGCACCAGCCGGAAAGGTAAATTTCTCGTATGTAGCGTAAAGTTTCGAAAAAGAATTTGGCTTGCCTACTACTAAACTTCTTTCTGCAATTTTCGTAGTACCACATGGGTATTTATTAACATAAAAAAAAATCTGGCCTCGTTCGTTATTAGAAACCTTTTATCGGGGCGCAAATATTATGCTAATTAAATTGAGTTGCATGCGTATGGATTACATATTGTTGTAAGCATATAAATACCGGTTTCGCCCTTCTCGCATCTGCTGTTTACACAGTTCACAGTGGTAACCACACAAAGGCTTAAATAGCTCGAATAGTTAATTTCAAAAATTTCCATAAAAGTTTAATCAGCACTTGCATTGCCATTAATAAATACATTTCAATTTTTTTCTGAACTGTGAGGGCCGTCATTTCGATTTTTATTGAAATCGGCTGCTAAAAATATTAAGCTGTAAATTTTCGACTGTTTTATTTGTCATTCGATTTGCATAATCAAATTAAATTAACTTGCCTTAATCACTTATAATTTCAAGTTTCAACGGAATCTGTTGAGAATCTTGGCTGCTAGAGGGCTACAGAAATAAAAAAAATTGTATGCCATCCGCCTGTATGGGGAGACCCGCCTGTATGGGGAGACCCCCCTTAAATACCTTAAAATATTTTCTTGCACTGCAAATTTCAAGAGGCACCACTTTTGGCCTACGTAGAAAATTTCCTCATTCTAGCTCATGTGGTTTGCGAGAAAACTTGTTATGACGCACGAACAAACGGGCGGAGGGACGGACAGACAGACAAGTCGCGATTTTAAAATTTTTTAAGGGATTGCTAAAAATATTATACAATATCTTAAAAATGATCTGGTTTAAAAGTTCTTTCAAGTAAAGTCATTTAAAACGTTTCAATGAAAAATATTCATTATTTCAGTTGGCACTAAAATAGCGAATTGCGCTTGCCTTCAGACCTTTGGGGGCCGCCATTTTGAATGCATGCATTTGATTTTGGATTATTTTAAATCTTTGTATACTAGGACCTCATCAATCAATGTACTATCTCGTTCAAATAGGAGTTTCACTCTAGACAGGGCAAAATAATTCAATTTTTAAAGAAAATCGCAGCTAAAATTATTAGGCTTTAAATTTTCGACTTTTTTATTTTTCATTCAATTTTAATAAAATACAAGAAATAGTACAGGGATTCATTATCTCAAGTTTCATCAAAATCCGTTGGAAAATGTGACCGCTAGAGGGCCACAAAAACATGAAAAAACGCATATTTAAACGGTCGCCATTTTGAAATTTGCACATGCATGATCACCAAAATATCAAAGACTGTAGGTGTAAGTAATGTTTATCTTGAAACCAAGTTTCATATATGTCGGATCAAAATTGCGACTTTTAAAAGCCTTTGAAATTTCGACCTTCAACTGGCCGCCATTTTGTTTTTTGCAACCTGACCTCCAGTTTTTTTACGTAATTCTTTAGATACTTATGATTTCTATCAAACTACCGAATTTCATGAAAATCTGTTGAAAGCTTTGACCACTATTACAACAACAAAATTTTGCACGTTTTTCGACCTTTGAGCGGCCGCCATTTTGTTTCTGCTATACCGACTTTGGATTTTTTTATTGTGAGATTCATCACATACTTTAATGAACCTTTGTACCAAATTTCATCCAAATCGGAGCTACATTTTGGTCAGAACAGAAATCGCGATTTTTCGTCTAAAATGGCCGCCATTTTGTTTTTGGCCGGCCGATATAGCTGATTCACGAACTTAACCGAGATAATTACCCAATACACCTTTCCTCAAAATTTGGTGAAAATCGAAGCAAAATTGCAACCTCTAGCGTGGTCACAAATTTCGTTATATCCCATATATATATATATATATATATATATATATATATATATATATATATATATACATATATATATATATATATATATATATATATATATATATATATATATATATATATATATATATATATATATGATGCTCTCCGCAATAGGTTCAATTTCTCTCGAGAAATTTACGTAAAAGGCTTCTCTATTTACCCAACCGTTGTCACTCACTATGGCATGTGAGCCTGGAGGGGTACTATCTAAGAGCCGCACCTGGATACTTTTGCGAGCAAATATGAAAAAGGTTGGAATATACATACCAGCCGCATTGCAATAGTAAATAACAGTGGCTAGTTGACCCCTTTCTGCACTGCTGACTACTCCAACTTGTCTTTTTCATTTGACAGACAGAACTTTTGGTGGTTTTATTGTGCTTTGCTTTTCACGCCTGTCTCGTCCATATTATATATTGTTTTCACATCGAAATTGTGTTTGGCCGCTAAATTCGAAAAATTCGTATAGAATAGCTCAACTTGTGGCATTTGAAGCCTCTAGTTGTCGCCAAAGATGTTGGCTCCGGTGCTCTGAGCACAATTCCCGGGTGTCGTTGTTTGAATCCTGTACACCAGTTACCTCCAACTTTGCCTTTTTTAAATAGATGAGTAATATTATTCTCTCTTGCGTACTCAAACACTAGTTCTAAAAATTCTGAACGAACCAGACCAAAGAATAAGCTGTCTAGTTATTTTCAGGTATACAAACAGCTCTTTTTCTTGTTCTGAAGTGAAAACAGGCATGTACCTGCCCAATTCCTTCGATAAATTTCCTGGGTTTACGTGTCGATGCAAAGTAGTTAGCAGAATTCCAAAAGTTTTTGCGGCAGAATGAACAGATCTTCCTTCATCTTTTTACTGCTTTTACATCTTGTTCTGGCGATCCTTCTCACTATGATGCCCAACCACTTTTTCTTTGATATTTATACACCGTTTATAACAGAAAATAAAAATAAACAATTTACAAGCCGGACAAAACGGATAACTACCCTTTTTGCTCATATCCGTTTTGCCAAAGCGCTAATATTAGAAAGATGTACAAAAAATCAAATGTTATTTGTAGACAAACTAATGAACTACCACCGAAAACTAAACTTTACTCAGCTTCAAATCGACCAAAAAAAAACTTATAAGTAAACACTAGACTATTCGCACATAAAGTTAATCCACATACCTTTGGGAAATTCGTAACAAAACAGAAAAATCTTTTTTGTTTATCGCCAAGCCAAATACACTGCAGTATTGTTTTGCTCAAACTGCCATAGGGTCGCCGACTGCACAGCTGATCACGCCAGTGAGTATCAAAGCATCATCTAATGGCGATATTTAGAAAAGCTGATTGTTACTCTTACTCGCACTATGCCTCTTGCCCGGGCTTCCGCTACTGCTCGGAAGGGAAACCTATTTATATTTTTTCCAATATTTGCATGGGGTGGTTTTGCTACATAAGAGAAAAAGAAGCGAAATTGAAACAAATCTACATGGAATTCAACAGGTTTTCCTCATTTTATGACATGAGTTTCATTTAGGTGCGTTAAGAAATCAATCCAGATCGTTTATGAAAAAAACTTCATGAAAAAATTTTAGTTTACTTGGTGCAACTTCATTGAATTCATCAAGGAGCATAATTCACGTGTTTCATCGTAGAGTAACCAGAACAGTATCTAAAAATTTACGAATCGTACCAATTAACACCACTGTTGACGCCTAGCCCGAAGTAATGTGCTAAACTGTTCCAGGCTAGCTTCTCAGTTGACAGGGGAGGTGTTTAGTGGGTAGTTCATGGTGTGCTTGGTGCACCTGAGGGTGCCATGTTTAAGGTGTAAAAACCCTTCACCTCCTAACCACAAATCATAAACTCCACTATTAGAACGAAAATGAAAATCAAGTTATAGTCAACTGACACTGGTGTTTTCAGTTCAAGTATAGGGATACTGAAAATACCGACATCGTTGTGTGAATTATGCTGAACCTTATATTCTTCACCTCCTAATATATCGCAACACATTGTGCTGCTCATATTATAAAGCAAGCAAATGAATAATAACATCGTGTATTGTCCAAATTGAGCCTTGCTCTTAAGATTTGTCAAAAAATACTTTGCCTCTGCACTTTTTTTTGCTTTTTATCAATTTTATACCTAAAAATAATATTAAATTGTAGACTTGACACACAAGCTAGATTGTTTCTTCAGTTTGCTAGATTGTTACTTTTGCTTCTTTTTTATTGGAAATGCTCTTCGCTTTTTGAAATGCATTCTTTGAGCCTGAACGTCATGCTCTCAATAAGATGGCGGATGTTTTCTTCTGGGATCTCTTCCCAGCAACTCTTAATCATTTGAATCAGCTATTGGTGATGGTACATTCTTCTTAAGCTGCCCGGACATGACGTTTTAATTGGTCCTAAAGGCATTCAATTGAAACTGTATAACGCTCGTTATAAAAATAGGATGACATTTGGCCTGATAGTCCGTTCGATGTAACTCTGAGACGTCATAGTACCCTTATTCAAAAAAAACGAGGTTAGTTTTACCTTGCATGCTGATCCCGCCAAGACCATCAAATTAGCGCCACCAAACCTGTCATGTTTTTGAATCCAACTATCACAAAGTTTTTCGCCGCTTTTTTTCCATACTCTTTTATGCGTCGATCTTCATTATAAAACTTCACTTTACACTCATCCGTGAAAAGCACCTTACGCCATTACTTCATGGCTCATTCAAGATGTTAACGTGTTAATTTTAAACCATTTTGGGTCAGTTTTGTCCTGGTTATAGGCCTTCGTCAACGTCGCTAGTTTTTGTTCGAACGGTTCCTGATGGTCTGGTCGCTGACATGAGCACCAATTGTCCGAAGTAAGAGGCTTTTGCAATGCGCGTGAAGTCACATTCTGATCACGCCCCGCAGCTAGTCGTACATACCGGTCTTCCAGGGTGGTTTTAGCACGAACTCTTCCCAAGTTACTAGGCTAGGATATACTCTCAGTCTCTTGATACCGGTTTCATAGGTTTTGGATAGCTCTTCGCAAATATTCCGACTGTAAGCCTCTTTATGCTGCAATTGACCAGACTTCAACATCCGCTACTACACCAGGATACACTCTCAGTCTCCTGATACCGGTTCCATAGGTTTTGGATAGCTCTTCACAAATATCTCAATTGTAAAGCCACGTCATGCTGCAATTGACCAGCCTCTAACATCCGTATGGCTTTGGGAGCAGAATCGTTTTCTAAATGGCGTCGAATTCTTTTCATTTTACACTTAAATGATTTGATTACACATTAAGGTTCCAAAAAACCGTAGTTAAATTGGTTATCACAACGACAATCGGCAATGCGCTAAATTTAGAAAAATTTCCCTCTTGTGTACTTTTCCAATACTTCATGATAATATAGTAATGTCAATTTGCAAATAGTGCACTGATAGTCAATGAAGCTTAATATTTGTAAGAAAATTCTTTTTGCTTATGGCCTCAGCCTCACTAATGGCTAGACCACCACTATATAACTTTTTCTTTTGCAATAATTGAAAAGATGCATCCTCCAATTGATACCTGATACCTAGGCTGTTTTGCATTCTGTATCAGGATGATGTTCAATATCGTTTTTTTTTCTTCTTTAAAACCCATTGGGCCTTGCATTACTGAGTGAGCAGACGCGTTTCGACTCATTTAAGCTATCTTCAGACACTGCCTTGGTTTATTGAGTAAGCAGACGCATTTCGACTCCCTTGAGTCATCTTTAGACACTGAAGATAACTTAAAGGTGTCTGCTCACTCAATGAAGCAATGCCCGATGGCTTTTTAAGAAGAAACAACTTGTATGATATTGCTTCTCACCATTTGAATTCGTACACATGCAATATATACTATGCATTCACCAATACTCCAAAATTGACTTGCTCCAAAATTAAAAAAAATAAATAAATAAAAGTAGCAGGAGAGTGCTCCTTCTAGGAGGATATTGTAAAAAAAATTTAAATTCAAACAACATCTTCTGAATATCACAACTTGGCCCATACAGATATTCCACGAATTAAGCTTTGAAAACTAATATGTGGTTATTATGTACTTTGATTTGCCGCGATTTTATTTTCAGTGCGCTAACCTCAATGTTTGAGTAGGCATGATAATATATCAATGTTACAAAATGTTCCTAAAATTTTCATCAAAATCTTCACACATCTGTAGTGTTTGGGTCCTTTGCGAAAGTGTATTTACACAGTATTATGTGTAATTGTTGGTGTAAATGAAAAATTTTCAATCGTCTATAACTTAGCTTTTTGTGGCTAGATTTTTGTGAAACTTTCAAAAAACATGCGTTATATGTTAAAAAATTTACAAACGTTTTTTTGACGAATTTAAAGGTCATCCTTCAATTTTATAGATGATGTATGTATTATTATTGAGAAATTCGATGGAGTTTTGACTTCTGAGACATTTGTTGTCCTTGTACAAATAAAGAACTACTTTCCACTCTACTATAATTGAGAAAAAAATGTTTAAAGACCACTTCAGCATGAGGGGGGACCCCCCTTAAACAATTTTGAAGTGTTTGGTAAGAGCTAAACTTTGGAGAAACCGCCATTTCTGATCTTTCCACAAAATTTGAGCTTTTTAGTTTCTATTATTTCTGTTGAAACTTGCTATGACGCACGGACAGACGGATGGACGGACAGACAAGTTACGCTTTTAGTGGGGTATTGTACAAAATTTTTATAATACCCTAAAAAGAGAATCGGCCTGCAGATATGAGATAAATAAAACAATTGACTTCAGTATTATCCCTTTAAAGGGCGCTTATGTACTCATGTTTGCCATTCGAAAGAGAGTGTAGTATATAATTATAAGAAACATGATATAAAACGTCTTCCTTAATTTTGCTGGGCCTTTTCAACCTTCATATAAGATATGGCTCCGTTCAGAACAAAAAACAGCTGAAGTTTTTAATTTGTTTTTTTGTTTAATTTATGACATTTCATCGCTTGGTGCTTCTCTTCTCAATCCAATCTACGACGAAGTCTTTATGTTTCCTTGAATATTTTCTATAACCCCAATCATTGAATTTATCTAAATGACATCAACATAGTCGAAACACCATTCTCTTTGCAATGGAGGACTGTTACTTGATATTTGACATAAAATTAATAAATTGACGCTCCAGACAAATATGCTTTTGTCATCAGTTTCGTTAATACTTAGTATTTCGCAAGATACAGAAAACGATCTGAATCATTGCTTCTTCTTGATTATAAAACTAATCTCATTCTGGCAATGCCATCAGAACATAAAAAGACTTTACCAAGAATTCAACATACCATAAGTAATATTAATATACAATTCCAACCCAATATCAAGCACAACCTTGGTAATTTTCTTTAAGACATTACCAACAAATCTTAAGGTGTCTTCCATACATTTGTCACCATTTCTCGCACATCATATGCCATTTTGTTTCCACATTCACTACAGCCCCGAGAAAGCATAGTTTACCGTCTCCTCCTCGATCCAACAAGAATAAGAATAAGCCGTGGAGTATGTATCACTCGAGAAAATGACATGAAAATACCGTAAGACGTGATTCTAATTCAGATAACCCACTTTTAGACAGAAAGGTAGACACAACGAATATAAACATGCGGTGCTTCTGCTTCTTACTCTTCTTCTTCTACTTCTACTTGAGCCTGTTTCAATGCTTCTTACCAACAACCTACCTGTATATTCCGTATGGAAGGTACTTTAGTAGGCTCGCCCGATCGCGACTCTTTTTACGATCGACGTCGTATACATAAATAAGTAAGCAAGTACAGATATCACAGTGGAATAAGAAGACCAGGTAGGCTGGTATGGTAACCTATATTTGGTCGATCTGAATATTAAATTTCGTTTCAGCTGCTCGTCACCAATACCTTTTCCCTTGAATGCTGAAGAAATTTTATACCGCGTCTTCATTGAACAGTGCTGAAGATGAGACGAGTGGACAAGCGAAGATTTGGTGCAAAAAATGTTTGTTGATCCATTAGGATCAATTTGCCGATAGTGGAGAAATGCCTTGAGAGTGGCTCAAATGTGGGTCATGTCTACAATTAGTATACTTAGCAACTTTTGCTTTCTTCGCTGCAGAATTACTTAAAATCTGACGTTCCTTAGTGTTTCTTGGTAATACTTATTGGTTTTTATTTGAACATAATTTTTTGCATCTTCAATATATTTTGGATGATTCAGGTTTATTTCCTGTGAACAAAGTCTAACTATTTCAGGATATGAGTATTTCTTCAAATTCCGATGAAGTATACATCGGATCTTTTCTCAACGTTGAAGCATGTTAACTTACTTTCTCCTAGCACTTTACCCATCCGATTTCTATCATTCTTTCCAGTTATCTCAGGCTTAACAATATTTCTTGTAATTTCTTGGAGATTTATAGAAGCGTGTGCTAAGCTAATGTATCTTCATTGCTCTCGGGTAACAGCAAATAGTGTATTTCACCGTACTTACTACATATGATTATCTCACCAAAGTAAGACTCTACTTACATATTATATTCGTTTTTCTTCTATTTGCAGGGGAAGCAGAAAAAGTTAAAACTTTGATTCGACTACGTGCTGAACTTTCTCCACTATTCACAGGCAAACGGAACGCTTCTAAATATGCATGGGCGTAAGTATATTGTTATGTTGTGTGTACGATTATAGTTTATATCTAGTTATGTATAGCTGTTATTGTATTACTGCTATTTCGATTCTTGTTCGTGTACGAGTATACACGTTTCAACATCTTGTTTAAATCTTCAGTTTCCGTTAGAGCAATTCTTCTCCAAAGCTTCTTTTTAACCAAGAATTCGGTGTAGATTTTCCGTGGGTTCTTTGTTTGTAGGATATATCGATAAAAGACGGTTTGATTGTTGAATTCAAGCGGAATATTGGATAAATAGATGATTATCTTTAATTTTCCATAGAACTAGGTTATATCGTTCTCATGGTGGATTTCTTTAACTGGATGCAATTCATTCCGTTGAGACGATACGTTAGTTCTTAAGTTTAAGAAAAAACCTTTAGATCGAGTATCAACTGAATCAAGAACTTTACTACTGTCGGGCTGAGACCTAAAAATAGGAGTCGGGAAAGATGAGAAATCACATCAAGTTGATCTTTATTTCAATGAAGAACTCTTAATTTTAACAAGTAATTCGACTCTGGTGACACAGGCCAACGAAAAAAATGTTTTGCGAAAAATTCTCAAACCAATTTACGTGAATCTTATGTATTTTTGGATGTCGAAACCGTATTTGATGCTCAGTTTATGTATCACCCACATTTCTCTCACAGTATGACACTTATTATATATTGAATATTCTAAAAAGTATTAAGCCTTTTTTTGTCATTTTTTTATTGAATATTTCTTTTATTTAAAATTGATTTTATTTAAGTACATATTGTCCATTATTATCTATGACCTTTTACCATTTTTTGGGTAGAGCCATTATTCCATATGTGTAGAAACTTGGCCAAGTGATTTTCACAGGCCGTTTTTGAAGTGAATTTCTTTTTATTAATGAAGTTTTGCAGTGACCGAAACAAATCGTAGTCTGATGGTGCAAGGTCTGGACTATACGGTGGATGCGTCAAAACTTCTCAGCCAAGCTCTGTCAATTTTTGCCGGGTTATCAAACATGTGTGTGGCCTGGCATTGTCATGATGGAAGACAACGCCCTTTCTATTGATTAATTCTGGCCGGTTTTATTTGAATTGCTTGTTGCAATCTGGTTAATTGCTGACAGTACAGAGCCAAATTGAGTGTTTGGCCAGGTTCTAGCATCTCATAATAAACAATTCCCTTCCAATCCCACCATATACACAGCATAACCTTATTTGGTGTCAATCCTGGCTTTGAAGTCGTTTGTGATGATTCACCTTTTTTGACCATGATCTTTTACGAACGACATACTCGTATCTTACCCATTTTTCATCGCCCGTAATGATTTGCTTCAAAAATGGCTCGATTTCATTGCGTTTCATTAGCATTTTTGTTGATTCATGCGGCACCCAAACGTCGAGCTTTTTTGTGTATCCAGCCTTACGTAAATGGTTCAAAACTGTTTGGTGATAGATGTTCAATTCCTTAGCATTGTCATGGCTGCTTGTGTGTCGGTTTCTTCAATTTTTTGTAAGATTTCACCAACTTTTTCAGTGATTGGTCGACCTGATCGAGATGCATTTTTGACATCAAAATATCCCGAACGAAAGCAAGCGAACCATCACTTGGCTTCGGCTTTTGATAAAGTATCTTGACCGTAGACACTACAAATTTTTCACGAGCCTGCGATTATTCTCACCTTGATCGTAGTGATATTGTAAAATACAATACAAAGAATTTTTTTCAGAAATTTCACTCAATTTTTAAATGTATATAACTTTTGACACGAATGACAAAATACAAAACTGTCCATATGAAAATTGTACATGTAGACTGGAATTATTAGAAAAATTTCAAACGCATGTTAGTTCTTAGGGAGGGAAGAAAAGGAGTAAATGATAGCCTAAAAAATTTCCGAATATTAGCCATGTATTTGTAAGGTTTCTTCGATTGTATTGGCAGTGGCTTGAACCAAGGGTAGTCTCAGCAAAGCAGGACAAATGAAATCAAATGGCGGAAAAATTCGAATTAATAGCACCATGAAAAAAATATTTAACTCGAAATGATTTTACATATTTTTTAAGTTTCTCATTTAAGGTGTCTAAGGCAAATTTGATAATTAACTTAATTTTGGATTAAATGTAATCAATGAGCATGTATTTTTAGGGATTATTGATGAAAATCTAATAAGATAATGAAGAGCAACTGTTTAATTTTCCGACGAATATTGGAATTAGGAGATTTAGACACAAACAATGAGAATCAAATATTGAAACAAATAAATCAGATCAAAAAATTACGTTGTGTGTATCTCCTTTCGTTTCTAGGTCTGGAAGACAGTTTAATTTATAGCGATATTTTTTCCATGTAATAATATTCATGGCAATACTTTTTCCTTACATATTAAACTGTGAATTGTTTTATTCAGTTTTTGGCGAAAAGAACATCTTTCAGACTTTTTTTAGATATAAAATAATACCTGGTGTTGAGGAATTTTTTGACTATCAAACTTAAAAGTGAGCAATAGTAACCACTTCCGATCATATGTTTTTGGTAGTCACTGAATAAATCCTTTTCTAAAAAATACTTTGAGACCTCTATTATAATTTTAAAATATTATTTTCTTGCCAATATATTTTCGTCATTTGTTATTAGTTTGATATTTCGTTGAAGGATGCTTTCCGTCTCTTGGCAAATTTGTTTTACACTTTCCGAAGGTGATTTCATGTAGTCTCTTGTTTTGTAGTCCATAAGTGATCTTTTCAAAAATTCGCCTTCAATGGAGACGACAAAACCAGCGATGTAATCTACGTCATAGGAAACATATTCAGTTAATTTTGTTGGATAATTGTTCAATCATGAATTGCTTTACCCCAAAAGAAGAACATTCCGAAAGTATATCAATTTTACTTATATATTAATTCAGATCCTGTGAGAGTTTTCTCGCGTTTATCTAAACTGGAAAGAGAATCCTAATAATTATATCAGATAAAATTAACCTTTGATCGTTTTGATTCAATTACTCATATTGTATTGCAGATGACAGCGTTAAAAGAATGAAAGACAAAATCTTACTTCTTACTTCTGTCAGGATGATTCAGTGGGGAGGAACAATGGATGCGAATAATAACAACAAGAACGAAAATATTAATTAAACAATTTATTTGGCAATCAATCCACGGCGGATGGCGGACTTCGACTGCCTCATGTCGAAGACAGTATCGTCGTGTGTGTGTTGTTCGGTGTGCTTACACTAACACTTCTTTATTTTTGTTTATAATGTTCTAATTTAAGTTGATATATTATTTGAAAGGAGATTTGGAAGATAATAGATTTGTTCTCAAATCGATTTGAGAACAAATCTATTGACGTTCAAAAATTTATCTAAAACTACACATAATGTTAATATTTACATAAAACTTTGACAGCACTTCGAAATCAAGTCTTGAAAAAATAGCTTATCATGCCGAAAATTCTAGACTGAAAATAATTAAATTGGTTTTCAAATATAATGCAGCAAAGATTTACAGTCGCTAAATTCGGCTTTACGGTCATCATCATATTGGGGCAGCATTCAATAAAGCTAAATCCTCAAACAATAAAATGCCAAAATCAACGAAGCATGAAATATAGTGGAAATTTACGCTCTCAAAACTGTCCGCAAGCAATGGAGCCGTTGTCAAATTTTCTTTAGTGTTGTACTGCAAAATGTCTCAAAGATAATTAAATCCAAAATTAAACTTAAACCTTACATTTTCCATATTGGACTCAGACATTGCTTCTACTTTTTCAGTCGCTAAGTCCACCTTGAATAAGTCTTGAAAACCACGATGTTTATAGTTGTCAAAATTATATATAAAATACACCTACATTTCCGGGATCCGGCCTGAAAACCATACAATTTGACGAGTCATCAATGGCTGCTTGAACGGTATTTACAGTATACAAATTCTGAAATCAAATATTGATACAAAATATTCGCAAAATTTTCATGTAGCCATTACATACATCCCCTGAATCTGGCATCACATCAATACAGCAAGCTGTATGAATTATCTCTCGCTGATTGGTTCGATTCGGAGGCTGAACAAAAAATGTTATAATTGATCTTGCATACCATATATAGTATTAAAAATTACCCTCCCCAGGCCTCCCATATACATCGCTGTAGCTGAAGGGCTTGAATCAACATTAATCTATGATTGTAGAATTAATAATGACATTACGGAAAAAATCAAAAGGCATCGCCTCAAAATTAATTATAGACAGAGAGGGTTAAAATTTAATGTAAGAAATTCATGCGTTCTTCAAATTTGATTTAGGGCCCATTAAATCATTCAGATGACTAATGCTCACAATTTCGTCGTTTCTGGTCCAAGAGTCCTGAAATTGAGCGTACTAAATGTAATGTTTGGGTAACAAAACTTTGCCCTATTCGTAGTTGAATTCTAAAATAAAAAATTTGAAATCGGCATTTTAATCAATTATGAAATATACTGACATGTCCAAAAGTAGATGTAAAGGTGTGTATCGAGTCTTAAAATATGAGATACTTGAATTTTGTGTAAATATTAATTTAAAAATAGCTGTCTTACACTTTTAGCTTTGATTCAAATAAATGATGTCGCCATCCTTGAAATGATCTTCGCAAACTTGCGAACGTTTTATTTCCGGATTTATCCCGAGAACTCAGCACCACTCCATTTTTGCACTAATATTATTCGGAATTCTAAAATCATAAAAAGTTACAATGAATTATGGCCCCCTTAAATTTGCCACAATTTTCATAACAAACAAGTTGGGTAAACAGACCTACGCTCATGTCAGAAGGGTTTTGTATTCAATTTACAAAATGCAGTCACCAGATCGAATCAAATCAAGATACTCGTACATGTCAAAGACGATTTTATTGGAGAAAATTGAAATACGAAGATCATACTATTATTAACAAAGTTGAACGAATTTCGACTTCTGAGGTTTTTGTTATTGTTATACTCATAAATATCTCCCTTGATAATTATTTCAGATGTCCATTCGCGAGGGAGGAAACACATTTTTCATGTGTTTCCCCCCTGTGCCCCCACTGAAGCAAAAACTGACAGTTTAACAACTGTTTTGAAATGCTCCCATGAAAACTTTTATTTCATACTCATATCGGCTACGTCTGATGAATATTTTTTCAGGGGCTATTCTCCTGTACTGTTATCATCGATTCATGGCCAATTTTTTCGAATCCTAGAATGTTTACAAAGCCCTTTTGCTAGGAGCTCTCTCCCGCCTCCTTGACTTGTTTCACTTATGAACATTAATTGTAGGTACTCATCTTCAGTAATTCATTAAATTGAATCAAGTGTTCAAAGCATGCACCTTAAACGTTGAAGTTGGGAGAAAATAACTCAAAATTATCCAATCTTCGCATTTAAAACAGCCACTATTTTGTTTTACGATTACTGATACCACTAGCTGAACCGATTCTCAAAGATGTACATGACACCTATCATTCCCGAAATTTTCATGCAAATCCTAGCAAAACTGTAGTGTCTGAGTCGGTAAAAAGCGCATGTTGTTCCATAGCCATATGTTGCCATAGTAATAAATGCAGCGCATATTGTTCCATAGTAATACAGGAAAATTCAAACCGCTATAACTTCGCTAAATATGATTCAATCTTTATGAAACTTTCAGGAATAATCATCTGTGTACTGAATTTCATAGAATTTAAGGGTACCGTTAAGATTTTATTCAAGAAAACATAAAATCGATAAATCATACTATTACTAGCAAAGTTGAGTCAATTGCGACTTCTAACGTATTTGTTGTTATTGTACTCACCAAGGCCTACATTCCTGATTTTTTTCAGATTTTTCGGATCACAGGTGTCCAATCGCGAGGGGGGGGGGACACAAATTTTTCGTGTATTTCCCCTCCCTGTCGAGCTACTATTGTAATTCATACAACACGGAGCCGAACAGCGCATTGTCGTTTTCGAATGTTTAAGTCACTTCATTCAATAAAATTTCATTATAGATCTCGTGAAACTAACCAAAGCAGTACGTATTACGTTCACCACTTAAATATTCACTACCGTTTTCAAGACAATCATACTTTCCGCATATTGACGACGATGAATGAACGAAGCCGTATGTTAAAAAAAATTTTGAGGTTTACATTGATTTCCCTTCCCTCGCAAAAACCGCCTCTAAAAGCAAAATATCGGAATTTATCTACAGGGTTTTACACGGATAGACTCACTCTTTTTCTCTTTCTCTCTCTCTCTCTCTCTCTCTCTCTCTTAGTGTCAGTTTGACTCAATCTGATTAGTATTGCCCGATATATGACAACGAACACCATCTAGTGACAAAAAATGCTCAATACTTTTTAGAATATCCAACATTTCAAAAATTAGGAAAATTTGATAGTAGTAGATAAAACTTCACAAATCTTCGTTTTTAGGGTTTTGTAAAATAATTTTACAAAACCCTTCTAAAATCGCGTCCTGTCTGTCCGTCTGTCCGTCTGTCTGTCCGTCCGTCCGTCCGTCCGTCCGTCCGTCCGTCCGTCCGTCCGTCCGTCCGTCCGTCCGTCCGTCCGTGTGTCACAGCAGTTTTTCTCGGACACTACTTAAGCTAGAAACATCAAATTTTATATGTAGGTGTAAAGTGGTGTTCTCTTCAAAATTCACATACAAAAAAATTTTATAAGGTATTTAAGGGGGGTCTCCCCGTATAGGGGAGTGACCCCCCGAAAAAAAAATTTCATTGAAGGTAGCCGATATGGGTATCAAATGAAAGGTCTTGACGAGAACTTTTCAAAGGGGTGCACAGGGAGGGGAAATACACGAAAAATTTGTGTCCCCCCCTCGCGATTGGACACCTGTGATCCGAAAAATCTGAAAAAAATCGGGAATGTAGGCCTTGGTGAGTACAACAACAACAAATACGTTAGAAGTCGCAATTGACTCAACTTTGTTAGTAATAGTATGATTTATCGATTTTATGTTTTCTTGAATAAAATCTTAACGGTACCCTTAAATTCTATGAAATTCAGTACACAGATGATTATTCATAAGATTGATCTATCCTGAAAGCTTCATAAAGATTGAATCATATTTAGCGAAGTTATAGCGGTTTGAATTTTCCTGTATTACTATGGAACAATATGCGCTGCATTTATTACTATGGCAACATATGGCTATGGAACAACATGCGCTTTTTACCGACTCAGACACTACAGTTTTGCTAGGATTTGCATGAAAATTTCGGGAATGATAGGTGTCATGTACATCTTTGAGAATCGGTTCAGCTAGTGGTATCAGTAATCGTAAAACAAAATAGTGGCTGTTTTAAATGCAAAGATTGGATAATTTTGAGTTATTTTTTCCCAACTTCAACGTTTAAGGTGCATGCTTTGAACACTTGATTCAATTTAATGAATGACTGAAGATGAGTACCTACAATTAATGCTCATAAGTGAAACAAGTCAAGGAGGCGGGAGAGAGCTCCTAGCAAAAGGGTTTTGTAACCATACTAGGATTCGAAAAAATTGGCCATGAATCGATGATAACAGTGCAGGAGAGTGGCCCCTGAAAAAAAAATCATCAAACGTAGCCGATATGAGTATGAAATAAAAGTTTTCATGGGAGCTTTTCAAAACAGTTGTTAAACTGTCAGTTTTTGCTTCAGTGGGGGCACAGGGGGGAAATACATGAAAAATGTGTTTCCTCCGTCGCGGATGGACATCTGAAATAATTATCAAGGGAGATGTTTATGAGTATAACAATACCAAAAACCTCAGAAGTCGAAATTCGTTCAACTTTGTTAAAAATAGTATGATCTTCGTATTTCATATTTTCTCCAATAAAATCGTCTTTGACATGTTTCTTGATTTGATTCGATCTGGTGACTGCATTTTGTAAATTGAATACAAAACCCTTCTGACATGAGCGTAGGTCTGTTTACCCAACTTGTTTTCTTCTCCTGCAGGATTTTTGTGGATAACTTCTTCAACCTCGTCGGTAAAAAAATCAGAACTATTTAAAAGTTCCATCAGTTGCTCCTACGTAAAATATTTTTTGCCATATTCTGTTAAAAATTATTATGGTATCAAAACTGCTAGCATGTATCAAATCACACACTAAGAACTGATGTCCATTCCAGGATACATTATTTTGAACTTCACTTAACACTGTACTTACCTAAAGTTTATCACTTTTTACTATCTTGTATTTCACCCAAACGCGCTACGTAAATTAAAACTAGCCCTTCATAAAATGGAATCGGCTCGTTTGATTATACCGGTTTTCTTTTTCGAATTAAAACAACCATTTCACTCGGAGACAAAACTACGAATTACGCCTATCAAATGCAACTTTGAAACTCCTACAGATCTATTCTAGTAGAAAAGGGTGTTCTCAAACTGTGTGCATTGATTTTCAAACTTTCCGCGTTCGTCACTTGTGTCAAAAAATACAAGAAAATGTGTTCATTCCAGTGGATATTGGGTCAAAATAGATTAAGTAACGATTTTCAACTTACTGCGAATATCAGGAGCTTATTTTTCCCATTCCACCAGTCTTGGTATCATTTCTCTATCTTTCGTCTGTCCTGATGAAACCGCGTTCCTATCACTCTTCTTTCATACTGCCTACGATTTCAAGAAAAAAAGTTGAGAAGGCTACGCAAGAAATGGGCTTTGAGGCTCATCATATGGGTTGATTGAAAAGTTTTGAAGGCGACACCTATTAATTCGTACAGGAATCAAAATTTATACGTCATTTGAATGTTTGATCTTCTCTTTGAATACATCCAAAAGTTTATCTTTATCAGTAAGTTCATTCTTCGTTGCCGCATCACTGCCTAAATTAGGAATTATTAGGCACACTCTATCACTGCATAAATCAGGGACTGCTTAGGTAAGCCTCATCATAGCTTACATTAGGAACTGTTTAGGCAAGCCTCATCACTGCCTAATTTAACCTGTGATAGGGTAATGCCCTAACGCCCATTTAAGCATGCCTAATTAACTTCCGAAAAAATCAAGACGGTCAAGAAAATGAGATACTCTAACTATCTCTAAGTGAAGGCCCGAGAGGGGCTGTAGTGCTAAAAAGAAGAAGAATTAAGGTCTAATGACTGCCTAAATTGAATTTCTACTAGGGTTGTTGTTCTCAAAGAAGATAGAGATAACTTTTTTGCAACCATTGGAATAATTGTTCAAAAAATTTCTCCATCAGAAAACAATGATTTATCAAGATGCGATATTCCTGGTTTTCCGTTTTGTTTTACGAAGGCGAAAGTAGCGTCCTTCTAATGACTGTAGCTTATAAATGAATGAACGAAATGTCACGAAGTGTTATACGTAAACTAGTGACAGATAAAAATGAGTCATGTTCTTTTTCCAATGTCACTCTTTATTCAAAAACTCCGGTACTTATTAGTCCATATAGTATTTTATACTTTTTGACTTAGAATATAGTGTGGTAAAAGAAACAATTGTGAGCAACTGTTACTAGAAGATAGATCAAATTCGGTACTCGGTAATCAAAATAAACCACTGGACAATTACAGGCTTTATGTAAATGCTGAGTTATTGAAATGCATATATACGGGATATATGTTCAAAAAACTCATGAATAATGCACGTTTTACTTCTATCACAGTTCTTTTAAAGGACAAAAAGACAGATACTTTGCTGAATGTACTATTCAATCATAGATAGTATGTTACAATAAGCTGGCTTAATACTTATTGGCCAAAAACAAAATAATCTATTTTATTCCATATTTTTTTATTTACCAACCATGGTATACTATTTTTTTACATTTTACACATCCCAGGTTTTTTCACAGTGTAAATTTGCATCAGCAGTGGTGTAAAAGAAAGGTTAAGAACCTAGGGACTTGGATAAATTTGATTTAAATTAGGGTCTTGGTATGGGTGGGGAATAAGGACGGCTTATTCTGTTGAAAATTTTAACATAATTATTTATCGGCTCATTATCACCATCGATAGTATGATGTTCGCTTCCTACGCGTAAAGGTGACTGTCTCGTAAATCTTGCTGGCTCGTTCAAGGTTATTTTCTTGATTAGATGGTGGACTTTGATAATTCCTCTTAGGACATCAAATGCGAAGCAAAAGCATAATATAGTTCTACCGGAGGCAAGTAATGTCGAATTGAGAATAGATAACCGATCATCATATGATGTCAAATTAATGAAATTTTTGGATCACAGAAGGATCTCAAAGCAAACGGAAAGAATTGTTTCTGAACGGACTCAGACTTCTCTGAGTGAACATCAAAGACCAGATCCCAAACGACCCAAGCGTATTCCAGAATTGGGTATAACATTTTCGTTACCCGCAAATTCTCAAATTCTTTCCAACGTCATTTGATGAAACCTAAGAGTTTATTTACTTTGCTGAGAACCTCATTGAAGTGCAAATTAAAGCGGGGTCCCTTATTCAAGTGAACATCAAGATCTGCTACACTGTGAACTTTGGAAAGGTTTGTAATCTTGAGGTGATAATCAGATAATAAAATTGTACCTTTTCGTGAAAAACTTATCACCTGGCATTTTTCAAGATTAAGATCTAGACAATTTTTGTTGGATCATTCTAATAGAGTATTTATTTTGTCTTGTAGGGACAAAGAATCACTTGGGGATGCTATCACATGATACAATTTTACATCATCCGCATAAAATTAGTGTGGTATATCGGATAGCATTTCAGAGAGGTACGCTATAAAAATGTAGAAGAGAAGAGGTCCGAGGTAACTACCTTGAGGAACATCGGAATAGGCATGAATCACTTTGGATACATATCCCTGAAATTTAGCGCTTTGAGTCCGATTTTTGAGATGCTAGTCCAGCAAATGAAGTATGGAGCCAGATAATCCAAATTTGAGCAATTTATGAGACAAAACCGTATGAAAAGGCCTTACTAAAGTCAGTATAAGTTGCGTTGAATTGGTGTCCATTTTTCATTGCACAAAGGATGTTACAGACCATAACTGTTAAGTTGCTGGTTTTGGATCAATTTTTTTCTAAAGCAATGCTGTTGGTCATTGAAACTCTTTTCTATAAAAGGAGGTATTTTGGAACAGACTATTTTATCATATAACTTTGGGGTAGTGGATAGTATGGCAATCCGTCTATAGTTTTCAATGGCTCTTTGCTTTTGTTGTTATGGATTGGAGTTAAGTGGGAGTACTTCCAGTATGCTGGAAACACACCGCAAGATAGCAATTTGTTAAAAATGAATCAAAGAGGTAAAACTGATTGTTCTCTGCATTAAAGTTAAAAATATGATGGAAATAAAATAGGGCCAGGTCTATAATTCGAATTAAAAGTTTCAATTGCGTTGAATATGTCATCTTCTGAAACTAAAAATTCTTAAAGTACAGTCCCAAATTCTGTGTCTAGTGGTCAAAAATGAAAGTAATTATTTGCTGAACAGTAAACTGATTGAAAGTGGTCTGCAAAATAATTCCTGTAGAACTACAGTCTTTCTAAGTCATTTGCTTAGGGTAGCCATAAGCTTTGCGCCTGATGTTCACAAATTCAAAAAATTTCTTGGGGTTTTTGATGATGTTTTCACTTATAACATTGACATAGACTTCAAAGGCCTCACCTGACTTCAATTGAAATTCTTTTGACGGTTCATCATACTCTCCTTTAATTTCATCATTCACATATGACCTTTGCATAATTTTATTTCTTTTGTTCCTTAAAAATCGAAGATCACTATTCAGTTGAGGTTTGGATAGTTTGTCCTTTTTCTTGATTTTAGGAGTATGTCATTCAATGGCGTCAAAGATATGCTGATAGAATAAATTTACTGCATCATTTATATCTAACGTTGAAAGCATAGTATTCAATATTAAAAATATTAAAAATATGCTTTTCAATGCTCTCGTAATCAGCATTGCGGAATCAAATACAATCAAGTGTTTGTAGAGTCAGCAGTGGAAAATTCAACAGAACGTGTGGAGTAGTGGAGGGTATTTGAGAAAAGATTTCCCACTTCACTAGTTGGATTAATGTGGTTAGAGCATGAACGCATAAGCTGAAGGTCCCAGGTTCAAATCTCGTTGGGAGCAACGTGATTTAGTTCAGGGGATTTTTCGGACAGACTACGAGTGTTCATTCAGTGGTGATATGTACTGATTTAATCAGATCATATCATAGCTAAGCAAACACACGGGAGCATGGTACTGACCAAACCAACTTCCGAAAAAATCAATGCGGTCATGAAAATGAGATACTCTAACTATCTCTAAGCGAAGGCCCGAGAGGGGCTGTAGTGCTACAAAGAAGAAGTTGGATTAATCATTACATCGTCATAGGCGTTGGTAAAGATAAGATCTAACCAATTGGGTGCCGGAGCTACTTGCTGTAAATCATTGGCATAAAATGTAGAAACAAGGTTGAAATCACTGTTATCCAGAAGGTTGACTGCAATAAGACGATTTTCAAGTTCGTTGAATATGGACATTAAATTGGATATATTAAAGTCTCCAAATATCATAATTTTACCTTCTTCTTTCGAAAGTCAAGCAAGTGAAGAAATAACTCCATATGTATCATTGTAAACGATCTCAATGAACTTTGGAGGAATTTAAATACATAAGTGTGCAAATCAAATTTTTATGTTTTATTCGGACTATCGTGTGCTCGAAATTTTGATATGCGGTCGCATCGACGAGTTCACTCAATAACGAGTTGTGTACAGTGAGTAGGACGCCACCACCTCATAACAACCGGATACTTAGATAGTCTCAATCATTCCGATAAATATTCCAACTAGTATCGAGAACCTCTTCATTACGAAAGGAGTAATTCAACCAAGTTTCTGTTAGAGCAAGGACAGTAAAAGGGCACGATTTAGCGTCAAGAAAAAGTTTGCTGAGTTCGCTTCTCATAAAACCATAGTTATGGTAAAACATTTTGATGCATTGCAGGAAGTATTTTTATTACGGACGAAAAAAAACGTTAATGCTGCTCTCATGACCTTTGAAGAGAGGATACGTGATTTTAGTTTATATGTGAAGCGTAGGTCTCAACATCTTTTTGTACTTGTTCTGAATTTACTCTTAGTTGCTCGGGACATCTTAATATAATTTGCGAAGAGCATTAACTTTTATGGTAAGATCTCTTTGTATCATTCATTTAAGATTGGTCTTCGTTTTACCATTAATGAATGTTGTATCTGGTGCTTTCTTAAATTTTAATGGCTTGCTTTCGGAAATATAATTAGCCGTCCGTTTGTCTTCTTCTTCGCACTTCCTGCAAATAGCGCCTCCAACTGTCTCGGTCCATCGACCGCATCCTTCATTTCCGAAATCCAAGCAACGATGAAGTGTCTTCATCGACCGAGTCAGACCAGCATTTCTTCGGCTTTCCCATTGGTCTCCAACCTCGGGTTCTCCCAACAAATACCTTTTTGGCTATCCGTTGTTTGTCCATACGATTCACGTCTGTTTATATTCACGTTCAATTAACCTTTGTGCTTTAATTAAATAAGCTGCAAGCAACCAGCCAAGTAAACTAATCGCAAGTTTCTGGTCCTTTCTCAACTTTTTCATTTTCTTTGCTGTACTCTTCCTTAATTGCACTTATTTGAATAACAAATAATTCTTCAAAAACGTTACTTCAAAATTGTTGCATAACATTGTAGCTTCATGAAATTATAACACAACGCTCCACTTTAATTTTGATCAGTCATAACTTGACTTCTTCGATTTATCCTCGTCATCTCTCACAGCGGTTGGCTACCTTGTCCCCAATCAAATCTTAAAAGTCTATAAATTTTTTTCATTTACTTTTATAAAGTTACCATTAAAATGAATTACATGGTTCTCTTTGAACGCCTTTTCATATCTCTTTGACGATTCGAAATTCCCTCTGTTTCATCCAATTGCTTCCATCTACATTTCCCCCCGCCCCGGAAAACTAGCGATAATATCGCTAGTTTCGGACAACTATTTCCTTCCAAACAGGAATTTGATCAGGAAAAATGCGCAGATCTTTACAAGTTTTATGACGAAATATTGGACTGTTCAGAAAGGAATTTTATCTCAGAGATCAAAATGTGGAGGCAACGGATCTCCGATCAAAATATTCAAAATGCGCTCGATGCATTATCAGTGAGTAACTTTAGATTGGAATTTTCACTTCCAGTATCAGTTTATATCACCTATCGAATGCTAAATATTCAATTTTTACGTTATTTTTTAGGTCATCAATGAAAAATGCTTCAAAAACGTGAACACGATCTTACGAGTATTGGCAGTGTTACCCGTAACAACAGCAACTCCAGAACGATCATTTTCGACCCTGAGAAGAATAAAAAACTATCTTAGAAGTACAATGGGACGGGAGCGCCTGAATGGACTCGCTTCTTTGAGTATCCATCCACAAATTGGACTAACAGAAGACGAAATTCTGCAAGAATTCTTCAAAAAACCGCGGAATTTCAAAAACGATTAAGATTTTTCCTAGTTTTCGCACTATCGCTAATATAATGTAGTAAACTGAATTTAATAATAATATCATGTATGTCAAAATACGAGAAATCATTCATTTGCACATTACAATCTTTTTTGAATTTTCGAATCGTGAAATATAATATGCAAATTTTTGGCGACAGAATATCAGGATTCAAAATTCAGGTCCAATCGGGCCCGGACCCTCCTGGGGGGGGTCCGGACCCGAGGACCCCCCCCGTGGATCCGCCACTGAGCGATATGATACCTTTCATTGGTTGTCTAACAGCCTTTGAGCTTGTTCAAATTATTTTTTTTCCTTTTTTTTTACAATTCCTTCTAGACTATCATAAAATCTTTCATTTAACTTTCATTGCCGGGTGAAAAAATTATCACCAAGAATTTTCTCATTGCCATTTCCGAGGATATTTAAATTAGATAAGAAATAACGTATTAGTCACAAAAAATCCACTCTCCTTCCAGCAAAGGGCGGACACTCGAATTTAAAGAGAAAGATTTGAAGATTAATTATTGATAACAAGAATTAATCTTCCAATCGACTTTCCATTGATTTACAGCATTTTAGAATGTAATGAATTTTTTTGATACCCAACTGAATTTCACCATTTCTTTTTTCACCAATTTCTTCTCACTAACGAAGCTGCTTCAACAATAATGATCATTCTGTTCAGCCTAATTTCTCATCAAATGATCAACTTTATTTCCATTTTTCATACTTTTAATCATAATTGCTCATAAAGTTCAGTCAATGGATCAATCATGCTCCCAAAACCGCATTATGTAGAGTTTGTTTTTTTTTCATTCTCTAATCGGAAGAGGAATCGAATTGAGTGAAAAATATTTAAGCTTTAATTAAGTTCATTTGAATACAAGCTCCAGCAAATCAGCATTTTTTGAATCGCTTGTTAAAGATTTCTTGTTGGAAAGCCTTTAAAATGCAACATGAAAGAGCAGAAGTATCTTAACGATTAATTGATGTTTTTGATAGAAAGCTATGTTTTAAGTTTACGCACTTATTTTCTGGCTATAGTCAAATTGAAAATTAGGAAAAGCAGTCATCAAAAGAAATCTATTTTGATGTAAATAAATTTGAATCATGTTCATTTACGGTATCCATTTGAAAAACGGAAAGTTTCTTATTGGTTGCTTAAGTAGATCTTTGGATGTAGAGTTTTATGTATGATAATGCATTAGTTGAAATTAATCGTTGGAATAATTAATCACTCGTTTGATTCCGATTAAAAATGAAAGATTATTCAACAAATTTTAAAAAATTATTAGAAAAAAATAATAATTTTCATTATCATTAATTTTAAACAAGAGTCAAAAGTAAGATTGAACTTTTCTTGTATAATACGATAAAAACAATATGATATAATTTTTAATAAATGTCCAAAATCTGAACTTTTATTAATTACGAGCATTTTATGGATAATGTATAAATAATTAACGGTATGTATACAAACATGTATGCTGAAGTAGTTAAAATTGTTGGTACATTATTCGATAATTTGTGGCTCATGGCATTTTGTCTCTCCCAGCTACTGCTGGGTAGGATTTGTGGTTGACCTAACACCAAAGGACTGTAAAATTTGCCTTAAATTTTGTCAATTAAAGTTTGTAGTTCTTGTAGCACGACAACCGTTGCGTGGTTCACTCACAATTTACATAACAATGGGGGTCTGAATTATAAATGGTTTTCCATTAAGGATATAATAATTTTATCTATAAATAATGTACAGAAATATTTGAGATATTGAGTTCAAATTTATTGTGGGTGTAATGCATGCATTAAACTTTATGAATAAAATTCTATTTTGATCATATGACCACCACGGCCCTGTTTACAGCGGTCGATTCTTTAGACTCAATTTTCCACCACTCTGGCACACATTTCGACCGGAACGTTGGCAATTTCGCTTTGGATGTGTCTTGAGCTCATTTAAAGTTGCTAGCTTATTGGCATATATCAGTGACTTGATACAGTTCCATAAAAAGACATCCAATGGCGTTAGATCGCATGAACGAGGTGGCCATTCGACCGGACCATTTCTTGAGATAACACATTCGCCAAATTTGCTTTTCAATAAATCGATTGCGAGACGTGCTGTGTGGCTAGTGGCACCGGCTTGTTGAAACCACATATCGTTGATGTCAAGTTTATCTCTCCATACACAGTAACATGAATGTCGTTTTCATCCACGAAAAAATACGACCGAATCTCACCTCCGGCATGAAAACCGCACCAAACAGTATTTTTTTGCGGATGCATTTATGTCTCAAGAAGCACATGTGGGTTTGTTGCTGACCAATGTTGCATATTTTGCTTATTAACTAAGCCATTGAGCCAGAAATGAGCTTAATCGCTGAAGATAATTTTTCGATGAGAGCCAACTTGGAGAATTTTCGGCGTTTCGAATGATCAAATGGTTTTAGTTCTTGAGTCAATTTAATCTTGTAATCATTTTGACCAAGATCTTTTTGTAAAATATGCCACAGTGTCGTTTGAGCGATGCCCAATTCTTGAGAACGACGTGGAATCGACTGACTTGGCTTATTTTGAATGGATGCACTGACGGCTGCGATATTTCTTTCGCTTCGAGCGGAACGACATCTTTTTGGCACCGGCACGTCCAATAGTGAAAATCTGGACTCGAACTTATCCACTATAGCACGAATAGCCTGTCGGGCGGGACGATTATTGCGACCGAAAATTGGAGTAAGCGCTCATAAAGTTGCGACCACTGACTCAGAATTTCAGTATTAATTTTTAATAACTTCCAAGCGTTGCTGGTTCATGAGCCTTACCATGATAAAAACGTTAACTTTAAAAAACGTTTTCACATTGAAGGATTATTAAAAAATTTTCAGGGTACGTTCATATAAAGATACAAAATTGTTAAGTCTCCAATGGAAAACCTTATAATTAGCTTTTAGTTACTGCACAACAGCTTGTTAATTTAACTTTTCCAAAAACATATAAAATTTCACTGCTTTTGATGTAATATCTTGATTTTTCCTTGGATACTTTTATTATAATCAGTTAAAATATGTTTGGGTTGATTCGTTTCTTTGAGGAAATTAAAAACAAAAAAAAAGTTATTAATACACCTTTTAAAAACTTACTTCAATTTTGTTTCTGAGTATATTGAAATTAATTGATAAGATTAAAGTATTTGAAACATATTTTATTGATATCATAGTAGATACATAATAATTGAACTATTAATTATTTAAGGCTAGAGTTTCTAAGTAATAGAAAAGAATGATTTATTTGATTGTCCCCAAATTTTGCTATCCACTGTGATTCATGAATGCTAAAGTTTCAACGCTAAATCTCGAATGCTGCCAAGCTTATATGAATATATTTTAAAAATGATTTAGAGCCATGGATGCGATCTGGACCCTCCTTTGTGATCCTGTCACAAAACAACATTCCATGGCCTGTCACAAGTTGGGTAGACAGAAGGGTTTTCTACTTAACGTATGATAAACTCAAGGGACACAATGTACACATTTAAAAGAAAAGCTATTGATACTCACTACTTATGAATTCTCAAAGATAATTACGCTAACCTTCTCTAAAAATTTAACGAAGATCAGACCTCTTGTGTTTGATTCAATGAAAAGTTTATAGAGTATTAACCTCAAGTAGTCAAGGAAAATTCAAATGGCTTTGGCTTTTGTAAATATAATTCGATTTTTTCGAATTTTCAGAGCACAAGAACCTATTATACGACTATTGAAGTATGGAGCTCAAGTGAATTGAAGGGTACTTATATTGACAATTTTCAGTGAATTTCAATTTCTAGGGTATTAGTCGATGTTGCACTAATAAGGACCTACTTCCATGATTTTTTTTAAATATTTCTAGATTGAGGGTATCCAATTGCGAAAGGGAGACAAAATTTTTTGTATGTTCCTCCGCTTCTTGCGTCCCCAAGGCCGATAAAACTGTTCGAAGACCTATTTTGGGAAGCTTTCATCAAGACTACCATCTACAACTTCATGCAATAGTCTATGATTTTCTACCATTTTAAGGGTTCCGCACTTGAAAATCTTTTTAAAAATTATACCTAAACTTTCCATGTTTGATGTCTTAAGCTGTCATGATTGTGAAGAAAAACTGAAGTGACATGACACTCTCATGGATGGACGGACAAATTGACAGACACACAGGCAAAACTCATTTTGATAGAGTTTTGTAAATAGAACAAAACCCTAAAATCATCTTCACAAATACTGAAAAAAATCTGTCGTAATTTCGGCGCTTAAAATTATAGTTTTTTTTTTGTGGTTGGAATATAAAGGCAATTTAGTCACTAAGTGTGGAGCTTCCGATCTCACAATGTATCTGAACTACTCATTAAACATCTCCCTGTAACCACAGAACCAAGCCTGGAACTGTTTTACACATTATTTTGGGCAAGACCTCATTTTCTTACGCCTAAACAAATCTTTACGTTACACGAATCCCTTCTCTAGCTGGAAGAAGGGAGAGGAAAGGATTGCTAGAAAAGGAACCATTCTACTCTCTCTGCTTTTAACCGTCAGCACTGCCCAAGCATAGTCTGGCACGCAGTTCCATTTGTCAACTGATGCAAGCATATTCCCGACTATAGTCTACGGAGAGAGAGCCCCAATTTCGCTGCAGAGATAATCGTGCAGCCTTTCCCATCTTTTGCAGATGAAAAATATGTGGCAGGCCTCATCCATCGCTCCTCTTAAAAAACGCAGTCCAGCGACTGTGAGTTACCGATGTTGTGCAGGTAAGACTGGAAATATGCATGTTCGCTCAAGAGCTGGGTTAGGTAGAAATTAGTTTCACCGTACACTCGATTGAGTCATGGCTTTAGATTAGGGATCATATGAGCCTCTCCATCGCCTTCGCTTCTGCATAGATAGACGCTCCTTCGCTCCCTAACAAGAAGCGTAATGGGCATCTCACCTGCAATCACCAATACCACCGACTCGAAAACTGTTTGGTATGCGCATGCAATTTGTATATGCTGACTGCTTTAGGTGCAACTCCTTATTTAGAGTTTTGTCCCATAATTCTAATCCGTAGAGCAGAACAGATTGTACAGCACTCATTAGGAGTCATCTCCCTAATGAAAGGGGTCCTCCTATGTAGGCCATCAGTCCAATAAATGCCGTTATACGAACTGCCGTCTTTTTGGCTGTTGCTCCAATTTGTTCGAAGAAACTCATATTTGAGTGTTTCATTACTCCCAGGTATTTTATGATAGATTCGACTCGACCAGTGTTTCCGCTATAATTATTGTCCTTACTCTGAGGGCTCTTTTCTTAGTTAGTATAACCACTTCAGTCTTCTCCAGTGCTAGACTGAAACAGTCACTCAGTCCCTCTTTTGCCGCATTAGTGCACCGAATGCGAATTGCACATATTCGATAGAGCGTCCCATGACTAAACCAAACGTGGTTTGTCCAGCATATCAAATCTCTGTAGCCCATCATACAAGATGTTCCACAAATCAGGACCAAGAATGGACCCTTGCCGATGTAACATGCATACTTTGACTTCCTTTCTTCCTATTGTAGAGCAGACTGAATTTGCTCAAGTAGCCCCTTAGGATTTGCGTAAGGCATTGCGATAGTCCCAGCGCTTTCACAAAATCCACCCATCTGATGAACTTGAAAGTGTTTCTGACATCTAAAGTAACTAGAGCACGACCGTTTGAGTGAAATCGCTGTGTACCTCACTGCACTGGATCGCGACTACAACTTCTTTGATTGCGTCAATAGTAGAGTGACCAGCTCTGAAGCCATACCGCCATGAAGAGAGATCACCAGTCAGTGAGTCTTCCCTTGATAAGTTTTTTGAGTTCTTTCCCGGCCCTGTCTAGCATACGTTGCGGTCGGTATGTAGAAGATGACTCTTGATTCTCCTTACCTATGCTGATTAACACAAGCCTCGCCACCTTCCAGAACTCTGAGAAGATCCCATCATGCAAGCAAGCATTGAACATACTGAGTGGCGAGTCAGGTCAGACTCGGTAAGCTATCTGCAGCTCGTCAGCTGGAACTCCGTCTGGTTCTGGAGTCTTTCTTTTATTCAAAAACAGTACTACTTCTTCCGCTTCCATGTTTGTTAAAAGTGGGCATTCGACTGGTGTTTCATCGTGCACAGACATGTGTCCTAATTCACGTTACCTACTCGTTCTTTCAGCAGTTGGCCTTTCCCGTATTGATGAGTTTATGGAGGCATTTTCCAGCCAACTAATAAGCTGTTAATTTGGTGCATGCATAATCATGGGACCGTGCTCACGGGGTCTTTCGTTGGAGATTGTGACACTCTCTTCACTTTTTGGCAATTTTAGAGGACCACCAGTTCATTTGAGACTTGGCGTATCAATGTTTTTGGAAAGAGGTGGAAAATTTGCAAGCAGATGCATTGATTATGATAGTTGAGTTCAATACATTTTTAGCTGCTAGTCTCCCACTCTCGAAAGAAACTTCCAGTAGCGATGATTGTACCACTAGTACTTCTGCAAAACTTTTGACGCCCACCTTCTTAGTGTTCAACTGAAGCCTGGAAGGTTTGCCATACAGGCATCAAAGACTTGCGTCATGGATCTCAAGTGCTATATACTGGTTATCACTAGCAAAGTAGTTTTCTAGAACTTTCCAATTTTTAACTTTTGGTACTAGAGACTCGGAAGCAAATGTCACACCTGGAATGGTTCCAATGTAGCCCGGTTGACAAAAAGTAGGGACGTGTACTCCGATGTAGATTAATCTGCAGAATACGTCTCATTACAGAAGTGCTTTGGCTTTGGTTAGGAGTTTCTGGAATTTCAAATCATCTGGCTTTAGGCTAGCGTTTTTGTAGAGAAAGCAGTGTGTCTTTTCTATACACTCCTTCTTTTTATGCTCTGTTTTGCAGAAATTATAGCACAGGGAGCTCTTGTTGATCTCTTTATAGCCCCTTAGAGTCTGGCCATATCCAAAGCACCTGAAATACTGGAGAGAGATTGTTCTTTAACCTTATCCTAGAGTAATCCCTCTCCAGTGTTTTAGGGGCCTCGAATACGGGCATACTTCAAGGGACTGGAAAGAGATCGGCAAGAGCTTCATATTTAGGAATGTCAAGACAATCGATTTTTGAAAAAATGAGCCATTACTATAGACTATTTCTATGTAGATCCAATAAGGAGATTACGGGAAGCAATGCAGGATAAGAGGAGGTGAAAGCTCTGATTTCAAGTACTATTTCTCCAAGAAAACGTACACGCCTACAAAGCCACAGCAGCAATGATTACTATTTGAAAAGCCGGATTTCAATTACTTAGACCGAAGTTGAGGCATACTCTTGGGGTACTTGTTGAATAGTGTTTGTAATATGGAATACTTGCCGAGTATTGGCTTGAAAGACAGTCATTGGATATGCATAGATGCGGCAGCAAGTCGTCTAGTTTGCCGTTCACGTTTTATGTACATATGTTTTTTATTGAATGTTATCGTTAGACATTCATATGCTTGTATAGGTGTTTACAGATTTGTGAATTTCTGAGGTAAATTTTCACTTGTCAGACTACAAATTCAATTTAGACAGTAATAAGGCCCTAAATAGGCTTGCCTAAATGGGGTTTAGGGCCTAATGCTGATTGTGACGTTTTAATTGGAGCTTGCCTAAACAGTTCTTAATTTCGGTATTGATGGAGCATGCCTACACAATTCCTAATTTACGTACTGATGGAGCTTGTCTTAAAATTACCTGAATATGAAAAAATATTTATAGTAACAATTCGGCACAAAGTTATAAATTTGCTGGTAGCATAAAATACTTACCATTTTCTTCACTTCACAAAAAACTTACCACGCTTAATAATAATTATTATAAAGGCAAGCCCGATCCGTAAAATGAAGTAAATGGAAGCCTAGTAAGCCATACGACTTGTCAACGAATCAATAATTCTAATTTCCATTGTTAACGACAACATAAACGATTTGTTAATGAATACCCTTTTTAACAATACATCAACCATTCATTTTGCAACACATAAAGGATTTTTTTTGTAGATCAATTGTCTAAAGATCCGTTCTCACAATATATTGTAAACTCTTGTAAAACTGTCGTGAAATTATCGAACAACTATTGTAAAATTATCGTTAAACCATTGCAAACTATCGCAAACTATTGTAACACTATCACAAAATGATTGTCAGACTATTGTCGCACTATCGCATGATATGATTTTTATCGAAAAATGATTTGCTGTGAAGTGTTATATTGAGCTCTAAAGTAGAAATCGCTATCTGTGCTTAAAACTGTAATGCGTTACTTTCGGCATTAGAGTGTAATGAGATTTTCTTAAAGAAACCGTAAAAAATAAGGTTCCCTTCAGGCCCAGGTTAAGTATGCCTGCATAAAGAAATAGTAAAGAATTTCTACTTTCACTCTAACTTAGAAAATTTAAATTTGGACACATGGTACCTCTTCCGCATTGAGCAAAAATATAGGATTTCCGAAATCACTAAAGTTAGGCATGCCTAATCAGACTCCCATTCTCGCATTAGGTATACCGAACTCAGACGCCGTATTGGCACCCATCGATATGCCGCACTGTTTTCGCGTTAGGCCCAATTGTTTGTTTAGGCATGCCTTAATTAGTTTCTGGTCGGTTTAAATAAAACCATACACATAAAAATTAAATCTAAATACTTACGTTCTTCACGTTCCTATTAAAATCGGTAACTGTCGGCTTCGTCCATTCATCTGCCTGTCAATATGTCACAGCAAGTTGTCTCTGTAGCGAGAAAAGTCAGAGTCATCAAATCTTGTGAATAGCTCAAAAGTAGCTGGTTAATGAAAGCTTGATAATCGAAAAAAAATTCAAAGAATTTTAAGGGGGTCTCCCTACGCATGGATGTGATCCTTTAGAAAATTGTTTACCGAAGAAAGTCGAATAAGTAAAGACCTTGATGAGATCTTTCAATACTATGTGTCAAAATTCCAATATCAGAACAAAGTAGGCAGGCTAAGCGGAACAATATGAAAAAATTGTATCCTCCCCTTGCGATTGGGCACCTGAGACTGAAAAATCTAAAAATATAAAGAAGGTAGTTCTCTATGAGTTCAATGTCAAAATTTACGCAACTATGTAAGTACTAGTATGATCGATGAAACTGATGGAGAGTAGTAAGACTCGCAGCTGCCAAAATCATAATAGGAAAAGGGGTCCGTGAGGCAAGTTTTGCAGAACTGTGGTGCCCTATGCATGGCCTGCATGTATAGTGCTGAAACTTCTTCCTGCCCATCTCGCTCATGTTGATGCTGTCCAAGGCAAAGAGCTGTAAAATATCCTCTCGTCATGCGGCTAAAATTATAAAAAAGAGTCCTATCAATGAAAAGAAGGCCGGCTCCAGAACTAAACAGCTTCCCAGCTAAGATGCTGCAACTTGTCTATCACCATTTTCATGACTTGCTGCTCGGTGGATTCAACGCTTCCCTGTAGAAAGGGGTCTTCCTGGAACGTAGGAAAGTAGCGCGGCTTGTTCTGATCAGTAAGGGGAAGGGCAATCCTGGGTCACCATCTGCGTGCTGGGAAAGTGCTTGAGAAGGTCATCATGGGAAGACTCACTTGTGCAATTGGTATTATTGGTTACCTATCTCCTTGGCAGTACAACTTTAGAGTGAGACGCTACACCATTGATTCGGTTGTAGAGGTGGTGAGCGCGGTCCGAAAAGTGTACAAACACTGCCACACTAGGCGACGGGTAGTTCTGTTGGTGACACTTGATGCCTTCAACTCCGCTAGATGGGTGGATATTCTGGTTATCATGGAAAACACTTTTCAAGCTCCAGAATATTTGATGCAGCTTTTAAGGGTCCAAAACCTACTTTATAGCATCACGCAGGGCTAATAAAGGATGAAAGTTATACCGGGTGTTGGTCAAGCATCTATCCTTGGCTCAAACCTGTGCAACAAATTGTGTGGTGGGCTACTGAGACCACAGTTGCCGGATGAATTACACCTAATCTGCTCTGCAGATGATGTTGTGGTGCTAGGTGGTAGATGCACGGTCAAAAAGGTGCAATCTGCCAAGTATGCTTATGCGCTGGATAATTGGAGGAAACTAAAATGATCACCCTGATAAAGAAAAGAATCTCAAGAGTAAGAGTGACCAGTATCTTAATCAGTACTGTAATTTTTAAATCAAAACCAGCAGTAAAGTACCTCGATTCACTGATTGACTCAAGAATGAGTTCCTCTGAGCAAATCAGGACGGTGGCTGATAAGGTTGCTTCAGACATATCGGTAGGGGAACCCAAATCATCAAAAAGGTGACTTTTTATGAAAGCTATAGAGTCAGTGCTACTATATGGAGCAGAAATATGGTGCGACGCTCTCAGCCAGGAGCTGTACCAAAATGCTTAGCAGAGGAGCACTGAGGGTTACATCCACATACCTGATAATCTCTGATTTGGCCATACTAGTTATTTCAGGGGCGATGCCCATCTCTCTTCTTGCTAGCAGACACCAGGGAGGCAGTTGTCTACGACGGAAAACAACGCTCACTCAAAGATTGCCGGTAGTCTTTCGTGAAAAGCTTGAAGGGCAGATCGACTGCGCAGTTTATTCCTGAATTGAGACCGTGGCTCAATTTAACGCACGTTAAGACTGACTTCTACCTGACCCAGCTCTAGATAGGACATGGGTCTTTTCCATCTCACTTGCAGCAAATTAGTAACTCACTGTCCTCCGACAGTAATCTTTGCGCAGGAGAGGGAGACAATGCCTGTCATACATTTTTTGCATGGGTAGGACAGACTGCAGCAGAATCTCTACAAGAAATAGGAGAGCTCTTAGTGGATATACCAATCGGAGAGATGCCTGGAACAGTTGACAATTGGAGCCATGTGGCACTGTTCTGAAAAGTTAAAGCAAGAGAGAGATTGTATAAGAAGTGAGGTCTTTATTTTCCCTTCTTGATTTATATAAATAAATTTTGCTTACTTAAAACTACGGTTAACGACTTTATGCTTAAAACAATTTGCAGACTTACAATTACGATGTTAATTACTTTATTTAAAAACAATTTGCTGACTTGCAATTAATGAGATGAATAAAACGGTGATTGACAATCATTTGACAAATTTTGATGAGTTTCAATCGGTAAGGTAAATGAAGTTCAATACAATGTTGCAATTCAGCATTCTGTTCGGTTAAATATTGCAAATGCTAAGGTGAATGAAATTTACATTTTGATTGATTGCATTTTACTAGTAATTGATTTGAATATGAAATTGCATGTTGGGTAATTGCACCTTATAATGGGCAAAGTTAAGTTCTGGGGTATTGACTGCGTGGTGATAATTTGAACAGGCACATTATATTCAGGCATCTCTAAAAGATAAAAAGGGCTCACTCGAATAGCCAGAGACGTCAGAGTTGGTGGATTTTTTCTCTAGCAACCTCTTTTCGTTCCTCACTTCCCACTAGAAGACGACTCCAACTTGAAGGTGCCTTAAGGCGTAGCGATACCAGACTTAGTTCGAATTAATGTATCAAGTGGTTCCAGGCTATGCTCTCAGGTTGACAAGGGAGGTACGTATTTGGTAATTTAAGCTCTAGCACGTCTAAGAGAACTACGTTAAGTGTGTAAATAGCCTTCATCTCTGTTACCCTCCTCGAAGAGGGTATTC
Organism: Odontomyia ornata; assembly: GCA_963969285.1. NCBI lineage: Eukaryota > Metazoa > Arthropoda > Insecta > Diptera > Stratiomyidae > Odontomyia > Odontomyia ornata. The sequence continues at coordinate 96,842,640 of OZ017739.1, read as the reverse complement.
TGGCTGGGAGCCTTGGATCCCAGAAAGCCCCCCGAAAAATGGGCGTGAACGCTAGTTTCTTAGTCAGTGGCCCCCCAAAGCCGCCAAGTGAGAATGCGGCCACCAGAATATCGTTTTGAATAACCTAATATATACCCCTCCACACCTTCGCACCTGATTCTTACCGGAAACGAAGCGCAGCGGCAAGTTAGACCAAAAAAGGAACAAAAACAAAGAAACTGTCTCCTACTGCCGTCAGTCTATCCCGTTTGATTCGTACAGCTTCTTCTATTTACCTTCTCCCTAGTCAAGGTAACGCTGAAAATCAAGAAAATATGAGAAGAAAAGCAAGGAAAAAACGGCAATATAAAAAAACCTTTACATTAATGCTTGTATTCCAATCAACAAACAGAAGATTTATAATGCAAGATATTTCTCTGCGATACCCTTGGGGGCCCCTTTTACCTACCACTTGTCCACGTTATCCGTATTGGACCACTCGTTTCCCAGAACCTCGATTGTTGCACGGGTTCGATAGTGCCTTAGAGGTGCGGGTTTTGCTTTTAATTTTCCTCCCACTCGAATCCCTCAAAATGTTGAATAGATTCTTGATTCTATTAGTTCCTTAAAGCTGCGGACTTCGTTATTAATTTCTTTCCCACTCGGATTCCCCAAAATTTGTCCTTAAAAAATTGCTCACAAGGGCTTCAATCACTTTGGTTCGCGAGCCTCAACGTGGGTAGACCGGGAATTTCCCTTTACTCTACGCTTACCTTCGCGGCATAATGGTCTTCCGCTGTCCCAGTAAAAACTTCACTACTCAGCTCACTGAATGTTCTTTCACTAGTCTTTCGGTCAGACACTCACTAAGTTTCTAGTTCACACTGATACCATAAAATATTTCATGTCCGTGGCTATAATCTCTTCGTGCGCAAGTTTACCACCAACATTCACTTCCTCACAAATACGAAGTTCTTTAGATAACTAATTTGTGATCACTTCGCGAGCGAGTTTACCCCCAGCCAAACCGTTTACCGTACCGAGTATCATCCAACAAAAGAGACCCGGTCACTCATTTAACACCCTTAAATAGATGTGTGACAACAGGGGTTGTCAGCTAATCGAAAGGAACGATGACTGGTCATCCACCTTTCTATTCCAATCCCGAATTAGTGACAAAGTCTTTCTGGTCGCAGTTTCGCAGTTTGCTGTGACAGAACAGAACTGACATTTGGACTGATTGTTTATATTTACAAACGTGTCGTGCTTGCGAAATCTGATCCGAATAAGAAGTTTGTGGAAGTTTGGTCGCGTGAAACAGTTTAAAGTCGGAAATATTGAAAATTTGTTCGCGTGTAGTGCGTCTAAAGTGATTTGTCTGCGTATGCGGTTGTATGAGGGGTGAAATGTGCTACTGGCACCCATATTGATCAGGGGATTCCAAGCGTGATGTCGAATTCATCCGCGAAAGGTAGTGCTGATTTAATATTTAGATTGCTTACATCCCCCAAATTCGTCAACGCGTTGTCGCCCACCTGTAGAGTTTTAGCTGCGAAATAGAACGCTTCCGCCCTTGATATAGGAGAGTGTTCTTTCGCAGAAGTAGTTTCCTTTACGAGCTCAGCCATCCGCCATGGTAATTCGCGAGTGTTAGTGCTGCCTCCATTCTTTCTAGGTACGAGAAGGGTCATTTTTGGGACTTCACCCATTTTGTTGAAAGCGAGGATGATTGGGTCCGGTATGCTTGACGCTGTTGCTGTCAGGGTCCAGTACTTTCCACGGCGTCTCTTTGCTTCAATGATGGGTTGTGAGTACAAAGACTTAAAAAGTAAAGTTTACAATAGTAATTGTATCTACGTGTTAATTACGTTACATTGTAGACATTATGCAAAACGAAGACCTCGGCTCGAAAAGAATTTATTTTCGTTCTGTTTATTGTTATTTATTGCTAGCTAAATATATCGACTGGTAGCCCCATGCTGAATAGGAGGCAGTTTCACTTGTAACACCTCCCATCCTCAAAGAAAATCTTCCATGCTGCTCCTCCTTCTTGTTCTAATAATTATAATCCTACTCACTTCCGCCACTCCCTACCATTGTTTGGCTAAAGTAGATAGATGAACTCAGGTGCATTGAGAATTTTACTCACATTTTGATCTTTACAAGTTTGGATTTCCCGATTCAACTTACGATGACTCTGATAAAGATTCTCAAAGTAGTCAGTTATTTTTTCTATGTCCGCAGTCCAGTTCTTTTTTTACGTTAAAAACCGCCGGCTTTTGCTTTTTTGAGTGAACAGATGCGTCTCGACTCCTTAAGTGAAGGTGACTCAAAGGAATCGAGTCGCATTTGCTAACCTAAAGAAGTAAGGCCTGAGGCGTGTTAAGATAAAAAAAAAAATTCTGAAAGTAGGTGAAACAGTGTATGTGGAGTGTGGTTACTGTGTGAATATACTATGGGTATGAAAGCGTTAACCCTCTAATACTTATTCCACCCCTGGTGGCCGGCATCTTATTTCTGATTCTTTAATTTTGAAATCCTGTATTCAAATAACATATTGAGACGTTCACATGATAACTTTTGCATTTATAAGTTGATTATTTTCTCATCAGAATCTACCAGAAAAACTACCCAATCGAAATTTTCATTGAGTCTACAGTGGTCGGTAAGATTTAGGGTTTGGTACTTTCTTACAAAATCATATTGAAATTGGGACCTGTGTGTCCATCCGTCTGTCATATTCGTTGTTCTCCGAAACTATAATAACTACTGACACCAAATTTATTGTGTGGATGTAATGTTATGGCCTTTTGAACGTCTGGATGTATTAAAAATTAGAAAGATTCTTAAAAAGAGGCTCAGCATTTAAAGATGAACCTTAGTCATATGGGATATCAAATGAAAGGTCTTGGCGATGACTTTTTAAAACTGATATGTGTTACAAACATCGAGGAGTATGGAAGAAGAGAAAATGTACGAACAATTTCTGTATCCATCGCGTTTGGAACCTCTGGTCTAAAAAATTTGAAATAAAAAAATAAATAAAAACTACAACAGTTGCGTTTGAAGTCAAAATTTGCTTAACTTCGTTAAGAGTATTACGATTTGTAGATTTTTTCCCCAATTGAACCGTATGTGTACCCTTAACTTCAATGAAATTTTACATCCAGGTACTCGTAGCTCAATGTAAGGTTGTCCTATCCTTAGCTTATCAAAATCTAACAATACCCTATGAAGTGTCTACTCAAATTGTTTAAAATTATTACTCAAAAAATGGAAAACCGAATTCTCGAACATCAGCACAGTTCAAAATGAGCAATTAGAATTAAACATTTTGTATAGAAAGGCAATCTTCTTTCAAAAGCTCCACGATTTTCTATTTTAATAGAATTCTTTAATTCAACAGAAAGATTAGAATCCACAAAACCTCTAAAAAGTGCCGCGGACTCGGAGAAACTTCAATTTAGAAGCATGTTTATATAATGCGGATATTAGATTATTTGCATTAACAAACTATTTCTCAAAATTTATTTGAATAATTTGCAAATCCTACATTCTGCAGCCGCCTCCATTCAAGTTTCGTCTAGTTCCAAAGATTTCGAAGCAGCCACAGTTCAAATTGGTACAAATTACATAATGATCACATGCCAATGCAAAGTTATTTTGACTTATTCATCTCATAAGTTTCACTATTCAAAACTATTTACGAAGAAGAAGAAATAAAATAAATTTTCTTAAATCGCATAACATCTCGATCACCGCCAATAAAGCTGTTACCAACTTTGCCACCATATCATCATCGCCACCATCATCGTCGACAGCAACATCACCATCATCATCGCCTCACATTTCCTGGAGAAAGTCTCGAAGAATAATTTTCGAATTTGTTACGAACCTGTTATAATCACAAGAATGATCGCCATACAAGGTCACTAAAAAGAGAAAGTGTTACACTGCCGAATCTATCTATTCAACTTTAAATATCCACATATATGCACTCGAATGAATGTAATATGTACAACAACAGCTTGTCAAATGTGTACTATAGAAAAAAAAGTGAAGATAGAAATAATAAAAACATCTAATGGAAAAAATTTAAAGAGGAGCAAGAGAAAGAAAAATAAATTAACGTTGATCCACAACATTTACAAACATGCATTGATCTTTGGTATATCCGCGAGAGAATGGAGACGAGAATGGTTAATGGCTAGATGAATAGTTTGGACAATTGCTGATGAATACACCTGAGCAAATTAAGTAATTACGAACTTTTTCTTCGAGTTCATGCCGCACCGCGCCGCGCACAGGTTTACCCGTACACGAGCAAAATACAATGGCACGTCTAATTAAAAGAATTTGAATGGGCTCAATTGATTTCACATTCAGAAACAATACATGTCTGATTTTCGCCGTGTATCATGTGTTTACTTTCTTCAATTACTTTCTGCATTGTACCAGCGTATACAAACGAACGTAGTTGGGCAGGTGATTGCGCTCTTTAATATCGTATTCCACTTTAAAAAATTTCGCCTCTTTTGAGCCCGAGTGCAATTATGAGAATGCTATTAGTAAAGTGATGCATTAACGAGCTTCGCTTGATTTCTTAAGGATGAGATTGTAATTAGTACTAACAATAGATTTATGGAAAATGCAAATTCCACTACTGATTTATAATTTTTATTTTTATCTTTGCAGGGTTGTCGAACGTGAATTGAATGTACCATTACCTCTATCAAAAATTATTAAGAAGTGGAACAATCTGTTACAAGAATATAAGGTGAGTTTTGCAATATGCTTATACAATCAACTAAAGAAATTCTGGTATGAATACACAAAGTTCCATAAAATTTTGTTGTCCCCCAATTCCAGAAAGAAATCGCAATGAATAGGACTTACTTCAAAACCGCATATATAAATAATAAAAAATGCACAGCTCTTAAATACATCGGTCCAGTGTCTGATGCAATTTCCCATATTTGTCAAATAACATTGTCTAAGTAGCCTTCAGGCCAAGTCTAAGTAGCCTTCAGGCCAAGTCAGAAATCGTGCAACCTCTTTAACGCAAAACAACCAAACGATAAATTTAACCTTCGGAAGGCAAGGCTTTTTTTACTCATTAATAACAATAGAGGTATGCGGTCACCTCACCGCTTTTGATTTTAAATAAAACAGTCATTTAATCAAAAAGTATACATATTCAGTCTAAAATACAGGGTTATCCATTTCGTGGTTGGGAAAGTATAACCCTGCTATTTGACACCTGTCAGAATTAAATGTCATCCAAAGTGTGTTTTTTTTTAGTTCAAGGCTTGCCATTTAGAAATATGGATCGTTTAATAGTCGAAGAACGCGTTAAAATTACTAAATTTTATTATAAAAATGGTGATTCTGCTGTATCAACATTTAGGGCTTTACGAGCTAATTACGGTCCACATTATCGACCTACACAGCAAACAATTTCGAACACAGTGAGAAAATTTGAAAAGACTGGATCGTTTATTGATATTGAAAGGCCTGTGCATCATCCCAACATTCGTTCTGCTGAAAATATCGCTGTCGTTGCTCAAAGTGTGGAGGAAGACCCGAATTTGTCGATTCCTCGACGTGCTCAACATTTGGGCTTGTCTTACGGCTCATTGTGGTGGATTTTGCATTTGGGTTTGCATCTCCATCCGTACAAAATCCAATTCACTCAATAGCTTAAGCCTCAAGACCATACACAACGCAGAATGTATGCGAATTGAGTGGTTGAAAAACAAGCCATTGATAACAATTTTTCGAACAAAATTTTCTTTAGTAATGAGGCTCATTTTTCACTCAGTGGTTACGTAAATAAACAGAATTGGCACAGATGGGGCTCTCAAAATCCTCAGGTGATCGCAGAAAGGCCTTTGCATCCGGAAAAAGTGACCGTTTGGTGTGCATTATGGTCTGGTGGTGTTATTGGCCCGTATTTTTTTGAAAAAGATCAAGGAAGAGCTATTACAGTCAATTCTGACTGCTATGGACGGATGTTAACCGTTTTTTGTTCCGTTTTCTTGGGCAGATTGCACATCTTGACTGCTTCTGTCGTTTTACTGGAATATTACGGAAAGTGCTCGCTAATTCTCGTGGCAATTTTGAAATGCAACGACGTTCCATATGAGGCTTTGCCAATTGCAATGCCAGTTGTTTTAAAAAGTTGCTCAGAAATTTGCTTATTGTCAACATAAAGCACCGTAGAACTTATGCCAGCCTGATCCAAAATTTCATAAAAGTATCGAAGTTTCCATCGCCTGGTGCTTCTAGCTGAACTGAACGACTGCATAATTTTATCGAAAGTGTTGACTCCTCCTTTTGTTGCGTTACAGTCGTATATTATTTATGGTTTATGTGTATTTGGATTTATTTAAGTCTTATAATACATTGTGGATAAAAGTATCACCTTTTTGTTTTTCCTAGGTGTAAAAGATACAATTGCTTTTGCTCGGTCGAAAGCAAATTGAGAAGTAAGTGGGGGCTTACTTCTATGAGGCAAAATGATGGAGGGATTTGCGGTATATTTTTGCGAAGCGTACTGTTGCAATCACGGAAGTCACCGCAGTTGCAGACAATAAGTTTCAGCAGAGGGGTGTGTAGCCCGGGGTGGCATACTGAGGAAGGCTAGTGCTCAGTCGTGTCTTGGGGCTTCCGGGACACCCTCTGTTCTGTTACTACCACGAAAGGAAAGGACAGGAAAGGGGGAGGTCATTTTAAGAAACGAAAATCTTATATTATTAGTGTTTCATGGCCGTTTATTTATTTAAAAATTTTAATTGTGCTTTAACAATATCGCTTTTATCAAGTATGGAACAGAAGAATAATAATCAGTAATGAACACACATTAAATTTTGTGAATTAATTTAAGCCCCCTATTTGGTGAAATTAGTTCAAAGTAATTAAGTTACAAAAAAAATTATAAAAAATCCCCACAAGAGAAAACAAAATTCAATTTCTTACAGATAAATCAGAAAAAGAAATAGTTACTCACCCTTTCTTTTGAAGCTGCGGAGCGCTCTGCAACTGGAAGGGGGGACCGATAAAACTTATGAAAACCAAATTTACTTTTCTTCTGCGAAAATAACGAAACAATAAAAAAAACAACGGCCACCAATCCGCGTGTCAACTTCTTGAAATTGTCGTATAATCCACTGAAAATAGTTTTTTTAAAAATCAATTACTGTCACTTTCCTTGTTTTTTTTGTTCTCGTAGATTATGCTTTTGAAATAGAAAAAATAATTCACCAAAAAAAGAAACGGTTCGCCAGGCCACGAAATAAATTACTTCTGATAAAAAGCAAAGAATGGGTTCCTTTAGCTTGACTTCAACTGTTGATGGACTCTTTATTACATCTTTCAATTAATGCCAGAATCACTAGTTCTTCACATCACACTATTCTTTTTTTCATTTTATTTGTCTAAAACCGTCTCACACTATTCCCTTCTCCACTTCATTCGTCTGAAATTCAATTTTCATTATCTTTCGCTTATTCCCATTCTCCATCTCGTAAAAACTCTTTGTTTCCACCCTCCACTATCGTTCACCATCGCTTTCCTCACAGCCAAAAATTGACCGTAAAACAGGAAAAACTTCTATCCCGAACTCCGAAATCAAAACTTATTTTTCCCCAATTGAATATTCACTTCCCGAATCTTAAACGAAGACTTTTTCGCACGAGTTCGAATCCAAAAAACTTTCCTCGAAACCGCAAATGAACTATCTTTCTTTATAAAAAAAAATGAAAGAAAGTATATACCCTTTAATTCTACTATTTATTTTAAATTTAGTATACAATTGTTTCGTTCTCTACTTGAGAACTTCCTCAGTACTACTATTCCCTAAACTATTAGTGTCCTAATATTTATACTAAACTCATTAACGTATTAATATGAATCTCTAATTACATCTAATCCCTCAAAGTACTTTTACTTAATCTCTAATTACCTGATCCTTTACCATTCAAAAATTTGTTTTTCCTTAATTACTACTTAACTACCTTCATTATTTTGTAAGCTTGAATAGCCAGGTGTATCCGTTACTTGGGTCGCCGTTCTAAATGTCCTGCGTCTTCCGATTGAATATCTCCAAGCTTTCTGCTACATCATGGAAGCTTGATGTAGCAGAAAGCTTGGAGATATTCAATCGGAAGACGCAGGACATTTGGAACGGCGACCCAGGTAACGGATACACCTGGCTATTCAAGCTTACAAAATAATGAAGGTAGTTAAGTAGTAATTAAGGAAAAACAAATTTTTGAATGGTAAAGGATCAGGTAATTAGAGATTAAGTAAAAATACTTTGAGGGATTAGATGTAATTAGAGATTCATATTAATACGTTAATGAGTTTAGTATAAATATTAGGACACTAATAGTTTAGGGAATAGTAGTACTGAGGAAGTTCTCAAGTAGAGAACGAAACAATTGTATACTAAATTTAAAATAAATAGTAGAATTAAAGGGTATATACTTTCTTTCATTTTTTTTTATTTGAAAGTTCTACTAAAGGCGGAATATTTTTAACTATCTTTCTTTGCAAGCCACAAACCGACTCCCTCTTATTCACCAAGTCCAATACTGACTCCCTTAAATTCAACAACCTAATTTTCCATCCCGCAATCTTTTCATTTTTCATTACCACTGCCGCATCTGGGTAACGTAATCGAAGTTCATTACACCTCGATTCCACTACCCATACATCTTTTTCGCACCGACAAACGCAATAATTCCCATTTTGCATATATGGTGATTTGCATAATCAAAGAAGCGTTTGATTAGATGCAAAGTGTCACATACTATATATACGGAAACTATTGATTTTGCCGATACTCTAAAAAAAGTGCTTCCCTGCGCTCGGGGAACTTGAACCCAGGGTTCTAGCAGACCCCCGGTCGAGAATCCACGACGCTACCGAGGGAGCCAACTTCTATTGATTTCCCATTCATCAAATTAGCAACTTAAACTCTTTCTTGATGCGTATAAAATTGAAATTTTTTAATAGGGAAACATGAGTAAATTTTTTGTTAGTATGAAAATATAAAATTTGTTAGTGGGAGCTAATGAATAAAATTAGTTAGTATGAAGGAAGGAATTAGGTTTTGTTAGGGAAAATGTATAGAATGAAAGTTTGTTAATGGGAATTAATATATGGAGTGTTGTTAGTGGGAAAATTAAAATTTTTTTTATATTACTAGTTTTTTGTAATTGAAAATAAGGGAAAAGGGTGGGATTGTGATGATGTGGGAATTAAAATTATAGGGAAATTGATGCTTTCGGATAGTTTCTTAACATATTCCGCTGGTGTTTTTACTTCCATTTCCTTGCCAATATACGGAATCGCATCAAACATATGAAATATTTTAGCATCACAAATGGCTACTATTTTCGAGCCCTATTTATCTGGCTTTGATGCTATGTATACGCGAAAAGACACTTGCCCCGAAAACTCAAAAATTGCTCATCGCTCATGACAAAAAAAATTGGTTCATATGAATCTTTGCAATTGTTAATAAATAAGGACCATATTTGTCGGATAGGTGCAAATTTATCTTCCGTGTTTCTACTATCCTTGTCAACAAAACGCCAACAAATCAGCAAAAATCTGAATCGCTTAGCGTTCATTATGCATTTACAAATACCAGCACTATACGGCGACCACATATCTTTTACACTTATGCGGTTGTCTCAATTTATAACCGAAAAGTAAAGTGAACGCTTCCATTTCTATGCTATTTGTTTTACGTATATAGCGCTGGTCTGTGTAATTGCTTGCACGCCGCTCGATTCCTTGTTTCGTATGCAAAACAATCGAATCAATAATCGACTGGGAAAATAAGGTTTCGAACTCATCTTTTTCCGTTTGAATATTTTGGGCGGCTCCTCGTGTAAGCCGGTGAAGAGTCACAATATTTCACTGTGCAGTTCGACTTGATGGTGGCGCAACTGAAGACCAAACATGGCGATTCTTACCTCTTCAGTACTCCTGCTTAGGCTTTCGGCAAATTCTCATGATCACTATCATCATTGCAGGACAAAACGTCATCTTCTTCCGATTGCACAGTCACAGAATCATGTGTTTTCGAGATTTCCCGTCTTCTGAATAGCTCTCATCGTGTGAATTTTCATCTTCAGAACTTTCCAGTAATTTTCTGATTGCATCTTCTGTGAGCAAAGTCATGTTCACCTTAAAACCAAATATTTATTCTTAACACTTTAAAAAATAAAACATACGTTAATACCAACAGGGGTGTTGAATTACCCCAGTAGTGCCAATATAAACTAAACTAAAGGGTTTTCCAATAAGAGGTATTGTTTTGAATAGCCCGCTATTTCAGTAGATGTCACTTTTGAAGCTACCATTTTTTGACATTTGGCAAGTAAAAGCTACGCCATTGATAAAAATGGAACAATATATGCTTCAAAAACGCATTGAAATTATTAAAATTCACTAAAAAAATCGTGAAAATTTGGCACAGACGGTTTGTAAAACTCGAACATTTTTGGGTCGGCGTGAAGCACCTTGTTGGACCGCAATACGGAAATTGGTGGAAAAATTCGAGCTGTTGGGACAACTTAGTAATGTGAAGAAAGAAAGCCTCTCTATCCTCAACGTGTGACTGTTTGGTGCGGCTTATAGTCGGGCGGAGTCATTGGACCTTACTTTTTCGAAAATGAGGCTGGAGCAACAGTTACGGTGAATGGATTGCGCTGTCGAGAGATGATCAATGATGTTTTATGGCCGGAATTGGATGGTATTGATCTGGACGGTGCTACGTGCCACACAAGCAACGAAACCATTGATCTTTTACGGGAAAAGTTTCCTGACCGTGTTATCTCTCGAAGAGGTGATCACAATTGGCCACCGAGATCTTGTGATTTAACACCTTGCGACTTCTTCGTTTGGGGCCACGTGAAAGAGAAGGTCTACGCCAACAGCCCAGCGTCGATTCAAGACCTCAAAGATGGAATTTGTGAGGCTATCGAGGACATAGGGCAGCCACTTTGCGATTTGGTTATGGAAAATTTCATGGAAACGATATGGTACTGTAAGCGTGGTCGTGGTGGTCATTTGTCTGATGTTATTTTCCCTTATTAACGGCATGCCTCTCTCTTTATAATAAAATAAACATTCAATCAGTTATATTAAAAAATGGCATTTATTCTTTAATATCAAAATAAAAACTCTTATTGGATTTGGTTATGGGAAATTTCATGAAAAGGATATGGTACCGTAAGCGTGATCGTGGTTGTCATTTGCCTGATGTTTTACCCACTATTAACGGTATACGTTCTTCTTTATAATGAAATAAACATTCGATCGTTTATATTAAAAAATGGCATTTTTCTTTTATTATCAAAGTAATACCTCTTATTAGAAAACCCTATATTATCATTTTTTTGGCTCCATAAATTCAAATACAAAAATGGAACCCTAATACGATCAATCGTGTTTTATACTGCCCATTTATCACAATCTACTCCGAATTTACTGCACCTATTGATGTATTTCTGTGATTATGTACTGTTTGAATTATAAAATGATAGGCTTTGCTCTGAGAATTTCAAAGATATTTTTGTTTATTATTTTCAAATGACACAGCTTTCAAGTTATTTAAAAAAAATCCATAAAAAAATCACAATACACGCATCTTAAGCTAGACTGATTTATAATTTACTTCCTTACTACAAATTATTAAATGAGTTCACAAAACTGACAGTGAATTTATTAACGAAAATGAAAAACTTAACGAAACAAAAACTAAAAGAACAACAACAAATTTTGGTTATATCTATGTATTAAAATCCAGCCACCAATATCAAGATAACTGACTCTCCGCTCTCTTACTTTCAACAAACCTTACAAGAGAGTATCTCCATCGTAAATGCTGAGCCCTTGCAGTCACCTTATTTTATGTGGAGATTTTAACCTTCCTAAACTCTTATGGGATGAAAATCAGGTTGATTCTGACTCATCTCAAGTTTAGTCTTTAATTTCTTCTTTTATGTCCATGTGGCTCAATTTAATAATTTTCTTAACGTTAATAATCATATCCTTGACTTATTCTTTTGTAGCATGGAGCAATCGTTGTTATGCTCACCTTCAGTTCTTTTTCCTTATCTTTCTCATGATCCCCATCATCCCTCCTTACGCTCTGAAATTTCCCATACTGCTTCTGTCCGTTATCGTCGGAAAGAACGTCAACGTTAAAACTTTTATAAAACCAATTATGAGCAACTTTCCAAAACAATTCACTCTTCTTTTGCGGTCTTGACTCGGATACTTGTTGCAACAATTTCTATGACTTCTTAAACGCTGCTATTTCTAACTCCACTCCACTTGTCAGAATAAGGAACTCTACTGACTGTCTCTGGCTAACTCCCGAAGTGAGACGAGCCTTGAAAGCTAAAGGTCGAGCTCGTCAACGTTTTTCACGTGACAGATCCCCTAAGTCACGTACAGCTTTTTGTCATCTGAGGTCCATAGCTAAGAAAAAGATGCAGCTTCTTATTTTCATAGTATTGAAGGCTCTCTAAACTCATACCATTCAAAACCATTTTGGACATATGTGTATATATATGCACTCTTAAATCCCCTTCCAGTTTCCCATCCTCTCTTCATTTGAATGGTTGCTTATCAACTTCACCTCTCAAGATTTGTGAACTTTTAAGAACTCAGTTTTCTTCTATTTTTGATGCTGCCCCTAGCAAAAGCCCTCTGTTCCCAATCATACACACGCCATCTTCATTGGTTTTTACTTGCTATTCGAAAGATATTATGAAGCTTATTTTAGAACTTGATGACTCTGCTAGTTTAAGTCGCGATGGTTTTCTGAATCATTTTGTGAAATCATTAGCTACTTCCACACTTCCCCCTTTCTTTTCTTTTCAACTCTACCTTATCTTCAGGCTCTTTTTCTTCGTGTTGAAAAAGATCCTATGTTACTTCTATTTTTGAAAAAGGTAGCACCTCAGACGTTGCCAATTATCGGCCTATCTCCTTATTACCCTGTTTCTCCAAACTACTGGAGAAAATCGTGTACTTGCACCTTTTTTCACTTACTCATGATTTGTTCGTCCCTGAACAACATGGTTTTATCATAGGGCGATCAACCTTTTCGAATTTGTTAGAATACATGACCGTTGCTTTGAAAGCCATGGAGGACCGTTTACAAGTCGAAACCTTGTATTTGGATTTCTCTAAAGCCTTCGACTCAGTAAATCACAATATTTTGTTAAGCAAACTTAAATTTCTTAATGTTCCTGGTTATTTGCTCCACTGGTTATCCAGTTATTTATCCAATCGTGTCAGTCAGGTATCTTTTCGAGGCTGTATTTCTACTCCCTTCCATCCGTCTACAGGTGTTCCTCAAGCATCCTTTCTTGGCCCACTATTGTTCACTCTGTTTACAAACGACATACCATCCATTGTCATCAACTCCTCCTGTATTCTTTATGCAGATAACGTCAAAGTTTTCAAATTAGTGTCGTCAATCGATGACTGTGCCTTGCTTCAAAAGATTTGAATGCCATTTTATTTTAGAGTTCTCATAACCAACTAACACAAAATGTTTCTAAGTGCATCCATCTTTCATTTTATAATAACCCTTGCCCTATTAGCTTTCAATTTATGTTAAATAGTTTGTACCTTTGTACGGTGACATACTTCAGGGACTTAGGTGTCACTTTTGATTCTAGATTAAAGTTCGACGTTCATATTTCTGAAATTACTTCTAAA